>CM067171.1:55966235-56037144 GCA_034093135.1 Erigeron breviscapus | reverse complement strand
CTTTTATTACGTGGCAATAGATTGTATGACCTTTTAATAGTAATAGAAATCTGATAAAATGTATGACTTTTTAATTTATTGCCATGTAATAGAAGTCCATCGTTTAGAATGCCTCCCTTATCTTAAAAAGTAAAGTCCATCGTTTCAAACGCCGGGGTTCCTAGTTTTACAAAACTTTTTCCCAAAAACACTAAATACACCATTGGGACTAAAAAAGTTCCTATCCATACAATTTTTTCGACAAAAGTATGTTCCCCTAAATTTAGTTACACTATCTTTCTCCATATAAAGGAAGTTTGAAGGCTTGAGTAACAGAGTTAAATCAAATATCACAAAAGGTTTAACTAGGTGTTCTTTTTTCCATATTCAAGGTTTTCATAATATTATAATATCATCCCATAATCAGATAACCTTTCCTTAAATATCATTATACATCTGTCTATGCTAAGCATTGTTGAAACTTTTATTACTTTCATTGGTAAAGGGGGAGAAATTAAAAGACTGCAATTCTGAATAATATAATATGTTCGCGCAAACATTTCACTTCTAACATTTAACAGTGATAGGACAAATTAGAGATCTGAGCTCATACACATGAAAAATTAAAGTTGAACTAAGACTGAAGATATTTGACTCGAGAATCGTACCTTCTTGGTCTGAGTGGCAGAAAAGAGAGCAGTTTGCCTTGTCAAAAATTACAAACGAACACAGTTTAGTTCAAAATAATGCAATAAGTGAAATATCATAATTGCAATATATTGGGCTGCTATAAACAGATATCATTCAAGATCCCATAGATACTCTAAAATCTCATAAGTAGGCGAATCAATTAAGTGTGACGAGGATCTAATCACATCAATGTCTAGAAACTGCAATCTTCTATAGAAACACATAAATGGTGCTGCCGACTGATACGAACCCATCCCATAATAGGCTCGTATCATGCCATAAGCTAGGTGTAGAACTCACTCCCAAAAGCTAGCTCAAAGGAGGAGGGGACACCTAGGCTTATAAACCACCAACCAATCCCATACTTGGCCGATGTGGGATCATATCAATACCCCACCCTTTGAAGAGCCAACGTCCTCGTTGGTCACGGCTATGTTGGTCACAGTTGGCACCCTTCTCCTTGGGTCCAAGCCACCACTCCATAGGCCACCACTCCGAGCGTTGGAACCTCGAAAGGTAGGGCTGGCTCTGATACCAATTGATACGAACCCATCCCATAATAGGCTCGTATCATGCCATAAGCTAGGTGTAGAACTCACTCCCAAAAGCTAGCTCAAAGGAGAGGGGACACCTAGGCATATAAACCACCAACCAATCCCATACTTGGCCGATGTGGGATCATATCACCGACCCACACAAAAATAAAAAATAAAAAAACATACCTTTGGTAAGATGTTGATAATCTGCTTCATTTCTTCTTCAAGTTGGCTTCCAACATAAGTGACAAAGCACTGCAAAAACCAAAACTTAAATTTTATTAAAACTTCCTAGAAAAATTGTATTTCATCAAGACCAAATAAGCTATAAAATCACAGTTAATTATTCGTTAGGTCATCCTGGACAGCATAGATATCTACAGTGAACTACTATACCTTTAGGTTCTCAAAATAAATCCTTTTGTTTTGTTTTTTTTTTTTTTTTTTTTTTTTTTTTTTTTTTTTTTTTTTTTTTTTTTTTTTTTTTTTTTTTTTTTTTTTTTTTTTTTTTTTTTTTTTTTTTTACTATACCTTTAGGTTCTTATAAATAAACCCTTCGGTGTTTTGTAGATGATAAAGAAGTCGGCCAGGAGTAGCTACCAATAAATTAACTCCCTTCACAATACGCTGCCTCGCCTCTTGGTGCTGCACCACCAATAATCAGAGCAAGAGTTGGCGAATGATACTTGACAAGGTCCTTTGCAGCTGAATGAGTCTGTAGAATCAAAATAATAGACAAATCCATCGAAACTCGTAAGTGGGACAGCGAAATAATCATAACTTAGAGTTAGAGGTTGCAAAATGGAAAGGGCAGACGAGTTGGATTAAAATTAAAATGGTCTAACTTAGTCCAATTAAAATAGATTAAGTCGGATTACTCAAGATCCACAAACACTTTCTTTATATTTTCTATAAAAACTATAGATAATCAATGTGCAGGCTGATCAAGTAAAAACTCATATGAAGCATATTTGTCTTCTATTATACATCTTAATTAAACATGCCAGTTGTTGATTACGTCACACAAATAAAACCAAGAAACAATATAGTGTTGCACCCCGTCTTTGGCATAATGAAGACGTTTACTTTGCAACGCTTCTTTCGCATCAGATATTGTGACACTTAAAATTACCCAATCTGAGTCTAAATCTAAATCTGATTTGATTGTACTGTAATCTAAAGAGGCAGCAGAAGTAATGGCGGAGATTTCCAAGGCATTAAGTGCGACACGGGCATCTCCATCACAATATTGTGATAGATACTCAATGACTTGGTCGCTGACTTGGATGGATGGCGGACTAAACCTCAAACTCAAGGTCAGACCATTGGCGGGGTCATCTACAGCACGCCTAAGAATGGTGGAAATATTAAGGGTAAGGACCCTAAAACGAGAAAGCAATTTTAGCTTGGCAAGGGGCACGCTATACATGTACTGCAATTGTTCAATTCCACATACCTTATCCTAACAAGCTTAGTAATAGGATAGGTCCCAAAACCAACAGTTTGACAGGGCCACTTAGACACAAACATATAAAGAATAGTATCAGCAACAAATTATAATTGATGGGTTCAAAATAAATGCCATCTTTTGCAAATATAATAGGCTGATCCTTTATAATAACAGTCCAAGCATAACAAACCATGAGAGAAACTGCTTATTCTTAAATCTCCTTCAAGTAGTTTAGGGAAAACGATAATTTAACAGTGCAAACAAGAAAGGGTCATCATCCACGCATTAAAGGACCTAGATCATGATCATAAACTGCAATAAACTCCGGGCTGTAGATGTAAGACTTCCATGTTTTGAAAACTCATCAATGAGTTGACACTAGCGCTTAAATATCAAAAAGTGTAAGACAATGTGGTAGGTATTTTGATTTCGGTTGTAGGGGATATGAATAAATACATTTCCTATTAGGGTGTGGAATGGAATCAAAAATCCAGATCATAACCGTCTACCGCTAGCTAGACTTTATCTTATAACACCAACATGAATATCAAGCACATAACCCAAAGCTCATTGAATAAACCAAGTGTGCAAATATATAGAGTCTACCAGATATAGATTTCTTATCTTATTTAATACAGTGAGTTAAAGTTGAGCTGATGACAATATCAGTAAAAGTTCTTGGTAATTCATTAATGGATTGGTAAAATCAAGCCCTCAAACTTCCACAACTCAACTCTAAAAACATATACTTGAGATTACATGTGAAATAATAGAAATATATACCTGGTAGAGAATTACTATTTGCAGGCTTAGAAAGCAATGGCTGCTTGGAGGAGTCAGCAGTGAAACATTTGTTTCTCTTTGAAGAAAAGTTGCAAATACATATATTGTAGCTTTGCCTCGTAAATTCATTATATTGCAGGGCAAGAAATTAACATCATATCATATGGCATGAAATTTATATCAAAAATAGTATACATATTTATAGCTGCTTCCCTTTAGGCATTGCATTAAAATTCCAAAAGATGGATATCCATAACATGATATAGTTGATTAATGAACAAGAAACACATTAGCCAAATAAGAACTTCAGTTGCAGCATAACACATTAATTATATTGCCATCTACCATTGTTCTTCTTTACATGCAAGTTTCAAAAGAATTAGACTAGTTGTTTGCAACTTCAAACAATATATCAAGCACGACAATGTTGATCAGCTTATCTATCATCATCACATTTGTCTGGCCAGTGAAGGAACTTGGAACCTTGGAGTGAAACTGGTAAATATGACTGATATTCAGAAGGATTGTCAGGAGGATAGATATAACCTTTTCCGTATCCAAGTTCTTTCATCAGCCCTGTAGGTGCATTTCTAAGATGTAAAGGCACGCCTTCATTTTGCCCAACCGAATCCTTCACAGCCTTCCTAGCAGCCCCTAATGCTCTCCATACAGCTACTGATTTAGGAGCAAGTGCTAGGTAAACAACACACTGAGCTAGGTTGATATCACACTCAGGCATACCAAGAAAATGACAGGCCTGATAGCAGGAAACAGCCTGGGTGAGAGCCGACGTGTCAGCCAATCCAACGTCTTCGCTGGCAAACTGTATAAGCCGACGTGCAATGTAGAGAGGCTGTTCCCCACCTTCCAACATCCTTGCCAACCAATATATAGATGCATCTGCATCACTTCCTCTCATCGACTTATGGAGTGCACTGATAAGATTATAGTGTTGTTCCCCGTCTTTGTCATATGAAAGGTGTTTACTCTGCAATGCTTGTTTCGCATCATCCATTGTGACACTCAGAATGACATCAACCACTTTTTCCCGATCTGGATCTAAATCTAAATCAAAACCTGGTTTGTAATCTAAACGGACAGCACAAGTAACAGCTGAGATTTCCAAGGCATTAAGTGCGACACGGGCATCTCCATCACAATTTTGTGATAGATATTCAATGACCTGGTCGCTGACTTGTATGGATGACGGAGTAAACCTTAAACTCTGGGTCAAACCATTTTTGGGGTCATCTACAGCACGCCTAAGTATAGTGGAAACATGATCGGGTTGAAGGGGGTTAAGGGTAAGGACCCTACAACGGGAAAGCAACGGGGTTATCAAATGAAAGGAGGGGTTTTCAGTAGTAGCGCCTACAAAGATAATAGTTCCATCCTCGATAACAGGCAAGAAAGAGTCTAACTGTGATTTATTAAACCTATGGACCTCGTCTACAAACAGAACGGTTCGAGCAAGAGTACCATTGATACTATTTTTTTGTCGTTTTCTTGCTTCATCGACTACATCCCTAACATCTTTAACACCGGCAGTAACAGCAGACAAAGATACGAATCGATAAGACGGACAAGAATTAACAATGGCTCGGCCAATGGAGGTCTTACCAGTACCAGGAGGGCCCCAAAGGATGAACGATGGCAAACGACCAGAGTCAACTGCAGACCGGAGAAAACCAGGGGCGAGGAGGTGGTCTTGGCCGACCATTTCGTTGATTGTGCGAGGACGCATACGCTCCGAAAGGGGTTTTTCATTCCGATGGTTGGTGATTTTTGTTTTTTTGAGTTGAGGCTGTGATTCCTCCGATTTGTTCTTAGGCAGCGGCGGCGGCGGTGACTTTTTCTTTGAGGAGGGTTGGGAATTGAAACGAAATAAGGAATTGATTTTGGGGTGATTGAGTGTGGTTTGTTTGGTGTGAAGGACGGATGATGATGATGATGATGATGATGATTGTTTGGTGAGAATCCATTCAGCGGCGGTGGAAATGGAATCGGGATGAAGGGAAAGTGCTTGAGAAGCTAATTTCTCTGAGAAACCCATTTCTACAAGTTGCTGCTGCAGCTTCTTTTCCTTTTCCATTCCCCCGCTTCTTTTTTTTCTGATAAAAACCCTCCATCTTTTGATTTGAGATGCTAACCCTCCCTCTATTTATTTAATTTTAGGTCTTTTGATTTTCACTTTCACTGTTTTCAAAATATTTGGGCCACTGCTAGTGGGCTGCGGTACATTCAGGCTACTCCCATCGTTTAAATATAACAGAGGTCTATCTTTTCTTTTTTTTTGAAAGTTAACTTTTATTCACATGGCCAACCACCACAAAATAGTGATGAGGCGAACCGTTCAATCAATTAGTAGATACAAAACTTACACCAATTTTCCCAAGTAATTGTACAATGTTTTTTCCTATTTTTATACCATAGGAACCCGACCGTCCTTATGTCTTGGAAGATCTTCTCTATGATAATCGAGCCATTTGCAAATTTCTTTTCGTTCCGGGCCTTCCATAAACACCAACACGCGGTGAACACGATGCCTTTAATAGCTTCTCTCGCTTCATTTCCCATCCTGCCATGCTCTTGAATTTCAAACAGGTCTTTTACCGAAAATAGGAAGATAGGTGTAATCTTACACCACACACTAACTCTTTGCCATATTTCCATGGATACTGCACATTCACAAAACATATGCTCAGTAGATTCCTCCTCCTGGTTACATAACCCGCAAAGAACGGAGTCGAAGCTACAGTTCCTCTTCTTGAGAGCCAAGATAGTAGGAATACGATCCATAGCCATCCTCCAAATGAAGATGTTACACTTTTTGGGGACCCATTTGCACCATTTAAATACGTATATATCGCTATAGTCCACTCCCTGTCTCAAGAACTCCTTCACAGCTTTCACATTAAACTCTTTCTTTCTCCAACCCATTCCCAACTGTCCATCTTATCGTTGAGTTGGAAGTCATCCAACACTCTGATCAGATTCTGCCATTCCTCAACCTCGTTTTCTTCCAAACTTCCCATGTTATCATCGCTGATCAACAAGAACTTCCTTGATACATTGCATAATTTTTCTTTTACAAGACATTTTTTATCTTTCTCTTTTTTGAACAACCCAGGGTAAACATCCTTGAGCGGCCTGTCACTAATCCATTGATCGAGCCAGAACCTAATTTGCGTACCATCACCGCAGTTGCCTTTGAACATATTATTAAGCCAGACATTGCCCACATTCACCTTAGTAATGGACTTAACAATATTACACCAAACCCCCGTCATAGCTTTGTTATAGGGAATGGGTGCACAACACCTTTTAGATTCGTGAATTGCCCTGATCACTTGTCTCCATAGCCCATCGGGATCCTTGCGGTATCTCCAAAACCACTTTGACATTAAAGCAATGTTCGATTCCGACAGTTTACATAGCCCAAGGCCTCCTTTATTGATTGGCGATGCCACCCTTTCCCATGACACCCAGTGTATCTTGTTTGATTCACCCGATCCATCCCATAGAAACCTTCTAATGATACCTTCCAAACCTTCTATAACTTTAATCGGTGCTTTAAAAAGAGAGAGGTAGTACGTTGGCAAGCTCTCCAATACGGACTTAATAAGAGTAACCCTACCCCCCATGGACAAACAAGATGATTTCCAACTAGATAATCTCGACTTGAAAATATCAAAAAGAAAATCCCAATTTCGGACTCTGTTCATGTTATTCCCAATACAAATCCCGAGATGAGTAAAAGGGGTTGTACCTGGTTTGCACCCAAACATTCCAGCAGCTCTATTAACTTCCTCATTATTAACTCCAATCCCGAGCATCATTGACTTCCCCATGTTAATCTTTAGTCCAGAGTAAATATGAAAAACTCTTAAATTCCGGGCCACATGTTTTAAGTTATTAACACACCAATCTCCCAGGAATATGCAGTCGTCGGCGTACAATAAGTGTGATAAAACAGGCCCCTGGTTTGGCATGGATATCCCTTTCACATACCCACTATTACATGCCTTTCTCATCATACTCGATAACGCCTCCATAACAATAATAAATAAAAAAGGAGAGATTGGGTCACCCTGTCTCATTCCTTTGGAACACTGGAACTCGAATGTGGGTAACCCATTAACAAGAACAGTTGACCTCGCCGACGATAGGATACCATAAATCCAGTCACACCACTTTTGGGGGAACCCCATCTGCAACATGAAAGAAATTAAAAATCCCCAATTGACATTATCGTAGGCTTTGTTAAAATCGACCTTAAAGATGAAAGCCTTCCTGTTGCACTTTCTGATCCATAAGATAACTTCATTCAGAATTAACGGGCCATCTAAAATCATCCTATCTTCTAGGAAAGCGGTTTGGGTTTTACTAATAATCGGGCCCAGCACCTTCCTTAGTCTATTCGCCAGGACTTTAGAAACGATCTTACTAATAACTCCGACCAACGTGATGGGCCGGTAGTCATTCAAATCACCCGGGTCCTTCACTTTAGGAATCAATGTAATGAAAGCGAATAATAGAGGTCTATCTAACGCGACATTATTTGTGGCGGCTGTGGCGGTTGGAGACGACGGTTGGTGGTGGAGGCGGCATCGAGTGGGGTAGATAGTTGATGTAAAGCTAATTGATGTAAAGGGTTATTGGAGATATTTTAAAGATAAAAGATTGATAGTGTAATTTAATCATTAAGATTATTTTAGATATTTTTTCTCATTTAACTTTCAACATGAGGGCTATTTTTTTTATAAGATAGTATATATACTTACTAGCACCTCATCAGTCCACAAAGTCTTTGGATTGTGGAACAAAAATTCGATAGGGGTCAAGTTGTGGGCGTTGGTGGTTGACTCAATTGTCATTCGAACTGTGCTAGTGTAATATGATTATTAATGTTAAGAGTGTAGTGTGTGAGAAAGTATTCAAAGGGTGTTAGGTGAAAATATTACATATTTTTTCACATTTTCAAAAATAAAATAGTTTTTTATAAAATAGTATAGGTATCTATTTATATCCATATCTATGTTGCATTATAAAGCCTTTAATTTACTCTATTTAATTTATTGACACCCCAAAATGCCCTTCTTTTATTCACTATTTTTAAAGATTTTTACCAAAAATACCTATAATCATAGTTGTTGACTTGTAGTTTTCGACTCGACTCAAAAACTTGATTTTTTGACACGTGACTTGAAACGTAACTCAAATCATAATAGTCAGGATATTAGATAACATATATTTTTGTGATATTATATAAGTATTATGGTACATATAAAGAATAATTAATATTATGCTAAAAATACTATTGAAAATAAAATCAAATTTAAAAGCATATAAAAGAATTAAATTTACAAAAAAATAACTTTTTTTAATTGCGAGTCAGAACGTGACTCGCACCGACTCAGACGAGTCTGTAGCAAAGTCGTGTCATTCACTGAGTCATCTCGATTTCACTTTATTTTGACTCGACTCGTACGATTCGACTTGTGACTCATACGAGTTTGACAATCATGTCTACAATATATATTTGAAATACTTATAATACCATTAATGAATTTAAATTATAGCATTTATCTTTAAATCTTAATTAACTATATTATCTTCTTTTACATAAATTATTTTTACGTTAATAACCACATCGTTATTGTGTGGGCATATGACTAATCATGCTTGATGTATATTGCTCGGTCCACCAACCTATAGTGGACAAGTTTTTCAATTATTTTAATAAATAATTTAAGTCAAAGCATCTGCATGATGTTTTAATTTTTGATTTTTTAAGAGTATTTTAAAATATTAAAATACAGTTGCTCTAATAACTTATTACAATCACAGCTTTGATTTTTAAAGTTGACTTTTTTTTAATTTTGACTTTAATTTATACTTTTTTTATTTTTTTATCACAAAACACTTTTTAATATATTAAATATAAATATAATAATATATAATCAATAAAAAAATAACAAATATATATTTAATAAAATAATAAATAATATATATCATAATAGTAGTTTCTTATATAAATATTAATTAACTAATAAAATAATAAAATTTAATGTAAATATATTAAGATTTTAAAAGTAATTGTACTATTTTTCTATAAACTTTTTAATAATTGTCATGACACATATAAGATATTATTTCTAATAATGTAAATAATTCTGACTTCCTCCTCACCGATCTGATCCTGATTTTCGAGTTCCGTAACCTTGTTCATAATAACTCAACCCTACTAATACAGAAGATCATATCCTCAATATATATATATACACATATCCACTTGAAATCAATAATAGTTGTATATAAACCGAACACGAGAATTGATGAGTATGGTGAGATCTCACCTAAGCAAGACCTAATTTTGTATATATATTTATGGAGAGAAAGAGAAAGAGAAAGACCTAAATTTCAATTCTCTTGTAATTTTAATTGAAAGCTCAACTAATATATATATATATAAAGAAGCTTAAATAAAGTTCAAGGATCGATACTTAAAATTTAAAGGGAAGATCTAAGTAAGCAAAGGGAATGCTCTCAGAAGGGTTTCTGTCGAACCCATGGTGAAGCTCAAATAAAGACAAGATAAATCAGACAATTGGTCGAGCCTTCAAGAAAGGCAAGGAAAGGCTTCGTTGAAGTTAAGAGAGAGATTGGGACCCAAGAGAGTCATCCAGCGGGCTTTAAGAAAAGACAAGGAAACAAACACCTTCAGCGAGCCTTCGAGTGGGGCGGTTGGGGGGGGGGGGGGGGGGGGGGGGGGGGGGGGGGGGGGGGGGGGGGGGGGGGGGGGGGGGGGGTTTTTTTTGTGGGTTTTTTTTTTCGTGGGGTTTGGGTGGGGGGGGGTTTTCGAGTGGCCCCCCAAGCGGACCTCCAGCAGAGTGTAAGATTAGGCAAAGGTGAGAGAGCCTCCAGCGAAGTGCCTGTGAGGTGAGGCTTGGATAAAGTCGATAATTAATTGATATATATGTATATATATTATCGAGGCTTAAGGTTTCAAAACTTGTGTAATTTAGTCTAGGCTTAAATAATATATATATATATATATATATATATATATATAATATATCTATATATAAGAAGCTTAGATAAACACAAGAAGTATTGAAAGGCTGTCGACCCTTGGGAGATCCTCCAGCGAAGTTAAGCAAAAATAAAAGAGGGAGAATCGGTTCTAAGGTAAGAGTGTAAAGGCAACAAAGACTAAAAGGGTATATACATATATATATATATAATATATATATTATAATAATAATATATATATTATAATATATATAAATATATATGATACGTCCCAAGGTGTATCAATATACCAAAGTATATTGTACATAGAACAGTTGTAGAGGGGGGTGAATACAACTTTCCTTAATCTTTACAAACTTTTAAATAAAAACGTTTTAAGATTCAGTTCATATATATTAAGCAAGTAAGTAAAGAGCAGGAATCATTAAAACAGTAAAGCAGTAAAAAAACAAAGACATTCTTGAACACAGATTGTGGCTTTCAAAGTAATCATTTATTAAGAAATAATCTATACAAAGAATTACAAGGTTGTTGCGGAATAAAGATAGCCTATAGATATCTAAACAACCTCTGAAATGACAAACTACAATCAATAAGTTCTAGCTCAAGAGAATCAGCCCAAGCTGATCTCGTACAGACTAAGTTGTGTATAAGAGCAGAGAAACTTGTGTGAAGAATGATTCTCAGGAAATGCCACACATATGCAATCCATGAATGAGGCTTTTATAGGCGAAAGCGCTCCTTCACTTGGTGTCCATTGCAGCCACGTATTCTTCATTCAGTGGATGATAAAGGAATAATCAATTGTGCCTTTCATAGTACTTGTGTTCCCCCACGTACTGACGCACATTCTTCATCAACCAATAAGAGTATGGACACGCATATGTAAAACCAACCACCAACCTGGATCCTAGGATTCTTCCTAGTCACGTCATTTGTCTTTATCTTCAATCCAGGTTGTTATCTTCACTTTATTGTCAGACACAGATTGGGCCGTTTGTCAAAGCACCAATCTGCCTAAGTGTTTCCAAGCTGACTGCTAATCCCAAGCTGTCTTCCACTAACAGCTTGGTCTTCTATCTTCAATCCTCCTCTTCGACTTGGACTGAATGCTAACACATTGTTGATGCAGCTTGAATAACACTTGCTTCCATAAAGATTTACAATTACAAAGTATGAAGCATGATCTGGGTCAGTTACAGATCGCAAGCTGTGTCAGCTTAGTCTGACCAGATCAGATTACAAGAACCAAAAGATTACTAAGTGTTTATAGGTCAGATTTGTCATCATTAAATTTATAATTAACATTGGGACTCAACAATCTCCCCCTATTTGATGATGACAAAACCTAACTACACTTCTAACTATCAGCTTACAAAGAATCAAAGGAAAATATGACTAACAGCTTGTGACCCTTTGAATCTTTTGGGTTCTTTTCAATCTGATATGAAATTCTAACAAGACAACTGAATTTGTACAAATACTTGCATATATTGAGAAAAACAAAGTATTACAATAAGAACTTATTCCCCAATCAATTCTACAGTTTCTTGCTTAACTTCAAATGATGGAGCAATTCTCACATCTACTTTTCTATCTACCCCTCATCAATAAGGAACTGCTCATACCCATTGCCTTGTTCACTACAATTAGTACAAAATCTGTACAAGGTAAAAAGGTGCATAGTTGGTACCTCTTTTAGCTCAGCAGTCCTTTGAAATACAAGTTGCCCTCTTCCATTCACAAAATACATACCATGTTCAGGTTCAGTGATGTGCATTCCACATCTTGCATTTTCAACACCAGTAGGTAGAGACAGATTGAGATTATTCAGAATCTTGTCAACAGCATCAGAAGATAATTGTGCAAACAACTCTGAAGGGGACAAGTTTTTGAGAAACACTGTATGATCACCTCCAGGAGCATTAATCCTTTCAAACCTTCTTCTTTTCTTCTTGAGTGGCTCAGTTGACTCATCTTCATCATCCATATCATATGCTTTTGGTCTTGGAAGGCTAGTGATATCAATCTTGTACTTTACAATTGCAGCCAACTTCTTCTCAATGGCTTCCAAGACTGTCTCTTTATGAATTCCATGCATACGAGTGATGATATCATGCAATTCAACCCACTCTATGTAACCTAACTCATACAGATTGTCAAGATCATGAGTTTCCCAGCTTGTCTCATATCCTTTTCTTGTGAATCTGATGCTTGGAATCGACTTTCCTCTTTTCCTTTTCAATTGAACCTGGATGATTGGCTCTGGATGCCTTCTATAGTTGATCTTTTATGTTACTTTTCTTTTCTCCAGAGCCTCCAACCAATCATGGGCTTCACCACTATTCTTCACATCTTTAACCTTCTGTGATAGTTTAGTGTGAACCACCACCTTCTTCTTTTCTTTCCCTTGGGCCACAACTTTATTTTTGGAACCAATGGCTGCAAGATCTTCTTTATCTTCCTTATTTAATTGTTCTTGAACAGCCTTGGCAATTTCAGGATCAGACTCAGTTGCATCAATTCTTTCTCTTTGTAATCTGTCCTCCTTAACCATTTTGTATGCCACCTCAACTGTTACCCCAAGCTGTGGAGCTTTTTCAATTGCAAGCTCCCAATCCTTTTCTTTGTCAGTTAAGATCTTCACACCACTTGACCCACCTTCTGTTGGCCTTTTCTTGAGCATGAACTGGGACAGAGTGGCTGTGTCTTCACTAGATGAAGATTCATCAATTTGTTCTTTGGGAGCTGGGTCAGCTTGAGTTGACACAGCTTGCACAGGGACAGCTTGGGAGGACTTTTTTTTCTTTTCAACTTTCTTATCTTTTTCTACTCCAACATCCTTCCTTATATCTCCCATTTCAACATCAACAGTCTCCCCCTTAGTTGTATCACTCTCCTTTTCAGCTTCTTCATTCAGATTTCCAACATTTTCACCACTAGACTCAGATTCTGGTATTTTTATCTCCTCTCAGTTTCCTTCTCACTTTCCACCCTAGAACCATGCACAACCATTCTTCTATCATTGGCTGCCTCCTCAGCTCTGGCCTTATTCTGTCTTTCTTTCATTTTAGCAAAATATTCTTGAATATCCTTGTCAACCTGAGCTTGTTGTCTTTCTCTTTCTAGCTCAATTTCAGCATCACTCATAGCACTCTTCTTAGCATTCTTCTCCCCTTTTTGTCATCATCAGCAGGGAAAGAGCTCACTGGAGTGGCAAAGAGGCCTTTAAGATCCTGGTTGATCAAGTCAATCTTGATATTAGTGAGACAGCAGGCTCTTCTTAGCTCAACATAATCCTCATGGAGGAGTCCAATTTTAGATTTGACACCCTTAGAAACTTCAATCAGATCATTCTTGAAATCTGCTTGTGACTTGTTTGCAGATCGAATTCTATGGTGACTTCCCTTTTAAACTTGGTTGCAGCATTCAATCTGACCCAGAGTACTCTTGTTCTTTCCTTCTCTTCATTGATTGCCTTTGTAAGACCATCAAGAGACTCTGTCAGCTTGCTCTGGTTCTGCTGCATCAAATCAACTGCTTTTATTACACTATCTTTCAATGCAGTCTGATCATGACTAAGCTTATCCACCTTCTTGTTCGTCAATTCCTGATCCTTTTGGATCTTTTCTAAGCATTTGGTCAGCTGTAAGCTCTCAACCTTAGAGGTTGAAATGAACTCAGTGAGCTGACCCACCACATCTGAAAATGAGATAGTGGCAGCTTGGGAAGAACTTGCAGTTGGCTTAAAAGCCACTGACTCTGGAAAGAGCAGCCTGCAATCCTTAATATCAGGGTCATTGGGCTCATATAGAAGGGGGTGGAGGCTTAAGGAGTTTTGGTGAATTTGCTCATGAGAGTGAGTCTCATGAGTAGATTTGTCAGAAATGATGATGAGTTGGTCAGCCTGAGAAAGATTAACGTTTAATTCAGGCTGAGGGCCAGTGGGAATGTGTTGATCTTGATTTTGATCAACTCCTCCACTGGCATCTTCCATCAGAGCATCCCTTGAGGATGGATGGGCAGACTCATCATCGAATGAAGAATCACTTCCGGAGATAGTGATCATATTCTCATTGACATCGTGAGGACCATCAATGGTTCCCTTTGCTGCACAAGGGCTGACATAACTGCCTTAAAGACAGCCGTGTAACCTACAGAATCCCTCTGTCCAAGGACAGATGCAGACACAGACTCTGCAGGTGTAATGTTTTGTGTATTTAATTGCCCTTCAACAGAGGTGTGTTGTTGCACCAAAGTATCCTTAGGGAGAATTGAGGCCTGTACCCCTCCTTGTGATCTAGAAGGGGCATTGACAGCCTGTGCAGACTCAGAGTGTAAGAGAGAAGGAGTCTGATCAGCTTGGGGAGGAGAAGCAGTGTCACCAATGCGTTCGATACTTATCTCCTTTGGCTGACCATCCTCAGAAATGATGTGCAAAGACTCTGACTCATTTTGGATCTGGGCTAGATCCACTGTTATCCCTTTAATGATATCATCAACCTTTTGGGAGGCTGATGATGGCGATTTAGGTGCAGACAGTATGACCTTGGGAGGAGGTCTTTCTTTCAATACCTTCACCCTGTTTGGAGGGTTGGGTAGCAATAGGTGTTCCCTTTAACTCGTCTACACTCTTTTGGGAGAGTGCAGATGGGCGTGGTGTTTTCGGCTTGTCAGCTTGGGTGGCAGGGACAGCTTTGGAACGTTCCTTAGCTTCCACTGCACCTTGGGGGATCTCAAAATTGGATGTTGCATTATCAACCCCAGAAGCTGACACAGATTTCTTTTGCGTTCTTTTCTTTTTAGCCTTGTGAGGTACTAAGTCCTCAACAATTGGTCTTTTAGATGCGGATTTTGAATGAGTGGATGAGGGTGTGGCTAGGGTGGCTGATGTTTTGGCCAACCCTTCACCCTCTTTTGAAGGAGAAAAAGATTGAATAGATTGAGAAGAGTTTGAGGGTTCAGAAGCATGTGTACCTGGGTCCCCCTGATTGGCAGATTGAGTGTCAGACTCAGATCGCGTCGAAGAAGGGACAGCTTCCTAAGTGCTTCTTGTTCCCTTCTCTTTGCCTGCAAAAATCAAGGTAGATCTGCATTGCTCGGGTCAGACCCTGCACAGATACCTTGGGACTATTGAAAATGTATTGTTGATAGACTTGCATTCCACAGTCTGACCAGTTGCCAGACTGTAATCATTGTCAAGTATTGCTTCAATGATGAGAGCAAGAATCCTACCATAAGGTATGGTAAGGCTCTTCTTATGAACACGATCAACTAAGTCCTTAAAAATTAAGCCAGCAAAATCTATTCTGGTCATAGTGACCATTGCATGAAAAATCTGCAATTCTAAACATTAGGTTGATCAAAGCTGCCTGCCTTTACTTGTAAAGTTTTAGAAATTGTGCTCAGTAAATAATTCCAAATGCCAGTTAAATATTTCATTTTAACCACTGAAGCCAATGGACCAGTATATCCAACTTCTTGTAAAATATTTTTGGCTTCAGTATGAGACACAGCATTTTCATAATCATCTTCAGACATATAAGACAGCTCAAATGCAGACCTAATCCTCTCATAAGAAATATATACCTTTTTCTTACCATTGAGGATTGTGCCATAGATTGCAGCATCTCCTTTCTTGTTCTGTCCCACAAAACAGCTCGCCCAAAATTCGCAAAGGAGATCTTGAAACACCCAGTCTGGCTTCTCAATCATCACCTTGCCGAATGGATGATACCATAAAAAGCCACAATCTCATCGTATCCTTTTGCCCATGAAGGAGGATGAATATTGGCATGAACCAGACTGCCAATCTTGATTTTACCAGTATCAAGATCAGCCAGGACCACTACTACATTACTTCCCACCACATAAGGTGAAAGCTTGTTAGCGCTTATTGGAGCTGGGTATAGACTTTCAGCTTCAGATGAAGAACTAGATTGAGAATCATTAGTATTAATAGAAACAGATGATGATGCCATTTGAAAACAGTTTTTATAAGAAGAAATTTAAATACAATAATAAAACAGTAATCAGATTTGAGAGAAAAAAAATTGATTTGAGAAAATATGAACAAGTGATTTGGGATTTAGGTTAAATCGATATTATATACAAGATTCAAAATATCCCGTTTGAAAAAGTTGGAGAGAGAAAGATTATGATTGGAGGATGAACAAGTAGTGGAGGTACTTTTTCAGTAACCGGCTGTTACCACTACACGTGTCACACTCCAATAGGATCAACAAGTAAGCTAAATAAAATAATGAAAGTAATAAAACGCACTGAGATATTTAATAGCAAAAATAACCACGAATCTGTGTCAGACTCAGCTTACCCTCTTTTACTTGGAAATGCACCAAGTATGAAAGGGTAGTCTGGCTTAGACACAGTTTACCCTCAAAAATTTAGAATAACTCTAAGGGGTCAGATTTGTTATTACTTAGCTCACTACATTTTACAAATTAAGCATACCTAGCTTACTTATGAGATAGTTGAACCTTGATTCATCCAATGGCTTTGTGAACAAGTCAGCAAGCTGATTATCTGTTGGAATGAAGTGGAGTTCAACATCTTCTTTCATTACATGATCCCTGATGAAATGATATCTTATATCAATGTGCTTGGTCCTTGAATGAAGCATAGGATTGTTTGAAATTGCTATGGCACTAGTACTGTCACAAAAGATTGGAGTTTTTGATGCAGTGACACCATAGTCTTGAAGCTGATATTGCATCCAAAGAATTTGAGAGCAACAACTTCCTGCAGCAACATATTCAGCTTCTGCAGTGGAGATAGAAACTGAATGCTGCTTCTTGCTGGACCAGCTTACAAGTCTATTGCCAAGCAATTGACAAGCTCCTGAAGTACTTTTTATGTCAATCTTACAGCCTGCAAAGTCAGAATCTGAATAGCCAATTAGATCAAATCCTGAGTCTTTGGGATACCAAAGACCCAGATTGGGACTACCTTAAGGTATCTAAAGATTCTTTTCACAGCCTTAAGATGAGATTCCTTAGGACTAGCTTGATATCTTGCACAAAGACATGTAGCAAACATAATATCTGGTCTACTAGCAGTAAGTAAAGTAATGATCCTATCATACCCCTATAAGCTGTGGTGTCAACAGATTTGCCATTTTTATCTTCACCCAGCTTATCACCAGTTCCCATAGGAGTTTTCATAGGTGAGCAATCACTAAAATCAAATTTGTTTAAGAGATCTTTAACATATTTTCCTTGGTTTATGAAAATTCCATTTTTAGTCTGTTTAACTTGTAAACCCAGAAAATAGTTTAGTTCTCCCATCATGCTCATTTCATACTTTTTAGACATTAATTCAGAAAACTTTTTTGCAAAGTCTTTCACTGCTAGACCCAAATATTATATCATCTACATAAATTTGTACAAGCAAGATATCACCATTATACTTTCTCACAAACAAAGTCTTGTCAACATTACCTCTTTTGAAGTTGTTAGCCAATAAGAATTTAGACAAAGTGTCATACCATGACCTTGGAGCTTGCTTCAACCCATAGAGAGCCTTGTCAAGCTTGAACACATGGTCAGGAAACTTTGAATTTTCAAAACCAGGAGGCTGTTCAACATAGACTTCTTCTTCCAATTTTCCATTAAGAAATGCACTCTTCACATCCATTTGGTAGACTTTGAAAACTTTGTGAGCAGAGAAGGCCAAGAACATTCTGATTGCCTCTAATCTTGCCACTGGTGCAAAAGTCTCATCATAATCAATTCCATCCTCTTGTCTGTTACCAAGAGCTACCAATCTTGCTTTGTTTCTGGTCACAACTCCCCTTTAATCCATTTTGTTTCTGTAGACCCACTTGGTTCCAATCACAGTCTTGTGATGAGGTCTTGGAACAAGTTCCCAAACCTTGTTTCTTTCAAACTGTATTAACTCATCTTGCATTGCATTTACCCAAGAAGGATCCGCCAGTGCTTCATTAACCTCAGTTGGTTCCACCTTGCTTACAAAATTGACAAACATGCAGAAATTGCTTGTTGCCTTCCTTCTTGTTTTAACACCAGAGAGAGGATCACCAATGATTTGGTTAATTGGATGACTCTTTGTCCATCTGGTAACTAGGACAATGGACTGATTCAGATTAGATGGTCCAGCATGATCAGCTTGAGGAAGAGGCTGATCAGCTTGGACTGGAATGGAGGAATCTGAACCAGTTTGAGAGTCATTTAATGGATTCTGAATAATTTCTTCAGTAGGAGTAGGATCAGCTTGTGCATTTTCAAAGATTGGAACACCTTCTTCTTCTTCTATAAGTTGCTCCCCCTGAGTTTGAGCATTATCAGCTCCAACTGGAGGATTAGTTGGAGGCTCATTCTCAGGTACAACCAGTTCTTCAAAATTGAAATCTTCATCTTCAGGAGGAGAGCAATCTGGCTTAGAACAACCTTCATCTATGCTTACATTAACAAAGTTCTCAATTGTTTTAGTTCTCTTGTTGTAAACTATGTAGGCCTTCATCATTGTTGCATATCCAAGTAGGATACCTTCATCTGATTTCTCATCAAACTTTCCAAGATGGTCTTTCTGATTCAGAATGTAGCACGGACTCCCAAACATTCTTAGGAGACCAATCTTAGGTTTTCTCCCCCTAAGAAGTTCATATGCAGTCTTCTGGTGTCTTTTCACAATAAGGGATCTGTTATGGGTAAAACAAGCTGTGTGTACTGCTTCAGCCCAGAAATGAGACTTGACATTGTTTTGAGCCATCATGGATCTGGCAGCTTCAATAAGAGTTCTGTTTCTTCTTTTTGCAACACCATTTTGTTGAGGAGTTCTGGCAGCTGAGTAGATTTGTGAAATTCCTTTTTCACTGCAAAAAGAATTAAGAGTGATATTCTTAAATTCAGTACCATTATCACTCCTTAATTGCCTAACAGGCCTTTTGTAGAGAATTTCAGCTTGCTTGATGAAATGAATAATGCTGTCAGTAGCTTCACTCTTGTGTTTGAGAAAGAAAACCCAGGTGTATCTTGAATACTCATCAACAATTACCAAGGAGTACCTCATTCCAGTGAATGATGGAGTACTAATTGGTCCAAATAAGTCCATATGAAGCAGATCCAAACAATTATCAATGGTTGAGCATGTTTTAGATTTGAAAGTAGCTTTGTGTTGCTTGCCTTTCTCACAAGCTCCACACAGCTTGTCCTTCTCATAATTTATCACTGGAAGACCAGACACCAACTCTTTCTTACACAGCTTGTTGATGTCTTTGAAATTCATATGAGACAACCTTTATGCCACAACCAATTCAGCTCATCTTGAGTCTTTGACATGAAACAAACTTCTCTTGTGACAGTTGATTTCTCATGTCAAAAGAATACAAAGACTCATCCCTCTTTGCAATAAGAACCACATTGCCTTCTAAATCAAGAACAATACCCTTATCAGACCTGAATCTCACTTTATAACCAGCATCACACAACTGACTCACACTGATCAGATTGTGCTTCAAACCATTTACATATGAGACCCTTCTGAAAGTAAGGGGACCATTTGAAAGTATACCAAATCCTTCAGTCTTTCCTTGAGAATCATCTCCAAAAGTAACATTAGGACCAGCGCGAATCCTAAAGCTACATAGCAGGGACTTACATCCGGTCATATGCTTGGAACATCCACTGTCCAAGTGCCAGGTATTATCGTCATGACCGCCCTCAGGTGGAGCAGTCTGACTGGTAGATGCCTGGTGAGCTGACTCAGATTGCTGTTGTATTTTCACCAGATCTTCAGCAAATCTTTGAGTAGCTTCTTTCGCCATGAAACACTTGGCATCTTTATACAGCTCATCATCAGATGATGTGGCACTTTCAGCCCAGTCTTTGGCTACCAGACTCTTTTCACTTTTGTTCACCTTCTCAGTCAGCTCAGCTACTTGTGCTTTCAAGGCTTTGTACTTAGTCTTGAGCTTTGAGTATTTTTCACCTCTTCCACCTTTGGCTGACACAGCTTGAGTAGATTCTTTAGATCTGCAATCTCCAGCCATATGTCCAGTCTTGCCACACTTGTAACAAGTGACTTTGGACATGTCAAATGGCTTCCTGGTCTTGTCAGCTTGGCCACCTTTTCCTTTTCCTTTAAACTTATTAAAGGATCTCCTTCTGATCCTTTCAGCCAACATAGCTACTTCATTAGCTAGTTCATCACCATCAGATTCATCACATTCCAATTCAGCACAAACAGAGTTAGGATTAGACATATCAGGAATATCATCATTAACACAAGGAATGATCTCATTACTAATTGAACTAGGGTGTTCAGTCATAGAAGCAACAAGTGCAGCAGCAGGCTGACTATAAGAATCACCCATAGCAATTAACTTTTCAGCCTCTGAACATTCTTGGTTATGAAGCAAACCAAAAAGTCCAGGGAGATCAAGATCATGATAAACATAACTTAATTTAACAGAAGAAATATAGTTGTTCCATTTAGGTGGTAATGAATCAAGAAATTTACTCTTTAAAACCTCATTTTTCTTAACATATCCAACAGCAGCTAAATCATTTACCAAAGCATTAAAGCGGGTATGAGTGTCAGTCAAGGATTCATTTCTCAAAGAGAAAAATCTCTCATACCTCCTGGTCAATGTAGTAATTGTGGATTCCATGGAAGTAGAGAAACCCTCAAACATGACAGTCAATGTACCCCACATTTTCTTAGCTATAGAACACATTTTAATAGAATGGTAAAGGTCTTTGGGCACAGCTTGGACAATGAAATTTCTAGCCTTCACATCCAAGTTTGCCAACCTCCTATCCTCATCCACCCAATCTGCCTTGTCCTTAACAATAGACTTGACTGTGGCAGGAATGGTTGGTTGACCTTCCCTGACCACAGCTTCTACCACAATAGTTTGTGTAGGAACATAAGGACCATCCGCAAGGATGTCAGGCATATTGTTATCGATGGATTCAAGGAACAAAGACATTCGACCTTTCCACCCACTGAAATCATCTTAATCAAACATGGGTGGTCGGGTTGAAGAACCATTATCAATATAGGATGACATAATGCTTTACTATTAAGGGAAATATGCATGGATCAAGTCAAGTTAATTCTTAACCCCTGCTCTGATACCAATTGATACGTCCCAAGGTGTATCAATATACCAAAGTATATTGTACACAGAACAGTTGTAGAGGGGGGGTGAATACATCTTTCCTTAATCTTTACAAACTTTTAAATAAAAACGTTATAAGATTCAGTTCATATATATTAAGCAAGTAAGTAAAGAGCAGGAATCATTAAAACAGTAAAGCAGTAAAGAAACAAAGACATTCTTGAACACAGATTGTGGTTTTCAAAGTAATCCTTTATTAAGAAATAATCTATACAAAGAATTACAAGGTTGTTGCGGAATAAAGATAGCCTATAGATATCTAAACAACCTCTGAAATGACAAACTACAATCAATAAGTTCTAGCTCAAGAGAATCAGCCCAAGCTGATCTCGTACAGACTAAGCTGTGTATAAGAGCAGAGAAACTTGTGTGAAGAATGATTCTCAGGAAATGCCACACATATGCAATCCATGAATGAGGCATTTATAGGTGAAAGCACTCCTCCATTTGGTGTCCGTTGCAGCCACATATTCTTCATTCAGTGGATGATAAAGGAATAATCAATCGTGCCTTTCATAGTACTTGTGGTCCCCCATGTACTGACGCACATTCTTCATCAACCAATAAGAGTATGGACACGCATATGTAAAACCAACCACCAACCTGGATCCTAGGATTCTTCCTAGTCACGTCATTTGTCTTTATCTTCAATCCAGGTTGTTATCTTCACTTGATTGTCAGACACAGATTGGGCCATTTGTCAAAGCACCAATCTGCCTAAGTGTTTCCAAGCTGACTGCTAATCCCAAGCTGTCTTCCACTAACAGCTTGGTCTTCTATCTTCAATCCTCCTCTTCGACTTGGACTGAATGCTAACACATTGTTGATGCAACTTGAATAACACTTGCTTCCATAAGATATTACAATTACAAAGTATGAAGCATGATCTGGGTCAGTTACAGATCGCAAGCTGTGTGAGCTTAGTCTGACCCATATCAGATTACAAGAACCAAAAGATTACTAAGTGTTTATAGGTCAGATTTGTCATCATTAAATTTACAATTAACATTGGGACTCAACAATATATATATATATATAAGTAAATATATCGAAGCCTTAAAATGTCGAGAATCTCTCTCTCTAGCGAAGTTGGAAGTGGGACCCACACGCAGCGAGGTGTAAGGCTAGATGGAGAGAGAGAATCGGAGTGTAGGCAAGGCAAAGGAAAGCAGCGAGGCAAGGCCCACAGCGAGGCTTGGAGCGGGTCCCAATTTAACTCTAGGCGATGCTTAATTGGGGATTTCCAACCTTTTATAAAGTGGACAGTTTTAATTAATTATTATGTGTTATATATATATTGCTAGAACTCCTAGCTGTCGAACCTTCAAAAAGGAGAGGAGAGGCAAGGCTTAGATATGAAAGCAAAGAAAGTATCAAGCCTCTCTCCTAGCGAGCCTAAGGAAGGTATAAGAGAGTTGTCGAGCCTTCATTTGAGAGAGATTATGGAACCTTCAACAAGCTTTCAATATTTATATATATTAAATATATGTTGGAGATAAGCCTTGGAAATCCATCGAGGCCTAGGAAAGAGATATCGAAGCTTTAGCGAGCCTTAAGAGGAGAGAGAATCGGACCTTGGAAAAGGACAAATGTATAAAGGCTAGCAGTGGGGCCCACGAGAGGTCTTGGCAATGCGAGGATAGGAGTGGGGGCCCACCGTCGAAGCTTAGCTAAATGACAAAACTCACAAGGTTTAGAGTGGGAAAGCTTAGATGGAGACTTATATGGAGAGCTTCCTGTGAACCTCCAATATATCTATTTACAAATGTTAAAGGGAGGACATGCTAGGCTAAGGTTAGAAAACCTTATGAATGGGTCGAGCCCTATCTGCGAAGTGGCAGCCCAAATAACATGTCTAAGCTTCGAACTCATGTTATGTCTGACCTTCAAGTCTTGATGCCACCCCAATCTGATTTTAACGAGACTTAGCAAAGACGGTAAGGTGTCAAGGTTTCCAAGGAAAGGCTAGATGAGCCTTAAAAATAAATAAGTATCCATATTTATATAAATTCAAGTATGTTTTATTATTATTATTATAAAACATAATAATATACAAACAAGTGCTGACAACATATATTCTAGAAAATTCTGAACCTCGTACTGTCATGCTGAGTGCTGGGCCAGAGCCCATTTCTTACAGGCCCAAATCACGAAGATACCCTAATTTGGTTGCCTGTAAATACTCTTCATGATTGTTTGTCAGATTCATTCACAATCAATTCATTACACACATTTATACATACATTCATCAATCAATCATAACATCAAAAAGTATATATCATTCATATCCTCCAAAGATTCAAACATCTTTGGGAAAATCATCATTCACCTTAGGTTCGTTAAGAACTTAGTAGGTTTGGACTCTTGATTTGAGGAGATCTTGATTATTTTCATGGTTAAACCCCTTCTTTGATTGAGCTTCACATTTTCATGCTCAAACATTGGCGCCATCCGTGGGACCCGAACCCACGACCACGTAATATGAAATAAGGAATAAGGAATAATTAACAAACCCAATATTGACACGTAAGAACATTGGAAATGAAGTATCTAATCTTTATCCATGTCTAAAAATAAGAAAGAAATCTAACCAATGACTAATGGAACATAACATGTTCACTTGAGTAGTAATCAATTGATATACTATATTTATATAGTTTGAGAACATAATCAGATTATAAGAGTTAAAACATTTTAAAGCTATTTTTTTAAAAAAAAAGTTATTTAAAAAAAAGAATAAAAAAAAAACAAAAAAAACCTCTAGTATAATTGGACATCACTCACTTCCCCCCTCATCTCTTATTTGGTTAAAATCTTTTTCTTCACACTTGTCAAATGTGTCATTCTTCACACTATGCACATCATCATATGTAATATCATTATCTAAATCCATATTTCCACGTCATTCTCAGCTACAATTGTCATATTGACTTGTTCAATATGATTATTTGTTTGTCATTTCAACATTAACTTAGATGAACTACCCTTTTTAACATTAGACTTAACTACGAGATGTTCATTTTTATCAGTATCAGTGTATCCTCAATGGTAACATCTTTCCCCCTTTTAAGTGAGTCATAAGAACTGTTAGTAAACCCGTGTTAAATGTAAACGAGAGAAAGGTATCCGCGCGTTGCGGCGGTGATGGAGGTGATGGCGGGGTGGTGATGTAATAGCGGTGGCGGTGGCGGTGATGAGGTGATCTACCTGACGGGCTCCGCCCTTAGCCATACGGGCTCCGCCCTCGGATTTAAAAATTCGTCGAAAGTATATCGAATGACCTCTCTAATGAAAGAACATGAAATTTTAAGAACACCCATATAATTTTTATAATTGATCGATGTATGGTTTTTGAGATAAAAGATTTTGAATGAATTAGAGAATAAAATGATTTATGGAGGAGAGAGGAAAAAATGAGTGGTTGAGATTTGAGGAGAGAGAAATGGTATTATAGTTATTTTAGGTAAATATAGAATAGATAGGAGGAGCATTTTGGGGAAGTAAATGTTGAAACTTAAAATTTTAGACAGGGTTATTTGCTTTATAATATAGTATAGATATCAACCTTAAACAATTCATGCATTGCAACTATATTGTATAATATGTGAATATCTTTATTTGTGATTAATGCATGTAAATCGCCATCTAAGTTACCTTTTGGGGGTAAAAATTGACAATATATTATCTATCCCACCTTGTAACCTAGATCAATCATCATTGCATCTAACTGCAATACTAAAAACAGATCGATATCCACAAAATCTACGTATGTGACAGGGATGAAATCATAGAAGAGAATATTTAGAGAAGAAGAGGGAGTTTATCAAATTCATGTCTGTTATATTTCTTATTATGATCAGATATATATACAAGCTATGAACCTCCCTAACCAATTATTACATTTTACCACCCTTGACTTATCTAAAATGTCAAATATTACACCAAACATATTATAACGTGTATCAAATGCCTCCCCTTCAAAGATTTTTGTCCTCAAAAATGCAGAGAAGCTTGAAACCATTGTCAGTCCAATTAGGTGGAAGAGGTGAAGGAGGCATGGTTTCTTCATGGGAAATACCAATGCTTTAGTTGATTCAGTCCTGGCATGATTTCGTCAATGAAAATACCCAACAAACTAAAAATGAGAGGAATTGGTGAAGCTTAGAATTTTCCACCCTATGGTGTGTAGTGATCAGCTCAATAAAGATACAACCAACATAACACACGTCAATGGCTGTGAAGTAATGGTTTCCACCCAAAAAGACATTCAGGCCTGTACTAAACGTCTGATTCTTCCCTGGCCTGATTCCCTTTTGCTGGTAGGGTAGAAGCTCTAGTAAGTCCAAGAGTTGCCAGCTCAAATTTCATTATATTATGATCTATCCAACTATTGTGGGACTTAAGATTCCTGTGTAACACATGGGCATCACTGTAAACAACACCTTTGTTACCCTCTGCAATGCAAATGAGTCGACCTCCCCAATAAATTTCCAATAGACTAAGCTGATCAGCAGAGGCCGGTTTGGCTATAGGACCTGATGAAACATTGACTTGATACACTCCATGGATGTATATGGAAGCACACTTTTGCCAAGATGGTACATTGAACGCTTGACAACTTGGGTACAATGTCTCACCAGTTGATCTGATGAAACATTGAGCTCTGAACTTTTTAACATCAGTCACCCTATACTTGAATTCCCAGTAGATAGCAACATTTCTCCTCTTATTCACACTTTGCCTCACCATTATCAGCCTGCTTTCTTTCCAATTCCAATGATAAATCTCTATCTTCTTCATTGTTACAGCACACACATTGCCATCGTTATCTTCCCGAGTTAAATACTTTTCACTCATGCAGATTGACATCATACAAGCTGGCTTCAACAGGAATGTATTCTCGCAGTCTGTAGATCACATTGTTTGTATGCTTTCTTCTTGAAACGGTCATCTTTAGCAAGACATGAAATGTACAACCAGGAGTTCGTAGCTTCAACTTCCATTTGAGTATCTTCTTGGATCACTGCTGTCAGTTATTGAAGCTCTTGCAGCTACAAAAGTCCCACTCTGAAGCTGAATTCCTGAACAAACTGGTGTGAAAGCATCCTGTACAATTTGTGATGGCCATTTATTCTCGAGCTTTTGATTTCCAGCTCTTCCATACCTTCCCTGATTACAATATCTAGAAGCAGGAAACTCTAATTTATCAATAGACTTGCACATTCCCACTGCATCTCTAAGACAACCTAAGAAATTTGTTATCCATATTTGATCAGCTCCAGTATTAGTTAACCCCATTTGAGCAGCAAATGCTCTAAGACCAGTAGCTGCTGCCAATATCACACAATACTCTTGAGAGGCCATTATCACTTGTTCTGCTGCAAAGCCGATTATCTCTCCATTACTACCACTGCCTCCAAATAGTGTCACAATTGCATTTGCAAGAATAAGCCCATGAATAGACGATCCAGTTTCAAGAACTATTGTTTGTTGAGCGTACGCAGATAGAACACTAATCATTATTACTCCATCTTTCTTATTTTCCATTTCAACAAACAAACCAAAATCCACATTTGATCAGCTTCGGAATTAGCTAACCACATTTGCACATATTCTGCCAAAACCGCATTCCAAGGGATCAAATTACATAAGTTTACGTGGCCTGATACAGTTAGTGTATCAACCTGAGGGCTCCTGGGCTGCAACCTCATCAATCTATGACACTTCCATGCATGCATTACTCTCAGCGATAAATCTTCCAGTTCCCCCAAATAATCACCAATCATGGTTTTGTTCAAACCAGAAGCATTCTTTAAGAAATCTGCAATTTCTTCAGGTGAAGATCCATTCACATCGAACCTTCCTTTTTTTCTTCAGCCATCAAAGAAGCCTGATCAAACTCTTTTCCACTAAAAACAAACACCCTTTTCACCATCTTATTTTTACTCAACAATCCCATACTTTTAATAGTAGAAGCAAAATTACCGACTTCCTCTATACCCCTAACAGTTTCTAATTCATTGACTACTAAAATATTTAAACAAGGTAGCCACCCCGGTTTCCAACCAAAAGTTTCATTAAGAGAAGATTCAGCCAACTTGACATACACATCTCCATAAAAGCCCATCATTTTTAAGTAATCATTCTGCCCAAAACTAACATTATCTCCCTTCTTTCTTCACGAAACCCATATAAATGCATATGCTTATGATTCATTCCCGACTTTTGATTCAAAACAGAATTTTGAAACATATGCCAACAACTCTTATCAAGAACCGATGCTTTCGAATATCTTTACTCTCCAAACTCATAGACAAACAATCAACCCCATACCTAATACTCCTCCTTCAAGGATTTTTGTCCCCAAAATTCTCCAAAATGCACAATATCACCTAAAAATTGGAATTCCATAACCTCACCACAACTAACTTTGACACACACATCTTGACTTAAACCTCCAATTTCATCTTTAAAATGCTTAAGAACAAGATACTACTAGCATCCATTTCAACAAGCACATCGTTATGCACCATTATAGTAGTATCATTTTTGCACTCATTAATCTCATGACTTACAACTTGTTGCTCAGATTTTCACTAAAAAGAGTCTCACAAATATAGATATCACTAAATTGAGCCTCAATTTCATCCCTAATTGGGTCAGTAATTTCATCAAACACAGATATGCACTACTCATAATTTCATAATTCACTTCAAAATCATTAACATCAGCCCCCTGATCACTTTTTTCTAAATCTTTATCATCAATTACTTCATCTATAATTGTTTCTTGAATCATCCCATTCCTAAAAAACTCATTATTTTTCATCAATTCCTCAAGAGTAACATTAACATCAAACTCCAAATCTTTGTTATAAAAAGAAGAATTAGAATCAAATGGAGAGAAAGAATCTTGTAAGTCATTAGAGTCAATTTTTAAAGCTAATGAAATCACATCTTCTACCTTAATGCAGCTATACTGATGCCAATCAACAAATATTTCCCTAATTTCAGGTTCTAATCCACAAATGAATAGGTATATACCATAGAATTCAGAGATTTCTTCATAATTTCTAACCTGATCGAATAACCGCTGAAACGTATTACAGTAATCAGTAAGAGCACCTTCCTGGTTGAATGCTATTAACCGCTCCATTTCTAGTTTCTTGTTGACATCATCAATTTTGAAAATTAGGGCTCAGAATTTGGGATTATTGGTGGATTTGAGGAATCACCGACTTAATTGAAAAATTAATGGCGATTTGAACGAATTACAGCTATTTTCTGGAAGTAGGATAGCTGAATTGAAGAATTTAGGGCTAAAATTGAATTAATTGTGAATTTTCGATATATTTTTTTTGATTTTTTTTTAATGAATTGGATAGTTCACCGGAGAAGGAGATCACCGGAGATATGATCGGAAATCATAGAAGAGAATATTTAGAGAAGAAGAGGGAGTTTATCAAATTCATGTCTGTTATATTTCTTATTATGATCAGATATATATACAAGCTATGAACCTCCCTAACCAATTATTACATTTTACCACCCTTGACTTATCTAAAATGTCAAATATTACACAAAACCTATAATAACATGTATCAGTATGAAACCTTACCATTGACATACTTTGTATCCGACTACTTAGTGTAAGCTCCGTCATGATGTATTTCAAAGCAAACAACTCAGACTCATTTGTTGTATATATTGAAATAAAAAAAACATAAAAATTCATGATGGATAGAAAAAATAAAACTTTTAACTTATTTTTTTTATTAAAAAAAGTATAAAAAAGTTGAATTTTTATAACTTACCATATATACCCATGGCATGATCTAAAGCTTTTGGGTTCTTGTTATTACTAAGATGCCAGTTGTTAATAACCATTATTTTTTTAACCAAGAAATAAAAAAAACATAAAAATTCATGATGGATAGAAAAAATAAAACTTTTAACTTATTTTTTTTATTAAAAAAAGTATAAAAAAGTTGAATTTTTATAACTTACCATATATACCCATGGCATGATCTAAAGCTTTTGGGTTCTTGTTATTACTAAGATGCCAGTTGTTAATAACCATTATTTTTAACCAACAACGCACATTTAAATTGGAGCTTTAGGGATTTTGTGTTTATGGAGGGAAAAAGTATTCGATAGATAAGCTAGTGCGAGAGAGAAATCGTCGAAGTGAGGGACGATTGATGTTGATGTGGTGGTAGCTGGGCAACTAAATGGGTAATCTTAAGCCAACTTACAAGATTATCCATCCTATGTCGGAAACGTGACCTCGTTTGAAACAGACGTTCACGATCATGACCAAAAGTGTTAAAGAGAAAAAAAAGCTAAACCAAAACTGTAAGTTTTGAAAGTTAAGAATGAAAGCTGCAAATAAGGTACCACGAAAAAATGATTTTTATAATATAATATATTATAAATTACTAAAAGAATGTGATCTTTACACAAAATTTTGTAACCTTACAATATATAACATAGTATACAATTATATCATGCATTAATTTCTTATGTAAATTTAAAATATTTTATGCTTTATTATTGATAAAATAATAATATTAAATATCAATAATCTAAGTCATTAACAAAGTTAAAATAAACACTAGCGTGGTACCCGTACGTTGTAGCGGATACCATTAACAGGATGCAAATGAAAGAAAGAAACAGATATTGAGAGAAAGGTGCGTGTGTTGAAAAGCTACAAATGAAAATATGAGAGTTTTTTTTATTTATGAGGGGGTATTTTAGAGAAATCCCTATGTGTAACTGTTTAGGGGATGTGTTTTCTTATAAAGTAATACTAGCACGGTAGTCGCGCAATGTGGCGGTGTTCGTGGCGGCGACAGTGTGGTGGTGATGGACGACTGTTGATGGTGAAGGCGGCGGCGACTGGTGTAGATAATCGATGTAAAAGTAATTGATGTAAAGGGTTAATGAAGATATTTTAAAAGATAAAGGAATGATACTGTAATATAGTCATAAAGGTATTTTAGACATATTGTATTATTTAACTTTCAACATGGGGGATATTATTTTTATAAGACGAGTCATACGCCCGCATAATGCGGCCGCGCTGGTGGTAGTGGTGCGGGGTGGTGGCGGCGACAGGTGGTGGGAGCGACAATTGTGGTGAATATAAAAGTAATTGATGTTAAATGAGGTAGTGTAGTTATTTTAAGGATAAAGAGAATTATGTTGTACATTATTTCATTAAGGATATTATAGATATATTAGATGGAGATAGTTAAATTAATGAATAAAAAAGAAAAATATTTTAGGTAGTTTAATTAAGATTTTTGGGGTGAGTTCTCTTTTTATAGGACTAGATGGGTCGCGCAATGCGGCGGCGACCTTTAAAAAATGGTGGTTGAATGTGATAACTATATAGTAGTTGACTTTAAAATCCCGACCAACAAACCAAACCACTAAAAAGTGGTCTTTTCTTTCTTTAACATATACCAATTAAATGAATAACCGCCTGCAACAAAAATAAGAATTAGATGGGATGCACAGGACTGATAAACAACAGTCCGACACAACGGGCATGTATTTCCTTGAATATATTCAATGGGCCAAAAAGAAAATTAGTGAGCTAAATTTTGTGCTTAACGCATATTTAGAGTGTGGTTATGACCTTTAATTTTAGTACATATAACAGGTTCCTTAAAGTGTTTATGATTTTGGATGCAAGATCGACATACCAAGTACCCACGGAAAGCCGTTTGGATTCTAATAGGAGTTGTTTCCTCTGTTGATTTTCCCGACTCAACTCAGCAAGTCTAACAAACTTCGCATCAGTCTAAGTTGCGGTGGCGGCAGCAACTGCTATAGGATGCACATGTTTCGTCTGCTCATCCTCCGTTTCAATCGGTTTCACTTCTTTTGGTGGTGGAAGCTGATGAGAAATGACAGGTTCTACACCTGGAGCAAATAACATGAGGTTTAAACCTGATACAAATCTATATTTTCTCATTCTTAAGAGACAAAACTCGAGTAAATTCCACAACCACCTTCGTATACTAACACATACATTATCAATAAATATTTATTTCACAGTAACCGTTCGTGTAGATAGCATTACCCTACATGATACCTCTCGTTCCATTCGAACTCTTAAATCATAACTAATGTGTAACACCCCAAAGTTTTTAAGGTAAAGAAATTAACCCTTTTTTTATAGTTTTGACATTAAAATAATTTCCTAGTATTTTATTTTTGGATATGGGGTTAAATTAGTTGGAACTTTAGCGGATAGCGGGTATTTTCTCAAAAAATTAGAAAGGGGGCATGGCACCTCATTAGGAGCCAAGTTTCCCTCCCTTAGTCATACTCCCATTACCATTTTATGCTTCTCTAAGTTTCTTCAATCTTCTTTCTTGTTTCTTTCAAATCAAAGTCTTGTTCCATTTTAATCTAAGGATAATAATAATAACAATAATAATCATCCTCAATCTTCCAAAATTGAAAAGTAAGGGTTTGTGAGGAGTGGTGGTGGCCGAATTTTAGGGGAAAGAAAAGGGAGGAGATTGTGATTTGAAAACCCTAATCCTTATCTTCCATTATTGAGGTATTGATTTCCATTAATCTAGTTTTTACTTGTTATTGATAATTAGGGTTGTTGAGAATCTTCAATTTGGGGATTTTGATAGAAATTGAGTTTTATGTAAATTACCCCCAATTTCCCGTATAACCTAGTTTGTCATTGAGTTGTATGATAAGTTTAACTAAGAAATATATGTGTTAACTTGTTAATAGTGATTTGTGAGAAATGTTGATTTTCACTAGTTGATTAAATGATGATGAAAATGGTGGATTGAGCTATCTAGTGAATTGTTGATAAAGAAAAGCAACTCAATGACAAATGAGATAGGTTTGGATTTAGAAAGGCTAGTGAATGATAAGAATGACTAAGTTGAGTTAGTCAAGATTGTGAATGTAAGCTTATATGCATATTATGATGTGATTATAGGTTGAAGCTTGTATTTGAGCATTGACATTATTGAGTTATTGTTCGAGTCGCGGAGGAGGTGAGTATATTTGCATACCTTTATGTATGTGTCGGGTCGACTACCATATGATGATGGATTTCATGTGTGGTAGTCGATTTGGCGTTAAAAGTCCATATGGGACATTGTGATGAATGAGGCCTAAGAACCTCTTGTGAATGAGGCCTAAGAACCTATTGATATGTGAAATATAAGGCCTAAGAACCTCTTGTTAGGGGGCCTAAGAACCCCAAGTATATGATTGATTATGTTGTATTGCTTATATGGATCCATGTATAGCGTAAAAGTGCAAAGGTGAGCATGTAGCTATGGCACGACGGTGACATAGTCTACATGTAATAGTCTTCGTGTATATAAATGTATGCAAGTATATTCATTAAGCCTTTGCTTACGTTTTAGTTGTTTCACTTTTATTATAGGCGGTTCCGGAATAAGGACCTAAGATCTTGTTGATTGGAAGTTGGATAAAGGGAAGTTGAATTTGAAAGATTTGAAGGTATTGCCATTCTTAGATGAATGGTGTTTTTGGTAGATACTTAGATATCCCTCCTCATCATGGCTCTTGACACACTTGGATGTTTTGGTAATCTTGTTCTTGGTACATTTCAGTAAATTTGGTCATGTGTGAGTCTTTTGAATTTGCAAAAGCATGTATGGTTGTTTTGATCAAATGCCAACATGGGCAAACGACCCATTTGATGGCGATCGTAAATGTGAATTGTGTTTGGATGTCAAACTATGTTGTAAAGGTGTTTTATATAAGTTGAATTCTGAATTATGGTCTAGTGAGGTTTGGAATTGAGTTGGGTGAGTTGCAAGTTGATTTAAGTGTCAAAATATGGTTTTTGGTTCTGTCAGGTCAATTTATGCACCGCATAAAATCTCCATGCGCCGCATATCTGGAAGTTTTGGTTTTATGCCCCGCATGTGAAAACGCATGAAAGTTTCTGCTCAAAATTTGTTTGATTTATGCACCGCACATAATCTCTATGCACCGCACAGAAAGTCCATGCACCGCATAGAATTTTCATGCACCGCACACACACAAAAAAAAATTCTTATTTTTCCTAAATCGAGTCGTGTCGTTTCAAGTGGTATCAGAGCCGAGGTTTAAGGAATTTAGGTATTCCCTCGTTTAGTGAATGCCTAGACTTAAACCTTAGACATGACTTGACCTTAGGTGTTCGGTAATTTTATATGGGACCCGAAAGAGTGTTTGATGGAGTGTTAGCTTATAAACTTGTTAGTATTAAAGCACAATAAGGCCGGCATTATTGTGGTTGAAGTACTAACAACTTTATAAACTAACCGCATCAAACTTTGGAACGGTCTAGTATAAAGTTGTAGGTTTCGGCTTTTGGTTCATAGATTATAGAGATAGGTTTTGTGTTTAAATCATTTTATCTACTCTTATCATAGTATGGATGAGCAACTCAACATTGAGGAAATTGAAAATGATCAGAGGAATGAAGAAGAGCCAATATTTCCCGAAGGTAGTATGGACATTTCGGATCAAATAGGAAGAGCTCTTGAGAAATACTCCTCGGTTTTACTCAAGAAACTTAATGATACTATGAAAGGAGCTATGAATAATCATATAGCTCAAATGATCAGGGAAGAAGTGGCCATCAATGTACAAAGGGAATTTGAGGAGAGAGATGGCAAGGGTAAGGATAAGGAGAATGATAAGGAGAAGGATGTTGAAGTGACGGGGGAGAAGCTTTACAAGAAGAAGTTTACTTTCCAAGATTTTGATGTGTGTCACCCTCCCGTGTATGATGGTAACCGTGACCCCATTGTTTGCACAAGATGGGTCTCGGAAATTGAAGGGGCTTTTCGTACTAGTCAATGCCCATCGGATCTTAAGGTTGTGTTCGCCGTGAGCATGCTTCGTAAAAGTGCGAAAAGATGGTGGGATGCTTTGTTGACTGTGAAAGGTGAAGTGTTGACTCATGTAGAATGGCCCGAATTCAGAGATATGTTTTTCAAGGAATTTAGATCGGAGGCCGAAGTAACCAAATTGAGAAGTGAATTTCTCAATGATTGTCAGGGGAGTCTTAGTGTGAATGAGTTTCGTTCACAATTCTTGGATAAAGCACAATTTTGTCCAGAATTTTTAGAAAAAGATCATTTGCTCAAGGAGCAATTCTACTTGAAGTTGAGGAAGAACCTAAGGGAGAAGATAAGTCTACGTCAAATGGAGTGTTTCTCCATGTTGGCGGATGTAGCTAGAGATCACAAGATTGAACAATCAAGAGTCGATGAAGGAGATGTAAAAAGGAAGCATGAGGATAATAACAACTCCCCGAATAAGCGTTTCAAACAAGAGGGTAGTTCCGGTAATAACTCTTCAAGAAGAAACATTCCCTTTTGTCGTCAATGCAAGAAGAATCACTCCGGGGTATGTAGGGCGACGGAGAAGGGGTGTTATAGTTGTGGTAAACCGGGGCATGTGAGCCGTGATTGCAAGTCCAAACCAAACAAACCCGTTTGGTGTTTCAAATGCTTCAAAGACGGACACATGAAGAGTTCTTGCCCATTGTTGACTGATGGAGAAAGGCAAGAGGAAAGGCGAAAAGAGGCGGAAAGGAGGAATGCTCAAACCCAAGGTAATCAAAGGGGTAGGGCATTTCAATTATCAGTGGAACAAGCCAAGGAGGACAATGATGTTGTTACAGGTACATTTCTAGTACATGGTATCCCAATGCGAACTTTATTTGATTCTGGAGCTAATAGATCTTTTGTTGCTACTATAATTACATATGCTATTCCTCGTTCTAAATCTAAATTAGATGCTCTCTTACAAGTTGAAGTAGGAAATGGTAAAGTTGAATTGGTCGATGATGTGTTTTGTGGTTGTGAGATTAAAATTGACCCGAATATTTTTCAAGCCAATTTGATTCCTTTTCCTTTGGGTGAGTTTGACATAATTTTAGGGATGGATTGGTTAAGTGTTCATAACGCTAACATCGTGTGTGATTAAAACGCTATTCGGTTGAAGACTCCTAAGGGTGAAGAGTTGGTTGTGTATGGTGATAGGAAGGAGCGTTCAATATCCATATGTACTTTTGCCCGTGCTCAACGTTATTTGACTCTTGGGTGTCAAGCCTATCTTGCTCACATCGTTGATGTTGAGAAGAAATCCTTATCTATTGAGGAAATTCCAATTGTTCGTGAATTTGCCGATGTTTTTCCCGAGGACTTGCCGGGTATCCCTCCCGAACGGCAAGTTGAATTCTCTATTGATCTTATTTCGGGGGCTAACCCCATTGCTAAAGCTCCCTACCGTTTGGCTCCAACGGAAATGCAAGAAATGATGAAGCAACTCCAAGAATTACTTGATAAAGGTTTCATTCGACCTAGTAATTCTCCTTTGGGTGCACCGGTCCTTTTTGTTAAAAAGAAAGATGGAAGCATGCGTATGTGCATTGATTATCGGGAGCTCAACAAAGTGACCATTAAGAACAAATATCCTTTGCCTAGAATTGACGATTTATTTGATCAACTTCAAGGAGCTTCGTATTTTTCTAAAATAGATCTTCGATCGGGTTATCATCAACTCAAGGTACGTGATGAAGATATTCCAAAAACCGCTTTCCGTACTCGCTATGGTCATTTTGAATTCGTTGTCATGCCTTTTGGTCTTACAAATGCTCCCGCGGCTTTTATGGATCTCATGAACCGTGTTTGTCGTCCCATGCTTGATAAGTCTGTAATCGTTTTCATTGACGATATTCTCATCTATTCCAAAAGTTCATCCGATCATGAAGTTCATTTACGGGATGTGTTGGAGACACTACGCAAAGAGAGACTTTATGCCAAATTCTCTAAATGTGAATTTTGGTTAAGAGAAGTACAATTTCTTGGCCATGTTGTTAATAGTGAAGGAATTATGGTAAACACGACCAAGATTAGCGCGGTGATGAAGTGGGAACAACCTAAGAATCCATCGGAGATTAGAAGTTTCCTTGGTCTAGCGGGCTATTACCGTCGTTTTATTCAAGATTTCTCTAAAATAGCTTCACCATTGACCAAGTTGACTCGAAAGAATATCAAGTTCGAATGGAAAGGCGAGCAAGAATTGGCTTTTCAACAACTTCGAGAGAAACTAAGTCAAGCACCGGTTCTTGTTTTGCCCGACGGCTTAGAAGACATGATGGTGTATTGTGATGCATCATCTAATGGCCTTGGTTGTGTTCTTATGCAACGAGGTAAAGTCATTGCCTATACTTCAAGAGGCCGGGGGGGAGGGGGGGCGCCCGACCCCCCGATTTTTTTTTTTTTTTTTTTTTTTTTTTTTTTTTTTTTTTTTTTTTTTTTTTTTTTTTTTTTTTTTTTTTTTTTTTTTTTTTTTTTTTTTTTTTTTTTTTTTTTTTTTTTTTTTTTTTTTTTTTTTTTTTTTTTTTTTTTTTTTTTTTTTTTTTTTTTTTTTTTTTTTTTTTTTTTTTTTTTTTTTTTTTTTTTTTTTTTTTTTTTTTTTTTTTTTTTTTTTTTTTTTTTTTTTTTTTTTTTTTTTTTTTTTTTTTTTTTTTTTTTTTTTTTTTTTTTTTTTTTTTTTTTTTTTTTTTTTTTTTTTTTTTTTTTTTTTTTTTTTTTTTTTTTTTTTTTTTTTTTTTTTTTTTTTTTTTTTTTTTTTTTTTTTTTTTTTTTTTTTTTTTTTTTTTTTTTTTTTTTTTTTTTTTTTTTTTTTTTTTTTTTTTTTTTTTTTTTTTTTTTTTTTTTTTTTTTTTTTTTTTTTTTTTTTTTTTTTTTTTTTTTTTTTTTTTTTTTTTTTTTTTTTTTTTTTTTTTTTTTTTTTTTTTTTTTTTTTTTTTTTTTTTTTTTTTTTTTTTTTTTTTTTTTTTTTTTTTTTTTTTTTTTTTTTTTTTTTTTTTTTTTTTTTTTTTTTTTTTTTTTTTTTTTTTTTTTTTTTTTTTTTTTTTTTTTTTTTTTTTTTTTTTTTTTTTTTTTTTTTTTTTTTTTTTTTTTTTTTTTTTTTTTTTTTTTTTTTTTTTTTTTTTTTTTTTTTTTTTTTTTTTTTTTTTTTTTTTTTTTTTTTTTTTTTTTTTTTTTTTTTTTTTTTTTTTTTTTTTTTTTTTTTTTTTTTTTTTTTTTTTTTTTTTTTTTTTTTTTTTTTTTTTTTTTTTTTTTTTTTTTTTTTTTTTTTTTTTTTTTTTTTTTTTTTTTTTTTTTTTTTTTTTTTTTTTTTTTTTTTTTTTTTTTTTTTTTTTTTTTTTTTTTTTTTTTTTTTTTTTTTTTTTTTTTTTTTTTTTTTTTTTTTTTTTTTTTTTTTTTTTTTTTTTTTTTTTTTTTTTTTTTTTTTTTTTTTTTTTTTTTTTTTTTTTTTTTTTTTTTTTTTTTTTTTTTTTTTTTTTTTTTTTTTTTTTTTTTTTTTTTTTTTTTTTTTTTTTTTTTTTTTTTTTTTTTTTTTTTTTTTTTTTTTTTTTTTTTTTTTTTTTTTTTTTTTTTTTTTTTTTTTTTTTTTTTTTTTTTTTTTTTTTTTTTTTTTTTTTTTTTTTTTTTTTTTTTTTTTTTTTTTTTTTTTTTTTTTTTTTTTTTTTTTTTTTTTTTTTTTTTTTTTTTTTTTTTTTTTTTTTTTTTTTTTTTTTTTTTTTTTTTTTTTTTTTTTTTTTTTTTTTTTTTTTTTTTTTTTTTTTTTTTTTTTTTTTTTTTTTTTTTTTTATTTGTTTTTTTTTTTTTTTTTTTTTTTTTTTTTTTTTTTTTTTTTTTTTTTTTTTTTTTTTTGAATTTTTTCCCATCATTCTTTAGTCGTTTCTCCCTTGTGGGTTTTGATCACTAATGATTTCTTTGATCAAATTAAAGTAGCTCAAGAAAAGGCCTTACAACGAGATCCTAAGAAGGAAAGAGTTCAAGGTCAAATCCAATATTTTACCAAGGATTCTCGTGGCCTTACCTTACGTTTTGGGAGGATTTGGATTCCATTCTCTTGTGAGTTGAAGCAAGTTCTACTTGATGAGGCTCACAAATCCAAGTACTCCATTCACCCCGGTGCTACTAAAATGTATCATGATCTAAAGGTAGAATATTGGTGGCCCGGAATGAAAAGAGATGTTGTAAAGTATGTTGAGAAGTGCTTGACTTGTGCTCAAGTGAAGGTCGAGCACCAAAAACCTTGTGGTATGATGCAACCATTGGAAATCCCCAAGTGGAAATGGGAGCATATCACCATGGACTTCATCACTAAATTGCCCAAAACGCCTAGAAATCAATTCGATACAATTTGGGTAATAGTTGATAGATTGACGAAAAGTGCCTTATTCCTCCCCATTCGAGAAGCATCATCATCCGAAGTGTTGGCAAATATCTATGTGAAGGAAGTTGTAGCAAGACATGGAGTTCCAATCTCCATTGTTTCGGATAGGGATACTCGGTTCACTTCTCATTTTTGGCGAAGATTTCATGATGAAATGGGCACCAAGCTTAACTTTAGCACTGCCTATCACCCTCAAACGGATGGTCAAAGTGAGAGAACCATTCAAACACTTGAAGACATGCTACGGACATGTATAATTGATTTTGGGGGCACTTGGGATATTCACTTGCCTTTGAGATGTTGTATGGAAGAAAGTGTCGATCTCCTATTTGTTGGGGAGAAGTGGGTCAACGTGAAATAGGAGGCACGGAGGTGGTGTTGAAAACCATTGAGAAAATTGATGTGATCAAAGAGAGACTTAAGGCGGCTCAAGATCGACAAAAGTCATATGCGGATAAAAGGAGAAGACCGATTGAATTCAATGTTGGTGACCGTGTCTTGTTAAAAGTCTCCCTGTGGAAAGGTGTCTTACGATTTCGGAAACGTGGAAAGCTAAGTCCTCGATTTATTGGTCCTTTCAAGATTTTAGCTAAGGTTGGCAAGGTTTCATACCGTTTGGAGTTGCCCGATGAACTCTCGGGAATTCATCCTACTTTCCATGTGTCACATCTTAGAAAATGCCTTGTCGACGAATCTATTTACGTGCCTTTGAATGAAATCGAAGTCGACAATAAGTTAAATTATGTCGAAGAGCCCATTGCTATAGTAGAAGAAGAACTTAGGAGGGTACATAATAAAACGGTGAGGACCTATAAAATTTTGTGGAGGCATGGAAGATTGTCCGATTGCACTTGGGAGTCCGAGCACGACGTTCTTGTTTACTATCCGTCTTTACATATGGCTTGGATCACGAGGCCGTGATCCGTTTCAAGTGGGGGAGAGTTGTAACACCCCAAAGTTTTTAAGGTAAAGAAATTAACCCTTTTTTTTATAGTTTTGACATTAAAATAATTTCCTAGTATTTTATTTTTGGATATGGGGTTAAATTAGTTGGAACTTTAGCGGATAGCGGGTATTTTCTCACAAAAATTAGAAAGGGGGCGTGGCACCTCATTAGGATGCCAGCCAAGTTTCCCTCCCTTAGTCATACTTCCATTACCATTTTATGCTTCTCTAAGTTTCTTCAATCTTCTTTCTTGTTTCTTTCAAATCAAAGTCTTGTTCCATTTTAATCCAAGGATAATAATAATAACAATAATAATCATCCTCAATCTTCAAAAATTGAAAAGTAAGGGTTTGTGAGGAGTGGTGGTGGCCGAATTTTAAGGGAAAGAAAAGGGAGGAGATTGTGATTTGAAAACCCTAATCCTTATCTTCCATTATTGAGGTATTGATTTCCATTAATCTAGTTTTTACTTGTTATTGATAATTAGGGTTGTTGAGAATCTTCAATTTGGGGATTTTGATAGAAATTGAGTTTTATGTAAATTACCCCCAAATTCTTGTATAACCTAGTTTGTCATTGAGTTGTATGATAAGTTTAACTAAGAAATATATGTGTTAACTTGTTAATAGTGATTTGTGAGAAATGTTGATTTTCACTAGTTGATTAAATGATGATGAAAATGGTGGATTGAGCTATCTAGTGAATTGTTGATAAAGAAAAGCAACTCAATGACAAATGAGATAGGTTTGGATTTAGAAATGCTAGTGAATGATAAGAATGACTAAGTTGAGTTAGTCAAGATTGTGAATGTAAGCTTATATGCATATTATGATGTGATTATAGATTGAAGCTTGTATTTGAGCATTGACATTAGTGAGTTATTGTTCGAGTCGCGGAGGAGGTGAGTATATTTGCATACCTTTATGTATGCGTCGGGTCGACTACCATATGATGATGGATTTCATGTGTGGTAGTCGATTTGGCGTTAAAAGTCCATATGGGACATTGTGATGAATGAGGCCTAAGAACCTCTTGTGAATGAGGCCTAAGAACCTATTGTGAATGAGGCCTAAGAACCTCTTGTTACGGGGCCTAAGAACCCCAAGTATATGATTGATTGTGTTGTATTGCTTATATGGATCCATGTATAGCGTTAAAGTGCAAAGGTGAGCATGTAGCTATGGCACGACGGTGACATAGTCTACATGTAATAGTCCTTTGTGCGTTGCCCTCCTTCGTGTAGATAAATGTATGCAAGTATATTCACTAAGCCTTTGCTTACGTTTTAGTTGTTTCACTTTTATTATAGGCGGTTCCGGAAGAAGGAACTAAGATCTTGTTGATTGGAAGTTGGATAGAGGGAAGTTGAATTTGAAAGATTTGAAGGTATTGCCATTCTTAGATGAATGGTGTTTTTGGTAGATACTTAGATATCTCTCCTCATCATGGCTCTTGACACACTTGGATGTTTTGGTAATCTTGTTCTTGGTACATTTCAGTAAATTTGGTCATGTGTGAGTCTTTTGAATTTGCAAAAGCATTGTATGGTTGTTTTGATCAAATGCCAACTTGGGCAAACGACCCATTTGATGGCGATCGTAAATGTGAATTGTGTTTGGATGTCAAACTATGTTGTAAAGGTGTTTTATATAAGTTGAATTCTGAATTATGGTCTAGTGAGGTTTGGAATTGAGTTGGGTGAGTTGCAAGTTGATTTAAGTGTCAAAATATGGTTTTTGGTTCTGTCAGGTCAATTTATGCACCGCATAAAATCTCCATGCGCCGCATATCTGGAAGTTTTGGTTTTATGCCCCGCATGTGAAAACGCATGAAAGTTTCTGCTCAAAATTTGTTTGATTTATGCACCGCACATAATCTCTATGCACCGCACAGAAAGTCCATGCACCGCATAGAATTTTCATGCACCGCACAAAAAAAAAAAAAAAAAAATTTTTTTTTTCTTCTTATTTTTCCTAAATCGAGTCGTGTCGTTTCATAATGGTCCCAAGAGTATTACTTGTTGTACCCTATTTTTCTCATTTTAAAAGTTTGTTTTCATGCAGATACACTAATAAGAAAGGGTGCGTGTAAATTGAGTAAATTTACCAGCGTAGTTATCACTGGGGGCATGTTAAGTTTTTGAATGATCGGATGGTAGGTTTTGGAACCACAAGTTGAAATGAATTTTATGAAAAATGAACTGTTTCATATAGGCTTTACCCAAAAACAACCCATAAGTGCTTATTATCTAATCGCAGAACGTCTAGCTGAATGTAATGTACACTTTCTTGGATTGTATTAAAGATATGCATGATATACATAATAAATGATTGTTTCTTAAGTTAAACAAAACAGAAGTATTTCCGCATGCATCATTCTAAATTGATTGACAAACTGTATATAAAACACAAAAGTGTATAGGTTTAAAACAAACCATAATAGATATGGGGCATCATGTAGGAGAATCTTGAAATGGAAGTCGTCGACCATCAAATAGATGTTATTGACGACCACAGATATAAGATCCTTGTATCATCACTTTCGCATCTTTTATACGGACTGCAATTTCCAAAAATGGTTGACATCAGGAGAGGGTTGCGGAAATATTATATCAAAAAAAAGGTTGCTTATCACCAAGTTTACATACACTTGATCTAAAACTGACATGTCAAATTACATATAGGCATGACCCTTGAAACCTTTTGCTTAAAACCCCATTTTAGTTATTACATCCATCACTTCAAGGCTTTAGCAAAGAAATTCAAAATTAAAACAATTGGCCTGTTCCAACAAATTTGATTTTTATTTTTTAACTTTCACTTAAACCCATCATTATTTGGTTTAGGCATGTTATCGATACACCTTAAGGATCTATTGTTGTTTTACAGAAACTCCTCAATATCAGACAAACCAGAGTTAAGAAGTTGCTCGGTAAAGAGTGTAAAGCTGGACTACAAAAATGAAGCCAACTATAATACAAATTAAAATAGAAAACACAATAGCTATCAGTGTCATTAGCTAATCAAAAAGAGAAGATACATAAAGTCAGTAAGAGAAACGATGTGTATAAGATATATATAAATCCATTCTAAACCATTAAATGACGGATAAATATGAAAAAATTCGATTACCTAACTGGAAAGAATACAAAGGTTTCCATCAGCCATCATGTGTTCGATAAAAGTTTTATCACAACCTATCCATTCCAAATCAAAGTCACTAACTAATTAGTGATACACAAATTAAAAACATAAAATTAACAAAGAATCAATATAAATTTAAAAAACTCACTGATCTTCAGCAGCAAAAGAAGAAAATGATGAACTCGATAATCAATAATCAAATACCATCATGCATGCCATAAAAAAAATACAAATATCACATATAAAGATTTGAAAAATAATTTTAAAAATAATTATAATTCTTCATGAAACCCCCAAATCTTAAAAAAAAAAAATTATACCAATTTAATGACGGTGGTGTTGGTGTCCATATATGAAAAATAAATCAAAATAGTAAGAACAAAAAAATTTAGAAAATAAATTAAAAATAATTATAATTCTTCATGAAACCCCCAAATCTTAAAAAAAAAAAAATTATACCAATCAACAATTGGTGGCTGCGGTGGTGATTGATGACGGCGATCACAAATCTGGAATAGGAAAAAAAAATACAACATTAGAAACAAATAATTAGTTAAGAAAATTAAAAGATAATGAAGAAAGAAGACTCCGATACATCAAGTATGTGCATCTGGTCGATCGCCAGAAAGAAGAATGGAGGCGGTTGTGATGGAGGCGGTAGGACGGAGGCGATTGTGATGGTGGTGTTGATGCATGTGTGTGAGGAAAATAGGAATACAAAGACGAAGAGACCGTGGGTTGAGATTTGTTAGGATAGTCAGGGGTAAAATGGGGATACTGAAAAAAAATGCTTAAATTTCCCAAAATAGATGTCCAATATGTTTTATAAGAGACGAGCATAATACCCGCACGTTGCGGCAGAATTTTGTTTTAGGAGTGAAATTTGTTATAAGGGTAGATATGGTAATTTAGTGTTGTAGTGTGTGGAGGGGCATTTTGGGAACCATAAATATGCTGAAAGGGCTTTTTGGGGGAAAAAAAATATGCTTAATTTCTTAAGACATACCATAAATAAAAAATCCAAAATGTTTTATAAAGGAGTAAAGATATAGAATATATATAGATATAGATATAGAAGTATAGATATTCTAAATAGTAAGATAAGATAGTATAGCTCGTAGGGCTGTCAATGGGTTCGGGTTCGCGGTTGGTGGTCGAAAATCTTTGACCCTAACCACAAAAATTTCAGGTCAGAAATTTCAACCCTGACCCATGACCTGTCAACCCGAACCCAACCCACCAACCTGAAAAAAATCGGGTTGGCGGGTTGACGGGTCGAGTTTCGGGTTGGCGGGTCAAATGGGTTGGTGGGTTGGCGGGTTGATTTCAGGTTAAACAGGTCATATGGGTCGTGGGTTGGTGGGTAAATTTCAGGTCAAATGGCTCATGGGTTGGCGGGTCAAATGGGTTGGTAGGTCGGTCCTCGTAGAGAATGATTACTAGGTAAAGTGACTATAATTTTTCGCGCGGGGGAATAGAAAATAGAAACGAATGGGTTCCCGCCGAAAAGTGAGAATTTGGGATTGAAGAAAAGGAAATGACTTTTGGGTGACTGACTCCATCCAACCAAAGAAGAAGAATGTCGAGTAGCTGTACATCATGGCATCTGTTGTACGACGCCGCCGGTGGAATGAACAATATCCGGTGGTCGCCCCACCCAAACACCACCACCACCCCTTTTCCTTCAATAGGCAATAATGATGATATTAACAATAATAATAACAATAATAATGATCATCATCTCCCGGCTATCTCCGATCTCTTGTTTCAAGGTTTTTTTTTATTCCCATTCTTTGATTTAATTATATTCATTGTTATTATTATTATTCACTAGCAAGCAATCTGAGCCCTTCATACAAGAGACTGTCGTTACAATTAATCATAATTACAGTAATTTGTAATTCATACAAGAGACTGATCTATACGAGTATTACATAGAGCATCCCCCCCCCCTTTTTTTTTTTTTCTTTCTTTTCTATAATTAATTATTTCAAATTGAAAACATACAAACAGGATATTCGAAAATATATGAGACTCCTGACCCCGCCGCATCCGCAACTGACAGACCGATTCCTCGAGATCAACATCCATCAGGTTCTGTGTTTGTTTATTGGCAGAGTAAGTAAGAATTTTAGTTAAAAAATGACTAACGTTGAAATCTCAGGGGGAGAATATCTCAAGAAAGAAGAGCAAGTTTCTTTCGCTTTCCAGACTGCATCCGGAAAACCCGTTGCTATCCAGAAAGCACTTTCTATGTTTCCAGACCAACACCAACAACATGATGATGATGATGCTTTTTCAGGTTGGTCATTCAGAGCTGTTTTTATGTATCTTTTTAACCTACACATTCATCTGCCAAGTGAAAAGGAGGAGAGTCAACATTGTAACCGTATACGTTTTCATAAGTGTATATGCACCGAGTAATGAATTTTACTACTTAAAAAATATTGGATAATGAACATTATATTATATATATGTATAATAAATAATAGAGTGAGCGTTCAAATTCAGGATTTTTGAAAACAGGATTTACAATACTAGATGGGAATCAAAATGGGACTTCGCCGGGATTCAGAACTGGATTGGGGAAAGCAGTTGTTGTAAAGCAATCTTCTTTAGCCAAAGCATCATCTATTCTCGTCGATCAAGATGGAGGCACATGCATTACAGATGCAGGTGATTTTTTTGTTTTGTTTTGTTTATTACTAAGCTTTGTTGATGTTTTTCAAAATAAATAAAATGGTTGATTGGGTGTATTTTATTTTAATAAAAACAGGACATCCGAAATTATCTAAGAACCAAAATTGGACCCCTCCGACATTTAGAACTGGATTGGGGAAACCAATTGTTGTGCAGAATTCTTCCTTAACGAAAGCATCATCTATTCTTGGCGATCAAGGAGGACCAGGCAGCAAACACAGTTTTTTGTTTGTTTAGTATTAAGATTATATATATAGTGAAGGGATCAAGTGAGAACAACATATATGGTGAGAACCGTGAGAACCACTAAAAATTCATCTCTAAGGGCTTTGCCCTTAGAGTTAAGGGCTACGCCCGTACCGTATACAACTGCCACCATCTCTTGGATCGCCGCCTATCAAATCCATACCATTCCCATATGCGTCCGGTGACAACCCCTTTAGAACGGATGAGGGCAACGCCCGTACCGTATCCATACGTTTTCTTAACACGTAACCATATGATTTTTTACAAAAAAAAATTTTTTTTTTTTTTTTGGAATGGGTTTTTGTTAAAAGAAAATAAAAAACAAAAAAAAGTTTCAAAAAATGAAAAATAAAAATTAAAAAAATAAAAACCACACAAAAAAGGAGAAAGAGGGAGGGAAACTAGTGGTTCTCACGGTTCTCTCCATATTTGTTGTTCTCACGTTAACCTACCCTATATATATATATATATATATTATATATTATATATATATATCCAAAACAATGGTTGATTGAGTATTTATTGTTGAAACAGGATATCTGAAACCTAATAAGAATCAAAGTGGGACCCCTAGGACATTTAGAACTGGATTGGGGAAAGCAGTTGTTGTAAAGCAATCTTCTTTAGCCAAAGCATCATCTATTCTCGTCGATCAAGATGGAGGCACATGCATTACAGATGCAGGTGATTTTTTATTTTTAATTTTGTTTTGTTTTTTTGTTTATTACTGCATTAGGCTTCATTAAAAAAGAATGAAACAATAGTTTGATTGAGTGTTGATATTTTTAGTGAATATAGGGTATCCGAAACTGTATGAAAATCAAAATACCACCCCTCCCATGTTCAGAACTGGTTCAGGGAAACCTGTTGTCTTGAAGCAATCTTCCCTGCCGAAGGCATCATCTATTCTTGGCGATCAAGATGGAGGAACATGCAATGCAGATACAAGTGATTCTTTTTGTTTTTAATTAAGCTTTCCTTTTTTTCCGATCAAAACAATGGTTGATTGAGTGTTTATATTTTTAGTGAATATAGGGTATCCGAAACTGTATGAAAATCAAAATACCACCCCTCCCATGTTCAGAACTGGTTCAGGGAAACCTGTTGTCTTGAAGCAATCTTCCCTGCCGAAGGCATCATCTATTCTTGGCGATCAAGATGGAGGAACATGCAATGCAGATACAAGTGATTCTTTTTGTTTTTAATTAAGCTTTCCTTTTTTTCCGATCAAAACAATGGTTGATTGAGTGTCTTTACTTTTAATAAAGAAAGAAACTGCTCAGTGCCACCTTCCGCGGGTTTTGAGCCCCAATATCTTGACGGTGTATGGGGGAGGTTAAGATGTAGGCAGACCTTACCTCTACCTAAGTAGAGAGGCTGCTTCCAATTTTTTTACCTAAATGGTAGAAAATGCCCTCCAACTTTTGCATGGGATGAGTGTCTTTACTTTTAATGAATGCAGGGTATCCGAAACCTTATGAGAATCAAAGTGAGACCCCTTCAACATTCAGAACTGCATTGGGGAAACCGGTTGTTGTGAAGCAATCTTCCCTGCCGAAGGCATCATCTATTCTTGGCGATCAAGATGGAGGAACATGCAATGCAGATACAAGTGATTCTTTTTGTTTTTAATTAAGCTTTCCTTTTTTTCCGATCAAAACAATGGTTGATTGAGTGTTTATATTTTTATTGAAAACAGAATACCCAAAACTATATGAGAATCAAGGTGGGACCCCCCCAACATTCAGAACTGGATTGGGCAAACCGGTTGTCGTAAAGAAATCTTCCTTGGTCAAAGCATCATTTATTCTCAGCGATCAAGACAAAGGAGAAGCAGGCAGCAGAGATACAGGTGGTTCTTTCTGCTTATATGCTTTTTCCCCCTAGTGTTTAAGCTATAATGAAAATATTGATCGAAGTATTGTTTGTTTGCAACCTTACCATCTTTCTTGTATAACTTGTTTGCTTATGATTTTAGTAAAACTGGTATAGCTTTGTAACTATGTATTCAATGACGAAACATTGTTTCTTTTGAAACCAGGATATCTGATGCTAGAGCATTACTTGAAACTAATTGGCAGAACTTTCACATTCCAGACTAAATTGTCGAACTCTATTGCTATAAAGAAGCTCTCTATAGAAGACTTGAATTGAACCTATGTGACAAGTACTATTATTTGTTTGTTGAGATTTGTCAGTGGAAATAACAATATAATATCTTATATGAATTTATCACATTGATCATGAATAACACGGGGAGTTATATAGTTATTTTGATACATATGAACAAACTTTGGTATATCTTACTATATACGGCGTAAATTGAGAGCCAATTACTAGCAATATGAATATCTAACTTTGGTATAGGTGGGGGTAGTGGTTGAAGTGTAAACATATTGAATATAACGTAAGAAGTTTGTCATTTGACTTATATGAGTAGTTTTAACAGTGTACTGATTGTTGGAGTATATCTCTTCTTGGACAGAATGTATGAACATACATGTGGATAACAATCATAAAGCTGAGACTCCGGTAACTTTTGAGACTGGATCAGGAAAATTGGTTGCCACGAAAAAGTCTTCCTATGAAAAGGCATTATCTATTCTTCAAGATGATGATGACGATGTTTTTTCAGGTTATCCTTAATTTTTCTTTTTTGTTTAAGGTCAACCAGAGTTGCACCTATTAAAGCAATGTGCTATAAATTTATAACTAGTAGATTTAGTTCAATTTAACTTAACATTCTGCCAAAGCTGTGAAAGTGACGAGTAAAAGCAATATTGTGTCTGTATACATCTTTACGCAAGAAAAATCTAAATGTTATATTATTTGTGGAATCTTGTCCCTCTGACTTATTATGGCTCTAGATGTTCTTATCTGGTTGGAGCTACATAGTTTTAAGTTGTTTTATAAACATTTGAAGCTGGAGAAATGAAACATTTTGCATATGATTCATTTGGTCTGTAATAGCTATCTGAAACTGGTCCAAAGAAGTAGTCTTCAGCTATCATTCTATTTTAGCGAGTACAAAATTGTTTATATTCTTCCATTTTGAAAGTTTTAGCTCACTTTTCACTCAGTTCTTGGGCAAATTAGAAACATTAGAATTATAACTTTTATACATTGTACACATTCTTTTTAGTTCTTTTTATGTATTTGAAACTTTATATCTTTGACATGAATTCTGATTTTTTTGCACTTCTACTTTGTTGCACATTATATTCTAATGACAGATTGGGCGGGTGGATCAGTTGACCGAGACAATGGAACCAGTGGCTTGAATACCATGTTCCAAACAGGGTCAGGGAAAGCTGTAAACATATGCTCTACAGGTCTTATTAAAGCTCGAGCATTGTTAGGACTGGAAGAAAATATTGATTGTATTGAGGCTTCCAAAGGCCACATACAACTGAGACAACATCCAAATTCAGATGATATCTTCACCTGTCAATCTTCTTTGAGACTCCGGAATACGAGTGTTGAAACTTATTCAGGGTTTCAAGAAGCTAGATCGATTCCGAATTCAAATTGTAAATCACGTTCTGGTGTATATGGAAATGAAATGAAGGAGGTTGCTCAAGGATCTTTCCATTCTGCTTCTAGGCCACCACCTATCCAGTTTCGTACAGCTGGTGGAAGGTCTGTAAAGGTTTCTAGTGATGCCTTGAAACGAGCAAGGAGCCTTCTAGGAGATCCTGACGTGGGGAATTTTTTGAATGAAGGACATGAAGGTTCTCCCGTGTTTTTGGCGAGTACGAATGGTAGCTTTGAGGATAGCATGATGAACAAAGAAATTAGTGTGTGCACTTCTTCCAGTGCTGATGTACTAAAAGCAAAGAACATGTCTAATGGTTTCACGTCCCCATTAAGATCAGCTTTATCTTATAAGAAGACTGCAAGCAGAATACAAAATATAGGTCTTCGGAGTAATTTGATCAAAGAATTCGATGCTGTCGAACATGATATCAGTATAAAGCAGTGTAATGATTTACCATGTTCCTCATTGCCTTTATCAGCAAATATGACTCCTGCCATGGAGGGAGTAAGAGGAACCCTTTCAGAGAATGGCAACATGTTAGGTGCTTCTTCAGAGCGAAAGTCTTCAGAAAGGCCATTGGCGGATATTTCAAATATAAAGGGTTCAAATCTTGTTGGGACTGATCAAGTCGTAAGAGCAAAGAGGAAACTATCAAGTCGAAAATATATATCTCCATTCAAGAAGCCCCGCAATTCTAAATTTGTCCCTCCATTGAACATAAAATCAACAGCAGTTCCCAACGGTAATTCAAATACAGTTTAAAATTGTTACAGATTAGCTTCTTAAGTTATTCTTTAGCATGTGAAGTTATCCGTTTGCATTAGGTACCATGCCTGAAGCTCTTGGAGCATCATGCTTCAATAATAGGGTTTCCACTCGATACCCGTTTCAGTTTCCACGCAAGTATATCAAGGAGTACCTTGGGGAGCCATTATTCTTCCAAAACATGGTCAGTAGACCATAACCACATCTTTGTATTATGAATGCAGACTTTCATTAGATTTCGTTGACACAGTTGTAATGCGTTTATGTCATTAGTTCAAGAACTTGCCTGAATGGTTAAGAAAGATAAGTCCAGAGAATGTGAACAAACACATGTTTGATGATGAATCTGGTACAAAAAGCATTGGTTTGGATTCCTTCTTTCACATGTTGTCTCAATCAGGTTGTTCAACCATTTCAAAAGAGTAAGCATCATTCTCTTTCTTAATTACTTTGCTATCGTATCTGAGATTGAATCAATTAGCTCCAAGAAATATAAAAGTTTGTTTTGGATGCATACCCTTTATAGAATTATATAGTTGCATATACCCGCCAATCCTGCAGTCAAAATTGTTTTTGATGGTATCACAATTTTTTGCGGCTTTCAGTAGTTCTGACAATTTTTTCATGCTATAACTCTTGAGTGTAAAATTTCCATATATTTTTATGTAGGTGGATTGCAAATCATTACAGATGGATAGTGTGGAAACTTGGATGTTATGAGAGATGCTATCCTACTAAATTTTTTGGAAAACTTCTGACTGCTTACAACGTGCTTGAGGAACTGAAATATAGGTATTTACTCTTTGATCAGGTGACTTTTTGACTGACTTGTTGAAAGCATGTAAACGAAGGATCATTTACAAATACGTATATTGTGTGAATATAAGTACATTAATATCAAAGTTTAGTTTTTGGGATAACTGTTTTACCCTCTTAAGTCACAACTTAGGAACTTTCTATGGAATAGGAGTTGAAACTTGAAAGAACCGGATTTTTTTATTTGTTTTTCTTGAATGGCATTTCTGCTATTGGTTTTGATACATTATTACATATCTTTCTTTAGATACGAGAGAGAAGTTAACAATCGTCATAGATCGGCACTTAAGAGAATTCTGGAAGGAGATGCTCATCCTTCTTCTCCTTTGGTACTTTGCATATCATCTATACACTTGAAGTGTGATTCAGAAACAGATACAAACGTATTTTCTACATCAAATGCTACTGAAAGCTCTACAGTTGCCAGCGTGGAACTGACAGATGGATGGTATAGAGAATTTAAGATTGTAAATTTCATTTTGTGCACCTTGTGAATGTTTGAATTATTTGTCTTGTAGGTATTCAGTGAATGGTCTCTTGGATGAATTGCTTTTAAAGCAACTTGTTGCGGGAAAATTGTTTGTGGGACAAAAGCTTAAGGTGCTGGGTCTATTTCTTAAATATTTATCTATTTATTTAATCACAAATCTATTGTTTTTAGTTTTTAACTATTTAGTCATGTTTTCAAGGTCTGTGGAGCTAGTTTATGTGGTTGGAATGCACCTGTTTCACCCCTTGAGGTCAATGCCAAGTCTATTTCGATCTTATACAATGTTTATACTTATTGTAACCAGTATGGTATTTATGAAATAACTTCTTCAAATAGGCATCAAGGACGATTAGCTTATGCTTGAACATTAATGGGACATATAGAGCTCATTGGGCAGAGCGTTTGGGATTCTGTAAGAGTTAATTACATAAATTATGCATTATTTCTTTAAGTGAGCAGCTGAGTATCAGTATATTGACTGCTTTGTATTCTTTTGTTCTAGGCAAAAGCGGCTGTGCCCCATTAGCGCTTAAGTGCATTAAAGGTTCTGGCGGGGTAGTTCCCAGCACATTGGTTGGAGTCACTCGGATATATCCTGTTCTTTACAGGGAAAGGTTTGTTTAGGTCCGCTAATATAATATGCTACTTGTATAAAACCATTTGGGATTCTCCAATGGAGGTCCCAGGTTTGATTCCTTTTAGATTCAAATTCTTTGGTGGACTTGTTTTAAAAAATTGAAGAAATATTCTATAAATACTCTACAATCTACTCTAGTTTTTGACTGTGCTATGTTTTGTTGTTTCTCACTTTTAGGTTAAGTGATGGAGGTTTCGTGGTGAGATCAGAGAGAATGGAAAACAAAAGGGTGCAATTGTATGACCAGAGGTAAATCTAGTCATCATCTACACTGTACAGAAGTTTGCGTATCTTTTACTTAATGAGTTAATGGTATGTGGCAGTCGTGTCTAAACATTCAACATCTCGTGAACTATGTGTCTTTTCCCCTTGAAATGATGACAGTAATCTAGCTTCTGACGTTAGTTAAATCATGTACTCTTTATATATGCATGAAAACCACGAGGAATGACACTAGTATGAAACCAAAGGAGGCTATTATAAAATATGAGCAAGTTGGAGTTCATGTTTGATAAAAATATGTGAGATACTATGGTGTACATGTGACAGTAGCCAGACATGGATTACGGCATTCAGATTAAGCCCATTGAGTATCTTCTCTGCAAAAAAATTCGTTATTATACTGAACCCTGGTTCTTAATGTTGAGAATGGCTATTTTGTAGACGTTCAAGCATTGTGGAGGGCGTTATGTCCGAGTATCAAAGGGGGCTCAAAAGTTTTCAAGTTCACGATGGGGAAAATTCTGATGACGAAGGGGCAAAGATCTTTCAGCTACTTGAAGAAGCTGCCGAGCCAGAATTTCTAATGGCTGACATGACCTATAAACAACTTAATTCATTTGTCAAGTATAAAGAAAAAATTGAGGTAACTTTCTGATAAACTTGCATGATTCAGGACTAATTGATAATAGAGCAATAGATGGTAAATTTGCATGATAAGAAAGGTTAAGAATAGCATTTCAATAATTGAAACGATTATGCGAAATTTTGTGTCTTGTCGGTATATCTTTTTTTTTTCTTTCTTTCTTTTTATTCAATATATATTTTTTGACCTATGACTTTTTCAGGTGGTCTGCTAATGGACTTGTTCTTTTGTAGGCAATTAGAGAGTCAGAGATGCAAAAATCAATTGAAAAGGCATTAGATGAAGCTGGCCTAAGAAGGAGAGAAGTCAACACGTTTATGAGAGCGAGAGTGGTTGGTTTGACTAGTAGAAGCAATAATCAGAAGAGCTGCTCACGTCAGGGCATGGTAACAATCTGGAATCCAAGTGAGGAACAGGTGAATCTTGTTATACACTGTCATACCTTGCAATCTTAGTGTTTCAGTTATATCTACTCCTTTCCATTCTTTAACCGAAAGGTGGAAATATGGGCGGCTTTTGTAAGCAGTTGAGGTGAGTATTTTTGTATGGGCTATCTGAAATACTTTTGTCCAAAGTTTTAATTGCTTTTAAACAATTAGAATGACAAATTTGCTATATGATTTTTTTTTGGAATAAGATGTTTTAGAAGTTTTTATGCCTTACCAATACACTTTGAATGACTTTTAAATTGTTTGACCTCTTCAACAAAAAATGTTCTTACCAATACACTTTGAATGACTTTTAAACTGTTTGACCGCTTCAACAAAAACTTTTCTATGTACTTTTGTAGCCAACTTTCTTTCTTTCTTTCTTTCTTTCTTTCTTTCTAGTTTACTCTTGACTGTTCGAAATAAAACATATCACCCAGAATCATTCATAAAAGAATGGACCGAGATAGCCAGCTCTAGTCACAACTAATATCTGATAAACCAGATTCTTTTTTTTTTCTTAATATAAATATTATTTGAGCAGTCTGACAAACACACCAAAGTTGCTTTTGGAAAGACTTGAGTAAATGATACTTGGGTTTTGTCAAACAATCACACTTAAGGCAACAATAACTAACCATATGCATTGTTGTATCTGCTGTTGTTCCAATAATTCAGTCTCATTGTTATCACATTTCCAATTATAAAATGAGTTGACATTTTGTAACTTTATTTGGTTACTTGATGTCGGCGGTAGCTGGAAATTTCATTAGTGGATTTATCTGTGGTTGTTGCAGCAATCAGAGTTGGTTGAGGGGCAAGCATATGTTGTTGCGGGTCTTTCACCAGTTCACTCTAATTCGAATATTATTTATTTGCATGGAGGATCTACAACAAAATGGCAGCCTTTATCTCTGTCCACAATTGGACAGTTTCAGTATGTCTCCACATCTGTTTTCTATTTCATAGGGGATGGCAAATGGGCACGTTGGGTAACAACTAACAAGTCAAAACTTTGTTGTACGGGTCATAATGAGCTCAGCTGGGCCGTGACTCATTACAATAAATCATATCTAAATACAGTGTTAAAGTTTAATATCGAAACTATATTGCTACAACAATTAATCATAACTATTTTTTGTGCGGTAAAAGAGGCATCACACCTTGGTTTTATTCATGTAATTACATTTCAGATGGCTTCCTATCCGTTTAATTTTACCTGTTTTAATTTTAAAGTAATATATTAGCTCAACTTAATTTACATGTTATAAAATGAAAAAAGGCAACCATTTGACTCGGTTGTTTATGATTAGGCTGAAAATACCATTTATTTAATTTTCTATTGTGATGCATTCTCTTTCATGATCGTTTAAGATTTTTTTTAGGCCATTTTTTAGTACTCGGAAATCAGTATCATTACTAAAAATGGATGAAATTCTTCTCTCCAGGTATTTTTTAGTAGCTACATTACATATACAATTGGTGATTTCGCTATTGAAACTTATAAGTAAATAATGTCAAAGTTCAATTATCATGATTTTGCAGTGAGTTTGATGTTGCTGCGTTTGTTATTTATGTGGGGGAAGTGCACAAATCTACTCATCACAAGAAACAGTGGGTTTTTGTGGCAGATGGCAGTATTAATACATCACATTCACATGACCAGTCAGATACTTTGCTTGCAATCAGTTTTTGTTCACCAGCTGTTGACTGTGATTCTATTGTCCCAATCAACTACAACCTTGTTGGATCAACGGTATGTGCACGACGGGTACTCGTTACGTTGTAATAAGAGATGGCAAGATGGGCGGGTTGGGTAACAGGTCAAAATGGGTTCGTGTTAACCAATTAAGGTTTGGATACCGTCCAAAATGTTCCAGGTTGTGTTGGGTTGACCGTATGACATCCTACGCATTTGTATCTAATAATATTATTATAGCTAATGAATATGCTAATTATGATTATCAAACTTATAATAATCCACATCTTTTAAGAAAATGATTTAGGAAGATAGAATAGACTCTGGATGACTTTCAATCGATTTGACCTTTTTGTCTTTTAGCTATATTTAGAGAAGAATGCAAACTGAATTCACCCATTAATAAGTAAAATGGGTCGAAACATTTGCCTCTTTTTCTAACAATTAACTTTATTGCTTACAGAATATAAGGGCTTTTTATTTGTTTCTCACACATGTTTGACTGGTTTTATTATGATTATGATTACTTTTCAGTGTATATTATAAGATTTACATGCTTAAAAGTAACAACACCAAATTAAAAGTTTAACATACTTTAATAGCTCTAGTGAAAACTCAACAATGGTGTTCTTATTTGTAGTTGTGTTCCTACTTTTAATGGTAAAATAATGTCGCCTACTATTTAGTGTATTTCATGCTTTGAATGTTTTTAATTATTAAAAGACTATTATGGGTTACAAATAGGATACCTGAGAGGCTTATCGATTTTAATTGCAGGTTGGGTTTTGCAATCTTATAAAGTGTGACAAGGATCATACAAACCGTATATGGGTGGCTGAAGCAACTGAAAATTCTACATACCATCTAAGTTATGATGCTTCTGTTTCCAAACACTTGAAGAATGCAGCTGTGTCTGCTGATCGATGGGCAAAAGCCTCCACCCTGGTATGCTTATCACTAATCCTGAAAAACATATTAGTAATTGCATTCTTGGTGAATCTTATTGCAATTTTTGTTTTCTAAATGCAGACGATTGAGAAGCTAAAGAGAAAAGTATTATCTATTCTTGCCTGCAAGATATAGCCTTCTGACTTAGTGATTTATTACATTTTACCAGGACTATCTACGACCATACTCGTCTCTTAAAGGGCATTTTGTATTAACTTTTGGGAGGCAGTTGGTGCATGAAATTTTGTTAGCTAGCCTCCAACAAAAACGGGGATATATATTCTAGTTGCGTTGTTTTGGGTGGAAACGGGTTGATAGTTATCGTATCAAAAGTATATTTAAATGCAAAAAGCCACATCACAAAAAAAAAAAACTCATTTCCATAATAATTACAGAAAAGTACAAATATTTAGGAAAAAAATGAAAACAAGTGTTATGCTCTTATATATAGTTCTATTTTTTATAAATATTTTTAGATTAAATGTGCGTCGTACGGGTTGATAATTATTTGTCATATAGATACAGTTAAAAGTAGTATGTTTATATGCTATAATAAAGAGTGAAATGTTAATTTGAAAACTAAATTTCCGTGAAAACTATAAAACTGGTCAAAACACATTGTGATTTAAATTTAACACAATTTGTTTTTATTGTGTTTTTTAAAAACACAATGTGTTTTTTATTGTGTATTCTAAAAACACATTGTGTTAGCTTTTAAATATGTTTTTAAATGCGCGCGAAAATCAGAAAATTGTTCAAACACACTGTGATATGAACTTAACACAATGTGTTTTTTAAAAACACATTAAAAACACATTGTGTTAAATTTCAGATCACAATGTGTTTTGACCAATTTTTTAGTTTTCACGAAAATTTTAGTTTTCAAATGATCACAACCCTAAAAAAAAGTTAATTAACCATAGTTGAGAATAATGTGTTGAAACTAAGGAGGATGTAATCTATATATAATTAAACTAAATGGATGCCTGCACGATGCGACGGTGATAGTGGTAGCGACGAAGATGTGGCAACGGCGACAGTGGTGGCGGCGATGTGCGGCGGTGATGGTGGTGGTGGCGTGGTGGTGAATGTAAAGTAATTGATGTAAGAGGGGGTTAATATGGTTCTTTAAGGGTTGAAGGATTTATGTTGTAATTTATTTCATTAAGGGTATTATCGGTAAATAGGTGAAGATATTTAAATTAGTGAATAAAGAAGAGGGTAATATGATCATTTTAAAATCTTAATTACTTAAAGAGGGAGGAGTAGTTTGATTTATATAGTAGTATAGAAATTGAGTGATATGAAAACAAATTTGAAACCATTTAAAATGGTAATTAATTGTTAAGTATTTAGTTAATTTATAATTCAAGTTACTCCTATGGGTTAATTACAAACCAAAGACCAAACAAAAGCCCAACTAACAAACCCATTACCCAACCCCAAACAATACCCATCCATTTTATATCCATAAAACATGCCGTCTAACTAAAATTTTTTTTTATTTTCTTTTCCTTTCTTTCCATGATCGATGTCCAATCCATAGCCCAAGCCACACAAGTTTAAAAAGGTATTCTTTGTATCTTTTGTTTTTCCATCTATTTATCATCCCAATTGATTTGTTCTGTTGGAAGAGTAATATACATGACAAGCGATATGAAAACAAATTTGAAACCATTTAATAAGGTAATTAATTATTAAGTATTTAGTTAATTTATAATTCAAGTTACTCCTATGGGTTAATTACAAACCGATCAAAGACCAAACAAAAGCCCAACTAATAAACTCATTACCCAACCCCAAACAATACCCATCCATTTTATATCCATAAAACATGCCGTATAATTAATTTTTTTTTATTTTCTCTTCCTTTCTTTCCATGATCGATGTCCGATCCATAGCCCAAGCCACACAAGTTTAAAAAGGTATTCTTTGTATCTTTTGTTTTTCCATCTATTTATCATCCCAATTTGTAAGATCAGGTCGCCCTCGTTTGTCGGACTGTCGAAACGAGATTGACTAAGGATATGTCGAGGTGCGAAATCCCTCGAGATAACCCACGGTTTCTATATCACCTTTTGTAAGATATATATATCACTATATATATATGCGTGAACATAAACACTCGTATTTGGTTAATATAGTGAGGCGATTTTCCGGACAAACAATACCCACTTGGTAACTTAAGTCCTAAACTAACCAACCACGAGTGTGTGTTTTGCGGTTTGTGCGTGAGACGAGTAACACCCCAAGATCTACTAGATTTGTGTGTTCTTAGCTCTAATAGTTTCTCTCTCAAGATTTGCTCGTTTCTCTCTCTACACTCTTGTTGTCAACATGCAAACCACACACCCATATATATAGGCAAGGGCAGGAACACGCAAAACCCTATGGGTTTGCGTGTTTCCATGTCAGCCCAAAGCCCATTAGGGTTTGGCCATATGCGTGTTTCCCAGAACACGCATATAGGTTTGAGTGTTCTTATGAACAAGCAAACTTTTGCTTGTTTCTCAAGAACTCTCAAACCATTTGAGTGTTATTCTGAAGAAGCAAACTTTTGTTTGTTCCCAAGGACTCTCAAATGACACTTAGGAATATTTGAGTTAATGTTCTTACTGCTGTAAACGCAGAACCAACATTAACTCAGCCAATGTTCTTAGTGCTGTAAACGTTGACCAGATTACCTATAGAAGTATTTAAGTTAATGTTCTTACTGCTGTAAATGCATAACCAACATTAACTTAATTACTCTTTATATGTATTGTTTACATCCATGTTAAGTACCTGCAAAACACAAATAATAAACCGACATATAAACATATATATAAAGACCCCAATATGATCACAATATATATGCCAAGGTAATTTCATTGATAAACGGAAATTTTACAAGATAAATTACAAGATTTGAATGTAAAATACATAACACATCTAGAATGCTTTTGTCACCGAGAAACATGCACCAACACAATTGATTTGTTCTGTTGGAAGAGTTTACATGATAAGCGAAAAATATATATTGCAACAACTTTTAACATTTTCGCCATACAAAACAAGAACATGAAGAAGAGTGTACGTTTATACATGACCGTCCATCGACGGGCTTTTACCCCTAGTAATATTAATAAAGTAGTATAATTAGATGTACTAAATATATTTTTGTAACCTTATTGATAAAGACGAATATATTTCCAATACAATTGCGATTGTAATTCTTAACAAAAAATGTAACTCTTGTATAAGATAGTTGTAATATAAAGATATATTTAAAAGCAATGAATCGTATTAATCTTCGCAAATTAAAATTTATATATAAAACGGGGGTTTTTAATACCCGTGCTACGCGCGCACGTCATGTTTTTTAAATATATTGTTTGCATATATTTTGTCCCGGTTATTTAAATAGCTAATGAAAATTGTTTCCCACATCATTAGCTTATAAATAAAAAACGATAATAATAAGTAGAAAATGAATAAAAATCTTAGGCCAAATAACTTGTTGTTCTACAAAGATTCGAAAGTCCCTAAAATTAAGAGAAAGATTTGGTGCTTGGTGTAGTAGTTATATGCAGTTCAGTTGATAAAGAAGAATCAAGGATTATGTTTGATTTTGTAGACACTTTAAAGATATTGAATAAGAAAGTTTGTTTACATCTTGATGAAAAATGATTATGTTTATTTTTTAATTACCCTTTAACAATTAAGGTTTGCTGCTTGGTGTAGTATTATATGCAGTTCAATTCATATTGAAGAATCAAGGATTATGGTTGATTTTGTACACACTTTAAAGATATTGAATAAGAAAGTTTGTTTACATCTTGATGAAATATAATATTTGTTTATTGTTTGTACAAGCTGATCAAAAGGTTATTATACAAACCTGATAGGAATTACCACCTAGTAATTTTTAAAAATCTTGTTTTGTATATGACTAATCTAACCTCCGCAACGTAATTATACCACTAAATCTTATATCATTTAAAATGGGTTGACTGTCAAATATTGTGCTAGGCTAATCAGCCTGGCTAATATTCCTAACTTATTCATCAACGTAATCTGATTTAGTACACACTTGAGATCGTGAATAACACTAAATATAATACCTCAAATTGACTTCACCAATTGAATGCGATTAGCTTGAAAGTCATCTTATTCGAGTCAGTTGAATGCGATTAGCTTGAAAGTCTAATATCTTATTGATTTTTGATTTTTATATTATATCAGTAAATAATATACCCCTAACTGTCTTCACCAATCAGCCTGACATTGTCTCTTGTCATCCTATTCGATTTAGTTGAATTCGATCAGCTTCGACAACTATGAAATATTTAATTATTCGAAAATATATATAGGATTATGAAACACCCGTCATTTATAAAATATGGATTTCCAAAAAAATTCGCTTAACAGCGTCAAAACAAGCGGAAGCATTTAACAAAAAGTTTACAATTCCTACCAACATTGTTATTTAATAAAATTGGTGTTACGAATCCATATCATAGCAACAATAAAGGTGATGAGCGTCCATTTTGTGATTATTTCCTATATCATTAGGCCGTGTTTTGATGTCTAAATGAGTTTAGAAATGTGAACTTTTGGTACTTAATTGGGGCCGACATGAAGCATACGACCACGTGTTAGTATTTTGGGCATAACTTCTTCATACGGACTCCATTTGTTGATGCATATTGATGTGACAACAGCAACTTAGATTTGATTAGTCTTTTAGATTAAGACATTATGTTGTTTTGTGTCTTATTCATTTATATGTAATTGATAGATTATAGACTTCGTGTTTTAGTAATGATCGATTACATGTTTTGGTGTTATATATATGTTTATATATGATGTTTGTTATGTATGTTATACAAGTACAAACATAATATATGTTAGGTTCCTTGTACATGAAGTACTTGGAAAATAACTAGGCATAGATGTTGATGGTAATTAGTACTAACGAAGATAATCTTCGTTGGGAACTAACGAAGATAATCTTCGTTATATGGGCTGGGCTGCTAAGTTCGTAAGAACAAAGTCCAGCAGGCCCAATATCGATCGTGAACATATATAAACGATTGGAAAATCTAAATTAGGGATCCAGTTCATATTACACACACCATAGGCGACTAAGTTCGTTTCTAGCTTATAGAAAACGAAGATAGATCCTATAAGGCCAATTATATTGATATAATTAGCAATATTCACGATAACTAATCAAACTAGTTATCTCGTGAGGATTCCGCACTCACGACATAACAATAGACGATCTCGAGAGCGATCCGTAGCTATCGAGGGATTCACAAGTGGTATCAAAGCCATTCGATATCTTATCGAAGGGTTGAGATCGTTTGTTTGATTGTTATTTTCTCAAAAATAGCCTCCCGAACACCTTTCTGTCGTTAAGTTCGTTTGCCTTACGAACTTAGCGAAACGAAGTTATTCAACGAAGTTAGAAAACGAATTTAACTTAAATTCGTTCTAAATTCATCAAACGAAGATATAAAACGAAGTTATCTTCATTTTCGTTTTGAATCTTCTTCAAACGAATTTAGTCTACGAACTTAACTTATCTTCGTTCAGATCCTTAGTCTACGAACTTAGCTATCTTCGTTCAGAACCTTTGTCCACGAAATTAAGCTATCTTCGTACTGACCCTGTTCTACGAATTTAATCTAATTTCGTTCAATTATTATCTTCGTTTGAACAGTAATTTTCATTTATGGCTTCTCATCTTCAACTAACAATGCTGTTGCCCAATACCTCAATTCTCTAGTTTATCATGATCATCTGGTAGGACGTACTAATTCTCCACCAAAGTTAGTTTCATTAGCTGACTTTTGGGCGTGGAGAGGTCGATTTGAAGATTTCATTCAACGAGAAGACTTGAACATGTGGCTCATGATCACTGAAGGTTATGAATGGCCCACTCTACTGTGAATGGAGTTACTTCTACATACAAGGTGGGAGAATTAACGGGTGAAGAAAAGGCTAACTATGCCATTGAAGTAAAGACTCTTTCCACACTTCGTATGTGCATTCCTCAAGAGTTGGTGCACCTGTTTCCTAAACAGGAATACAAGACTTCAAAGCAATTGTTCGATGCTATTGAAGCTCATTGTGAAGGTGATCCTCTATTGAAGCAAAACAGAATTAAAATGCTTAAGAAACAATTTGATTGCTTCAATGCCACAAAGAATGAACAAGTTGAGGATCTTATTCTGAGATATCAACATCTTCTTGCTGAATTAGCTTACTTTGATCTTAAATACACTTCTACTGAGATAGTGGATAAATTCTTGGATGGTTTGCCAAAAGCTTACAGAGAATTTCGTCATGGATTGCAAGAAAGAGCTGATTATGCTTCTCTTCGTATAGATGGAGTAATATCCACACTAAGAAACAGAGAAATGAAGGATAAGGCAAAGGATCTTCAAGATAACTTCACACAAGATCCATCTCTCTATCATGCCACTATGAAAAATCCAACAGCTGACGTTAATGCTTTCTTTTCTGGAGTTGGTAATACTGGTGAGACAGACAATTGTGGTTCACAAATGGATGGAGATGATTCTTCCGGATTCATGGCTACTGATGCTGGTAACAGGGGTAAAAGGGCTAATGACGGTGCAAAGACTGGAAATATGAAGTTTGGAAACATTTCATCTTCTTCTGCTGGTTACAAGTCCATGCCTATGAATATGAAATCAGCTGAGGGTAGGATGAATGTATTTGCTGCTATGTGTGCTGCACATGAAGCTTTTGTTGCGGGTAGAATCACAGATCCAACACTCATTGATGAAGATTACGACCAGATAGATCCACATGATGTTGAAGAAATGGATCTGAAATGGCAACTGGCCATGATCACCAGGAGAGTGCAAAAGTTTATGCAAAGAACAGGCAGACAGCTTACTGGAGGTACTCAGGGCTTTGACAAGTCAAAGGTGAAGTGCTATAACTGCGAAGGTTTTGGGCATTTTGCCAGAGAGTGTCAACGACCTAAGAGAGAGGCAAATGTTACTCCTACACGTCAAGATAGAGGTGGTAATCGTCCGTTCAATCAAAATCCTACTAGAGCTCTTTTGTTGACTGATGATCCTACTGCAAATGTCAATGGCAATGACAAGGCTATAGTAGCTGCTCAACCAGATGGTTCTTATGTTTGGAATGTTCCACATGATGAGAACAATAACGCTTATTTGGCCGAAATTCTTGATGATATGGCTCAAATAGTTGATTCTCCCGATGATTTCTTGGACGCCACAGTCTACCACAGTGAAGAGCAATTGTATGAAAATACTAAAAGTTCGAATGTGGAATTTGTTGCTGCTGGTGTATATGATACTGATTCCGAATCTGACAATGAGTTAGAAGATGTCAAGAACCTTAATGAAGTGCAAGCTACTGAAGAGGTGAAAGCAGCTGAGGTTAAAGATGATTCTGCCACAACAAAGGGTGAAAAGACTATTGAGGAGCAGATGCAAGAGTTTGAGATTCCGGCTGGTATGACTGTGGATGACTTTGTTGCTTACATGGCAGATTGCAAAGAGGCAGACCAACAGGTATCTTACTCTTTACATACTATTGTTCATGTTTGCAAAATTGTTAATCGCATGTTTGATGAACTTGAACAAAAGAATGAACAAATTAAGAAATTAGAATCTGTTGTCAATGCTGCTCATGATGAAAGAGATAAATTAATTAAAAAGGTCTAACTGTAAATGATAAAGAAAAATTCTTCAAGGAAAAGATTAGATCCTTAGAGTCTGACATTAGAGCAATGAAAGATAAAGTCAATCAGTCTGTGGCCATAGAAAGAGTAAGTAGTGAAGCTTATTCCTTGTTAGCTAGAAAGTGTGCTACCGTAGAAAAGGAACTTGCTGATGCTAGGATAGAAATCTTGGAATTTAAGGCTAAATCTGATTCTGTTAGACATGCTGAGCTTTTGATGCATATGACAAAGTTTGAGAATTCTTCCTCTAAGAGTCTTGAAACTGCTAAGATCTCTTATAAAGATGTGCCTCCTCCTTTCAATAATAACTATACTTCTGTTGAACCTAATATTCCTGAAATCCTACTTCAACCTAGTGTTGTAGATGGTAAACCAAAAGACTCAATTCCAGAGGCAAAGTTGCCTGAGGGAACAAAAGAGTCTAAAGGAGTTTCTTCTCAACCTAACAAGGAAGAGAAATTGAAAGGTGTTGTCTTAAATCAGTCTACTCCTTATGGTCAGAAAGACAATATTGTACACTTTACACTTCATAAGAGTAATAGGGTCTATACTGAGTTAGAATTCCCATTAGAATCTATTGACCCTAAGAGGATTGATAAAGTCTGGGATGTTGCTATTGAGGATATGAAGAAATTAAGTCAGCAACGTCTCACTCCATTACCTAAGCAGTCTAGGATTAGAAAATCTGAAGATAACTTAGCCGTAATGAAGAAGCAACTAAGGTTTTAAAGCACATCTTAATGCCTGCACTTAAGAAATCTTCAAGTAAAGATAAACATGAGAAAGATGGTGCTAGAAAGTCTAGGATATCACCAACTAAACAAGACCCTGAAAAGGAAAATCAAAGAAAAACAAGTAAGTCAGTGGACACTAGTGCTAATAATGAATCTGTAGGTACAGATAAAAAGGTAGATACAAACAAAAAGTTCAAGGTCCTCTCTTGCTTTGCTTGTCATGAAAAGGGTCATGTTTATAGTGTATGTCCAAATAGACCTCGAAGATCAGGTTCTCCTTCAAAGGCTTCCACCTCGGAAGGAAAAAGGGGGTTGGGTAATAATAAACAGGTTGATGAGGCTAAAGTTCAATCTTCTTCAAAACCGTTTACTATACCTCAACGACGTGAATCTCCACTGAAAGGTTCCTCAGGAAATGTTCATAGGAATTCAAATCGTTTTCAAACACCTTCACGACCTGATCGTTCTGTTCCTAAAAGTGAAAATTCATTCTATGACCAAATTCATTCGAGTGTTCGATCTTCTTATGGCCCTCATTCTCCTAGACCTTCTCCGACGAGAGGTCAGAAGTCTCCTCCTGTGAGAAGACGAGATGAGAATCATGTTCCACCCACGGCTTCTAGCAATGGGTATTGGACTGAACTGATTCTAAGGGATGAGAAGGGTCGACCCAAACCTCAGAAGGTTTGTGTTACGATTAGAATTCGAGCTTTAGTGTGTGTATGAGTGTGTGTTAATGGCGGTTTTAGAGAGAGAAAGTAGAGAGAGAGTAGAGAGAAAGTCAGGGAAAGTTTGGATAGTATTATTGATTGAAAGGTTACAAATTACATTATGGAGGGGGTTTATATACATAAGAGCAATTTACACTATGCCCCCTTCCATATTAACAAGTTTACATTCTAAGTAAAAAATGACATAAAGTATACAAATCAACTACTACAATTATATTTCTAACAATCTCCCCCTTAGTAGTGATTTGTGAAGAATATCCAGTCTTGTCTTTCTTTAAGCTCTTGTATTTGATCTTCCTTTGTTTGGATGCCAGAACCAATTTTCTCCTTCGGGTCTGTCATCAGGAACAACCATGTTGTCTGCAAAGTTTCTTGGAGGAATGTTCTGTGGACCTGGAAGATGACCGGGCTCATACTTGATCCAACAACCTCCTCTTCGACGTACGACGTACTTAGACTTCTGAGCATTCTTTGCTTCTCTCATCATTCTAATGCTGTCTCTGTACTCGAGTCTTTGATTAATCTTGGAGATTGCTTTATCAAACACTTCCTTTTTCTTTTCATCTTGCTCGTCATCTTGCAGGCACAACAACACATTCTTACAAAACTCCAACGTTCCATCAGAATAGGAAGCAAGTTCATCCATGCGAATGAAAATCTTCTTCTTTCTGCTATTCAAAAAGACAACACCGAAGGATGGTTCTTAATGATATGACCAATACTTAGCTGTTCAATATCTGTGGTGTATAGACTTTGATCTGGATACGGCACATTAATCTTTCTCTTTACAACTTCAAATCCTATCTGAAAATTTTCCAATGAAGCATATTGAATGCAGCTTGACATATATCGTTTAACAGCTTCAAAGGCAATAACATCTTCACGATATCTCTGCATAGCATTCACAAAATGATTGTAGAGAAAGATAATGTCATCAACTGGCAGCAGCTTGAACTGTGTTTCAGTAAATCTGTAGCTCTTGCCATTATCCCTTTTGACATGAAAACTTGGGATTGAGATAGTGTTTCTTTTAACCAAAATGACCCTGATCAGCACCAAGATTTTGTGATTTCTTTGTTCCTCAAGGAGCTTGGGATTATATTGCTTGGTGAGTTTAAGAAGCTCTTTGTATTCTTCTACTTGTCTTGCTTCCTTAAACTTGTACATTGACTCCAACTCAGGTCTTTTGGTTTTAGTAACTTTGGTAGCTCCACAAAAGATTGGAAATGCTCTTTCCTCCAAAAATCTAGACTTCTTAGCTGCCTCCTTTGGCTTAACACCCAGCGCAACCATTCTTTCCTTATCCCTCAAGAAGTATCCCCGATTAATGAACCTCCTTTGTTCATCAGTCAATTCAGTTGGAAAATAATCAGGAAGAACTTCCTCGGATACTATTGCTTCTTTCAACACTTGCTTATAAGTTGATTTCTTGAAGTTCTGAGTTGCAGCCTCAGGAGTCTTTCTCAATTCATCAAAGCTATTGAAGTCTTCAAATGTATAGTGTTGAGGAGTTGTGAAACCCTGAGTAGACGATTCTCCAGCTTCTTTTCTGCTTGATGAGCCTGATTCAAAATAATCAAGATCTGGGAAGTCTTCAAACACAGGCTCCTCAACTGCTTCTACATTTGCTGGATCTCAACAATCTCCGGCTCATCCAATGTTACATTATCTTTTAAGGCTTCAATATCTGCATCTCTCTCAGCATATTCAACTATCTCATCTTCAATCACATACCCTTCATCTTCATTTTCAACAATATTTTCATTATCTTCATCATCATCCTCATCAGAATCATCTCCAAAAACTTCAACTAACCTTCTTCTAATCTCATCATTCAAAGAATCATTCTCAACATTCTCAACATTTTCAACATTCACATCCTCAGCTCTTTCTTCCATCACCACATCTCCAACATTTCCTTCAACTCTTGCCGAAGTATTATCATTGTTCGTTTGACCTTCTCCTTGGTTCTCCCCCTCGGGGTGATCATCAGAATCAGGATCATCTCGACGAGAAGCAACCGAGGCCGGTCGGCAAGATTCTAAAGCTATCAATCTTAACTCAAAAGCTGCAAGCTTAGCATCATACTCAGCCTTTTCCTTCTCAATTTTATCTTGTAAGATCTTGAGTTGTTTTTCTGTTGCAAGTTCTCTTTCTCTAACTTCCAGAGCATTCAATATTCCTCTCTCAGTAACAGTCAACAAATCCCCTTCAGACCTTAAGATATTCAATAAAACGTCACAAGCAGAGTCTTTGGTTGGTTGATTTGTTGATGTTGATGGAATTTCATTTGGTGTTGGTGTTCTTTGTGTTGGTGTTTGATGTGAAGGATCCAACCCGGAGGTTGTTGGCACACTTGTGGTGTGACCTAAATTCAGCGATGCTGATTCAGGATTTCCTGCGGATCCTCGGGTTATACCCTCACCAGCAGTTTCAGATTCATGAGCTTTGCAACCCGAATCAATTGGTGTCCTAGACTGTGATAAATCACTGTCCTGGACTTGTTGTTGGGCAACACCACTAACAACACCGGGGTCACTGAGAAAATGCCCGTTAATACAGTCTCAGGTTGATCCTGAGGAACAGCAGTGTCACTACGGCGTTCATACTGCTCCTCAGTCTCGGTCTGAGGACTGTTACCTGCGGCTAAAGCTGGCGTGATGTTAGCTAAGGCAGGATTTCCAAGCTGTCCTTGAGGGTCACACAAAGTGGGTCCCTCTCCGCTTGTTCCGGCACCAGTACTCAACTGGGCTTGTGAATCAGTGTGCCTAGGAGATCTAGACTCTTGTGCAAGAACTGAAGGCGAGAGGTGGGGCTGGTCCTCTCTAATTTCAACACTCTCATCCTCCAAATGAGGAGAGTGTGGTGAGCGTGGTTTATCCCCGTGCATTTCTGAGACTAACTCCTGTTGGGAGGAGTCAGAATGGGTAGGAGAGGTTGGTGCATACGAGAATGGGCAGTTCCCGATTTCTACCCTAGGGTAAACAACCCGGCTAGACACATTTGGTTTGAACTAATGGAGGGCCAACGTTTTCTTTTTTGCCCTTGTCCTAACCCGGACCGCACATCCTCTCTGGTATTTTCAACTCCTCCCTCAGTCCCGCCTTGTTCCTCCAGCACAACATCATCTCCAGTGCTCACTCGCTCAGTCTCAACTTCAGATTCAACATTATGCACAATTCTTGTTGTTTGTTCAACATCAAACTCCGCTGAGGCACCAGGTTGTTCAGTTACCTCTGCTGAACTAGATTCAAGTCTCTGTCTTGCTGATTTAGACGACTTATGTTTTCTTTTTGATTTCTTCTTCTTTGAAGACTGCTTTAGACACTTCTAGCAGACATTTTAAGTTGTCTACCTGGTGGTGGAGTTGGTTCATCAGGTAGTATTGAAGCAATTGATCGAGGTGGTGTTAGAATTGGTGGATTCGGTGAAACAACAGATGGTAAAGGTGTCGATTGCGAAGGTGAAGATTGTGAAAGGTGCTTCAACAGATGGGAGATCTTCGTATTCTTCTAGAACAGGAAATCCAATGATTGTTCTAAATTCATCCAGATTTAATCTACAGTTGAAGATTTCAGTTTCTGATTCCAGTGAAAATTTGAAGTAGTCTGCTGTGTTGTGCCTTTTACTTCCTCGTACATATTCAATAGATTGCCACAGCTCAAATACATACTTCTCAGGTACAATTGCACCTCCAGTCAATGCATTATTCAGTGGATGATAGCTGAGAATCTCTGGAATTATCGGAAATTTGCAAGCAAATGGAATATGTAATGCTTGATTGGCTTGCATTTTCATTGAATCTCCTTCTCTGAACATTGCCATCTTGATACTTTATTATTTTTCTGTTTAATACAAACTGACCAAAGTTTTTGACCAGAAAATACATGTTAAGAACAGAAAAATAACAAAATATACCAACTTTTAAGAAACACATTTATTTCACAGATAATGTTTTGCATATATCTTAAAAATGAGAGAACAAAGTAGTACACAAAGGCGTTCGATACCTTGCATCTCACTCAAATATATGTACAAAACATGACAATATATAGAATCACATAAGTATTAAAAGATAAGAAAAACAAGGTAGTACACAAAGGCGTTCGATACCTTGCCTCTCACTCTAAACACTTATGAAATACTATATATATTTATCAACACAAAACACATAAACATTTATACATAACACAACTAATCATAATAAAAAAATAGATAGAGAAAAGAAAAAAAAAAAAAAAAAAAAAAAAAATAAAAAAAAAAAAAATAAAAAAAAAAATAAAATAAAAAATTTTGAAATTCTAATTTGTACTATTTGCAGAGCAAAAACCTCTGCAAATAGCACATTTTGAAAAATATGCCCAGAATTTGACAAGGACCAAAAGTTGGTTTGGTAAAAATTTTGATTTGTATTGGAGTTGAAACATGTAAATGCAGAGCTCAAAGCTCTGCAAATGAGCAGTTCAGATTCACTCCTTTGAAATGTATGAAATTTTCTTTTATTGAACAACAAAAATGTTGTCAATTGATAAAGAACAATTTCAATGTGAAAAATTTCAAATTGTACTGTTTGCCGAGCAAAATGCTCTGCAAACAGTTGAATTTAAAAGTTTGTGAAATTTTTTTCATTTTGTACTGTTTGCCGAGCAAAATGCTCTGCAAACAGTTGATTTTAAAAACTTTGAGAAAATTCTCATTTTGTACTGTTTGCCGAGCAAAATGCTCTGCAAACAGTTGATTTTAAAAACTTTGAGAAAATTCTCATTTTGTACTGTTTGCCGAGCAAAATGCTCTGCAAACAGTTGAATTGAGAACTTGGTGAAAATTTTTCAAGTATTTGCCGAGCACAAGCTCTGCAAATGGATGGTTCAAGCCTTGACAAAAATTAAAAACCAATTTGTACTGTTTGCCGAGCAAAATGCTCTGCAAACAGTTGAATTTAAAAGTTGGAAATCAAAAAGGCCAGTTTGCCGAGCTCAAAGCTCTGCAAACAGTTGAATTTAAGACTTGGATTCATTTTGAACAAATTGCACTGTTTGCCGAGCAAACTGCTCTGCAAACAGTTGTTTTCATACTTGGAAAAATTTTGGAATTCAAAATGGCTTGTTTGCCGAGCTCAAAGCTCTGCAAACAATTGATTTTAAAAACTTGATTCACTTTGAAAACCAAAAAGGCTTGAATGCCGAGCAAAATGCTCTGCATTATGTTGTTTTAATGACTTGGTGAAAAACAAATTTGGTTTGATTAAAACAAGCATTTGCCGAGCAAGAAGCTCTGCAAATGGCACTTTTTTGATCCAAAAACTTGTTCGAGAAAATTGTGTGTCAAGGCGGGAAGTTTTCAAACCATAAGAAGACAAGAAGTCACATGATGGTTCTTCCAACTGAATATTACCTTATATGGCAAAGGTACAGTTGGGACCAAAACAAGGGTTTTTCTCTTTCATACCCGTTTTGGTAAAGAAGACAAAGGCTCCTGGATCCAAGTACAACGAGCCTATGAGAAGTCGACAACCACCATTCTATCACTATCATTGTAAGGCTGTGTTGCCCTAATTCATCCCCTATATAAGGCAACACAGCCGCAC
>CM067171.1:55928336-55965235 GCA_034093135.1 Erigeron breviscapus | reverse complement strand
TAGGCAAAGTGAATCTAACGAGAATCTGAGTCGTGATTAAGTTTCCAACAGTCTAGCAAGTATGTAGAATGATATTTGGTCGTACCATGAGATCGGAGATGCCAACCAAGTATTTTAATTTAATTACTGTTATTTGCTTTTATTTACTTTTCAGTATTTTTAATTAGTTTAATAGGAAATCATGACAACCCCACAACCGCTAGAATTACACATTTTGCTAAATTAGGTAGTGCAAGCGTCTGTGCGAACGATCCTGTAACTTATCACTTAACTATACTACACTGATCAGGTTCTCTGCTCGTAAGTGTGTGTGTTTGAGATAATTACTTGTACAACATTTTTATAAATTTAAAAGCAAAAATAAAACCACCATCATATCTCCAACTTTCCCACAGCCACGTTCTCATTCGCATCTTCTTTATTGTATCTCTACTTCTTCCATCGCTCTAGTGCAACCCCTTTCAACCACTCTCTGGTACAACAAATATGAACTCTGATGCCGACGTGTCGCCCCTTTCAATGCCACTACTGGTGCAATATGTTTGTAGCTTGCAACAATAATCCAAGTGGTTTACTAATTCATTTATATGTATATATTATTCCTGAATATACTTGTAATTGCCATACATGATCTATCAAAAAGTTGAAGACATAATATATGGCTTCATTTTTGAGTATATTTTGTTATTTGTTTTATGTGCATTCTAGATGGATTATAGGACCCCTCATGGTCTCTGTTGAAAAATGAATGGAAGTCCTCTATGTTTATAGCTGGTTTATTGTTGCTCTTTTCAATACATTGTAATAATAGCATAACTCTTTTTCTTGGTTAATCCGATCCATCTGTAGTTGTTTTCCGTGTCGATAAAGAAGTTTAGAGGCATTTCAGCAATTAATATCTCAATTTGATAACAGATCGAGTCTACGAAGTGTGACTTGTGCCGCCGTGTTGTCCCGTTTGCATGTCAGGTGAGGACTTAATGACGTTTCGACTTAAAGAATAGGAAACTAAAAGTAAACATCAAACAACTAGCAAATCAAGTGACATAGAGAGTAATGGTGGTAGACGTACGTATAGTATAATGACATGATAGTAAGGCCACTTTTTTTTATTTATTTCTAATCAATAATGTTGAAATTTTGTGTTTGGGATTGGATATATGTATATCATATCGTTAATGTTAATGCTAATACTTGATTACTTAATGTGTACACTTGATAGCTTTTCACGATATTATTGCAAATGTAGAGCCATCTATGTTGAAGGCTTCCAATTTCGAGCTCTTCTGTGTGTTCAGAGAAATTGATGCAGGTGGTCTCTATAGAGGGATTCTTCCATGGTATTACAAAGTTGTCCTTGGTGTAGAATGTAAGTCCCAAATTAGATGGATAACCCGACTGGCAAACAATTCTAACCTGGAATATGACCAGTTCAGAATGCGATCCAGATATGGATATAAACAATAAAGTAAATAACTGAGAGTAAATTGCAAGAACAAAAAGTGCTGAAACTATATAAATAATATGTATAATCAAGTATGTAGCATTGAGACACGATGTACTTTTCAAATATATTTTATTAAGTATGTTAACAAAATACAAAGGTTGTTGCGGAACAAAGATATTCACAAAGTGAAGTATCTAAACAACCTTGAAATACAAGTGATCTAATAACTTGGAAATACTCGTAAGAATTACTTAGAGTATAACTCACAAGTTGCAATGCCAAAGTTTCAAGCCATTTGCAAGTTGTGAGAAGCCTTGTATTTATAGGCAAAGTCCATGATGATGTGGACAATGGCCGTACAAATACGGTTGGGAGCATTTAAGGATTTGAAAGACAAATCCTTAACATGCTTGTGTAAGGTTAAGTGTGAAAGTCACTTTGATGTGACTTGACACTTTTTATTCCCAACCTTTTACTCAATCTTGTACTTTAACAGGTATAATGTTATTAACCGGGTAAAGAGAGATAAAGTCAAAAGGCTTTCTCGTAATCAGTGTAAAGTGTTGTAAGTACTTTACACTGAGAAGCTTCAGTCTTCGATCAGGTAGAATCTCTTCAGGGCTCTGCTTCTGAGATGATTCTCTTTCTTCAGTCTTCAGTCTTCGACTTCAGAATGAATGCTTTCAGTTTGGGCTGATCTGAACTGAAGTGAAGCTTCAGTGAAGTATTCTGAAATGGTTCAGAATCCTGTACAGGTATTTTTCACTGAGCTTCAACTATTTTCTGAACAAATTATACTTGGTCGATTTCGACCCAACATGTAACATCCCAAACTTTTTAATTAACGGTTGACTTGAGTCGTTAAGTCAACACAACGTGTCCGTTAAGTTTCTAGGAGATTTAATGCTTAATTGTGTTTAATGTGCTATATGTGTGAGGCTCTAATGCCTTAATGATTGATGTACTAATGTGTTTAAGGTATATTTATATGCCTTTAGAGGTGCTTGAAGTGTTTAATGTGTTGTAAGTATTCCCTATAGGTGTTTTGAGCTAAATATGAGTCGTTTGGAAGCTTAGGGACTAGTTTTGACATAGGGTTGAACTAAAAACGGGTTAAGGGTCTAATAACCTGTCATTAGACTCATAATACAGAGAATATACATTTCCTTTGAAGCCCTAGCCGTCCCCTTGGTTCCATATCATTCTATTGTTCGATTTCATCGTTATTTGGTTGATTTGAGAGTGTTTTGATCAAGTTTTTGCATCCTCTTTGTAATCTCCAGGTATCCAAGGTATAATAACATTGATTTTATGTCCTTTCAATCATATGATTCATTTGATTACTGGTCTAGGTCATTAGAAGATTAATTGATGTCAAAAAACGTATGTTTTGATCGATTCGGTAACCTAAAACGTTTGTTATTGTGATGCAAATCAAGTAGGGGTTAATCAATGATTTCATTGCATCATTATGGTCTTAAAATGATGAATTTTGAGGTACAAAAGTCGTTCATAAGGTTTGGGGTCGTTTGGGGGGTGTTTGGTTAAGTTTTGGAGGTTAAACAATGAGGTTTGTGCAGAATCGGGGCTAGTTGCGGCAACTACTTAGTTGAGGCGCAACAAAAATGCAGTGACTTAAGTTGCGACGCAATAGCGACAGAATTTTCAAATGGCCATAACTTTTGAACCGTAACTCCGTTTTTGACAAATAAGCTATCCACAGAATCGTGAGAGAGTCTAATTTCTAATGGTAATGCTTTTAAAAGATGATTATGATGTCAAGTTTTCAGAAAGGTTAATTTAGTGAGTGAATGCCGAGTTCCGTCGAGTTATGTAAGCTCTAAAGTATTAATCGAATGTCCGATGCATCAAGCCTTGTCATGAGTCATGTTTATAGATATTTAGGCTTGATTCATGAATATAAGTAAGTAGGTACTTGTTTAGCTCATTATGGTCTTAAAATGATGAATTTTGAGGTACAAAAGTCGTTCATAAGGTTTGGGGTCGTTTGGGGGGTGTTTGGTTAAGTTTTGGAGGTTAAACAATGAGGTTTGTGCAGAATCGGGGCTAGTTGCGGCAACTACTTAGTTGAGGCGCAACAAAAATGCAGTGACTTAAGTTGCGACGCAATAGCGACAGAATTTTCAAATGGCCATAACTTTTGAACCGTAACTCCGTTTTTGACAAATAAGCTATCCACAGAATCGTGAGAGAGTCTAATTTCTAATGGTAATGCTTTTAAAAGATGATTATGATGTCAAGTTTTCAGAAAGGTTAATTTAGTGAGTGAATGCCGAGTTCCGTCGAGTTATGTAAGCTCTAAAGTATTAATCGAATGTCCGATGCATCAAGCCTTGTCATGAGTCATGTTTATAGATATTTAGGCTTGATTCTTGAATATAAGTAAGTAGGTACTTGTTTAGCTCATTATGGTCGTTCAATGCTTATAGGTAGTCGGGAATACTTGCAAAGCTTAGTAACTTACGTTATCATTTGTTGTACGCTTCTACGAGGTAAGATACACAACTTTGACACGCTGAGGGTTCAACAAAAACATAGTTTTCATATAATAACTTCCCCTAATGATATCTTGTTTGCTTATGGGTATTCGGGATTATACGGGAGGTGATATGGACTATGTAGATGTATATCGATGCCTAAAATGCTACCCCAAAGATATGTGATGTTATGATATGATATGATATGATGTGAAATGCTATGAAATGCTTTAAGATGTTATGAAATATGATATAATATGAGATGTATTGTTATCAGATGCCATGATATGATATGTATTGTTATAAGATGCCATGATATGATATGTATTGTTATGAGATGATAGATGATATGCAAGGATATACGATATGGGATGAAAGATGATATGAAATGGCTTTTGATATGTGATGAACTATATGTGCATGTGTAGATGTGATGATTACATGGCTTGTTCATCTAGTTCACTAGACTTTGTAAGTTGCCATGACACGTGCACGTTTAAGGGCCCAAATGTTAAGATGTATATGTGATAATTGTTTAGGTAGTGTAAACACCTAAACTATATGAGATGTGAAATCGAGCTCGTAATTTAGATGTGAAAGTGTTAAGCTTAACCCGTACTTGCCCTTGCCCGGCTAAGTGCGTAGATGTGGTTGCTTGGGTGGCTCCTTGCAACATGGTTTGAGATGTGAAGAGTAATACGGGAGGTCTGACCAGCCCCATTTGTCTTGAACATACGGATTACTCCGGGATTGGCTTGCCATTCCTTAACGACATTGATGTACAGCCGTAAGGTTTGTCCATCTAGTCGGGTGTGACTTATGTCACCCTTACGAGATGTATATGTTATATGAGATGCGTGACTTATGTCACAACTACAAAGATGTTTAGATGTTATATGTGAGATGCAAAAGATGACTAGGCACATTTAGGATGACCCATCCTATATGAAAGATGTTTAATGCAAGATGTGATATGATAGATGTGATGACTTGTGATGATATGTGCCTTAAAGATGAAATATGACTTTTCTATAATGATTAATGGACAAATGTTTTATTAATGATGTGTTATCTTACTTAGCTAATTCATTAGCTAACACTTGTTCTTTTTAAATGTGTTGTGCCCTCAGGTCCAACATAGTGAGCAGGTAGATGTGAGAAGATGTGAGGCATGGGTAGATGGTCTTGACGCTGGCTTTAGTTTACCCATAGATGTTTCTCATTAGACACTTGATGTTTATTACATGTTATTGACTATGTAGTTACCTTTGATGTCGGTTGTTTAATGTTGGGCAACCGTTGGATTTCCATTTGAACTATTTGTTATGACATTGCTAGTAACACCATTTAATAAATGAACCAAACACTTCCTTTTGGTTTGGTCATTTAAAGTTTACTTCCGCTATCTTCTGACGTCGTTAGGCGAAATTTTTTGGAAATCTATAATTTTAAACGACGGGTGTTACAAGTGGTATCAGAGAAATGGTTTAAGTGAACCAATGACTATAGGTATGCCATAGGAATTGGACTTAAACCGATAGAGGATAAGTAGGCTTAAGTAGGTATGCTTAGCCTTTGAGATGAAATGCCTTAGGACGGGTTGGGATGAGTGAGAGTGTAGGATTAAGGCTATATGATTAATGTTTGTTGGTACGTGAATATGTTTTAGCCTTTATTCTTCCGTTTCTCGCTTCTCCGTCGTTAAATTATTTTATTGCTACGATAGACGGTCCCGAGGTAATGTGCCATTTCCCTAACTGAAATTAATAACCGTGTGATATAACTTATGTGTGAAGTAGCTGAGGTGAATGGAAGTGGGGAATCAGGTGAAATGGTATTCCATCAATGTTGTCTAGCCATGGGGTTAGTGACAAGGACCACAAAGGAAATGAGATGTTGTATGTGTGCTGAAAATCACGTGAATGGAATTGATGGAAAAAAAGGGGCGATACACATATGTGGGAACGAACACGCGTGTGAAAGGATACAATTACAATTATGGTCCGAAACATAATTGCAAGCGTATCACGACGTGAGCACGTTTGTATGGCCATGCTTGTGTTGACCAGTGTAGAAAGTAACGAAGTGGTAAGATCTCTATGAAGTGTTGTATTGTGTTGTGGAGCCAACGTCCTTAAAGGACATGGACTTGAAGTTTGACGAGTAGAGTTGATGCTGGATACTTAAAGGGTTGTAAGTAGGTGACGCATAGAAGGGTTACCGGGCACACGTATGAAAGGATACAATTACAATTCCGGTCGCGAACGTAATTGTAAATGTATCACGACATGTGTGTGTTTGTGAGACTGTGTCTGTGTTGATCCGAATGAAGTGAAGATTAGAACGATGGAATCACTGAATGGTATCATATTTAACCACGCGAAGCGTAAACACGTATAAATGGAATAAAGAATGGTGAAGCTGAAGCAAGTAAAGAAGCTAACACTAAGGTTTATTGAACCCTTTAACCATGAAGCTCTTCCATTCTATGAACACCATGTTATGATGTGAAGCTACATTCGAGCTGTGAAGTGTTAAAGTTGTGCTTGGGTGTAAGGAAAACGTTTAGGTTTCGTTTGAAATTATCTTTCCTGATCATAGATAATATGCGGCGCACAAAAGCTATATGCGGAGCATATCCTGAGTTTTTAAGTTTATGCGGAGCATGTTCAAACGCATGTTATTTTCTGTAAACAAAAGTGTGAAATATGAACGAGTTTAAGTTAAATTGGAGGGATAGAAATGTTAAAGAGGTAAACACAGACATAGGAAGGATTCTGATTGTAACTAAAAGATGGTTCTATGCTAGATTGGTAGGATTTTCCTGATTTTGTCTTAAACTTTGCTCATAAATTTTTAAGCGCATTTGCTTTTGGTATTCAAGACCGCCTGGTAGGAAACTTCACTAATAACCTATATCGTTTTGTCATATTTTGAATGGTCATTAAGGTTAATTAAGCTTGGATTTGCTTGAGGACAATCAAAGCTTGAGTGTGGGGGAATTTGATATCGCCTATTTTATACATATTTATTTTATGCGATATCATTTCTTTTATGTTTGAATTGTGATCATTTTAATAGACTTTTATACTTAATATGTGAATTTTTGGATTATAGGTTTATAAAATGAAATATGACAAGAGTGGTCTCAAATCAAGATTATTTATGGGAAAATGAAGATTTCAAGCTGCACAGGCAAAGAATGCATATCTTAATATGTCCGCCGAATAGATTTGCAGTAGAAGTGTTGGTCGAAATTATGGTTGGCTGAATGCAAGCCCACATTTATGGGCTATCTATTTGCTTTTTGGGCCGTAGACAAAAAAGAAGAGAAGCCCAAAGTCCTTAATTGGTGTTGTGCAAGTGGGCCTAAAGAAAATAAAGAAAACGGTGGAGAGGCTTTTTGGTGAGGTCGGTGTCACCATACCTATCTATATATAATATACAATCATCATTTGTACGAGAGATTTGGAGGGACGTGAGGGAGCAGCCGCAAAAGCCAAAAGGCTTTTGCCTTGGTCTTGGAGGTCGGCAGCACGTTAAGTCAAAGGTTTTTTGCCTTGTTCGTCGAGCAACAACAAATGGTTACTTCCAGAATTCTTTTCATCTATTGTTTTTATTTTGTTATTAGTATAGTTATGTGCTAATAATCTAATCATCTATTGAGATGAAATGATACGATGAATAATGATGGTTGCACTATTTTTATAATTCAAGTTGATTTGATTTAACGTTGTGTCGTGATCTTAGCTTATTAATTCTTTGGTATTTATCTCTTGATTGCGGATAGTTTTTGCATGATCTCAGTGGTAACTTAGGTTGTGTAGAAGTTATTTTGATTGCTTGGTTAGAAGCGATTGTTTCTATGACGGGTACGGTAGAAAGTAATTAATAGATAATAAGAGTTAACGAGTTAATGGTTGGGTACAATCAATAGACACAATTGTTATCTAAATAACCAAAACAATTAATTGATTAGGAAAGTTATGAAAGGCGTCTCGGGGTACCGGTCTTAGTAATGGAACTAGTTAATTAAGGGGATTGAATAAAGTAACGAACTTGACGGGTACGGGGTGCGTCTTTGTTTAGTTCTCGGTTATTAATCAACATGTTTGAATTGGTTCTTCATTTAAGTGCAACCTGAATTTGTAGTGTCATGGATTCGAGGTAGATGACCTTTTAATATTTTTGTTTATAACTAGCTCTTTCAGATTAATTCTTCGGAATTACTAACTTGCTCTATTTACTAACTGCTTTCAAAACTGACGTTGGGTCATTAAACCAACCCCCCATCTTTTAGAATTACTTAAACTCACTTTGTTCCTAAATAAATAGTCCCTGTGTTCGATCCTGACTTACCATTTATCTATACTATACATGAACGGGTCCACTGCCCGAGAGTGTGCATTAGGTAGTAAAATCGGTATTTCTTGTTTATAAATTTAAGACTCGATTTTGCACATCACTGGTCTAGGTCATTAGAAGATTAATTGATGTCAAAAAACGTATGTTTTGATCGATTCGGTAACCTAAAACGTTTGTTATTGTGATGCAAATCAAGTAGGGGTTAATCAATGATTTCATTGCATCATTATGGTCTTAAAATGATGAATTTTGAGGTACAAAAGTCGTTCATAAGGTTTGGGGTCGTTTGGGGGGTGTTTGGTTAAGTTTTGGAGGTTAAACAATGAGGTTTGTGCAGAATCGGGGCTAGTTGCGGCGCAACTACTTAGTTGAGGCGCAACAAAAATGCAGTGACTTAAGTTACGACGCAATTATCCCATTGCGACGCAATAGCGACAGAATTTTCAAAAGGCCATAGCTTTTGAATCGTAACTCCGTTTTTGACAAATAAGCTATCCACAGAATCGTGAGAGAGTCTACTTTCTAATGGTAATGCTTTTAAAAGATGATTATGATGTCAAGTTTTTAGAAAGGTTAATTTAGTGAGTGAATGCCGAGTTCCGTCGAGTTATGTAAGCTCTAAAGTATTAATCGAATGTCCGATGCATTAAGCCTTGTCATGAGTCATGTTTATAGATATTTAGGCTTGATTCTTGAATATAAGTAAGTAGGTACTTGTTTAGCTCATTATGGTCGTTCAATGCTTATAGGTAGTCGGGAATACTTGCAAAGCTTAGTAACTTACGTTATCATTTGTTGTACGCTTCTACGAGGTAATATACACAACTTTGACACGCTGAGGGTTCAACAAAAACATAGTTTTGATATAATAACTTCCCCTAATGTAATCTTGTTTGCTTATGGGTATTCGGGATTATACGGGAGGTGATATGGACTATGTAGATGTATATCGATGCCTAAAATGCTACCCCAAAGATATGTGATGTTATGATATGATATGATATGATATGATATGATGTGAAATGCTATGAAATGCTTTAAGATGTTATGAAATATGATATAATATGAGATGTATTGTTATCAGATGCCCTGATATGATATGTATTGTTATAAGATGCCATGATATGATATGTATTGTTATGAGATGATAAATGATATGCAAGGATATACGATATGAGATGAAAGATGATATGAAATGGCTTTTGATATGTGATGAACTATATGTGCATGTGTAGATGTGATGATTACATGGCTTGTTCATCTAGTTCACTAGACTTTGTAAGTTGCCATGACACGTGCACGTTTAAGGGCCCAAACGTTAAGATGTATATGTGATAATTGTTTAGGTAGTGTAAACACCTAAACTATATGAGATGTGAAATCGAGCTCGTAATATAGATGTGAAAGTGTTAAGCTTAACCCGTACTTGCCCTTGCCCGGCTAAGTGCGTAGATGTGGTTGCTTGGGTGGCTCTTGCAACATGGTTTGAGATGTGAAGAGTAATACGGGAGGTCTGACCAGCCCCATTTGTCTTGAACATACGGATTACTCCGGGATTGGCTTGCCATTCCTTAACGACATTGATGTATGTTATGGGTGAAATTTCAGGTGTCAATATTCCGGAGGTCCAAGATCTTGACTGCCCAGGATCTTGACGTAGGAGAATATTCTGATTACTTGTTAATACTTTGCTAACGTTATGTTTCAAATATTATTATCATTTCCATGTGAGACAAGTATGCAGATTTCAGAATAAAGCTAAGGAAAATATCTCCAACGGTAGAAAGAGGATTTCACACGTGGGATTAATCTTCAACACGCAAAGAAGACTTAGTCTGCCAAGATAATCGGACTTCAAGTTAAATTCAGCACGAGGAGAAGAACTTCAACGGTCACTTGACTGGGCAAGATCTTCCACAACGTTCACTGGCTGAAGACCTGGAAGATCCCTACAAACTCGCATAGTTAGTTAGATCTTAGGTCTATATAAAGAATAAGGCTGATCGATCATAGGCATCTTATCTATCACTTACACACTGCTCACTATACACTTGTATTCACACGCACTGCTCTCATTTACTTTACACTTAGATACATCGATCAACCGAATTCCATCATTTGTAAACATTTAACAATCATTAATAAGAGAACAAAGGCAGGGACGATTGCTTCCTCCCGGGGTTTTTATGCCGGCAATCCTTAAAGGATTAAGGGCTTTTCCTCGATAACAAATCTCGGTGTTCTTGCTCTTTACTCTTTACTTTCAACGCATTATTTACTTTGATTAGCATTATTTGTCGTAATTTCATTTGTTTCAATACTTATTATTCTGATTATCATTGTTTTACACCTTTATTTCTTGTTTAGTCGACATAATCGTCTTTTAAATCCTTTTACTAAACGCATCTTTGAATCTCAAACATATTTTACAAGCCCTTAACCTCACGAACGAAAGTTTGGTTACATTATTGATCTAAGTCTTCGACGTAGATTATCTTAGGTAATTTTTGACCAAAATAATTTGGCGCCCACCGTGGGGCAAAAGGTGCTTTCGATTGATTAAAAGTTCTTTTGATTTTATCAAAACCAATTTTCCGAAATTAATTCCGATAATGTCGACTCAACCAACTAATTCTTCACAAAACACTCCTGCTGTTTCTTCTTCTATGATGCCTCCTCCTCCAGGAAATAATTCGTATCGAAGGAACAAGAATAATGCTGCTCGAATTCCGAATCAAAGCAAAGACAAAGGACCAGCTGATCGAAGTAACGAATTCCACATCGTAGGCGACACACGAGCTGGAAGTTCGCCTCAGATAAATGTTGGACAACCGGAACGATCAAGCTTTTACAATGATAAAGGCTACCCAGACCCATTCAATATTGGATCTGAAGAGGCTGCTCGAAATCTCGATCATGAAGAAGTTCCTAATTTGTTTGCTATTTTGCAGAAACTTACCGATACTGTCGCAGCCAATCAAGAATTTAATCAGACTCAATTTAGGATTTTGGAATCCAAGATTACAGAAAATGGACCTTCAATAACCCCAAGGAATTTATTTTCAACTCCAGGAGCATCTGCAGCACCTGGATCTGCGTCGTTTAATACGTCATTCCCAACTGCAACTCCGAATTTTGGGAGCAACATTCCTCAAAATACTCATGCTGCTGGGACATCTGCCACTATGGGCGCAGGTTTACACAATTCTAATAATGATAATGGATCATTTGCTTTTACTAACTCATCGCAGGGACAAGGACCAAACGAATATATCGCAAGAGAATTTCAGAGGATTAAAGATATGATCTCTAGTGTTCCTGGATTCTGCAATCCAATTCCAGAGGTCAACCCTGCATCCATCTTATTAATAGATATGGTGACAGGATCGCGAATGTAGAGATCCCAAAGAAGTTCCAGGTTCCAAATATGAAGCCATATGATGGAACTACTGATCCTCAAGAGCATATTGCATTATATTTGGAAAAAATGGAAACTGTGCCTGTTCCATCCAATCTGAAGGAAGCCTGCTTATGTAGGAGCTTTGGATCTACACTTTCAGGATCAGCCTTAAAATGGCTGCAGAGTTTTGCCTCCTCTATCTATCAATTCTTTTGCTGATTTAACTAATTTATTTTATAGTCAGTTTTCATGCAGTAGAACCTTTGAAAAATTGACTGATGATCTTTATAAAATTACTCAAAAACCACATGAATCACTTAGGTATTTTATGACTAGATTTACAAAAGAATCTCTTAATATTCCTAAATTAGATATGTTGACTGCTATACAAGCTTTGCATAGGGGTCTCCATAAAGGATCTAAATTTCAAGAAGATCTTATAATGACACCATGCAGAAACCTCGATGAAGCCAAAGCAAGGGCTGCAAGATTTATAAGACTTGAAGAAAATGAGCTGACATCTTCAAAACTGGAAGCTTTATCATATGATCGCCCAAATAGAAAAGTAGAAACTCCAGTATTTAAGCCGAGAAATAAGCGCTACACAAGACATGTTGACAATCAAGTGAATGTAGTCGAAGAAGATGATGGGGTCGAATATCCTGCCATTTCAACATACTGCTTCTCAGTATCAACACCTGGCATTATAATGGCACTTAGAGATCTTGGAGACAAAGTGAGATGGCCGCAAGAGAAGAATGATTCTTATTACAAAAAGAAGGATCCTAGTCAATGGTGTGCATATCATGAAGACTTTGGCCATCTTACTGAAGATTGCAAAATGTTAAGAAGGGAAATTTCCATTCTTCTGGCCAAGGGTTATCTTAAAGAACTCCTTGGAAGGAAGAAGGCTAAGGATGTTGAAGGCATAGAATTTGCAAGGCCCAATTCGACTCAAAAAGCAGATTCTCCACCTCCAGATGCTAGAGTAATTAACACTATTTCTGGCGGATCAGAAGTATGTGGGACAACATATTCAATAGCCAAGAGATTTGCAAAACAAAGCAGGGCAGATAAAGGAGAAAAAGGCGTGAAGAAAGCTTCAATTTCAGATTCAGATATTGTCTCTTTTGAAGAGGATGACTTTGATGACATAATGGAGCCTCATCATGACGGAGACTCTGAAGATAATTGTCACTTTATTTATTGCTAACCATTATGTTCGCAGGATCTTGATAGATAATGGAAGTTCAGTGAATATAATCAAGCTGGAGACTCTAAGAAGAATGGACATTTCTGAAGATAATATTATTGGCAAGGCGTCACCACTAATCGGATTCAGTGGCGAGACCAAATATACTGTGGGTGAAATTAAGCTACCAGTATATGTTGGAGGGGTTAATTCCATGCAAAATTTTGTGTGGTCGATACTCTTCCAGGCTGCAACATAATTTTGGGAAGGCCTTGGATTCATGAAATGAAGGCAGTACCATCAACATATCACCAATGTGTTAAAATGCCAACACCTTGGGGAGTGATCACTGTTAAAGGAGATCAACAAGAAGCTAAGGAATGCTATACATCCACCATGAAGTCGGCAGCAAAGCCAACTTCACAATAGCAATTACAGAAGAGGATCTTCGATGTCAATGAGCCAGAGGAGCAAGATGTTAAAGAAGTTATTTTGGACCCTGAAGATCCTAACGTCAAAGTTTTATTAGGTGCCAAGATCTCGAAAGATTTAGAGGTCAAACTTACTGATTTTTTGAAGATCAGAATGAAGACTTTTGCTTGGAAGCAGGAAGATATGACTGGAATATCCAAAGATGTGATTACACACAAGCTTGGAATTGATAAAAGTTTCAAGCCGATTCAACAAAAAAGAAGAAAATTTGCTCCAGAAAGGAACACAATTATCCAAGAAGATGTGGAGAGATTATTAAAAGCAAAAATGATTAGGGAAGTAAAATTTCCTGAATGGCTAGCAATGTGGTGGTAGTACAAAAGAAAAATGGAAAATAGAGGGTTTGTGTAGACTTCACTGATCTTAACAAGGCCTGCCCAAAAGATCCATTTCCATTGCCACATATTGATGCAATGGTAGATGCAACTTCTGGACATGAGATGCTCACATTTATGGACGCTTCTTCTGGATTTCAGCAAATTCAGATGGAACCTGAAGATCAAGAAGCCATCGCTTTCATGACCCCGACAGGTATTTATTGTTATATTGCTATGCCTTTTGGTCTTAAAAATGCAGGTGTGACATATCAAAGGCTAGTCAACATGATGTTCAAAGACCAACTGGGGGATACGATGGAAGTCTATATAGATGATATGGTGGTAAAATCAAAGAGAGCTGACGATTACTTGAAAGATCTTGAAGTGGCCTTCAATATCCTGGACAAGTATAACATGAAGCTGAACCCTGCAAAATGTAATTTTGGAGTAGGAGCTGGAAAATTTCTAGGATATATGATCACTAAAAGAGGAATAGAAGCAAGCCCAGAACAGATCAAGGCTATCTTGAACTTGAAGTCTCCATCGAATGCTAATGATGTTCAAAGATTAACTGGGAGATTGGCAGCTTTGAACAGATTCATATCAAGATCTTCTGATAGATGCAAAGAATTTTATGACATCTTGAAGAAAAATAAAAGATTCGAATGGGGAGAAAAACAAGAAGAAGCTTTCCAAGAATTAAAGAAATATCTATCTACTCCACCACTGTTGGTAAAACCTGAAGATGGTGAGCCTCTATATCTATACATGGCAGTATCTTCAAACGCAGTCAGTTCTGTCTTGGTAAAAGAAGAAGAAGGTCAACAACATCATGTATACTATGTAAGTAAAAGTTTAATTGATGCTGAAACCAGGTACTCTCATCTTGAAAAACTTATACTTGCATTAGTTATGGCATCTACTAAGCTTAGACATTATTTTGAAACGCTTGCTATACATGTTATAACTAATTATCCTATTAAATGTGTGCTTAGAAAACCAGAAGTATCTGGTAGAATGGCTAAGTGGTCTGTAAAACTAAGTGCTTTTAACTTAATTTATGAATCTAGGACTGCTATAAAATCTCAAGTTTTAGCCGACTTTGTGGCTGATTTTAGTACTGACCTGCAACCAGAAGTAGACTTAGAAGTAAAAATGTTAGAAGAAGCTACTGAAAAATGGATTTTATACACTGATGGTGCAGCTAATGTTAAAGGAATAGGACTAGGTATCGTACTAAAATCGCCATAGGGGGATATTATACCCCAAGCAGTGAATTGTCATTTCATAGCCACTAATAATGAAGCAGATTATGAAGCTTTCATTTCTGGTATGCAATTAGCTAGGGATATGAATATTAGAAACCTTAAGGTATATGTAGATTCATTACTTTTGGCTAATCATTTCAATGGAACATATGCTGCAAAAGGTGAAAAATTGATGCAATATTTGGAAATAGTGTTAGCTGAGAATTTTGATTTATTTTTTTTTTTTTTTTTTTTTTTTTTTTTTTTTTTTTTTTTTTTTTTTTTTTTTTTTTTTTTTTTTTTTTTTTTTTTTTTTTTTTTTTTTTTTTTTTTTTTTTTTTTTTTTTTTTTTTTTTTTTTTTTTTTTTTTTTTTTTTTTTTTTTTTTTTTTTTTTTTTTTTTTTTTTTTTTTTTTTTTTTTTTTTTTTTTTTTTTTTTTTTTTTTAAAAGGTGAAAAATTGATGCAATATTTGGAAATAGTGAAAAAGTTAGCTGAGAACTTTGATTTATTTGATATAGAACAAGTGCCTAGAGAAGAAAACACCGAGGCTGATGCTTTAGCAAATCTAGGGTCAACACTTAAGATGTCACCAGAAACTAGGATTCCTATAATTCATGTGTTACATCCTGCTATAGAAAAAGAATCAACTAATATATTGGCTGTTCAAGATACAAAATCTGAAAAATCCGGGGACAATCAAAATTCCTGGACTACACCAATAATAGAATATTTGAATACTGGGACAATCCCTAAAGATGAAAATCCAAGGAATTTCCGTATGAAAACAGCACATTACTCTATGATAAATGGTATTTTGTATAGAAAATCTCTTGCAGGACCATATCTTAGGTGCTTAGAATTCCCTGAGACCAATGAGGTTCTTAAGGATATACACGAAGGAGAATGTGGAAATCACACAGCTGGTAGATCTTTATATTCAAAGATCTTGAGAACAGGTTATTATTGGCCAACTATGAAACAAGATGCTGAAGAATATGCGAAGAAATGTGATGCTTGTCAGCGACATAGCAACATTTATCATCAACCAGCAGAACCCATGTATCCAGTTTTGTCTCCATGGCCATTTATGAAATGGGGAATGGATATTGTTGGACCAATGACAGAATCTTCAGCTGGGAAGAAATATTTTTTGGCTATGACGGATTATTTCTCAAAATGGATTGAAGCTGAAGCATACGCCAAGATTCATGAATCACATGTCATATCTTTCTTTAAAAGAAATATATTGACAAGATTTGGAGTTCCAGCAGAGATAATTTGTGATAATGGATCACAATTCATAGGGAAGAAAACTACAGATTTTTGTGAAAGATGGGGTATCAAGATGATTACCTCTACTCCTGTCCATCCACAAGCTAATGGTCAAGCAGAATCAAGTAACAAAATCATAATGAATAATTTGAAGAAAAGACTGGGACAAGCTAAAGGAAAATGGGCTGAAGAATTGCCATTTGTCTTATGGGCTGATCGAACAACTTCAAAGAGTGCCACTGGACAAACGCCATTCTCACTTGTCTTTGGAGCTGAGGCAGTTCTACCTACTGAAATGGATCTACCTACTGCTAGAATTAGTTTCTTAACTTATGATAAAAATAAAGAGTTGTTACTTGAAGATTTGGAGGCTGTAACTGAATTACGAGAAAGGACCAAGATAAGAATAGCAGCTTATCAACAACGAATTGCCAAGTCTTATAATAAGAATTTAAGATTAAGACGATTTCAAGTTGGTGATTTGGTTCTCAAGAAGGCTTTAACCAAGCCAGATGGCAAATTGAATCCAAAATGGGAAGGTCCTTATTTGATTGAGGCAGAGGCTGGAAAAGGATCTTATTGGCTTCAAGATTTACAAGGTAATCTAGTTCCAAGAGCTTGGAATGCTATTCATCTCAAAACCTACCATGTATGATTAATTTTGTCTTTTGACAAAATCAGGTATGATTTCTTACTCTTGAATTTTACTTTTATCTTGTTTACCTTTTATTTTATTTCCAAAATAACGATACTGACTTGAGCGTCGGAGTGGCGTTAGCCAAATGGCTAACGTCAGTTTCTAAGATTTGTGCTTTATAGATCTCCAAGGATGATCAATATCATCAAACACATGCATTACAACGTGGAACAAGGTCTTCACCTTTTGGCTTTCACGCCAACTTTTGGTTGGAGGTTTTCACCTTCTCTTAAATTCGCCCGTGTCGCACGATAATTAATTTCACGGTTGAAGGGTTAAATTCCAAGGTCGTCGAAATTAATTCTGTTGGTTATCGATGTTACCATCGATCTCCCGAATTGGCTAACCACACCACTCATTGTACAAAACATACGAAAAAGGCTAACCACGCCTCCCAAGCAAGTTCAAGATATTGAGACACCCTCTATATCTTGAAAACCAATGTCCATACGAGAATCTTAAAATTAAGAATTCCCTTCTTAATTTTAATCCCTTCCAAAATTCAATACAGTCCCATATATATTATTTCAATGCAGGAATAAATAGTGGAGACTGACAATAATTAAAGATACTGCAAGCCAAAGATCATAGCCTACAAGTGGATCTTAATTGCGAAAAAAGGTGCATGTATGTTACTCCTTAATTACTGCATTGATGTGATTACTTACTGTTGATGTAGTCAAATAAGTCAAGTATAATTATTAACTGACATATGACGTCACATAATTGATTAATTATTTTCCGTTTTTACCCTTAAAAACACTCTTGGTTTTCGAGTTTGAAAGTAAAGTGGATCAAAAGACAGTTTTCATTCAAAAGATATTTACAAAAAACTACTCAGAAGCAGTTTTACAACCATGATTGATCATTCCAGATCAATCTCGCCCCTCCTAAGTACATTGTTATTCTACAAAACACATCCCCTACCGATTCAAGTTTTCTACTAACAAAAGAGTCTAAAAATGTGGGCTCTGGCCTTTGCATTATATCCTTCATCGCCCATGAAAACTTCTTATTCAGAGATATTAGGCTTCAACTTTTTGGCAACCCTTAAGTAGATCAAATCCACTTTCGCCGTTTCAAGTTCTTCCTTAGTTTTAGCCAACTCTGCTTCTAACTCCTTTATCCTTGATGCCTGAGCTTTCCTTGACTCGAGAAGCCATTGAATGTATTGATTCTGGCTCTTCAGTTCTTCATCCTTAATCCTCGCGACTTCCATGTGTGCGTATCGCATCTGGGAGAAGCACTGTAGAAAAAGATGAAAGTCAGTTTTTATAAAATAAAAATAAACTTAAAATTTTATCATACATGAAGAAGTCTTTTCTCAGATTTGTTGACCCCCCAATCAACTCTTGGAGGATCTTGGATTTGAAGATGAGATTCACCACTTGTGACCTCTGACATTGTAATGTTATGAGAATTAATCGAAATCGAAAAGATTATTTGTAATTTTCTAAGCATAAGGAAAACGAAAATTATTTGTGATTTTCGAAGAGAGAAATTGTGGCCTTATATATAGGGTAAAAAGGTGGAAATGAACCGTAAAGTAGTTACCTATCAAATCAAGACTCTTGGTTATCCTACTTACACGCGTCTTATTTTTAAGATGGTTTCAAAATTTACTAATTGACTCCGGTCAAAGCTTTCTCTAGAAGATTCAAAGTTATTTCAACAAAATAGATTTTATTAAAATAACTTTGGGGACAATTGTTATGGGTGAAATTTCAGGTGTCAATATCCTGGAGGTCCAAGATCTTGACTGCCAAGATCTTGACGTAGGAGAATATTCTGATTACTTGTTAATACTTTGCTAACGTTATGTTTCAAATATTATTATCATTTCCATGTGAGACAAGTATGCAGATTTCAGAATAAAGCTAAGGAAAATATCTCCAACGGTAGAAAGAGGATTTCACACGTGGGATTAATCTTCAACACGCAAAGAAGACTTAGTCTGCCAAGATAATCGGACTTCAAGTTAAATTCAGCACGAGGAGAAGAACTTCAACGGTCACTTGACTGGGCAAGATCTTCCACAACGTTCACTGGCTGAAGACCTGGAAGATCCCTACAAACTCGCATAGTTAGTTAGATCTTAGGTCTATATAAAGAATAAGGCTGATCGATCATAGGCATCTTATCTATCACTTACACACTGCTCACTATACACTTGTATTCACACGCACTGCTCTCATTTACTTTACACTTAGATACATCGATCAACCGAATTCCATCATTTGTAAACATTTAACAATCATTAATAAGAGAACAAAGGCAGGGACGATTGCTTCCTCCCGGGGTTTTTATGCCGGCAATCCTTAAAGGATTAAGGGCTTTTCCTCGATAACAAATCTCGGTGTTCTTGCTCTTTACTCTTTACTTTCAACGCATTATTTACTTTGATTAGCATTATTTGTCGTAATTTCATTTGTTTCAATACTTATTATTCTGATTATCATTGTTTTACACCTTTATTTCTTGTTTAGTCGACATAATCGTCTTTTAAATCCTTTTACTAAACGCATCTTTGAATCTCAAACATATTTTACAAGCCCTTAACCTCACGAACGAAAGTTTGGTTACATTATTGATCTAAGTCTTCGACGTAGATTATCTTAGGTAATTTTTGACCAAAACAATGGTGTTGGTCCTATCGGGTGTGACTTATGTCACCCTTACGAGATGTATATGTTATATGAGATGCGTGACTTATGTCACAACTACAAAGATGTTTAGATGTTATATGTGAGATGCAAAAGATGACTAGGCACATTTAGGATGACCCATCCTATATGAAAAGATGTTTAATGCAAGATGTGATATGATAGATGTGATGACTTGTGATGATATGTGCCTTAAAGATGAAATATTACTTTTCTATAATGATTAAATGGACAAATGTTTTATTAATGATGTGTTATCTTACTTAGCTAATTCGTTAGCTAACACTTGTTCTTTTTAAATGTGTTGTGCCCTCAGGTCCAACATAGTGAGCAGGTAGATGTGAGAAGATGCGAGGCATGGGTAGATGGTCTTGACGCTGGCTTTAGTTTACCCATAGATGTTTCTCATTAGACACTTGATGTTTATTAGATGTTATTGACTATGTAGTTACCTTTTGTTTGGGGTAGAATTTTCGCTAATAGGATCCTGAATAGAATTTACACTTTAGTCCTTTAGTAATAAACACTTAATAATGTGTAGTCTTAAAGGATCCTTGATCCCGGTTAGTTTATTAGTTCAGACTATGTTATGTTATTATCCTAATATAACAGGATCTTGATATCTTCAGGATCTATGATTTTACTAACGAATATATATGTCTAGTATAGTAGATATTATATGCAGGATCGAAGTAAAAGCGTGTTACATAAAGAAAACGTGTTTCAACGGATAGTTTACCACTTCAACCACAAGAATCGGGATTGATAACAGATTTACCATGTGAAGAATAACACTCAACGGTCATCTATGCCACTTCTTCAGCGTAAAGAGCAAGTCCAGGAAGATCCCAGATATTTCGGAGATATGGTTCAACGTCTAGCTCTATAAATAGAAGAAGATCTCGTTCAGAGGGGGGACACATCACACAGATCGCATACTTTACACACACAAGCAATCATCATACAAGCATTCACTCACTCAACAACAACAAATTAGTTACTTAGCTATTGATAGTTTTCTTATTCATTCGTTCATTCATTCATTTCATTGTAATCATTCACAAACAAGAATAATAATAAAAGAACAGCAGGTAGGATCGATTGAATCCTCCCGGGGTTTTTTACCTAAGATCACTTAACTGGATCAAGGGTTTTTTCCTCGTCAACAAAATTCTGGTGTCGTTGTGTTTTTCTGTTTTTCTTTAAGATCCTTAGCTTTAATTCGCAGTGCTTTACTTTTATCTTCAATAGTTTTCTTAATTACTCAAAGTATTTCTGTCTCAAAGGCTTTCTTAAAACTCTTAGTTTTAATCGTTATTGTTAAGAAAACTTTACTTTTAATTGAAGATCCTTGAACACCAACCCCACTTACAAATCTTCGGTTCTTGAGTTGTCTAAAATCCTTTATAAAATTATCTTAGGTAATTTTTGACCGAAACAATTTGGCGCCCACCGTGGGGCAAAAAGGTGTTTTTTGCAAATACGATCAGTGTCATAAAGACAAAGTTTTTGTTCTAGAGAAAAATTTTGTGTTTCACGGGAAATTTTTCCCAATAAATCATGTCTGAGCAATCTCAAAATCCTTCTTCTTCTGACTTGGTCTACGATTATCCTTATGTGAAAGAGAGCTTGAGAAACCCTCCTGAAAATGCAAGATTCCTAGCCGAGCAAACTCTGAAAGGAAAAACTGAAGGAATACCTTCAGTAGATCCATATTTGGCTATGTTATGGAAAAATCATTTTGATCGATTCTATGAATCGACCCTGAAGCAGAAACTGAAGAGCTGATTCAAGGATCAGACGAGTCGGTGAAAAGCTACATGCAAAGATTTGAGCGCAAACAGGGACCAACATTGAAGATCAAGAAGAATCTCTTGAAGATCAAATCATCTAACAAGATCCAAAAGGATTCAGGTATGGCCAACAAAGGTAAGAGTGATAAAAAATATTTACAATTTTCTGATTATCATTTTACCACTGATATGTGTGGACTTCTCAATATTATGAAAAGTCTGGGGGACAAGGTTAATTGGCCAGAAACATTACCTAGAAAATTTTATACTAAAAGAACTAAATGGTGTGTTTTTCATGGTATTTTTGGTCACGAAACTAAAGAGTGTGCAACATTTAATTATGAACTATGGAGATTAATACATGAAGGTTTATTGGATGAAATACTTCCTAATAAAAATTGGATATTAGCAAAAAAAGTAATTTTCGAAATAAAAGTCAGTAGGTTTATTATGATACTAACATAAGCAAATGAGTAGTGTTAGCCATAAAGGCTAACATGAACCATTAGCTTGTATTTTGTCTTGATGCTCTTATGCAGGATCATCAACATTTAGGTGATCTTGACGGATGAAGATCACAAGCTATTATCCAAGGTACAGATCCTGAATCAGAACAGTTTCTCCTAAGTCTAAATCCTACAAATGGATTACAGTGGATTGAACTAAAATTTCATTCCTAGGTTGAAGGGATCACCTTCTCAAACGCCGAGGTTAACATTAACACCTCATTTCGCCCGGGACGCACGTCATAAAAAATTATTGATTGTGGGTAGACCCTCATGGTTAGGAATTTTCAAAGGGTTGTTGATTTTGAAATCAACTCATTTGGTTATGACCACAAGTGATAAAAACGGTCATCAAAAAGAATAGGGATAATCTCTCTATTAAATACAAACGATTGACAAATGAATTGGCCAATAAACTAACAATTAGATTGATTAATTATCATTTGCAATGATTTATGCATTTGAACAGGAAATAAAGACGAAGAAGATTTGAGTACAAAAGACTTGTCCAAGGATTCACAAGGAACAAAGGTATGGAATAAAAGTCTTAATTTAATTTAGGAAACAGAATCATAAAAAATTAAAACTAGAATTAAGGAATAGGCCTCCTATTATTGCGGTTATGGGAAGGTGGCTTGCTATTGATCCCCAACTTGCTTTCTTCAACTGCTTCATTTTCCCCAAATATCTGAGGATATTTAACTTTTAGCCACCCTAAAAAGCTTTTCAAATTGTTAACTTCTGCCTTTGTATCACTCAGTTCCTTCTTCAAACTTGCCATTTCTTTTAAAGTTTGATTTCTGGTGTCCATGACTGAATTTAAAAGACGATTAGCGCTTTTGATAGTTTCATTTTTGTACATGATTTCTGCTTCGTAGGCATCGGACAATCTTTCGATGATCTATGAAAATAAAATGAAAAAGTTTAGAAACCAATAAGAAATTAAAATATATGGTTAAAGTAAAAAAAACTTACTGAAATGGATCGCTCCCTAAGTCTTTTAGGTGCCCTACTTCTAGATGATGACTCGCCCTCCATTGAATTATTATAGATATTAATAGAAAAGGAGAAGATAATTTTAATATATTATTTGGGCATGAGAATGTATGTCTAACAAAAGATTATCTCGGGTATAAATAAGTCAATTGGGGGTAATTTAATCGACAAAATGGAGGTTCACTGTCAAATCAAAGCGCGTAAGGAACATTAATCGTTGAACATTGGGATACTAACATTAGGGATAAGATATTTCGTGGAAGATGTTATGGGTGAAATTTCAGGTGTCAATATCCTGAAGGTCCAAGATCTTGACAGCCCAGGATCTTGACATAAGAATATTCTGATTACTTATTAATATTTGCTAACGTTATGTTTCAAATATTATTATTGTTTCCACATGAGATAAGTGTGCAGATTCCAGAAACCTTGCCGTGCTTATAAGGGCAAGCTTCTTGGAGCTTCTTGCTTGCCACATCAGCATCACATCACCCAGGACTCCCCTCAGGACTCTCCCTGTCTATAAGGACAGCTTCTTGGAACTTCTTCGCCACTGTAAGTCCCAACTCAATAGATGGTACTACCTGAAGACACCTCAATGTCGATGGTGGAGTTACTTTGCAATATAAGCACTGAACTGGAGACGACCAGTTACAGGAGTATATACCAAGTTCTAGATAGATTATTTTTTTTTTTTTTTTTTTTTTTTTTTTTTTTTTTTTTTTTTTTTTTTACAACCCTGTCTTCTATGCTTCAATGTATCGTAGTTTTTTTTTTTTTTTTTTTTTTTTATCAGTTTTGTGTTTTTTTTTTATTATATATATAGTTTCTTTTTATTTTTTCATTCGTGTGTTATTTTTTTTTTTTTTTTTTTTTTTTTTTTTTTTTTTTTTTTTTTTTTTTTTTTTTTTTTTTTTTTTTTTTTTTTTTTTTTTTTTTTTTTTTTTTTTTTTTTTTTTTTTTTTTTTTTTTTTTTTTTTTTTTTTTTTTTTTTTTTTTTTTTTTTTTTTTTTTTTTTTTTTTTTTTTTTTTTTTTTTTTTTTTTTTTTTTTTTTTTTTTTTTTTTTTTTTTTTTTTTTTTTTTTTTTTTTTTTTTTTTTTTTTTTTTTTTTTTTTTTTTTTTTTTTTTTTTTTTTTTTTTTTTTTTTTTTTTTTTTTTTTTTTTTTTTTTTTTTTTTTTTTTTTTTTTTTTTTTTTTTTTTTTTTTTTTTTTTTTTTTTTTTTTTTTTTTTTTTTTTTTTTTTTTTTTTTTTTTTTTTTTTTTTTTTTTTTTTTTTTTTTTTTTTTTTTTTTTTTTTTTTTTTTTTTTTTTTTTTTTTTTTTTTTTTTTTTTTTTTTTTTTTTTTTTTTTTTTTTTTTTTTTTTTTTTTTTTTTTTTTTTTTTTTTTTTTTTTTTTTTTTTTTTTTTTTTTTTTTTTTTTTTTTTTTTTTTTTTTTTTTTTTTTTTTTTTTTTTTTTTTTTTTTTTTTTTTTTTTTTTTTTTTTTTTTTTTTTTTTTTTTTTTTTTTTTTTTTTTTTTTTTTTTTTTTTTTTTTTTTTTTTTTTTTTTTTTTTTTTTTTTTTTTTTTTTTTTTTTTTTTTTTTTTTTTTTTTTTTTTTTTTTTTTTTTTTTTTTTTTTTTTTTTTTTTTTTTTTTTTTTTTTTTTTTTTTTTTTTTTTTTTTTTTTTTTTTTTTTTTTTTTTTTTTTTTTTTTTTTTTTTTTTTTTTTTTTTTTTTTTTTTTTTTTGTTTTCCACTGATGGTCTCCAGTTTGTAACTGACTAGAATGTCAACTGGGCTTCGCTGCCATTGTCATTCTCTATCTTCCACTTGTTGTCTTCGACTTCAACTGGAAGGATTCTTCAACTGGTCAGTTCTCAACTGGAGGAAGTCTTCAGTTGCGTTAACTGTACGATGCAACTGGACTTCAATATATTTCTGGACAAATCTTCTGGGTCTCCAGGTGCAACTGGAGACTGGCCAGTTTACCAGTAAACTGGTCCTAACAAATTCCCCCTATTTGTCTAGAAATATAGCCAAGTCTTTTTCAGTTCTTGTATCTGTACAAGTGTGAACTGGAGAGACTTGTTCGATTAAATCTATCTAAGTTTTCCAAGGCATTTTTATAGATCAATAAATGCCTTGGGTTTTTCTTTTAAGTTTGTTAGATCTAATCTATTATCTACCTTGTGGTTACAAACTGGTAACTTCATTTATACAAGGAAATGAAATTTATACAAGTTACAGAATGTAAATAAAATTACAAGTAGATAACTGAAAAGAGAACTTAATGGGATGGCCCTTCGCCAGTTCTTCTTCTCTTGGTCACTGAAGAGATAGGCTGAGAGTCTTCAGGATCAATATTCAACTTTAGCTCCAGATTTTCTTTGTGTTGAATCTTGCCCTTTAAGAAGTTCACCCATGCTTTCTCAAACCTATTCTTTTGTGCCTTTGCATCCAAAACATTTACCATTTCAACCCATTCAGTGAACCCATACTGCATTGCACCAGGATTGTCAGTTTTAACCAGTGGCCTCTGGTATAACTAACTTCAACTTGAAAGTGCTTGGTGCCTGGCTTAATGGTTACATTAACATCATTGATAGTCCCACTATGTCTTCTGGTTGCCATGATCTGGGAGTAATAGCTTCTTGCTTCAGATTCATTTGTTATTTTAATACTCCCAGCTCCAGCAGCCAGTACAGCAGACTTGATGTCATCATTTGATACTTCACCAGCTGGTTCAATGAAGGTTCTAAGGTCAGCATCTCTTGTCAGTGGTCTTCTTGGTTGAGGGATCCTCCTTGGTGGATTCAATACCCTTTTCACAACCTTCTTAACATGTTCAATTCTTTTTAGAATCCCACTGGCCCTATTCTCTTTAGCCTTCTCCACTGATATATTCAAGCTTCTGGCATCAAATTCAGCTTCATCATCAGGATAGTGTCTGTCCAGTTCAACATCAAGCATTTCTTTCAACTGGTCAACTATCCTGGGATCATTCTTTACTCTGGCATACTCCTCCTTAGTGATTCCCAAAAGATGAGCATCACTAATATCAAGCAGTTTGATCTGTGCAAGATGTGCTCTGGCTTCAACTTGGTTGGCTTGTTTCATTTTCTTTCTTTCTTTTATTTGATTACCAAGTCTAGCCAGTTGTTTGCTTACACTTTCAGAAACTGGAGGAAGTACATCAGCATTGCCAGTTTCTAACATTGGTACATCAGTGGCCGGCTGGGCAGATACATCAGATGCCAAACCTTTTCCTTTATCCACAACATTCCCCCTAACACTTATATCACCAGTTTCACCAGTTCTTTGCTCACCAGCTTCAGTACTGGCAGCTACAACCATTTCCCTACCTGCTTGACTTCCAGATGGATTTCTTTCAGTTTGAGTTTGTACAAGAACTGCACTTCTTTCCCCCTTGGCAGCATCTAGACCTGCCCTAATCACTTCCCATTCAGAATGGTGAGCTGGCAACCGGTCAAGAGGCTGCCACGATTGCATGTTCTTGCATTCTTTGAAGATCGTGCACATCATCCTGAAAGATCTCCATAGGTGGTTGGTTTCTTTAGACTGGGTCAGAACATTAGCTGCAACTTGTTCCTGACCAGTTTTCAATTCATTTAAAATCTTGGAATCTTCATCCAAACCAGAAACCACCTTATCCTTCACTTCTTCATCCTTCTTCTTCAAACTTTCTACTTCAGTTGTCAGTTTATCCAAAGATTGAGCATGAAGTGAAACCTGGGTGTTCAAGTTATCAATGCTGCCCCTCAACTGGTTGATCTCATTTGTGAGTGGGGCCAGATCAACCTGAGGAGTGGCCAGCTTGGTGATCTCAGACATCACCTTTTCAATCAATTGTTGTTCTCTAGCACCCAGCGTATCATCTATCTTCTGACCAACTGAAGTCATTAACTGCTGCCCAAGTTCAGTCACATTCAACCCAGGCTTGTCAACTAGTTCTTTTACCTGTTTTTCAATCTCCCTTAAGTCCACTTCTGATGTTCTAACAGTGTTGCCCAGCAAGTTGGAGATTGAGGTTGTGACCTTGGACTGAGTGAGGTCAAAGGCTTCTTTTAAAGTACCTGCCAGATTGTTGCAGCCAGTGACCAACTCATTCAGCTTCTTCAACACCAAGTCTTCATTAGATGAAAACTTGTTAATCCCCAGATCAACCTGAGGAGTGGCCAGCTTGGTGATCTCAGACATCACCTTTTCAATCAATTGTTGTTCTCTAGCACCCAGCGTATCATCTATCTTCTGACCAACTGAAGTCATTAACTGCTGCCCAAGTTCAGTCACATTCAACCCAGGCTTGTCAACTAGTTCTTTTACCTGTTTTTCAATCTCCCTTAAGTCCACTTCTGATGTTCTAACAGTGTTGCCCAGCAAGTTGGAGATTGAGGTTGTGACCTTGGACTGAGTGAGGTCAAAGGCTTCTTTTAAAGTACCTGCCAGATTGTTGCAGCCAGTGACCAACTCATTCAGCTTCTTCAACACCAAGTCTTCATTAGATGAAAACTTGTTAATCCCCAGATCAACCTGAGGAGTGGCCAGCTTGGTGATCTCAGACATCACCTTTTCAATCAATTGTTGTTCTCTAGCACCCAGCGTATCATCTATCTTCTGACCAACTGAAGTCATTAACTGCTGCCCAAGTTCAGTCACATTCAACCCAGGCTTGTCAACTAGTTCTTTTACCTGTTTTTCAATCTCCCTTAAGTCCACTTCTGATGTTCTAACAGTGTTGCCCAGCAAGTTGGAGATTGAGGTTGTGACCTTGGACTGAGTGAGGTCAAAGGCTTCTTTTAAAGTACCTGCCAGATTGTTGCAGCCAGTGACCAACTCATTCAGCTTCTTCAACACCAAGTCTTCATTAGATGAAAACTTGTTAATCCCCAGATCAACCTGAGGAGTGGCCAGCTTGGTGATCTCAGACATCACCTTTTCAATCAATTGTTGTTCTCTAGCACCCAGCGTATCATCTATCTTCTGACCAACTGAAGTCATTAACTGCTGCCCAAGTTCAGTCACATTCAACCCAGGCTTGTCAACTAGTTCTTTTACCTGTTTTTCAATCTCCCTTAAGTCCACTTCTGATGTTCTAACAGTGTTGCCCAGCAAGTTGGAGATTGAGGTTGTGACCTTGGACTGAGTGAGGTCAAAGGCTTCTTTTAAAGTACCTGCCAGATTGTTGCAGCCAGTGACCAACTCATTCAGCTTCTTCAACACCAAGTCTTCATTAGATGAAAACTTGTTAATCCCCAGATCAACCTGAGGAGTGGCCAGCTTGGTGATCTCAGACATCACCTTTTCAATCAATTGTTGTTCTCTAGCACCCAGCGTATCATCTATCTTCTGACCAACTGAAGTCATTAACTGCTGCCCAAGTTCAGTCACATTCAACCCAGGCTTGTCAACTAGTTCTTTTACCTGTTTTTCAATCTCCCTTAAGTCCACTTCTGATGTTCTAACAGTGTTGCCCAGCAAGTTGGAGATTGAGGTTGTGACCTTGGACTGAGTGAGGTCAAAGGCTTCTTTTAAAGTACCTGCCAGATTGTTGCAGCCAGTGACCAACTCATTCAGCTTCTTCAACACCAAGTCTTCATTAGATGAAAACTTGTTAATCCCAGATCAACCTGAGGAGTGGCCAGCTTGGTGATCTCAGACATCACCTTTTCAATCAATTGTTGTTCTCTAGCACCCAGCGTATCATCTATCTTCTGACCAACTGAAGTCATTAACTGCTGCCCAAGTTCAGTCACATTCAACCCAGGCTTGTCAACTAGTTCTTTTACCTGTTTTTCAATCTCCCTTAAGTCCACTTCTGATGTTCTAACAGTGTTGCCCAGCAAGTTGGAGATTGAGGTTGTGACCTTGGACTGAGTGAGGTCAAAGGCTTCTTTTAAAGTACCTGCCAGATTGTTGCAGCCAGTGACCAACTCATTCAGCTTCTTCAACACCAAGTCTTCATTAGATGAAAACTTGTTAATCCCCAGATCAACCACTTTAATATTGGTCAAGTGATCCTTGTGGTATCTGGAGAAAGACTTGGTGTTTTTGTCAAGTGTCTTTTGAATCTCCTCCACCCTGGTGAGAAGGTTTTGGAGATCGGCTTGTACAGAGACAACTTGACTGTCCAGTGACGGAGGAGAAGGTGTCACTGGACCAGCAGCAGTTTCTACTGGAGCAACTGGAGGAGGCAAACTTAGAGAAGTCTCCCCAGTTGTCAGTCCAGCAGTTGAAGAAATAGTAGGAGTGGTGGTAGAAGAAAGGACTGGAAGTTCAATGTGTTGTTCATGCTGAGAATGCTCAGGTGTGAACAACGGCGGCGGTGGGGGTGGCATTTCTCGAAGGAGTGAGAATTGCCCAGATGGTGAAAGTGCCATACGTCTGTTTCCAGACATATAGTTATAAGTTGGGAATGGAATATCTGTAGGCTCATTTTGTTGGGATGGTGAAAGTGAAATTGATGCATCTGGAAGCGAGACTGGAGATGAAGGGTTTTGATCTTGTACAGCAGAATCAAAAATCTCCAAGTCTGAAGCAGTACCTTCAGAATCCGAAGACTCTATAAGGATTTCCTCGTCATTAACATTCATGTCCAGATCCATGAATGTAACTGAGGGCTGACCAGAAGGGTCAGTCTCCAGATGACCTTCCCCAGTTTCCTGGTTGGGTGCATCTGTTGGAGGATCAGATACCGAGGTATCTTCACCAGGGATAGATGTTATTGGAGTTGCCTCAGTTATGGTTGCTCTATCCTCAACCATAACATTAGACGAACTGGAGGGTCCCTCATTATTTTGAGGCCCGCCCGGTTGTCTTTCTGACTCACCTAGAATTGGTGCATCAGTTTTGGCGAATGCCAGCTGCATTCGATCTGGAATCTCGACCTCTCCAGCTTCAGATACTAGAGAGTCTAAATTCCTTAACAAATCTGGGACAGTATAAGGTGAATCTGTACTTAAGTATGCTTCACTGTCCAGAATTTGTAGAAAGCAAAGAGAGAGAAACCTTGAGAAGGGGATACAAACTCCCCTGGTGCCCTTCAGTTTTTGTACTAGGCTTCTAAACAGGATATCAGCAAAGTCTACTCTCAATCCATTCCACAAGCAGTATGCCATCTCTGCTTGTGCGGAGTTAATCTGGTCAAGACCACCAGAACTCCCACCCATACTCTCCACCAGGTGGATGAAAAAATACCTCCATGAAGGTGTAAGACCCTTCATGGTCATCGCACCCTTTGTCTTCAAAACCCCTTTCTCCAAGCACTCCTTATGTCCCATTTCAAGGAGGACTTGGCGAAAATTAACGTTTGGGGGTAAGACAACTGGAGATTCACCCTCTCTCCAGTAGTTGAGGTGTAAGGCATCCCTCAACACGTCAGCGGATAAGGTACACTGGATTGTTCCACCTTTTAATGTAAAAGTGATGGAAGAACAATCGGAAGAAAGAGTGGCAGTGTACCAAAACTCACACAAGTAGTCGTGAAACATCTTGCGTGGGTTTAGAGAGAATGAGGGTCCTATTGGAGAATCCTTCAAAAAATTTTGAATTCTTCCAATAAGGGTATTGGACCCTTGAGATCCTTGTAAACTCGCCATCGGATTATTTGGATTGAGTTTGATGAGCGAAGTGTTACTAGGAGCACCAGATGCCGGTTTGACATCTGGTGAAGGAGCATATGGAACAGTTAAGAGATTTACATCTCTTGAACGGGATGATTTAGGAGCCATTTGAAAATGAAATTGAAATTTAGGAATTAGGGTTCTTGATTTATGAAGCAGAGAGAGAAATGAAGCAATTTTAGATGATTGGGAAGTAAATGAAAGAATGTGAAGGAAAGTAAATGTGTTCGGAGTAAATAAGGGTATTTATAAGGAATTCAAGATCCCAATGTAATACCAAAAATTATATTTTATCAACAAAATCAATTTTGTAGATATTTTTACAAAATAAGTTTGAATTTTGAAATAAAAACATAATTAATTGTGTCAGCATTAAATGCTACGACGGCTTATCTTACCCACGCGCCCACTAACATTAATTTTCCCAATACAAACAGTGTTCATTTACCAAAATGACTTTAAACACGTCAGATGACGATACCAAGTGGTTTAAAACACTCGAGTACCATCACGTGTCACAAATATTGACCAAGTATTTCTAACGTTATAAAAAATAAGACAAGACTGAATCTGGTCACTGGAGGATTAGTCCAGTGCCAGTTTCCAACTGGAGAGTTCTCCAGTTGCCATTTTCAAACAAAAACGAATTTTAGTCAGAAAATTATTTTTGAGTCTTTCCCCCTAAAATGATGATCCAGAAATCTATTAGTGCCAGGATAGTATCACAAAGGCGTTCGATAGCCTGGCGAGCAAAGATTACCTGGACCTCCTCAACTGGAGAACTTCATCAGTGTCACTGACGCGTTCAATAACAAAGAAATCTCCAGTTTTAAGGATTTAACATTCCCAGTTCGCTGATGAGATATTTAAAGGTTTTCTCATCAAGAGGTTTTGTAAAAACATCAGCGAGCTGTTTGTCAGTGGGGATGAAATGAATTTCAATGTCTCCTTTCATAACATGATCACGAATAAAATGATACCTGATGTCAATATGCTTTGTCTTGGAGTGCATCACTGGGTTGTGAGATATAGCAATTGCACTGGTGTTGTCACAAAAGATTGGGGTCCTTGTATACTTTTGACCATAATCTAGTAACTGGTTCTTGATCCAGAGAATCTGGGCACAGCAACTGGCCGCAGAAATGTACTCTGCCTCAGCAGTGGACATAGAGACTGAAGTCTGCTTCTTGCTGGTCCAACTTACCAGTTTTCCTCCAAGGAAATGACAACCACCAGTTGTTGATTTTCTATCTATCTTACAACCTGCATGATCTGAATCTGAATAACCCATTAGATCTAATCCTGAACCTTTGGGGTACCAAAGACCAAGATTAGGACACCCTTTCAGGTATCTAAAGATACGCTTAACAGCGTGCAAGTGTGATTCTTTTGGGTTAGCCTGAAACCTGGCACATAGACATGTTGCAAACATTATATCTGGTCGACTGGCAGTTAAATACATCAGTGAACCAACCATACCACGATAGTCAGTTATGTTCACTGGTTTGCCAGTTGGGTCAGAGTCCAAATTTAATGGTGCTGCAATAGGTGTGTTTTTCGATGGGATTGAATCATATTTGTATTTTCTTAACAAATCTCTGACATATTTTCCTTGGTTTATGAAAATTCCATTTTCAGTTTGCTTAATCTGAAGACCTAAGAAAAATGTTAATTCTCCCATTAAACTCATCTCATACTCAGATGACATGATTTTAGAAAACTTTTTACACATTGCATCATCAGTTGAACCAAATATAATGTCATCAACATAAATTTGTACCAATAAGATATTACCTCTTTCTTTCAAGATAAATAAGGTATTATCTATTGCACCTCTTTGAAAGCCATTTTTAAGAAGATGTTTAGTTAAAGTATCATACCAGGCTCTTGGGGCTTGTCTTAGACCATACAAAGCTTTGTTCAGTCTATAAACCCAATGAGGATGCTTCTCATCGATGAAGCCTGGAGTCTGCTTAACATACACAACTTCTTCCAATGTTCCATTAAGGAACGCACTTTTGACATCCATCTGGAAGACCTTGAACTGCAGATGGGCTGCATAAGCCAGAAATATTCTGATGGCTTCAAGTCTTGCAACTGGAGCAAAAGTTTCATCAAAGTCAACGCCTTCTGCTTGACAATAACCCTGGGCAACTAATCTGGCCTTGTTTCTTACAACATGGCCATCTTCATCCATCTTGTTTCGGTAGACCCATCTTGTACCAATAGGTTCTTTCTTTAACCCTGGTGGACAAGGAACAAGCTCCCAAACATTGTTCCTTTCAAACTGGACGAGCTCTTCTTGCATAGCTTCCACCCAGCTTGGGTCTGCCATAGCCTCGTCAATCTTCTTTGGTTCAATTAGTGATAAGAAGGTGACGTTTAAGCATTGCTCACTGGTGGCTCTTCTAGTCTGAACCCCACTATTTGGATCTCCCACAATCTGTTCAATTGGATGTGCTCGAGTCCATCTAGTGTATTGACTAGGCTGGTGTAAAACAATATCAGTGCAAGTCACCTGGCGATCTTCTTCAGTTGCAGTAGCTTCTGGAGGAGGATCGGTCCAAACTACTTCTACATCCTCATCAGAGTCAATGAGGTCACGATTTGCATCATGAAATTCTTCATTCAAGGGCATTTCTTGAAGAACTGGAGAAGTTGGAGTTTGAACTGGTGCTGATATTGGAGTGGCACGTACATCAGATCCAATCACCAATTCTTGTGGTAAGTTGAAATTGATGGAGGGATAGAATGATGTGTCAATGGTGGTGTTCTTCTTCTTAACTGGTTCCAATTTGTTGTAACTGGAAACATCTTTTGGTGAAACAACTGACTGATGAACTTGGTCAGTTTCGCCAAAATTTATTGGAACGACTGGAGTAATATCAAGGCTTGGTCTCTTGTTGATTGCTTCAGTTGATTCGTCGAATGTGACATGAATTGTCTCATGAACCTTTTGGAGTCTATAATTATAAACTCTAAAGGCCTTTCGAATATCTGAATAACCTAAAAATACCCCTTCATCAGCTTTTGCATCAAACTTTCCAAGCTGACTGGAATCGTTTAAGATATAAACTGGACAACCAAATACATGAAAATATCAAATATTTGGTTTACGATTCCTGAGTACTTCATAGGCAGTCTTCTTATGTCTCTTGATGTAGACTGACCGGTTTGGGTGTGACAAGCAGTTGCAACTGCTTCAGCCCAGAAACTGGTGGGAAGACCTGATTCAGATAGCATACTTCTGGCTGCTTCTATCAGTGTGCGATTCTTTCTTTCCACAACTCCATTCTGCTCTGGAGAGTGTGCTGATGAGAAGTTTTGAGAGATGCCAGTGTCATTGCAAAATGTTTCAAGTACCTTATTTCGAAATTCAGTACCATTATCACTTCGCAACTGACAGACTTTTCGAGTATACTTGAGTTCAATTCTCTTGATGAGAGAGATGATTTCAGCAGGTGCATCACTTTTGGATCTGAGGAATCCCACCCAACAGTATCTGGTGAATTCATCGACCACAACTAGAGTGTATTTCTTCCCAGCTCTAGTTTGAACATTCACTGGACCAAAGAGATCCATATGTAGCATGTGAAGAGGTTCAGTGATGCTAAAGTTTTGCCTAGTTTTGAAACTGGCCCTTTTCTGCTTTTGAGTCCCGTTTTAAGTGCTCAAGATGGTTAACTTAGAAAGTGTAAAATACAACAAGTCTAATAATCACTAGATATGGACTAGTATTACTTGTAAATAAATAAGCAAGATATATAAACAAAGTAATACAAGACTTAAAGCAATAAACAATTAAAGTGGAACATTATGTAGTTTCTGGGTATTTCATTTATTGATGTTTAAATAAAATACAAGGTTGTTGCGGAATCAAGATAATACAATTAAGTATGTATCCTAACAACCTTTGAATTACAAATGATCTATATTTGTCAAATAGCTCTTTAGGATCGAGATACTTAAAGTTGTGAAGTATCCCTGTTTAAGATCGATAGTATTTTAGACAAATTCACTTTCATGCAAATTGTATGCTTAAAAGTATTTTTCTCAAAGAAATGACTTTGTATTTATAGGCAACAAAATTCACCAGTGAATTTTGTGCCGTACAAATATGGTTGGATACATTTAATGATCCGACAAGAACATTAAATGCTTTGGATAAGAATAAGGATAAAGTCACATCAAGTGCAAGTGTATCCTTATATCCAACCACCTTAACACACGTATACTTTGGTAAAGAACAAGTGGTTGTTCTTTGGAAAGTGTGTAAAGGCAGTCAAACCTGATATCAGTGTTCATACTTGTAGGATCTAGAACACTCACAATCCTCCAGTGAACAGATCTGGTAAGACTTTCCAGTGGATCCGCCATTTGTTAAGTCTTCTTCCTTCAGACTTCAGTCTTTGACTTCAGTCAGAATGTCTTCAGTAGAGTAGATCTGGACTGGGGTGAAGTCTTCAGTGAGCTAATCTGGAGAATGCTCCAGATTACCTATAAAAGTAAATGCTCACTAGTCTTCAATTATTTCTGGACAAATCTTCAGAGGGACTCCAGATTCCAAGTCTGGAGTAGGTCCAGTAACATGTTTTCTGGTCAGATCTTCAATGAGCTCCAGTAGTCGAGTCTGGAGCTGTCCAGCAAAACATGTTTCTTAACAAACTCAATAAGGTTCCAGTAGTCCAGTCTGGAGCCAGTCCAGTAAGTCTGGACTAATTCTGGACCTAACAAATTCCCCCTATTTGTTTAGAAATAATGCAAGTATTTTTCAGACTTATAGATATACAAATTTGTATGTCTGAAAACACTTGTTCGATTTAAGTCTAATCTAAGTTGCTGGAAAACACTTTATAGATCATGAGTGTTTTCAGTTTCATCTTTTAAGTTCTAACTTAGACTAAATCTGGTCATTTACTTGTAAATAAATAAAAGAAATGCAACTATCATTACTTTCATCAAAAAGGAAAATAATTACAACTTTTATTAGACAACAAAATACAACAAGTACAATGAACAAAGATTCAGGCTCTTCTTCTGGATATCCTTTCTGGTGCATCTTCAGAAGCCTTCCTCTTGGGAGATGGAGATGAAGATGGAACAGACACTGGTGGTCTCAGACCCAACACAGCTTCCATTTCTTTGATTCTCTTCCAGACTTTCTCAATCCTCTTCATAAAGGCTTTCACATCTGGAGAGAGATCAGTCTTACCTTTGAAAGTTAATCCAATCTCCTTTAGTTCAGTCCATCCAAATGCTTGGACTGAAGTATCCTTCCTCTCATCATGTAAAGTTACCCTCCCTGGTCAACTTCACATTAAACCTGGTCATACCTTGATGATTTTCAGCCAGCAAGATTTCAGCATTTACTATCTTTCTTGCATTTGCCCTGAACATCATCATTTCGTTATATTTAGCCCTTTGCTTTGCCAACTGGATCATCTCTTCAGTTTCCCTGGATACACCACTCTGCTGTCCTTCAGTGGACTGGTGTTTATTAATTCTGAGAGTAGTATCCAGTGGAATAAAAGTGCTTAGATCACCATCTTTGATTGCTTTCAGTTGCTTGGCTGTTAGCTTGGGTAGACCAGTTATCCTCTTTCTGTATTCCACTTCCAGAGCACCAGCATTCTTTCTGATCTTCTTCTGGAGGCTTACCAGCTCCTCCTTTCGTTGTCTGATCAACTCTGGAATGGTTACACTATAAATTAACGAGTCATATACCTGCTCTTCTTCAGCATAAAATGAGCGTATATGGACATCGTTCAGTGCATCAAGACATTGTTGAACTCTGGATCCTCCTTCATCCTTTTGAACACTTCAATGTTTACGCCCAACCTACCAGCGTTATAGGAGTCCAGAGTACCCATTTGTGCCATATCCCTATGATGGGCCAGCAGTTCATTTCTTTGATTTTCTTTGAAGATTTCTATCATGATACACTGTTGTTGCAATTTTCTGGAAGTTTCTTTGTCAACATCTTGAATTTGTTCTTCTTCACCAGACACTACCTTTTCTTTTCCTTTTGCAGCCTTCAATGTGGTAGGAATGTCTGGGAAGCTTTCGAACTGGGGCTCACTGGCTTCAGTACCAGTAGCTTCTTGTGTTCTTTGAACCATTCGTGCACTGGCATCAGTACCAGTCACTTGCTTTCTCTGAACAACACTTTCAGTTGCAACTGCCCTAACTACCCTTTCCCTTTCAACACCAGATGATGGCAATTCTTCCCCCTTGGAATGACCTCTAGTCCTTGACTTTAGATCATTCCAAAGTTCTTCCATCATGTGTCTATCAAACTGACCAAATGTTCTTCCTTGTTCTGGCATAGAAGCAGTCATACCAGTCTTGAGTGCTTGGACTTCCCTTTTAAGATTTTCAATTTCTACTGGCAAGT
>CM067171.1:55884145-55927336 GCA_034093135.1 Erigeron breviscapus | reverse complement strand
CCTCACAATCAGTTGATTGATTTGTCAAGAGATCGCAGAAATGTGGAGTTTAATGGATTGCTTCAGTATTTGGAACGATCACGCATTCATTTCGTGCTCACTCACAATCCAGTCTTATATCAAGGTTATCTGCATCATTTTTGGAACAATGCGTCTGTAAGGGTGGTTCAAGCGCAGCCAGCACAAGGAGATAGAGCTGCTGTCCCTCGGAGTGTTAGGTTTCAGACCACTGTGGCTAATCAGACTTTTTCTTTCTCTGCTGCTGATTTGAGAGAGATATTACATTTGGGGACTGTTGAAGAAGAGAATGGTCCGATAGAGTTTGAAGAGACCTTGGTCAGAGGATGTTTTGGAAGGATGGGACATGCAACGCCAGGTGCTAAATGGCCGATTGCGAAGGTAGGATTTTATGGCCAATGGAGGTTTTTGGCGCATGTTTTGATTGTGGCGATTAGTAATCGTCATGCAGGGTTCGATCAGTTAAATAAACAAGTCGGTTCGCAGATGGTGGCTTTGACTTTGAACAGGCCATATTCATTCTCGAACTATTTTTTTGATATTTTGAAGACCCAGATTACTCAGACTGGGGCGCAGAGGTTTATGATGTTGCCAAGGATAACGATGGCAATCATTAATCACTTTGTACAGAATCTGCCAGTCTTGGAGGATATATATGACATTGTTTCTCCACCAACTCGGATTTGGTCAATGATGTTAAAGATTAAGGAGAATTATCCAAATCCTCAGAATGTGCCATTGTTTGGACATTTGATTAATCCTAACTATCGAGCTCCGGCTGTTGGATGGGAAGATGAAAATGAGGTTGAAGAAGGAGGAAATAATGATGCACCACCTCCACCACCACCACCACGACCTCAAGTTCAAGTTCCACGTGTGGTTCCACGTCAACGACAACGACAACGACGGGTTCGTCCACGGGTTCAACCACAGGCTCAGCCTGAAGTTAGGCAAGTACAAGCTGCTGATGAAGAGGTTCAGGCAGCTAATGAAGCGTTGGAAGATCTGTTAGATCAGGCAGCAGGTGCTAATCCCGAAGTTGGTGAAGCTTTTGTACAGGCTGCATTGGATCCAGATGATGTTATGGCACAAGTGGATAATTTCCAACCGTTGGATAATCTGGAGTTGTTTGTAGAGTCTAATGCTGAAAGAGATCAGGAGCTGGATCGCTTATTGGAGGATGTAGATGATCAACTGAATTATGTTAGGGCTGATGTTGATCGGGCAAGTGGTTCTTCTTCTGTTGAGAAAGGTTTGAAGAGGGTTCGCACTGAAGAGAGTGAACCAGAGGAGAGGAGATTCCTTTGATTAGACGCAAGAAAGCGCCTAGATCGGGAAAGGTTCTACCGGCTCATTTGGCTGCAGCGTTTGAGACTTATAGACAACAAGAAGAGTCTGAGCGGGATGAGGTGACGGAAGGATCAGTTCCTGAGCGAGATGAGGCTTCAGTTGCAGTAACTCAATCTGAATCTATTCCTCAAGCTACACAGAGTGCTTCGTTTAGGCCTGTTGTTCCTATAAGCACTGTGTTTACTACTCTTCTACGTCCATTACAACCGCCTATGATTGGTCGACCTCCAGTTTCTACACAGTCTACTACTCGACCTTTTGAAGCCAGACCAACAGTTGAACCTGCGCATATCATGACGACTCAATTTAGGGTGAATCATTTGGAGACACGAGTTATGTCGTTGGAAGCTCAAATGAAGTCTATGCAAGGGTTAGTTGGGAAGTTAGTTGCTGAGTTGGAGGATGAAAAGCGTCAAAGTGCTGAACTCAGGAACAGCTTCGACAGTTAATGGCTCAAGGGGGAGATAGTTGTAGGGAAACGGAGTTGAAGAGGAAAGAGGATGAGGATGATGATGAGGATGCGAATGCTGATGGTGAGCCAAGAACTGAAGCTCAAGCAGAAGCATCGACTCAGGGGGAGACACCAAGACATACAGAGTCAGAGATTGCTGGTACAGCTGGTGCTAGTACGTCTGGGACTCAGAAAGAGGTTGCTCCAGATGTAATTCTTGATGATGATGAGAGTGATTCCAATTCAGGTAACTCAAATTCTGATCCTACTACCAATAAGTCTTCAGAGTCAGAGTTGCACCCATTAATAGTGCATAGACTAGAGAAGAGATTGGGATATGATTCACAAGCTCATTTGAGAGCTATGGCAGATTTTATGGATCCTGATGATTATCAAATGCTTTAGTATACAGATCAGCTAGATTATCATCAGTTATAACTTTTTCAAAATGAATTAACTCCCCCTTTCCTGATTCGTGGTTCGTTTTATGGATCCTGATGATTATCATGATCCAGGATCATATAAGGATCAAGTAAAAGAGCAGTTAGGGTTAACTTGTACATCTTCAGAGTCAGAATCGGATTCGTCGGATTCAGATTTTGATTTTGAACCTTAAGAGATTAATGATTTGTGTACTTTAGATGTAAATAAGATAAAAATTATAAGATAAATATTGGTGTATTCAATTGTTACATTATATTTATGATATAGTTTATTTATTTATGCTATCTTTTATGTCTTAATGTTGTTTGTCTTTGCATATTTGAAATATTTAAATTTTTAAATTTCAGATAAGCTTCAAAAGATAGATGCAGGTACATCTGAGGTTCGAAATGATGATTCTGAAAATGATGAAAGTTTGGAGGAAGGTGAAATGAATCCTGATTTGGACTGGGCTAATGTTCTTCAAGATGATGATTTTGTGCAACAACAAGTTCCAGATGATCAACAAGAGATTCAAGCTGAGCGAGTTTTTATTCCAAGTTCAAGAAATCTACACTTTACGGTTTTTACCAAAGTTGGAGATGATGAAGATGGAATTACTCTAAGCTGGAATATTGAAGATTCTAAGGAATTTGATGTGACAGAGTATCCAGTGCCAAATAGGGATGAAGATCACTTACATCAAATTGATAGAAAGATACCGGCAAGAGGATTTGTAGGAGAAGGTATGAAACCATCAGTCTTTTGGGATTTTGTTAGTGATAGAGATGCTCATACGTATGTTACTACTATTTTGAGTTGGTTTTTTGATGATGAGCTGAAATTGTTTATTATTAAAAGAGATGATGGTTGTCAATACTTAAAGCCTTTGAAAAGATATTTTAAAAGCCTTAGTGAATCTGATTTAATGGATTTAGGAAGGAAAAGGCTTGTTAATCCTAGTAGTAATGGATATGCAAATTTCTTTAGTGGAAAATTACAAGAAGATTATAGGAAAAGATTCTATGATGATTTTGATAAAACCAGTTGTTCATAACGCCAAGATCCTTAAAGAAAGTTACAAAGGATGATGGAACTATTGAATTTGTTCAAAGATCGATTAAGCGTGTATTGAAGGTCCCAGTAAAGAAATGGCCTCAAGATGTTTTGAGTACACTTGATCACTGGGAGATTCACAATAATACTGGTGAAGCGTTGATGTATGGAGATAAAAATAAGAGAGTTACTTTGTTGCGCATATATGATCCTATGCAGATAGTGAATCTTTCCAGAGATGATCAACGAAGGTTATACGACACTCAATGTTTGTTTATTCCTTCATGGACTACTGAGGAAAGCAGATACAGGAAGATTTTGCGTATTTGTTTACATGCTAATATTCATGCAAATAGCAGGAGATTGTTATTTGATGGATAATGTTTTTACAAGACTGAAGAAATCGTGTAGCTGATGTCAAGGGGGGGACTGTAAGTGCATGATTCTGTTGACAACAGCAACAGCGATTTGATCAGTATGTTTATGTTTTGTAATATGTAATCATAGACTTATGTTATGTTTAAACTTGTTATTTGGACTTAAGTAATGTGAATGATTACATATTGATCAGAGTTTTGGTATGTTTAATGTTTAGGACTTGTATGAATGTGATTATAAGTAACATACAGATACAAGTGATAAACTAGTCACGTTTTAAGTAATTAAAGTATACTTAAAAGATGACAAAAGAAAGTGTGTATAAACTCGTGCTACAGTAACACGAGTTGACTAAACTCGTGCTACAGTAACACGAGTTTGTCTAAATACGTGGTCATCACGTGTTTATATATAAAACACGCGTTTGCTAACTGGGCTAATGTTCTTCAAGATGATGATTTTGTGCAACAACAAGTTCCAGATGATCAACAAGAGGTTCAAGCTGAACGAGTTTTTATTCCAAGTTCAAGAACTCTACACTTACGGTTTTTACCAAAGTTGGAGATGATGAAGATGAATTACTCTAAGCTGGAATATTGAAGATTCTAAGGAATTTGATGTGACAGAGTATCCAGTGCCAAGTAGGGATGAAGATCACCTACATCAAATTGATAGAAAGATACCGGCAAGAGGATTTGTAGGAGAAGGTATGAAACCATCTGTCTTTTGGGATTTTGTTAGTGATCGAGATGCTCATACGTATGTTACTACTATTTTGAGTTGGTTTTTCGATGATGAGCTGAAATTGTTTGTTATTAAAAGAGATGATGGTTGTCAGTACTTAAAGCCTATGAAGAAATATTTTAAAAGCCTTAGTGAATCCGATTTAATGGATTTAGGAAGGAAAAGGCTTGTTAATCCTAGTGGTAATGGTTATGCAAATTTCTTTAGTGGAAAGTTACAAGAAGATTATAGGAAAAGATTCTATGATGATTTTGATAAAACCAGTTTGTTCATAACGCCAAGATCCTTAAAGAAAGTTACAAAGGATGATGGAACTATTGAATTTGTTCAAAGATCGATTAAGCATGTATTGAAGGTCCCGGTAAAGAAATGGCCTCAAGATGTTTTGAGTACACTTGATCACTGGGAGATTCATAAGAATACTGGTGAAGCGTTGATGTATGGAGATAAAAATAAGAGAGTTACTTTGTTGCGCATATATGATCCTATGCAGATAGTGAATCTTTCCAGAGATGATCAACGAAGGTTATACGACACTCAATGTTTGTTTATTCCTTCATGGACTACTGAGGAAAGCAGATACAGGAAGATTTTGCGTATTTGTTTACATGCTAATATTCATGCAAATAGCAGGAGATTGTTATTTGATGGATATGTTTTTACAAGACTGAAGAAATCGTGTAGCTGATGTCAAGGGTGAGACTTGCTTGCTGAAGTGAATCATTTTCCTTCTTAAGGATCTCATTTTGTGTAGTTAAGTTAGTTATAGTATATTTAAAATTTGACACCTCAAGTTTCATTTCAGTTAACATTTTACAAACATTAACAATTGAGAGTAAGGAACATGATACCTTTTGATCAGTAGCCTTGCAATCTACCATGTATGCAACAAAATCTTCAGTTGTCAAACCTTCAGGTATCACAAATTCGATCATCTGTTCTTTAATGCTCTTCTCAGAATTTGCGTCATTGCTTTGGTTGACACATCTTTCACATCAGGAGCTATCATAGCTGTCATAGCTTCACTCTCAGATCTTACTATATCAACAACTTTCTTAACATTTTGCTTCACAACCTCAGATGCAGCTTCTTCACTTGTGTACACAACATAGTCTAATTCTTCAATGACTTCATTTGAAACATTCGCATAGTCATCATAAACCTCAACTAAATAGGCATGATTCGAAGTGTCTTCAGACTGTATATCCCACTGATAAGTACCATATGGATTTTGAACAACAACAGCCTTGGACTCCAATAACTGAGGAGACCCTGACTGTGTAGGAGTAGCAGGAAATGTAATCATTGCTTGAGTCTTTTGATGATTGGGAGGTGTAATACCGCCTTGATTGTAGTTCTGTCTACCTGCAACGGTATTATCAGTCCTTTTTGGACGTTGACACTCTCTCGCAAAATGACCAAATCCATTGCAATTATAACATTTCACCTTGGATTTGTCAAAGCCTTTAGTGCCATTTCCCAAAAATCTTCCAGAATGACTCATCTCGACCTTGATAGTCAACATAGCTAACTGCCATTGTAGATCCATTTCTTCTAAATCATCAAGATCTATCTGATTGTAGTCCTCATCAATCAATGCAGGGTCAGTAACTTTTCCACTAATGTAAGCTTCATGAGCTGAGCAAAAGGCTGAGTAAAGATTCATTCTTCCTTCTGCCGAACTCATACTCATTGGCATCGAGTGAAAGGATTGACTATTGCTCTTGACATTAGCATTTGTATTGTCATAAGCAACATATCCTGCAAGTCCTTCTGCATCAACTATTGGCGTAGCTTCAACACCACTTAGAAATGCATTTGTTCCTGAGCTAGTACTTGCTAAATGAATAGGATTAGCATGATACAATGATGGATCTTGAGTGAAATCCGAATGAGTATCCTTTATCCTTCTTTTCATTTCTCTATTCTTCAATTTGGAAACTACCGTCTCAAAATCCCATGTACTGTATTCCTTGTCATCTTGAAGATGATGAACATATTCAGTCCATGTTTTTGGTAGTGAATCCAAGAACTTATCAACTAACTCAGTTTGAGGATATACAACCCCAAAATATGACAACTCAGTAGTTAAATGACTGAATCGAGTAATTATCTCATCAAGAGATTCTCTTTTCAGTCCATTGAAGGCTTCATACTGGCGTTTAAGAAGTTAAATACGATTTCTCTTCAAAGTAGCATCACCCTCACAGTACTTTTCAAGGGCATCCCATAACTCCTTTGAAGTAGTGTACTTTTTAAACAAATGTACACTTTCTTGAGGTAAGGCCATCGTAAGTGTTGAAAGTGCCTTTCCTTCCACAACGTATTTCTTCTTTTTAGCATCTGGCATATCAGTGTAAGTATATGTACCAATTACACCACTTTTCTCAAATGTTGGCCAGTCAAAACCTTGAGTTATCATAACCCACATATCAATATCATTCAGACGAATATAATCTTCAAATCGTCTTTTCCACATCCAATAATTCTCCATACGGAAAAGCTTTGGAGGTGTATTACCACGACCAACTTCATAGTCATGCATGATCATTTGACTGATAAGTAGGGCATTAGGTGAATTAGCAGCAGCTGGTACATTAGTCATTTCGAAAATATAATCGAAAACAAATACCACTAAACACGAGTTCGTGCTGAGGTGACACGAAGGGAGGCACACGAAGAACCAGAGTTCGTGCAGATGTGGCACGAGGTCACACGAAGGACACGTGGCACGTAATGAATCGCGAAGAGCAGTTCGTGCTGACGTAAGCACACGAACAAGGATCACCTCGTGCTGACATAAGCACGAGGTCGCGCGAAGAACACACGAATTTAATAGAAAAACTTGATTTTCGAATTGTTTTTGCAATCAATAGCAAATCAAACAATCTTACACCTTCTGGTAATCAACCTTAGGGCTCTGATACCACTTGTAAGTCCCTATTGTTGAACGGATCTTTATAAGACGTGATTCGTTATGTCAAGAGTGTGAAATCCTCTTGAGATAACTAGATTGCTATTGCCTTCTGTCAATTAACAAGTAATTAATCGACCCATGGTGTTACACAAAGTAGTAGTTCGTGTAGGAATGTCCACGAACAACAATTCGATTTAAGTCTCTAAACTCGTAAAAGATTGATCACTAATTTCGTCAATAAGTGTTGTATTTATACTATTAGGGTTATGATTCGTGTGGGCTTAGGCTTTACACGAAGTAATTAAGCCCAGATCCACCAAGACGCGATTCTCCTCGTGCTGACGTCAGCACGAGGACGACTCTATGTGCTGATGACGTCAGCACGAGGAGCGTCTTCTTGGATTGTTTATTTCGCCCGTACATAACGTTCAACCACCGTTTAAGTATTCTAAGACACTTATAACCTTGGCTCTACGTCCTTGTACCTGCAAAACAATAATATAACACACAAACATAACAATAACCATAAACAGATATTATATTGAATACCAACGTAAGTTCTTATTTAAATGATTACAACTTATTCCTAAAAACAAAAACGTTAATCAAATCTATGTTGCTATTGTCACACAAATATGCATCTACAAGAACTACAAAATATCAATGACCTATAGACTCAACGTCTATCCGTCAAATTATCAAAAATTTAGAATCTTAAGATCCCTGTCTTATTATTCTATGAATGACCGACGACCTAAACTTACCGTTTTCGTCGACTATAAAAATCAAGAACCTTAAAAACTTTGTTTTATTGTTCAAAGGAAAACCTAACCTAAGGTCTTCCATTTATGTCTACCTCAATATGCAAATTTATATAAATTTCGTTTCCAATGGTCACTTGGCTTTAACATTGTAAAGACATCTGACTGAAACCTAATCACTTATACTTTTTGCATGATATATAGCTTGCTTCCATTGTGAGATCTTGCTTGACAACCTACACAAACAAATATCTGTTTGCTGTCCTGCACATCTCAACAATAACATCAAATCTTCTCAAAGTAATAACATACAATCTGAAGAATTGAATAAATTTACAAGATAATACACTTAACAGTCTATTATTAACCTAAGTCATTAAGGTCACATAATTCACTGTAAGCACGGTTAAACTAAACAAAATCATTTGGAATAACCTTTTCAACTCTGAAACAGGGATTCCAAATCTCTTTGATAAATATCTTTTCAAAGATCAAATTCAAACTATGAACATCTCTGCGTTCATTCTAATGAAAATCTTCTTTCTAAGATTAAAACAAAATAAGCATTAACTCAATATCTGTTTATTGAAATCAACAACTCTGTGTTCTTTTCCTTAAACTCATATTCTCTTAACTATGACACACTTTCTTTTAGCTTCTGATCACAACACTATCGCTTAACTACCCTACTCGTTTATTCAGTGTTCCATAGAACGTAGTTGAGTCCTCTTGGAAACTAGATTCTATTCTGACTCTGTCTCTCGTGCAATAGGAACTTTTATTTAAACATTACAATACAAATTTAAACACACACACACACATACACACACTGAACATAAACGAATAACAATAGTTACAAGAGCTAAAGTTACTGCTTGATTAGATCAGCTTAGCATGTTACATAAGCCTACGAGCGAGAAATAATTCTCTTATTATTAGTTATGAACAGTGATCCAAAAATGATTACCAATATGTTTGTCCTCTTAAACACTCGGTACTTCCAGTTTCCTTTAGGTTGTGACACTTTCGACATACCCTAGCCAAGGACAGTCACCATGTAACCCGAGTAGCCTAATATGCCATTTAATCAAGTTTGCGAACTTAAGTGACCCACATTCAGATATACTCTCACAATCGACACAAGCACTACGATTAAGACATTTGGTAACTATAGGGAGACGATCTTTAAGAATCAAGTCAGCGGTGACAGGTCGGTGATTCCTCACACGCAAAGCGACATAACTTGACTCACGTACGGAAATATACCCAACATTGCATAATGCTAAGTACTTGCATATTTGTGACATCATTTTAAGGTGCTTTTGAAAACCCGTGACTTTCGATGAGACCCGTGTAGCGAACTTTCTGACAACCTATCCCAAGTTGGAAGCTTTAGGTAGGCTAGGTATATAAAGACACCCCAAGGACTTACTTGTCTGAATCTCAAAGGCCACAGTAGCTCCATAATTTTCAAAAAATTAATAAGATATTAGATATCTTGTCACAAATATACATCCGAAAAGAAATACATACGCATGTATGTACCCGAGACCTTCTATATAAAAACCAAATATATATAATTACAATGCTAGATCTTTCGTAAGATTTAAGGACCAGATCTAATCATTTGAAAAGCAGGCATTCTCAGCCATATATCTGAATATGTTTCCCATAAGAACATTGTATACATTTAAGTTCAGATTATAAGGAAACCTTGGTACTTTGTGCCTACCGATACATCATAGAATGGTATCACTGAAATGAGCAATTTAAAGTACAATTAAGTAGGCTTAAAAGCTAAAGTATCGTCACGTCTAATCGTCTTGATGCAGTGACCTTACTCTATTTATTATTTTCTTTTTCTTTTCTGGTTTTTCTCATTTTTATTTTGTTTTTCTGACACTATATGACACACATACATAACGACACAAAACACAGACACATTATACAAAGTTCCTTTTGAGAGACACTGTCACTATAGATTCCTCATTCCAATCAATTGGACTAGCAACTCGAAACGAGTTCGGTCGAAAGCCTTAGTGAACATATCAGCTAAGTTAAAGTCACTCGGCACTTTTTTTAGGACTATTAGTTTCTTTTTAGCACAATCACATATAAAATGAAACCTTATGTCTATGTGCTTAGTTCTACTGTGCTTAACAGGATTATTAGTAATAGATATAATGGATTCATTGTCTATCTTTATGGGAGTACAAAGGAAAATCTAACCATAATTAGCAGAGCCTGTGAACGAGAATTCACTTGCTGTCAAGTTGTAACACCCCACCGTTGGCGGAAACATGAGGTGTCATGAAAAGTGCAGCACGACATGGAATTACATAGATACTGCTAAATGAAATAGAATATAATAAATTTTTTCCCAAAACATGAGTTCCAAGTCATAATCAATGCTAGGATAACTTAATACAATAAGTCCATAAACGGGATAGTCCAAGGCATGTAGCCTTAAAGTCTGACAATAAGTAATGGAGCATAAATCTCCGAAGTCCAGTCCTAGCATGAAAGTCTTTATCCCTGATTAGCCTAAGTACCTGAAAAGTATACTAAAACGTGTCAACACAAAGGTTGGTGAGTTCGTAGGTTTTAGTCAAAAAGTCTAGTCAAGAAAGAAGTCTTTTGTCGATTCTTTTAAGTCAAAACCAGTATTTGTTCAATATATAATGAGCAGAGTTACACCATATAAGTCAAAGTACTCAAGTCCCAAGTCCAAGTCTCAAAGTCACAAGTCTCAAAGTCCGGCCTTACGGTACCTGCCTTAGTCCAAGTCTCAAGTCTCAAGTCCAAGTCTCAACCTCATACAATAAGCACGTCCAAACCAACACATCATAAAGCACAACAATAAACACATAAATCACACATATAAACAAGATCAAGCACGTCAAATGGCACAAGTAACTCTATATGCACAGGCTCAATATTGAACATAAACAGAAATCGACAAAGCTGTTTGAAAAAAATAAGTATACTTTTCACCCCAAAACTGATAAAAAGAGGGGCTACGAAACTCACCTGAAAGTAGCACAAGCACCGCACCCTAGAATCAATCAATAAGAACACGAACAGTCAAGTACACCTGAAACACGATCACTATCTGTCCAAAAGTCCTACATTGTTCACAAGTCACTCCGTAAGTACTCACTCAATTGTACACATGTATGTCCTATACTAGTGTCTTATGAAATGCCATTATGCCGTGTCGTATTACGTTTACTTGAATAACACTTTTAATGTCCAAGACCCACTTTAAATCTCAAATTAATTGTTTAGAGCATTAATATTTCTCTTATTAGCTCAATTGACAATGACAACATAGAACCGGGGAATGGAAACTGGAGTATCTGATATAAGTCCGCTGAGGTTAAATTTTATTGACTTTAATTTTTCTTTGACCTTAAATTCTATTGACCTTAAACTTAATCTTATTGAATTTAAAGCTTTGAGTTTAAATGTCATTGAGGTTAAAAGCTTTGAAGTTAAACTTTCATTGAGTTTAAAAGTCTTTGATGTTAAAATCTTTTGAGCTTAAAGGTTTCGATCAACATCCATTGATGTCATGACTTATTGAACTTGAAGCCCATTGAACTTAAATGCCTTTGAACTTAATTTCATTGAACTTGATATCCATTGAACTTAAATCTCTTTGAGGTTAAACATACTGATCGGCACATAAGAAGTTTCTTGACCTTAAATCCTTTGAACTTAAACTTTCTTTGAGGTTGAACAAGAGTTGATGAGCACGACCAGGAAAACAAATGGTCGAAGTTAACATATCATTAAACTTAAAAATCCTGTTGAGGTTAAACAAGGTCGACTCTTTGCACTTAACAATCTCTTGAACTTAAATCCTTTGAGTTTAAAACTCATTGAGGTTAACCTAGATCTGATGATCGACCAAAAACAACACAAATTTGAAACCCTAACTCTAACTGACACGTGAAGAAAATGAACACGACGAGAACAAAAGATTGAAACCTTAGGTTATGGTTTTAAACAAGGAAAAGAAGAAGATGAAGAAGACGATTACAAGACTCAAACACATGAATCCTTCATAGATCTAACCGTTTTATGCCAAAACATAACTATTAAATTCGGATTTTATGATTTCCGGGTATCTCTAACTATATTAAAGGAGATTAGGAGATGACCTAAGAAAAGCTTAGGTGTCGATTAAATAGCCTGTCCAACTAGGAAAAAACACATAATGGCTGATGTCATGTGTGTTTTTTTCTTGCTTCTATGAGAAGATTTGATCCAACTTTCTTAATACTCTTTCTTCTCTTTCTCTTTCTCCCAAAAACAATTCAAAAATCACAGATCTCCTTTTATCGATTCTTCCACTTTCAGTCTTCTCCTTCTCTCCTCTCATCTCATCATCATTATCTTAATTTTTAGCCTCAAATAAAAACCCTAATTTATGAACATGATTAACACACCTACACATATCCAGTCACTCTCTAGATCTAGCCGGAAGTTAGGTGAAACGGTGGTGGCAGAAAACTGGCGTCATGGGGCGATGGTTGATCGGAGATATACAGCACCGATCTCCTTTAGGAGACGTAACAAATTAAGAGTAGGTTGGTGGTTGTTAATATATATAATATGATTCATTGTTTTATTGTTTTATTTAGTTTTGTATTAGATTAAAAAAGGATGGGTATCTTTTTAGTTAATAGTTGGAAAGATGAAACTGATTGTTTTTTATTTATTTTTTTTTAAAATGTTCATTTTGATTTTTGAGAGTGATACCGATGGTTGTCACCAAGTTTTAGCTGAAGCAATGGCATTTAAAGAGAAATTTGGTGATGAATATGATGTTGTTTTGTTTTTTAATAAAATATTTAGTTTTGATTAGTATTGTATTAGGAGGAAATATGATTCAATGTGTGTTTATGCTATATTGATTTGTGTTTTCAGGTGTTTTTGACTGATTTATGGACCGACATATTCCATGGCCGTTTTTGCTGCCACTTCCACATTTATAGCCCGGTGAGGATTCTGGTCTTTTTTTTTTTCTTCCTTAGCCTCGCGTAATGGATTTTGATGTACAACTGTTATTGGGTTTTTGATTATATATTTAGATTGTAAGATGGATGAGCAAAAGAAAACTTTCAGATGTAATCAAATCGAAAAGAACAACATATGGTGAGTTTTATTTTAAATTAAATTCTTTAAATTGTTTCCTTCTATATTGATGTACATGAACTGTTTGATTATAATTTTGGGTCAATAAAATATGTAAAATTTGTTGTTTGAGTTACTATATTGATGTACATGAACTGTTTGATTATATTTTTGGGTCAATAAAATATGTAAAATTTGTTGTTTGAGTTACTATACTGATGTACATAAACTTTTTGTGATTTCTTAGTTTTTAATCAAAAGTTGCTTGAAATCCACTTTGCTTCGTTGCTTCTTGATTAACAATATTAACCCTTGAAGAAGTCAGGTTTGATTTTTTCATGAACATATCAGGTACATGTCACTAATGGGATCAAGTTTGCAGGAGGTGGTGTTGGTAAAGCAGTTGATGAAGGAAATGATAAACTAAACATACTAATTGTAGAAGTGCAGTCTTTTCCTCAAACTGTGAAAAGTTCTCTGTCCGAGGAAGGTATTTTTGTTATTAATCTCAGTAATTCATATGCATTATGAGTGTGTGTTTTGTTGAATGTATTTATATTAACTTATCCCTAAAATTTCAGTAATTCATATGCATAATGAGTGTGTGTTTTGTTGAATGTATTTATATTAACTTATCCCTAAAATTTCAGTAATTCATATGCATAATGAGTGTGTGTTTTGTTGAATGTATTTATATTGACTGCAGACTCCAGTCAATCCTCCACTCCAGTCAAGATGGTCCAGTCAAGACTCCGGATTAAAGTTTTGCAGTCACTACAACTTATCCTAAGTGTATCACAACAACTACTTCAAGAGTTTTTGCAGGTACATTTCTAGATTGTATTTAAGCATTAGCATATGAGAGAAACAAATGAACATGATAGTAATGCACTACCTGTTAGTTAGCAATCTGGAGGCCAATTGTGAAGCTCACCAGTTTTATTTCAGCCATAGGTCCAGTGACCCGTTTCAGTAGTAACCTTCAGCGAGTATCCACCATCGATGAAGTTTACTGGAACACACCAGTGAGTCACTTCAGTCATGATTTAATCCTCCACCAGTGAAGGTAACCACTGGACGCTTTCAGTGCATAACTCCAGTGAGTTTCTCCTGACTTACTTAAATTGAGGTTTAAAGAGTGCATTGCTTATGAAGAGTTAAAGACAAAGTGGGAAATTTAGTATTAAAGGTTTATACTGGATGGGAGTGATATGGGTTTTTATACTGTTTTCTAGGTACTCAAATTGATGCAGGCATGTTTGTTCAATAGATGGTGTAATCTGATACGACTTGGTGCAAGGTGTGATTATATTGGTTTGAATTAGTATGATGAAGTAATATAGAATGTAGGATTGATGTACAGAAGTATAGAATAGGATAAATGTTCATAGTATTGATTTTCTAAATGGTGGGAATGTCCATCATGAATGAAGTGAGAATAGATTGTAATATTTGGTTTTGTGATCAATAAAATGAGGTACTTAACTGGTGGATGAACTGGGTACTAAACTGGTGGATGAACTCGAGTCGTGACTGGTCAATTGGAGTCTGGAGACAGGTATAAAAATAGCACAATTATATTATTAGATGTTAAATGAGAAATCAATGTGAAATTAGTTTATCATATTTTCATATGATTAACAACTTGATTTAGAGTATTTATTATTCCATAGAGTTATTTAAATGAGATATCAATGTTAATTAGTAAGAGTATTTAATATTTTACTTGATCTTCAGGTTGTTTTGACCAGTGAAGCTTACCAATGACCAGTGACCAGTGAAGCTTACCAGTCTATGATGACAATCCAGTGAGTATCCACCAGGTCACTGGCCACTTATTGAAGCTTCCCAGTGTCACAACACACTGCAGACTCCAGTCAATCCTCCACTCCAGTCAAGATGGTCCAGTCAAGACTCCGGATTAAAGTTTTGCAGTCACTACAACTTATCCTAAGTGTATCACAACAACTACTTCAAGAGTTTTTGCAGGTACATTTCTAGATTGTATTTAAGCATTAGCATATGAGAAACAAATGAACATGATAGTAATGCACTACCTGTTAGTTAGCAATCTGGAGGCCAATTGTGAAGCTCACCAGTTTTATTTCAGCCATAGGTCCAGTGACCCGTTTCAGTAGTAACCTTCAGCGAGTATCCACCATCGATGAAGTTTACTGGAACACACCAGTGACTCACTTCAGTCATGATTTAATCCTCCACCAGTGAAGGTAACCACTGGACGCTTTCAGTGCATAACTCCAGTGAGTTTCTCCTGACTTACTTAAATTGAGTTTTAAAGAGTGCATTGCTTATGAAGAGTTAAAGACAAAGTGGGAAATTTAGTATTAAAGGTTTATACTGGATGGGAGTGATATGGGTTTTTATACTGTTTTCTAGGTACTCAAATTGATGCAGGCATGTTTGTTCAATAGATGGTGTAATCTGATACGACTTGGTGCAAGGTGTGATTATATTGGTTTGAATTAGTATGATGAAGTAATATAGAATGTAGGATTGATGTACAGAAGTATAGAATAGGATAAATGTTCATAGTATTGATTTTCTAAATGGTGGGAATGTCCATCATGAATGAAGTGAGAATAGATTGTAATATTTGGTTTTGTGATCAATAAAATGAGGTACTTAACTGGTGGATGAACTGGGTACTAAACTGGTGGATGAACTCGAGTCGTGACTGGTCAATTGGAGTCTGGAGACAGGTATAAAAATAGCACAATTATATTATTAGATGTTAAATGAGAAATCAATGTGAAATTAGTTTATCATATTTTCATATGATTAACAACTTGATTTAGAGTATTTATTATTCCATAGAGTTATTTAAATGAGAAATCAATGTTAATTAGTAAGAGTATTTAATATTTTACTTGATCTTCAGGTTGTTTTGACCAGTGAAGCTTACCAGTCTATGATGACAATCCAGTGAGTATCCACCAGGTCACTGGCCACTTATTGAAGCTTCCCAGTGTCACAACACACTGCAGACTCCAGTCAATCCTCCACTCCAGTCAAGATGGTCCAGTCAAGACTCCGGATTAAAGTTTTGCAGTCACTACAACTTATCCTAAGTGTATCACAACAACTACTTCAAGAGTTTTTGCAGGTACATTTCTAGATTGTATTTAAGCATTAGCATATGAGAAACAAATGAACATGATAGTAATGCACTACCTGTTAGTTAGCAATCTGGAGGCCAATTGTGAAGCTCACCAGTTTTATTTCAGCCATAGGTCCAGTGACCCGTTTCAGTAGTAACCTTCAGCGAGTATCCACCATCGATGAAGTTTACTGGAACACACCAGTGACTCACTTCAGTCATGATTTAATCCTCCACCAGTGAAGGTAACCACTGGACGCTTTCAGTGCATAACTCCAGTGAGTTTCTCCTGACTTACTTAAATTGAGTTTTAAAGAGTGCATTGCTTATGAAGAGTTAAAGACAAAGTGGGAAATTTAGTATTAAAGGTTTATACTGGATGGGAGTGATATGGGTTTTTATACTGTTTTCTAGGTACTCAAATTGATGCAGGCATGTTTGTTCAATAGATGGTGTAATCTGATACGACTTGGTGCAAGGTGTGATTATATTGGTTTGAATTAGTATGATGAAGTAATATAGAATGTAGGATTGATGTACAGAAGTATAGAATAGGATAAATGTTCATAGTATTGATTTTCTAAATGGTGGGAATGTCCATCATGAATGAAGTGAGAATAGATTGTAATATTTGGTTTTGTGATCAATAAAATGAGGTACTGGCCCGATAAATGGAATCAGACTAGAGAAATGGAATCAGACTGGAGAATCAAACTGGAGAAATGGAATCAGAGTGGATAATCAAACTGGAGAAATGGAATCATACTGGATAATCAAACTGGAGAAATGGAATCAGACTGGAGAATCAAACTGGAGAAATGGAATCAGACTGGAGAATCAAACTGGAGAAATGGAATCAGACTGGAGGATCAAACTGGAGAAATGGAATCAGACTGGAGAATCAAACATGCAACTCAACTTTATCATTTTTATCATTAATATACGACATGAGTTTTAAGTATTTGATTTCGTAGTTTATTATGCTTTATTATATTTGTAGATGACTATATAAATTGGGATTTGCATTTTATGCTTAGAATAGAAAATTCTAAAATAACCCATGGGTTTAGCATGAGACTTTTAACTTGATATTGAAAGTTGCTTAAAAAATGTATTCATAAGAACGACTAAACAAGTAAAGGTTTTCTCCGGGTTATTCAATGAGACATGTCTTTGACTTAGATATTTTTGTCAATATAGAACTTTTTATAAAATATTTATTTTATAAAATGTCTATCAATAATCCGTGTTTTCACACGGGTCTACAACTATGATTGTATATATAAAATTGTTGTATATATAAAGGAGATTAAGGGATTAAGGAGATAAGTTAGGTGGGGTTTTCGGGTTAATATATGTTTTACATATTTTCAATACTTTGTGAAATTGAACCTTAAGTTTTCATTTATAAATACATTTGGTTGGTTTTAAAATAATTTTTTTGTTGAAAGTTAACAACATTATCTTTGTTTTGGTTGAAGTTATAAAATTAATTTCAACCATGATCATGTGTTAGGTTTTATTTTTGGTCCTTAAACAAACATGTAATCTAAGCTTATCATTTGTTACATTTTATTGTTGGTCATTATTTTACATTTTAGAACTTTTTATTTGTCTTAATCAATATTTGACTTAATGCTAAAACATTTTTAAAAAATATTTTTTCATAACAAATTATTAATATTTTAAACATAACATCCCATGAATTGCCAAAAAGAAATCAAAAACAAAGACTAAATTGAATATTTAATATAACCAATACATGTAACTAATGAACTTGATTTTGTACGTCGTTAGATAAATATGTAACGTCAACAAAAATTTTAAACAACGGCCATCGATTGACCGTGTTTCTCACAAAAGTGTGGTTTCAAGCTTCTACATGGGGCACGATAGTGCAAATCAAGGGGTTAGTGACATCATCAATTGCTTAGGGGATAGTTAAGGCTTTGGTTGGGTTTTGATTCGGTTATAACTACACAATTTGTTAGAAATCCAAAAATGGTGTTAAAATGTAATTATTTTAACAATGGAAGGAGTATTAGTGAAAGTTAGTCTAGTGTATAAATACTCCTTTCCATACCCAAAATTGTAAGCTTTTTCCCCATTTCCATAATTAATCACAATAATTCAACCTCAATTCTCTCTGATCTTCATCTTCAACCTCCAAAACACACACTTCACCTTTTCACACACTAACTCCATTTTTGCACAAATCTAGCTCAAATTTCTGTTTAACAAGTGGTATCAGAGCAAAATCAGTTAATCTGAACGATCCATAGCTCGATTTGTTGCAATTCTCATCCAATTTTCGAATTTTTTTATTCAAAACCGTTTTCACTGTTCATCAAAATTCACACTCTCAAATCACATAAAATCACAGTTATTTGTTCACCAATAGATTCGTGATAGTTGTAAACATAATCCTGTCAAGTTTCAAGTTCCAATTCAATCTAAATCTCGAGATTGATTTTTTGGATTTTGGCGCGATTTTTTGGGTTTTGAATCTGTTGTGTTTGGTGTTGAATTTTGTTCATAGATTTGTTGCGGAGGTGAAAACAAACAGTTTGCAAGTGATTTCAAGTTCTAACTCCCAGTAATTCGAAAGTTATTGAAGTTTTTAAAGTCATTAATGAAGTTTTCATGGAAAACTGGTAAAATGATGAAGATGAACCTAAAACGATCTTCACTAAGACGATCTTCATAAGATCGTTTTGGTATTTGAAAGTTAATTGTAATACCAGTGCTGTGTGGATTGTTGAGTTGAGAAGTATTTGTTTTTGGCTAACTAATCCAGAAGGATTGGTTTGGTCAATACAAATTCTTGAAAAGAAAACAAGACGATCTTCACCAAGATCGTCCCATTTCCTCTGAACTTAAAGACGGTCATCAACCAAGATCGTCCCAGTTCTTCAAGACCGTTTCACTTCAAGACCGTTTCTCTAAATTCAAGATCGTTTCATTTCTCATACTTAACCAAATTTTCACAAAAATTTCCAAGACGATCTTGCCTAGAACGATCTTCTCAAGATCGTTTCATTTTCTATTTCTCAAGATCGTTTCATTTCCTCAAAACCTAAGACGATCTTCACCAAGATCGTTTCAATTTCTAGACTTAGCCAAATTTCACCAAAAATCCCAAAACGATCTTCCTTAAGACGATCTTACTAAGAACGATCTCACCCAGGACGATCTTATCAAGATCGTTTCACCAAGATATTCACAAGATCGTTCCAATTCCAAAAATCCAAAAAAAAAAAAAAAAAGGGTAATTCATGGAGATTTACAATTTCAATCAAATGAAACATCTCTACAAAAGAGAATCTCTGAACTTGAGATGGAATTGCAAACACAATCAACATCTTGTGACACTCAAAGTGATGATGGATCAGTTTATCATGATGCAAGTCCAATACTTCCAACTAAACTTGATGCTCCAAAGAAAGTTTGCACTGAGTCCATCCCAAAGAACTCAAAGATCAAAGTTTCATCACCTGCTGAACGTAAAGCTTCTCAATTTACTAACTATGCCTTATTCAAGGATAGAAAGTATTCTTCGAAGCCTACTATTGATGGAACACAGACTCTCATTCCATTCTTATCATTTGAAGACAATACCAAATTCATCTCCGAAGCAAAAGCTCAGTTGACAAAAACTATGTCAAAGTCAGTTTATAAGCCCAAGTCAACCGAGTCAAGGACATTCAAATATTCATTTTGGAAGTTATTTGATCTTGCACCAAAACCATTTGCAGTGCAAAAAGTGAATGTCTTTGCATCTCCACTGCGTCCACAAAAACTCAACTTTTCAACAACCTCGAGTTTTCACCCACCATGGACTGCAGATTCTATTCGTCGAATCGATGACACGTACATTTGGTATGTCAAGACAAAAACCGTTGGGCCTACACAAAAATGGGTCCCAAAGGTTGTTTGTAAGTGATTTGATGAAATGGCTTATACACATGTCAGTGTATAACCCGGGCTAAAGATGTTGTTTATTGGACTACTACTTTATAATGGTTGATTCCCCAGTTTTGACTTCAAAGAGACATGATGAACATGTTGCCACACATTCATCATGAGGGGAAGAAAGAGGATAATGAAGTCGAACAAGTTTGTTTGCTTTCTTGAATTTTGATGGGGAGAAAGAAGAATTCATCAGTTGAGGGGAAGAAAGATAAATTGTTGACTAAAGTGATCCCCAAATGACTAAAGTGCTCCCCAAATTATTTTTTGAAGATAGTTATCGCCAATGTGGTGGGTACGCCGCAGGTACACCCTATACATAAGCGTTGGTGGTACGCAAATATGATTGCTTGATCGAGGGGAAGTTTGTGATGAAAAAGATGTGTGTCCAAATGCTTCAAGAGAAAGATTCATTAATTAAGGGGAAGTATGACAAAGTTAAGATTGTCAAGAAGAGGCTTTCATGTTCAAATCTAAAGAGCCAAGATCAAGTTTCCGCAATGCTCATACTCTGAGAAGTTCAAGACTTAAAGATACATCTTTAAGGTAAGTGCGAAGATTAAAGACGTAAAGCCAAGGTTGATGGAAGATCTTGAAGACAATGAGAAAGCTTCGAAGACCTTCATCAACAAATTTGTATTTATAGATGATGTCGTACATGAATTACATTTCAACACCAAGGGGAAGAATGTTAGAAATCCAAAAATGGTGTTAAAATGTAATTATTTTAACAATGGAAGGAGTATTAGTGAAAGTTAGTCTAGTGTATAAATACTCCTTTCCATACCCAAAATTGTAAGCCTTTTCCCCATTTCCATAATTAATCCTAATAATTCAACATAAATTCTCTCTGATCTTCATCTTCAACCTCCAAAAACACACAATTCACCTTTTCACACACTAACTCCATTTTTGCACAAATCTAGCTCAAATTTCTGTTTAACACAATTAACAGACAAATGTTGCAGACCAAGCAGGGGAGCAGGCGGCGGGAGATGGCTTTGAGAAGTGCACTTCTCAATAATTCATATTTGGGTTAAATTATCAATAATTCAAATTAAAGTTGTTTTCCATATAACAATTAAAATCTAAAATCAAAAAGTAACAATTACAATTTCCCAAAAAAATTCAGAAGCTTCAGTACTTACCTGCAAAAGATGGAAATCAAATCATCAAGTCAAACAAGAAAGTAATTTGGTGTTTCTTTCAAAGATAATCTTTAGAAACAAGCAAAGGGTGCACCATGTTTGATTTTGTCTATAAATCTGATAATACAACCATAATCTCACCACATCTTCTCTTCCATATCTCATACTAATCTTAATATCTCACTAATCATGGCAAATGAAAATTTCAGTTTTGTTGAAGACCTTAGTGTGGCGAACGACTTTTGGAACATCAAGGCACGAATCATACGTAAATGGGAACAAACCTTCAAGGTTGACATGGTACTTCAGCCATGGTCAGTTGTATGTGGCCGTATCCCGGGTCAAAAGCAAGAAGGGCTTGAAGATCTTGATTACTGATAAAGATGGCAAGCTAGCGCCCAATACAACTAATGTTGTTTTTAAAGAAGTTTTGCAATACTTATGAATTGTATAAACAAGTTATCAGAGTAAGTTTTAATTTTTGTTTGTTATCACTAATAATGGACCTGGTTAATCTTTACTCTCTTTTGACATATGATTTTCTCTTTAATATAAAGCTCTGTGATAACAATTACACAATTAATATACCACTTAGTGGCAGCCCGGTCTTATGCATTACAAAAGAAACAACACAGAATTACGATAACTAAATACTTTAAAACATACCAAAGTTTTGTCACGTTAATACATCAAACGTCCTAAAAATACCTACCAAAGGGTTGTAGCTACAATTTTGATACCTAATCAACCCACCAACAAAAGAACAAGTTCCAGCAAATACAATGCCAATAGACAATACCAGAAATAGTACCAAGTATCACAGCAGACATGTTGAACATAATATTATCACATACAAACTTATGACCAAATGACACACATGTTGAACATTACCATGAGAAGTCCTTCAGCGCACATGAGATTTCATCAACTATTCATAGCATATGTCAAAATCAGCCATGTCTCCGTCACATTTGTCAATATTGAGTTGAAGCCTCATTTCACACTTCACATCATCCCCCACTCTCATTCCAATGTCTTCAACAACTTTTCGCCAGTTGACTTGCAGCACAACATGGGTGTAATCTCCTGGTCTTCGGCTGTCCAAACGGATAATCACTTTTCCAGCATACCAAGCATTCTGAAAATGAACCTTAGCCCAAGAGTACTTCTGAATTTGATGTATTCGAACAAAGCTTTTGGGAATAGTCTACAATATAACAGGAATCATATTATATTTGGAAAATGCATACAAAAACACAAATATGTTCAACCAATTTTTTTAGATATATAGTTAGAGATATATACACATTTATATTTCACTAATTACCAGGCAACGTGTTCTTAGGTTATGAGGACGAAGTTGCACCATGATCCACGAGTCAACCCCCATGCTGTGAGTATGATTACGAAACCTACAGCAGTGGTTGCTAATACTTCCAACAGTTGCTGCATTAATGGTAGTTACAACATGTGGTTCATTCTTTGGCTCCCCATCATGATTTGCAGGCTTGGGTTCATTAATCCAACTTTCAACATCGGGTTGAAGCTTTGGCAAAACACGCAACATAAATCCTACAGCAGGCTGCTCCTTTGGCGCCTCTTGATACAAAAATTCTACATAATCATTATCATCATCGCTTTCATCAGTTACTGGTGCTTTATTCAATGTCTTTTCATACTTTTTAAGCATGTGTTGATGAAGAAATTCGGCAAAATCTGAATCACCATCACTTTCAGAATCCGGTGAATCATAAGAAGTCAATACATCAATCACACCTATACGATTTGAATAATTAACAGGTTAGTTAGAAAGTATTTTAAGTTACTTAACTGCACAAATATAAAGTATCTAATTTAATTTAAATAGACTTACTTTGCTGACCAACTTGAACACAAGCTCCATCCGTCTTGAATACATCTATAACAAAGCTTCCATCTACCACCTTGGATTTTGAAACTTTCATTGTCCTTCCTGGCATAAAATCATTATCGATGCAGAAATCAAGCCAATTGGTGCCCTCAAACCCCACTGGTATTGGTCCACTCAACAATTCTCCATTGACTTGGAAATCACGAACATCATACCATACTTCAACAGTTGCACCTTGCACAGGCCCGATTACTTTGCAACTTTTTGCAGGTTCCCTATCACCATTACCATTCAACGACAGCAGCAAATTGTAAGGTAAAGTCTGCAACAAGAATTTTGTTAGGTCGAGAATCGACCATGTATAATTTGTTCAGAAATAGCTTGAAGTTTAGTGAAGACATTACTTCAGAATTCTGAGATGCCTCAGAATTCAGAACTCCTTCACTGAAGCTTCACTTCAGTTCAGATCTACGTATCAGAATACCATTCAGAATGAAGTCAAAGACTGAAGTCTGAAGAAGAGAATCATCTCAGAAGCGAGCATCAGAGTGATTCTACCAGATCGAAGACTGAAGCATCTCAGTGATAAAGTATTTACAACACTTTACACTGATTACGAGGAAGACTTTTACCTTACACATTTACCAAGTTGATAGATTTATCTATTAATAAAAGGTACAATGTATAGGTATGGAACGTAGTACTATAAGTCACATCAAGTGACTTATACACTCTTCCTAGTGCAGCATATAAGGAATTATGATCTAATTCCTTAAATGCTCACAACCACATTTGTACGACATTGTCCATGTCATCATAGACCTTGTCTATAAATACTAAGTCTTCTCATAACTTGCAAAATGCTAGAACTATTGCATTGCAACTTGTGAGATATACTCTAAGCAAAACTTACGAGTATTTCCAAGTCATCTTGATCACTTGTATTTCGGGATTGTTTAGATATTTACACTTGGGTGTTTATCTTTGTTCCGCAACAATCCTTGTATTTGTTTATACATCAATAAATCAAATACATTAGAAAACAACGTGTCTCAATGCTACATACTTGATTATATTTATATATACCTTTATATAGTTTCTGCCATTTGTTCTTCATTATTTATATTGTCAATTGTTTCTTGTTATCCACATCTGGATCGTAAACTGAACTTGTCCATTCAAGATCAGTTGTACTTGCCAGTCGGGTTTAAGTCATTCGTCTTTATACTTGGGACTCACAATTGGTATCAGAGCAGCAAGGTTGAATTACTACAATTCTTTAACCTTTGATCTGCTAAGATGACTGACTTTGAACAAGCACGACCTGACCCTAATAATGCTACCCCACCCCCTGTCATCAACAACAATATACCCTCACATAATGTAACATCCCGAACTTTTATGTAATGTTTGACTAATGCCGTTAAGTCAATTGGGGTGTCGTTAAGTCTTTACTTAATATTTGAATGTAGCTATGTGTGATTAACGTAGACAAAGTAGTTAGGTTTGAGAGCCTAAATGCTAGTGACGAATAAACGTGTGTTTAATGTCGCTTAAAGGCTATGTAGTGCCTTTTAATGAAGGACTAATGTTGTATATGGTCAATAATGCAGTTTGTGACCAATAATGAAGGGTTTAGAAGTTCAAGGGCTGATTTTGACATAGGTTGAAATCAAAAAACGGGATTAAGGGTTAGGGCTGCCATTAGATGTGATTAAGCAGCCATTAGTAATTAACAAAGCAATTAAATCCTTTCTTTAATCCTAAAGCAGTTATTAGAGCTTTTGATCAACGAATTGGTGTTGTAATTGATCGATCGTCCAAACAAGCAGGTAATTATTGAATCATTGAATGTATTTTCGAGATCTAAGGTCGAATTATATTGATTCAAATCTGATTAAAAAGGAATTAACAAGTAATTAAGGTTTATGTGGTGTTTTGGGTTAATTAACGTGCAAAATGGTGTCAATCGAGTCCTTAGCCGATTTGGTTAATCAAAGGGTGTTTACTGGTGTCAAATACATATTTTGGAAGAAGTTTTGATGAGTTGATTATTGGAAAATCGAAGATTTTGGTCTGTTTATGAAGAACTGTCGAGCAGGGATGAAACGAAGATAACCTTCGTTTCTATCTTCGTTTTCACTTAAGTTCGTAAGAAGGAAGGTTATCAAATTCGTTGGCAAATTCGTAAACTGGAAAACAAAACGAAAATGAAGTTAAATTCGTTTAAATGCCTATCTTCGTAACGTGTGACTTAAGTTCGTAAGAACCAAACGAAGATAATGTTAAGTTCGTAAGAACAAGTTAAACGAAGTTAAGGACTAAATTCGTAAGGTCTAATCTAAGTTCGTAAACGAAGAATAACTTCGTAAGGTCTAATCTAATTCGTAAAGAATAATTTTCGTAAGTTTAAGTTCGTACGAAGAAAATTCGTAAGTTAAGTTCGTACGAAGAATAACTTCGTAAGTTAAGTTCGTACGAAGAATAACTTCGTAAGTTAAGTTCGTACGAAGAATAACTTCGTAAGCTTAAGTTCGTACGAAGAATAACTTCGTAAGTTAAGTTCGTACGAAGAATAACTTCGTAAGTTAAGTTCGTACGAAGAATAACTTCGTAAGTTAAGTTCGTACGAAGAATAACTTCGTAAGCTTAAGTTCGTACGAAGAATAACTTCGTAAGTTAAGTTCGTACGAAGATAATTCGTAAGTTAAGTTCGTACGAAGAATAACTTCGTAAGTTAAGTTCGTACGAAGAATAACTTCGTAAGTTAAGTTCGTACGAAGAATAACTTCGTAAGTTTAAGTTCGTACGAAGAATAACTTCGTAAGCTAAGTTCGTACGAAGAATAACTTCGTAAGTTAAGTTCGTACGAAGAATAACTTCGTAAGCTAAGTTCGTACGAAGAATAACTTCGTAAGTTAAGTTCGTACGAAGAATAATTCGTAAGTTAAGTTCGTACGAAGAATAACTTCGTAAGTTAAGTTCGTACGAAGAATAACTTCGTAAGTTAAGTTCGTACGAAGAATAACTTCGTAAGTTAAGTTCGTACTAAGAATAACTTCGTAAGTTAAGTTCGTACGAAGAATAACTTCGTAAGCTAAGTTCGTACGAAGAATAACTTCGTAAGTTAAGTTCGTACGAAGAATAACTTCGTAAGTTAAGTTCGTACAAGAATAACTTCGTAAGTTAAGTTCGTACGAAGAATAACTTCGTAAGTTAAGTTCGTACGAAGAATAACTTCGTAAGTTAAGTTCGTACGAAGAATAACTTCGTAAGCTAAGTTCGTACGAAGAATAACTTGGTAAGTTAAGTTCGTACGAAGAATAACTTCGTAAGTTAAGTTCGTACGAAGAATAACTTCGTAAGTTAAGTTCGTACGAAGAATAACTTCGTAAGTTAAGTTCGTACGAAGAATAACTTCGTAAGTTAAGTTCGTACGAAGAATAACTTCGTAAGTTAAGTTCGTACGAAGAATAACTTCGTAAGTTAAGTTCGTACGAAGAATAACTTCGTAAGTTAAGTTCGTACGAAGAATAACTTCGTAAGTAAGTTCGTACGAAGAATAACTTCGTAAGTTAAGTTCGTACGAAGAATAACTTCGTAAGTTAAGTTCGTACGAAGAATAACTTCGTAAGTTAAGTTCGTACGAAGAATAACTTCGTAAGTTAAGTTCGTACGAAGAATAACTTCGTAAGTTAAGTTCGTACGAAGAATAACTTCGTAAGTAAGTTCGTACGAAGAATAACTTCGTAAGTTAAGTTCGTACGAAGAATAACTTCGTAAGTTAAGTTCGTACGAAGAATAACTTCGTAAGTTAAGTTCGTACGAAGAATAACTTCGTAAGTTAAGTTCGTACGAAGAATAACTTCGTAAGTTAAGTTCGTACGAAGAATAACTTCGTAAGTTAAGTTCGTACGAAGAATAACTTCGTAAGCTTAAGTTCGTACGAAGAATAACTTCGTAAGTTAAGTTCGTACTAAGAATAACTTCGTAAGTTAAGTTCGTACGAAGAATAACTTCGTAAGCTAAGTTCGTACGAAGAATAACTTCGTAAGTTAAGTTCGTACGAAGAATAACTTCGTAAGTTAAGTTCGTACGAAGAATAACTTCGTAAGTTAAGTTCGTACGAAGAATAACTTCGTAAGTTAAGTTCGTACGAAGAATAACTTCGTAAGTTAAGTTCGTACGAAGAATAACTTCGTAAGTTAAGTTCGTACGAAGAATAACTTCGTAAGTTAAGTTCGTACGAAGAATAACTTCGTAAGTTTAAGTTCGTACGAAGAATAACTTCGTAAGCTAAGTTCGTACGAAGAATAACTTCGTAAGCTAAGTTCGTACGAAGAATAACTTCGTAAGCTAAGTTCGTACGAAGAATAACTTCGTAAGCTAAGTTCGTACGAAGAATAACTTCGTAAGTTAAGTTCGTACGAAGAATAACTTTAAGTTAAGTTCGTACGAAGAATAACTTCGTAAGCTAAGTTCGTACGAAGAATAACTTCGTAAGCTAAGTTCGTACGAAGAATAACTTCGTAAGTTAAGTTCGTACGAAGAATAACTTCGTAAGTTAAGTTCGTACGAAGAATAACTTCGTAAGTTAAGTTCGTACGAAGAATAATTCGTAAGTTAAGTTCGTACGAAGAATAACTTCGTAAGTTAAGTTCGTACGAAGAATAACTTCGTAAGTTAAGTTCGTACGAAGAATAACTTCGTAAGCTTAAGTTCGTACGAAGAATAACTTCGTAAGTTAAGTTCGTACGAAGAATAACTTCGTAAGTTTAAGTTCGTACGAAGAATAACTTCGTAAGTTAAGTTCGTACGAAGAATACTTCGTAAGTTAAGTTCGTATGGCTTGAACACCTAGTGCACTAGACTTGCTAGGTTGCCATGTCACTTGCACGTTTAAGGGCCCAAAACGTAAAAGCAGTATCGCAGTAAATGTTTAGGTAATGCAGTCACCTAAACTAAATAACGTAGGTTCGAGCTCGTTAAACTTTGATGCAGTAAAGTGTTAAGCTTAACCCGTACAAGTCTTAGCCGGATGAGTACGCTAACGCAGTTGTTGCTTGGGTGGCTCCTAGCAACGTGGTCACACGCAGTTTGAGTAATTAACGGAGGATTGACCCCCTCAGGATTTTGGATTACTCTCGGATTGGCTTGCCATTCCTTAACGACGTTCGATGGGTGGCCTTTTGGTGAACCATCAAGTCGGGTGCAATGTAGAGCACACTTAATGCAGTTAATAACGTAGTAAAGCAGAAATGTAGAAAGCAGATATGTGGATAATGAAGTAATGCAGGATAGGCACATTTAGGATGATTATCCTATTTGATATGAAGTTGTTATGCAGATTTGTGTGATGTGTGACGTGCCTAAAGAACTTGTCTAATAATGAAGATTGTTTTAATTGGACAAATGCTTTTAAATTAAGTGTTATCTTACTTAGCTATTTTAATAGCTAACACTTGTTTCTTTTAATGTGGTTGTTCCCTCAGGTTTAGCTTGAAGGAACTATATGCAGAACGAGTGAGGCTTGGGTAGATGCAATGCAGGAGCCTTAGCTACCCTATAGACGCTTTGTTTAGACATTTGTTTACATTCAGTACTTAATGTCGAATTTATGTAATGACGTTTGGACGGTTGTTTTATGTTGGGCAACTGTTGGGTTTTCCTTTGAACTATTCTATGATGTCGCAAGTAACACCAACTAAATGCAGAAACCAAAATGTTTTATTGGTTTTGACTTTTAAGGTCCTTTCTTCCGCAATATGACACCGTTAGGTGAAAAGTTTTTGAAAACCCATATTTTTAAACGTCGGGTGTTACAAGTTGGTATCAGAGAAGTAGTTTAAGTGAACCAAGGCCTATTGACCATAGGATTTGGACTTAAACTTAAGGTGTGCATGCTAGGTACTCGTAGGATGCCTTAGCTAGAGATGACATGTGATGTAGGATGGGTTGGGATGAGTGCGAGTGTAGTAGGGCTTACGAGATGTTTATGTTACGATGATATGTCTTAGCCTTATCTCGACGAGCTTTTGTTTTATCTTGCGCTTATCGACTCCACCATTTTATTGAAGGAAAATGGTAAACACTCGCAACCGCAACATCCAACGCGACGGAGCTACTGCTAGCGTTACTCCACCTGTCCATCCGGGTGCAGGCGCTTCTAATGCTGCTAATGCTGCGGCTAATGCTAATGTGAATCGTGTGAACCCCCGCCGTGTTAATCAACCAGGCTCATTGGGTCCGATGCCTCCACCACCTGGCAATCCTCCGAGAGTTAACGATGTAGCTGTGGATCAGATTCCCAATCAGATGGAGATGTATAATCTTGTGCTAACTCTTCAGGCCCAGTTGGCCCAAACGCAAGAACAGTTGAATCAGGCGTTGGCAGCTAACGCAGAAGGAACTGGTAACAGTCACTCTGTGCCTTCTCACCACACTGAGCCACCAGTCGATGATGTTGTTATTCCTCATGCTAATGTTAATGTGGTTCCTCCTAATGATGTTCACGCCCCTCGATTCAAGTTTGAAAGTTTCCAGAAGTGTGGAGCTCAGAAATTCTATGGAACACTTAATGCAGTAGGTTGCATGGAATGGCTTGATGATACTGAGATGGTCTTTGAAGCTTGTGACTGTCCAGAGGATAAAAAGGTGTTGTGTGCAAGTAGAATGTTGAAAGAAGGTGCTCGAGATTGGTGGAAGAGCATTACCATTTCGATGACTCCGGCTATGGTAACTGCTATTACGTGGGCTGACTTTAAGCAGAAATTCATTGAGGAATATATTGGGGTACATGAGCAGCGTAAAATGGAAAAAGAGTTCCGTGCTTTGACAGCTGAAGTTGGCAAAATTAATGATTATGCTCGTTCCTTTCTGGAGAAGATGAAGTTCGTAGGCCATCTGTTCCGTACTGATGCAGATCAGGTTGCTTGCTATGTTGATGGTTTGCCTCCGAGTTATCGAGGTATCTGCAGGCAGCACAAGACTCTGACAGAAGCAATCAAGGAGTCTAAAAAGCTTGATGATGATTTTGCTTCGGACAAGAAAGTAGTTGAGAAAGTCGACGACAAGAAAGTGGGATTTAAAAGAAGAGCAAACTGGTCCTCTAATAACAATAATAATAATAATAAGAAGTTCCGCGGAAATTCTAGCTCAAGCGGTGACAAAGATAAGAAGAAGAAGGGATCGTGGTGTGCTTCATGCAAGAGCGTGCATGAAGGTACATGTTCCGACAAGACTAGAAGGTGCCATAATTGTGGGAAGTCGGGACACCTTGCAGCTGAATGCAGAGACAAAGCTCGTTGTTATAAATGCCAAGAAACGGGTCATCTCATTGCCGATTGTCCACAGATGAAGAATGCTGGCAAGAAGACCGCCACGACAGCAACAAAAGTGAGAGCTCTTCAAATGACGGTTGATGACGCAAGGAACAACGATGAAGTGGTAAGTGGTACTTTCCTTGTTAACTCAAAGCCTGCCTCTGTTTTATTTGATTCAGGTGCAAATAGGTCGTTTGTGTCCACATTATTTGCTCCTAAGCTAGAGAGAGTCACTACTCCCTTAGATTGCTCAATAGAGGTAGAAATTGCTAATGGTACGGTTAATAATATACGTGTGGGTTATGACGATTGTGACATTGAGATTGAAGGTCGTTCTTTTCCGGTCCAACTATTGCCTACTACCTTAGGTGGTTTTGATGTAGTGATTGGTATGGATTGGTTGGCTAGAAATGAAGCTAGTATTTTATGTTCCCAAAAGATAATTCGATTGCCTATATCCGAGGGTAAAGTGATAACGGTGTATGGAGACAAGAAGAGAGGAGGAATAAAGATTATTAGTATGATGAAAGCTATTAAATGTATAAGGAAAAACAAGAGCCATTTCTTGGCTTATGTCATTGATGCAAGAAAAGAGAAGTCTTCAATCGCTAGTGTTGATGTAGTATCAAATTTCCCCGATGTGTTTCCCGACGATCTACCAGGTATTCCTCCCGATCGTGAAGTTACTTTTCAGATAGATCTTGTTCCCGGTGCTACACCCGTTGCTAAAGCACCTTACCGATTAGCTCCTACAGAAATGAAGGAATTAATGACGCAACTACAGGAGTTACTTGACAAAGGGTTCATACAACCTAGTTCCTCGCCTTGGGGAGCTCCGGTTCTCTTTGTTAAGAAGAAGGATGGATCAATGCGCATGTGTATTGACTACCGTGAGTTGAACAAACGAACGGTCAAGAATAAGTATCCTCTCCCGAGAATTGATGATCTTTTTGATCAACTACATGGTGCTTCGTATTTTTCAAAGATTGATTTGCGGTCCGGTTACCATCAGTTAAAGGTAAAGAAGGAAGATGTAGCAAAGACGGCTTTCCGGACTAGATATGGTCATTATGAGTTCTTAGTCATGCCATTTGGGTTGACCAATGCTCCAGCCGCGTTTATGGACTTAATGAATCGGGTATGCCGCCCCTTTCTAGACCATTTTGTTATTGTGTTTATTGATGATATTTTGATCTACTCTAAGTCAGAGGATGAACACCGTGAGCATTTGAAAGCAGTTTTGGAGGTGTTGAGGGAGAAGAAGTTGTACGCAAAGTTTTCTAAATGTGAGTTTTGGCTCCGAGAAGTGCAGTTTCTTGGTCATGTTATTACATCGGAAGGTATTAAAGTAGATCCTTCAAAGATTGAAGCTGTTTCAAAGTGGGAGCAGCCAAAGACTCCTACCGAGATTAAGAGTTTTCTTGGTTTGGCTGGGTATTATAGAAGGTTTATTCAGGATTTTTCTCGAATAGCCAAGCCTATGACGGAATTAACAAAGAAGGGTGTGAAGTACGAGTGGACTGAAAAGCAGGAAAATGCATTCCAAACGTTGAAAAAGAAGTTGTGTGAAGCTCCTATCCTTGCCTTGCCTGAAGGTACTGATGATTTAGTGGTATATAGCGATGCTTCTATTACGGGTTTGGGTTGTGTCTTAATGCAGAGAGACAAAGTGATTGCCTATGCTTCACGTCAGTTGAAGCCTCATGAGAAGAATTACCCTACCCATGATCTTGAGTTAGCGGCGGTTGTGTTTGCATTGAAATTATGGAGACATTACTTATATGGTACTAAATGCACACTTTACACCGACCATAAGAGTTTACAATATATGTTTACTCAAAAGGAGATGAATGTGAGACAAAGAAGGTGGATGGAATTACTTAAAGACTATGATTGTGAAATCAAATACCATCCGGGTAAAGCCAATGTAGTGGCGGATGCACTAAGTAGGAAAGTGCAAAGCTCTTCTTGTAAGTTGATGAGCATGCAAGTTCAGGCCAAGTCGGGTCTATTAGATCGAATTAAAGAAGCACAAGAGATGGCATTAATGAAGGATAATATTGATAACGAGAGTATTGGGAAGAAGAAACGACTTGTGATGGAGACTAATAGTCGTGGGTTTAAAACATACAAGGGTCGCATTTGGGTGCCACTGCTTGGTGGTAACCGAGAGTTGATCCTTGAAGAGGTCCATAGAAGTAGGTATTCGATGCATCCCGGTGTCACCAAAATGTATGCAGATTTGAAGCCGATTTATTGGTGGCCGGATATTAAAGGTGAAGTAGCTCATTTTGTAGCAAAGTGTTTGACGGAATTAACAAAGAAGGGTGTGAAGTACGAGTGGACTGAAAAGCAGGAAAATGCATTCCAAACGTTGAAAAAGAAGTTGTGTGAAGCTCCTATCCTTGCCTTGCCTGAAGGTACTGATGATTTAGTGGTATATAGCGATGCTTCTATTACGGGTTTGGGTTGTGTCTTAATGCAGAGAGACAAAGTGATTGCCTATGCTTCACGTCAGTTGAAGCCTCATGAGAAGAATTACCCTACCCATGATCTTGAGTTAGCGGCGGTTGTGTTTGCATTGAAATTATGGAGACATTACTTATATGGTACTAAATGCACACTTTACACCGACCATAAGAGTTTACAATATATGTTTACTCAAAAGGAGATGAATGTGAGACAAAGAAGGTGGATGGAATTACTTAAAGACTATGATTGTGAAATCAAATACCATCCGGGTAAAGCCAATGTAGTGGCGGATGCACTAAGTAGGAAAGTGCAAAGCTCTTCTTGTAAGTTGATGAGCATGCAAGTTCAGGCCAAGTCGGGTCTATTAGATCGAATTAAAGAAGCACAAGAGATGGCATTAATGAAGGATAATATTGATAACGAGAGTATTGGAAAGAAGGGAAAGTTGAGTCCAAGATTTATTGGACCTTTTAAAGTGGTGAAGCGCATTAAAGATGTGGCATATCAGTTGGAATTACCTCCAGAATTGGATGGAATTCATAACACCTTCCATGTATCCTACTTGAGGAAATGTTTAGCTGAGGAGTCGAGTGTGATTCCTATTAAAGACGTGAGTATTGACCCAATGAAGAGAATAGTAGACGAACCGGTAGCGATACTTGGAAGAAAGCAAAAGAAGTTACGCAGGAAAGTGATAGATCTTGTTTTGATAAAGTGGAAACATAATCATGGAGAAAGCTTGACTTGGGAAACTGAAGCAGTAATGAAGGAGAAATATCCCGAGTTGTTCCTATCTGATGAGATTCCGAGGACGGAATCCTTTTAAGGAGGAGGTAATTGTAACATCCCGAACTTTTATGTAATGTTTGACTAATGCCGTTAAGTCAATTGGGGTGTCGTTAAGTCTTTACTTAATAATTGAATGTAGCTATGTGTGATTAACGTAGATAAAGTAGTTAGGTTTGAGAGCCTAAATACTAATGACGAATTAACAAAGAAGGGTGTGAAGTACGAGTGGACTGAAAAGCAGGAAAATGCATTCCAAACGTTGAAAAAGAAGTTGTGTGAAGCTCCTATCCTTGCCTTGCCTGAAGGTACTGATGATTTAGTGGTATATAGCGATGCTTCTATTACGGGTTTGGGTTGTGTCTTAATGCAGAGAGACAAAGTGATTGCCTATGCTTCACGTCAGTTGAAGCCTCATGAGAAGAATTACCCTACCCATGATCTTGAGTTAGCGGCGGTTGTGTTTGCATTGAAATTATGGAGACATTACTTATATGGTACTAAATGCACACTTTACACCGACCATAAGAGTTTACAATATATGTTTACTCAAAAGGAGATGAATGTGAGACAAAGAAGGTGGATGGAATTACTTAAAGACTATGATTGTGAAATCAAATACCATCCGGGTAAAGCCAATGTAGTGGCGGATGCACTAAGTAGGAAAGTGCAAAGCTCTTCTTGTAAGTTGATGAGCATGCAAGTTCAGGCCAAGTCGGGTCTATTAGATCGAATTAAAGAAGCACAAGAGATGGCATTAATGAAGGATAATATTGATAACGAGAGTATTGGAAAGAAGGGAAAGTTGAGTCCAAGATTTATTGGACCTTTTAAAGTGGTGAAGCGCATTAAAGATGTGGCATATCAGTTGGAATTACCTCCAGAATTGGATGGAATTCATAACACCTTCCATGTATCCTACTTGAGGAAATGTTTAGCTGAGGAGTCGAGTGTGATTCCTATTAAAGACGTGAGTATTGACCCAATGAAGAGAATAGTAGACGAACCGGTAGCGATACTTGGAAGAAAGCAAAAGAAGTTACGCAGGAAAGTGATAGATCTTGTTTTGATAAAGTGGAAACATAATCATGGAGAAAGCTTGACTTGGGAAACTGAAGCAGTAATGAAGGAGAAATATCCCGAGTTGTTCCTATCTGATGAGATTCCGAGGACGGAATCCTTTTAAGGAGGAGGTAATTGTAACATCCCGAACTTTTATGTAATGTTTGACTAATGCCGTTAAGTCAATTGGGGTGTCGTTAAGTCTTTACTTAATATTTGAATGTAGCTATGTGTGATTAACGTAGATAAAGTAGTTAGGTTTGAGAGCCTAAATACTAATGACGAATAAAAGTGTGTTTAATGTCGCTTAAAGGCTATGTAGTGCCTTTTAATGAAGGACTAATGTTGTATATGGTCAATAATGCAGTTTGTGACCAATAATGAAGGGTTTAGAAGTTCAAGGGCTGATTTTGACATAGGTTGAAATCAAAAAACGGGATTAAGGGTTAGGGCTGCCATTAGATGTGATTAAGCAGCCATTAGTAATTAACAAAGCAATTAAATCCTTTCTTTAATCCTAAAGCAGTTATTAGAGCTTTTGATCAACGAATTGGTGTTGTAATTGATCGATCGTCCAAACAAGCAGGTAATTATTGAATCATTGAATGTATTTTCGAGATCTAAGGTCGAATTATATTGATTCAAATCTGATTAAAAAGGAATTAACAAGTAATTAAGGTTTATGTGGTGTTTTGGGTTAATTAACGTTCAAAATGGTGTCAATCGAGTCCTTAGCCGATTTGGTTGATCAAAAGGTGTTTACTGGTGTCTAATACATGTTTTGGAAGAAGTTTTGATGAGTCGATTATTGGAAAATCGAAGATTTTGGTCTGTTTATGAAAAACTGTCGAGCAGGGATGAAACGAAGATAACCTTCGTTTCTATCTTCGTTTTCACTAAGTTCGTAAGAACAAGTTAAACGAAGTTAAGGACTAAATTCGTAAGGTCTAATCTAAGTTCGTAAGAACAAGTTAAACGAAGTTAAGGACTAAATTCGTAAGGTCTAATCTAAGTTCGTAAGAACACGAAGTATTAAGTTCGTACGAAGAATAACTTCGTAAGTTTAAGTTCGTACGAAGAATAACTTCGTAAGTTAAGTTCGTACGAAGAATAACTTCGTAAGTTAAGTTCGTACGAAGAATAACTTCGTAAGTTAAGTTCGTACGAAGATAATTCGTAAGTTAAGTTCGTACGAAGAATAATTCGTAAGTTAAGTTCGTACGAAGAATAACTTCGTAAGTTAAGTTCGTACGAAGAATAACTTCGTAAGTTTAAGTTCGTACGAAGAATAACTTCGTAAGTTAAGTTCGTACGAAGAATAACTTCGTAAGTTAAGTTCGTACGAAGAATAACTTCGTAAGTTAAGTTCGTACGAAGAATAACTTCGTAAGTTAAGTTCGTACGAAGAATAACTTCGTAAGTTAAGTTCGTACGAAGAATAACTTCGTAAGTTAAGTTCGTACGAAGAATAACTTCGTAAGTTAAGTTCGTACGAAGAATAATTCGTAAGTTAAGTTCGTACGAAGAATAACTTCGTAAGTTAAGTTCGTACGAAGAATAACTTCGTAAGTTAAGTTCGTACGAAGAATAACTTCGTAAGTTAAGTTCGTACGAAGAATAATTCGTAAGTTAAGTTCGTACGAAGAATAACTTCGTAAGTTAAGTTCGTACGAAGAATAACTTCGTAAGTTAAGTTCGTACGAAGAATAACTTCGTAAGTTAAGTTCGTACGAAGAATAACTTCGTAAGTTAAGTTCGTACGAAGAATAACTTCGTAAGTTAAGTTCGTACGAAGAATAACTTCGTAAGTTAAGTTCGTACGAAGAATAACTTCGTAAGTTAAGTTCGTACGAAGAATAACTTCGTAAGTTAAGTTCGTACGAAGAATAACTTCGTAAGTAAGTTCGTACGAAGAATAACTTCGTAAGTTAAGTTCGTACGAAGAATAACTTCGTAAGCTAAGTTCGTACGAAGAATAACTTGGTAAGTTAAGTTCGTACGAAGAATAACTTCGTAAGTTAAGTTCGTACGAAGAATAATTCGTAAGTTAAGTTCGTACGAAGAATAACTTCGTAAGTTAAGTTCGTACGAAGAATAACTTCGTAAGTTAAGTTCGTACGAAGAATAACTTCGTAAGTTAAGTTCGTACGAAGAATAACTTCGTAAGTAAGTTCGTACGAAGAATAACTTCGTAAGTTAAGTTCGTACTAAGAATAACTTCGTAAGTTAAGTTCGTACGAAGAATAACTTCGTAAGCTAAGTTCGTACGAAGAATAACTTCGTAAGTTAAGTTCGTACGAAGAATAACTTCGTAAGTTAAGTTCGTACGAAGAATAACTTCGTAAGTTAAGTTCGTACGAAGAATAACTTCGTAAGTTAAGTTCGTACGAAGATAACTTCGTAAGTTAAGTTCGTACGAAGAATAATTCGTAAGTTAAGTTCGTACGAAGAATAATTCGTAAGTTAAGTTCGTACGAAGAATAACTTCGTAAGTTAAGTTCGTACGAAGAATAACTTCGTAAGTTAAGTTCGTACGAAGAATAACTTCGTAAGTTAAGTTCGTACGAAGAATAACTTCGTAAGTTAAGTTCGTACGAAGAATAATTCGTAAGTTAAGTTCGTACGAAGAATAACTTCGTAAGTTAAGTTCGTACGAAGAATAACTTCGTAAGTTAAGTTCGTACGAAGAATAACTTCGTAAGTTAAGTTCGTACGAAGAATAACTTCGTAAGTTAAGTTCGTACGAAGAATAACTTCGTAAGTTAAGTTCGTACGAAGAATAACTTCGTAAGTTTAAGTTCGTACGAAGAATAACTTCGTAAGCTAAGTTCGTACGAAGAATAACTTCGTAAGTTAAGTTCGTACGAAGAATAATTCGTAAGTTAAGTTGTTATGCAGATTTGTGTGATGTGTGACGTGCCTAAAGAACTTGTCTAATAATGAAGATTGTTTTAATTGGACAAATGCTTTTAAATTAAGTGTTATCTTACTTAGCTATTTTAATAGCTAACACTTGTTTCTTTTAATGTGGTTGTTCCCTCAGGTTTAGCTTGAAGGAACTATATGCAGAACGAGTGAGGCTTGGGTAGATGCAATGCAGGAGCCTTAGCTACCCTATAGACGCTTTGTTTAGACATTTGTTACATTCAGTACTTAATGTCGAATTTATGTAATGACGTTTGGACGGTTGTTTTATGTTGGGCAACTGTTGGGTTTTCCTTTGAACTATTCTATGATGTCGCAAGTAACACCAACTAAATGCAGAAACCAAAATGTTTTATTGGTTTTGACTTTTAAGGTCCTTTCTTCCGCAATATGACACCGTTAGGTGAAAAGTTTTTGAAAACCCATATTTTTAAACGACGGGTGTTACAAGTTGGTATCAGAGAAGTAGTTTAAGTGAACCAAGGCCTATTGACCATAGGATTTGGACTTAAACTTAAGGTGTGCATGCTAGGTACTCGTAGGATGCCTTAGCTAGAGATGACATGTGATGTAGGATGGGTTGGGATGAGTGCGAGTGTAGTAGGGCTTACGAGATGTTTACGTTACGAAGTTATGTTTTAGCCTTATCTCGACGAGCTTTTGTTTTATCTTGCGCTTATCGACTCCACCATTTTATTGAAGGAAAATGGTTAACACTCGCAACCGCAACATCCAACGCGACGGAGCTACTGCTAGCGTTACTCCACCTGTCCATCCGGGTGCAGGCGCTTCTAATGCTGCTAATGCTGCTGCTAATGCTAATGTGAATCGTGTGAACCCCCGCCGTGTTAATCAACCAGGCTCATTGGGTCCGATGCCTCCACCACCTGGCAATCCTCCGAGAGTTAACGATGTAGCTGTGGATCAGATTCCCAATCAGATGGAGATGTATAATCTTGTGCTAACTCTTCAGGCCCAGTTGGCCCAAACGCAAGAACAGTTGAATCAGGCGTTGGCAGCTAACGCAGAAGGAACTGGTAACAGTCACTCTGTGCCTTCTCACCACACTGAGCCACCGGTCGATGATGTTGTTATTCCTCATGCTAATGTTAATGTGGTTCCTCCTAATGATGTTCACGCCCCTCGATTCAAGTTTGAAAGTTTCCAGAAGTGTGGAGCTCAGAAATTCTATGGAACACTTAATGCAGTAGGTTGCATGGAATGGCTTGATGATACTGAGATGGTTTTTGAAGCTTGTGATTGTCCCGAGGATAAGAAAGTGTTGTGTGCTAGCAGGATGTTGAAAGAAGGTGCTCGGGATTGGTGGAAGAGCATTACTATTTCGATGACTCCGGCTATGGTAACTGCTATTACGTGGGCTGACTTTAAGCAGAAATTCATTGAGGAATATATTGGGGTACATGAGCAGCGTAAAATGGAAAAAGAGTTCCGTGCTTTGACAGCTGAAGTTGGCAAAATTAATGATTATGCTCGTTCCTTTCTGGAGAAGATGAAGTTCGTAGGCCATCTGTTCCGTACTGATGCAGATCAGGTTGCTTGCTATGTTGATGGTTTGCCTCCGAGTTATCGAGGTATCTGCAGGCAGCACAAGACTCTGACTGAAGCAATCAAGGAGTCTAAAAAGCTTGATGATGATTTTGCTTCGGACAAGAAAGTAGTTGAGAAAGTCGACGACAAGAAAGTGGGATTTAAAAGAAGGTCAAATTGGTCTTCCAATAACAATAATAATAATAAGAAGTTCCGCGGAAATTCTAGCTCAAGCGGTGACAAAGATAAGAAGAAGAAGGGATCGTGGTGTGCTTCATGCAAGAGTGTGCATGAAGGTACATGTTCCGACAAGACTAGAAGGTGCCATAATTGTGGGAAGTCAGGACACCTTGCAGCTGAATGCAGAGACAAAGCTCGTTGTTATAAGTGTCAAGAAACGGGTCATCTCATTGCCGATTGTCCACAGATGAAGAATGCTGGAAAGAAGACCGCCACGACAGCAACAAAAGTGAGAGCTCTTCAAATGACGGTTGATGACGCAAGGAACAACGATGAAGTGGTAAGTGGTACTTTCCTTGTTAACTCAAAGCCTGCCTCTGTTTTATTTGATTCAGGTGCAAATAGGTCGTTTGTGTCCACATTATTTGCTCCTAAGCTAGAAAGAGTCACTACTCCCTTAGATTGCTCAATAGAGGTAGAAATTGCTAATGGTACGGTTAATAATATACGTGTGGGATATGACGATTGTAACATTGAGATTGAAGGTCGTTCTTTTCCGGTCCAACTATTGCCTACTACCTTAGGTGGTTTTGATGTAGTGATTGGTATGGATTGGTTGGCTAGAAATGAAGCTAGTATTTTATGTTCCCAAAAGATAATTCGATCTACTCTAAGTCAGAGGATGAACACCGTGAGCATTTGAAAGCAGTTTTGGAGGTGTTGAGGGAGAAGAAGTTGTACGCAAAGTTTTCTAAATGTGAGTTTTGGCTCCGAGAAGTGCAGTTTCTTGGTCATGTTATTACATCGGAAGGTATTAAAGTAGATCCTTCAAAGATTGAAGCTGTTTCAAAGTGGGAGCAGCCAAAGACACCTACCGAGATTAAGAGTTTTCTTGGTTTGGCTGGGTATTATAGAAGGTTTATTCAGGATTTTTCTCGAATAGCCAAGCCTATGACGGAATTAACAAAGAAGGGTGTGAAGTACGAGTGGACTGAAAAGCAGGAAAATGCATTCCAAACGTTGAAAAAGAAGTTGTGTGAAGCTCCTATCCTTGCCTTGCCTGAAGGTACTGATGATTTAGTGGTATATAGCGATGCTTCTATTACGGGTTTGGGTTGTGTCTTAATGCAGAGAGACAAAGTGATTGCTTATGCTTCACGTCAGTTGAAGCCTCATGAGAAGAATTACCCTACCCATGATCTTGAGTTAGCGGCGGTTGTGTTTGCATTGAAATTATGGAGACATTACTTATATGGTACTAAATGCACACTTTACACCGACCATAAGAGTTTACAATATATGTTTACTCAAAAGGAGATGAATGTGAGACAAAGAAGGTGGATGGAATTACTTAAAGACTATGATTGTGAAATCAAATACCATCCGGGTAAAGCCAATGTAGTGGCGGATGCACTAAGTAGGAAAGTGCAAAGCTCTTCTTGTAAGTTGATGAGCATGCAAGTTCAGGCCAAGTCGGGTCTATTAGATCGAATTAAAGAAGCACAAGAGATGGCATTAATGAAGGATAATATTGATAACGAGAGTATTGGAAAGAAGAAACGACTTGTGATGGAGACTAATAGTCGTGGGTTTAAAACATACAAGGGTCGCATTTGGGTGCCACTGCTTGGTGGTAACCGAGAGTTGATCCTTGAAGAGGTCCATAGAAGTAGGTATTCGATGCATCCCGGTGTCACCAAAATGTATGCAGATTTGAAGCCGATTTATTGGTGGCCGGATATTAAAGGTGAAGTAGCTCATTTTGTAGCAAAGTGTTTGACGTGTGCAAGAGTGAAGACGGACCATCAAAAGCCGTATGGTTTGTTGCATCAATTAGACGTTCCCGAGTGGAAATGGGATCATATCACGATGGACTTTGTAACGAAGCTACCTAAAACGCCGAAAGGGAATGATATGATATGGGTGATTGTAGATAGATTGACGAAGAGTGCTCATTTTCTAGCTACCCGACAAGATGTGCCTTTAACGAAGATGGCAAAGATGTACATTGATGAAGTAGTAGCGAAACATGGAGTTCCCTTATCTATTGTTTCGGATCGAGACTCGAGGTTTGTGTCAAACTTTTGGAAGGGTCTTCAACGGGAGTTGGGTAGTAGAATAAATTTGAGTACCGCCTATCATCCCCAAACCGATGGGCAAAGTGAGAGAACCATTCAAACCTTGGAGGATATGTTGAGAACGTGTGTACTTGAATATGGTGGAGCATGGGATGAACACTTGAAGTTGATTGAATTTGCTTATAATAATAGTCACCATGCAAGTATTGGGATGCCACCATTTGAAATGTTATATGGAAGGAGATGTAGGACTCCAAGTTGTTGGATGGAGCCCGGTGAAAAGCAGTTGACCGGTCCCGAAATTATTGAAATTACCTCTGAAAAGGTTAATGTAGCTAAAGAAGCCTTACGTGTGGCAAGAGAAAGGCAGAAAACATATGCAGATAAGAAAAGGAGACCGATTGAGTTTAATGTTGGTGATTTAGTGATGCTGAAAGTATCACCTTGGAAAGGAGTTATCCGATTTGGAAAGAAGGGAAAGTTGAGTCCAAGATTTATTGGACCTTTTAAAGTGGTGAAACGCATCAAAGATGTGGCATATCAGTTGGAATTACCTCCAGAATTGGATGGAATTCATAACACCTTCCATGTATCCTACTTGAGGAAATGTTTAGCTGAGGAGTCGAGTGTGATTCCTATTAAAGACGTGAGTATTGACCCAATGAAGAGAATAGTAGACGAACCGGTAGCGATACTTGGAAGAAAGCAAAAGAAGTTACGCAGGAAAGTGATAGATCTTGTTTTGATAAAGTGGAAACATAATCATGGAGAAAGCTTGACTTGGGAAACTGAAGCAGTAATGAAGGAGAAATATCCCGAGTTGTTCCTATCTGATGAGATTCCGAGGACGGAATCCTTTTAAGGAGGAGGTAATTGTAACATCCCGAACTTTTATGTAATGTTTGACTAATGCCGTTAAGTCAATTGGGGTGTCGTTAAGTCTTTACTTAATATTTGAATGTAGCTATGTGTGATTAACGTAGATAAAGTAGTTAGGTTTGAGAGCCTAAATACTAATGACGAATAAAAGTGTGTTTAATGTCGCTTAAAGGCTATGTAGTGCCTTTTAATGAAGGACTAATGTTGTATATGGTCAATAATGCAGTTTGTGACCAATAATGAAGGGTTTAGAAGTCCAGGGACTGATTTTGACATAGGTGGAAAGTGAAAAACGGGATTAAGGGTTTAGGGCTGCCATTAGATGTGATTAAGCAGCCATTAGTAATTAACAAAGCAATTAAATCCTTTCTTTAATCCTAAAGCAGTTATTAGAGCTTTTGATCAACGAATTGGTGTTGTAATTGATCAATCATCGAGTCAAGCAGGTAATTATTGAATCATTGAATGTATTTTCAGATTTGGAGGTTGATTATTTAGGAATCAATCTGATTAAAATTGGATTATGCAAGTAATTAGGGCTAAATGGTGTTTTGGTTAATTAACATTCAAAATTGGTGTTAAATGAGTCTGTAA
>CM067171.1:55844622-55883145 GCA_034093135.1 Erigeron breviscapus | reverse complement strand
TTCAAAGACCATCTCCGTATCATCGAGCCATTCCATGCAACCCACTGCATTAAGGGTTCCATCAAACTTCTGACCTCCACACTTCTGGAAACTTTCAAACTTAAACCGAGGGGCTTGAACGACATTAGGAGGAACCATAACAGCATTAGCAGGGTGAACAGCAACAGCATCGACCAGTGGCTCAGAGTGGTGAGAAGGCACTGAATAGTTACCATCAGTTCCTTCAGCATTTTCAGCAAGAGCGTTGTTCAATTGCTCCTGTGTCTGGGCCAATTGGGTCTGGAGAGTCCGTACGAGATTGTACAACTCAGCCGCGTTAGGGATTTGTTCCACCACTTCCTCGTTAACCCTAGGTGGATTGCCGGGAGGTGGAGGCATAGGACCCAATGAGCCTTGCTGATTGACCTGGCGGGGATTTCCTCGATTTCTATTTGCATTGGCTGCAACAGCAGCAGCAGCATTGGCAGCGCCTGCACCTGGATGGACAGGTGGGGTAATGCTAGCAGTAGCTCCATCACGTCGGAAGTTGCAGTTGCGAGTGTTAACCATTTTCCTTTAATAAAAAGGTAGAGTCGATAAGCGCAAATTAAAGCAAAATGCTTGTTAAGATAAGGCTAAAACCTATCATCGCAACGTAAACATCTCATAAGCCCTATCACACTCGCACTCGTCCCAACCCATCCTATATCATCTTTCATTAAAACTAAGGCATCATACAAATACCTAGCATGCATATCTTAAGTTTAAGTCCAAATCCTATGGTTAATAGGCCTTGGTTCACTTAAACCACTTCTCTGATACCAACTTGTAACACCCGTCGTTTAAAAATATGGGTTTTCAAAACTTTTCACTTAACGGTGTTAAATTGCGGAAGTAAAGACTGTAAAAGTCAAAACCGATAAAACATTTCGGTTTGCTGCATTTATTTGGTGTTACATGCCATATCAAACAATAGTTCAAATGAAAACCCAACGGTTGCCCAACATAAAACAATCGTTCACATGTCACAACATAAATTCGACATTAAGTACGAAATGTAAATAAATGTCTAAGCAAAGAATCGTCTATGGATAACTAAGGCTCCTTCAACGAATCTACCCAAGCTCACACATCCTTCGTCTAAATCCATCAAGCTAAACCTGAGGGAACAACCACATTAAAGAAGCAAGTGTTAGCTATAAGAATAGCTAAGTAAGATAACACTTAATTAAAAGCATTTGTCCAATTAAAACAATCTTCATTATTAGACAAGTTTTTATTAGGCACAACACACATCACACGTTCACACATATACTACATTTCGACTTCATATTAATTAGGATAATCATCCTAAATGTGCCTATCCTGCATTAGTTCACACATTGTCACACGTATCTTTGTTAACTGCATATAAGTGTGCCCTGCATCACACCCGACTGGATGATCAGTCAAAGACTACTCATCTTACGTCGTTAAGGAGTGGCAAGCCAATCCAAGAGTAATCCATATGTGGAGGTTGGTCAAACCTCTCGTATTACTCGCCCTGCGTTATAAAGACCATGTTGCGAGGAGCCACCCAAGCAACAACTGCATCAACGCACTCATCCGGCTAAGACAAGTACGGGTTAAGCTTAACACTTTCCCTGCATTAGTTTTATGAGCTCAATTTCACACATATAGATTGGGTCCCTGCATTCCCAAACATTCACACACATATAGTCTAGGTAACACACATTCCTAGACATTCACACACTTTAACTTCATTACGTTTGGATCCTTAGACGTGCAAGTGACATAGTAACCTAGCAAGTCTAGTGAACTAGGCGTACAAGTCAAGCATGCATATCACACATCAACTTCATTTCTATATATCATGCATATCAAGATACTTCATTAAACTACATCAACTGCATAGCTACATACTACATTAAGCAATACTACATTACACTACAATAGGGACTGCATCTCAGGTCTCATGGTCAACTGCATAACCCATAATACCTCCAAGTAACCCATATGCCCACATGCAATATAAAGATACCGAATGGAAGTGTTTACGATTTGAAACCAGCTTTTAGTTGATCCCCAGCGTGTCAAAGTAGTGTATCTTACCTGGTAGTAGTGTACGCGCGCAAACAAATAGCTAATAATGCTTATCAGTAATCCCCGACACCTATCGTACATTAACATATGAAATATAAGTCATTTGGGACTCAAACGAACTTAACAACCTCACGAACTTAGTCTGGAAAATCCTTCTTACGAACTTAGCTACAGTTCTAACGAAGATTATCTTCGTTCTTACGAAGATAAAGGTTATCTTCGTTCTTACGAAGATAAAGGTTATCTTCGTTCGAAGATAGTTTGTTCTTACGAAGATAAAGGTTATCTTCGTTCTTACGAAGATTATCTTCGTTCCAACGAATTTAGACCCAGTTACGAATTTAATCTTAATTTCGTCCAGAATTCCAAAACGACTAACTTCTTCAATTTTTTCCAAAATTCGATCGATCAAGGCTTCTTCCCAAACATGTTTTTGACACACATAAACATCTTTTGATTATCAAGATCGATTATGGACTCGTTTAACACCGTTTTGAACGTTAATTGACCAAAACACCACATAAACCCTAATTCTTTGCAAAACTCCTTTTTAATCAGATCTGGTTCCTTATTAAACAACTTCTAAATCTGAAAATACAATCTATAATTCAGTGATTACCTGCTTGGCTAGATGATCGATCAATTCCAACACCAAAACACCCAATTGCTTGACCAAAAACTTGATTAATTGCTTTAGAATTCAAGAAAGGCTTTGATAGGCTTTGTGTGTTTCAACAAGTAATGGCTGCTGGAAATTAGCCTAATGACACCTTCCAAAACCCTAAACCCGTTTTTGACTTTACCCATATGTCAAGACTAGTCCCTAGACTTCCAAATCCTTCATTATTGGTCACAAACTACATTATTGACCATATACAACATTATCCCTTCATTAAATGTCACTTCATAGACATAAACCTTCGTATTTCACACATTTATACTACATTAACATTTAGGTTTTCAAACCTCACACATAACACACATTAACTACGTATATGCATATATTCACACTAGACTTAACGACACACATGAGGTTGACTTAACAGCGTTAGTCAAATCTTAAAGAAAAGTTTGGGATGTTACATCATAAGACTTCTGACCTCTTCCTAGTTGAGCACATAAGATTTAAGGTTTAATTCCTTAAACTTCTGCAAATTGAAGTGATTTCTGCAAAGGCGGTGAACAAGAACCACGGCGGTGAAATGATTTGCAGTAACCACGGCTGCCGGAATCTTCAACTACCTCGCCGGAAAACTTCAAATCTCGATTTTTCCCAAAGTATTTCGATCCAGAACATGAAACTCTCACCAAAACACTCACAACAAGATTCCGAACAAACCCTGACTCAAAATTATACCGATCTAGACTCGCCGGAAAATATGTCAGATCGCCGGAAAATTCAACCGTCTCCAAATCTTATCTGATCAGAAAAATGGACACATGATTATGCTCAGAATTCAACCGCGATCAAAACCTTGTGATTTTCAGATTTCAATATCACAACGAAGAAGAAATTGAAGAGAGAAGTTTAGAATTTTTTGTTGATTTTTCTTCTTTTTCTATTTTTTTTTTAAATTAATGTAAAATAAAAAGTGAATAGTAAACACTGAAATCACGTGGTGAGTTGATAGTAGCAAAGGAACAAGATTTTGACTTTTCTTATTATTGCTATATGCCGAGATATACAATCAACTGCTTAAAACCAAATAGATTGTAGAAATTGAACATATATCCATCAAATTCACACATAATCCAATCTAAATCAATGATCAGAAACACAAATAAGCCTCGAATTCAGCATGAAACAGAAAATTTTCAGAACCAGATGAACAGTAGAGATGTGGCATTGATAATAATCTAAAACAGCCAGGAAGAAGGAAGAAAGAGGGATCCTAAGATTACCAAGGGTAAAAGCTTTTACATACAGACCAACAAAACCAACAGGTGGATCGCAGATAGATTGCCCCCTTTCCGGAAACCGGATTAAGTTAGGGTTTTGGGCAAAATAAGCGGACACAAAGTTCTGATAGGCAGAATGACTCAAAACATTGGTGATACTCTTTATCCCCCTCTTCGTCATCACTAAATATTACGGAAAAAAGAAGAAGAATGATGGGTTTACCTGGTGAGGATTGACGAGGAAGCAGCGGAAGAGGAGTTTTCGAAGTAAAAAAGAGGCAAAAAGCCCTTTTTTGACAAAGAGTTGGTATTTATATCGGGTAATAATCACGGTTATAAATAAACTTGAGCTTAATTGATGCTTTAATGGAGGATTTAGGTTAGTGTGTGAAAAATGTGTTTGTGTGTGAAAGGGAGGTTGAAGATGATAGGGAAAGTGTGTGTTTATTATGGCAAGGGTTAGTTACATAATGTGGTTACAAGGGGTATTTATATCCTAAACATTACAAGTTTCATCTAGACCCCTTGCACTTTAACAACATTACAAATGTAACTCTATTTACAATTAAACACCACTAATTTATATTTCTAACATGACGGGTACCAACCAGTGAAAAGTTACCCCGAGTTCCGTGCCAACAAGTTGTTATAAAGGGATAAGCTGTAATTAAGACGTCTGAAATAAGTAAATGCCGAATAAATGATTGATTAACTGATAAGATGGGCAAGTTGCGACACGGAACAACGAAGCACATTTTCAAAAGTCTAACCGGATACTCTGCAGGCAGCCTCTCCAGTTAGACTGGGGGCTTGATGATATATGTGAGGTCCCAAATACGATGGTTAACCCCGAAAGTGTAAAATACAACAAGTCTAATAATCACTAGAATGGACTAGTATTACTTAAATATAAATGCAAGTATATAAATAAAGTAATACACGACTTAAAACAATAAACAAGTAAAGTGGAACATTATGTGTAAGTCCCAACTCAATAGATGGTACTACTGAAGACACCTCTATGTCGATGGTGGAGTTACTTTGCAATATATGCACTGAACTGGAAACGACCAGTTGCAGTGAGTATATACCAAGTTCTAGATAGATTACTTATTTAAATGACAATAAGTAAAGAACAATGCAATAATACAAATAACTTGTAAGATAAATTGATGAGACAATATGTAATTTTCAATGTGTAATTTATTTATTGATGTTAAATAAATTACAAGGTTGTTGCGGAACCAAGATAATACAAGAATGTAAATATCCTAACAACCTATGAAATACAATTGATCTACACTCGGAATTTCTCAAGACAATCAAAACATTTAAAGTTGTGAAATGTTCCTTTTAGCGATTGAGAGAATATTGCACAAGTTCACCAAGAATATTGCAGGTATGCAAAGTGTGAATTCTATCGAAGTGTATTCGAAGAAGTTCTTTTCTTGGTTGTGCAATGACTTGTATTTATAGGCAAAGTTAACATTGGGATGTTAACTTTGGTCGTACAAATGTGGTTGAGAGCATTTAAGGAATAGCATTTAATTCCTTAAAATGCAGTGTAAAGTTGCTGGATAAAGCAACTTTATTCAACCAGCTTTATGTACCTTTTTGTATTTAAATAATAAGATAAGTCTTATTATCCTGGTAAAAGGACATAAAGCACAAAAGTCAATTCCTCGTAATCAGTGTAAAGCTTTGTAAGAGCTTTCCACTGATGGTCTCCAGTTTGTAACTGACTAGAATGTCAACTAGGCTTCGCTGCCATTGCCATTCTCTATCTTCCATTTGTTGTCTTGGACTTCAACTGGAATGATTCTTCAACTTGGTCAGTTCTCAACTGGAGGAAGTCTTCAATTGCGTTGACTGTACGGTGCAACTGGACTTCAATATATTTCTCGACAAATCATCTAGGTCTCCAGTTTCACTGGACAGTTTCACTGGGTCTCCAGGTGCAACTGGAGACTGGCCAGTTTACCAGGTGAACTGGTCCTAACAAATTCCCCCTATTTGTCTAGAAATATTGCCAAGTTTGTTGGAAAACGTGTTGAGACACGTTCCCGGATCGTTTAACACGAGATCTATACAGTCATAGATGTGCGGAATCCATCTATAATCGTCTTTAGGTTTAAATGATGAAAATGGTGATGAACACGAAAATACACAAGATGATAATAAGAACAGGAGATAAATTCAGATGTATAAAACTCATATCTTGTATTAATCATAAGATTACAATACATAAAACGAGTAGACATCTGATTCTTTGGGCGGCATCTCAAGGTATAGATCTCTACCTTGAGAACCTAGTGAATGACTAACGTTGCAACTAAATCATCAACCTAAAACCTAAACCTAAGATCTCTATTTATAGGCTGAACATGGGCTGGGCTGTCAAACTCGTACAAACTGTGCTAGGCCATACGAACTTATTAGTTCTTACGAACTTAAAGTTCGTTTGGCATATACTTACGAACTTATTAGTTCTTACGAACTTAAAGTTCGTAAGACATATATGTACGAATTTCTCAGCCTTTTAGAATTATTGCATCGGACAACAATTTATGCACTTAACGTGCTCTAACAAGTCTTTTTCTAGTTCTTGTATCTATACAAGTGTGAACTATAGAGACTTGTTCGATTAAATCTATCTAAGTTTCCCAAGGCATTTTTATAGATCAATAAATGCCTTAGATTTTCTTTTAGGTTTGTTAGATTTTAATCTATTATCTACCTTGTGGTTACAAACTGGTAACTTCATTTATACAAGGAAATGAAATTTATACAAGTTACAGAATGTAAAACAAAATACAAGTAGATAACTGGAAAAAGAACTTAATGAGATGGCCCTTCGCCAGTTCTTCTTCTCTTGGTCACTGAAGAAATAGGTTGTGAGTCTTCAGGGTCAATATTCAGCTTTTGCTCCAGATTTTCTTTATGTTGAATCTTGCCCCTTAGGAAGTTCACCCATGCTTTCTCAAACCTATTCTTTTGTGCCTTTGCATCCAACACATTCACCATTTCCACCCATTCACTGAACCCATACTGCATTGCACCAGGATTGTCAGTTTTAACCAGTGGCCCTCTGGTATAACTAACTTCAACGTGAAAGACTTTGGTGCCTGGCTTGATTGTTACATTGACACCATTGATAGTACCACTATGTCTTCTGGTTGACATGATCTGGGAGTAATAGCTTCTTGCTTCAGATTCATTTGTTATTTTTATACTCCCAGCACCAGCAGCCAGTACAGCGGACTTGATGTCTTCATTAGATACCTCGCCAGTTGGTTCAACAAATGTGCTAAGGTCAGCATCTCTTGACAGTGGTCTTCTTGGTTGTGGAATCCTTCTTGGTGGATTCAATACCTTCTTCACAACCTTCTTAACATTTGCAATTCGTTTAAGAATCCACTGGCCCTATTCTCCTTAGCCTTCTCCACTGAAATGTTCAAGCTTCTGGCATCGAATTCAGCTTCATCCTCAGGATAGTGTCTGTCCAGTTCTACATCCAGCATTTCTTTCAACTGGTCAACTATCCTGGGATCATTCTTAACCCTGGCATACTCCTCCTTAGTGATACCCAAAAGATTGGCATCACTCATATCAAGCAACTTGATCTGTGCAAGATGTGCCCTGGCTTCAACTTGGTTTCTTTGTTTCATCTTCTTTCTTTCTTTAATATCATTGCCAAGTCTAGCCAGTCTTCTGCTATCACTATCTGAAACTGGAGGTAGTACATCAGCATTGCCAGTTTCTAACATTACATCAGTGGTCGGCTGGGCAGATGCATCACCAGCTAAACCTTTTCCCTTATCCAACACATTCCCCCTAACATCTTGCTCACCAGCTTCAGTACTGGCAGCTACAACCATTTCCATGCCAGCTTGTCTTCCAGATGAAGTTCTTCCAGGTGCAACTGGTGGAAGGACTGCACTTCTTTCCCCCTTGGCAGCATCTAGACCTGCCCTAATACCTTCCCATTCAGAAGGGTGAGATGGCAACCGGTCAAGAGGCTGCCATGATTGCATGTCCTTACACTCCTTGAAAATCCCATACATCATCCTGAAAGACCTCCACAAATGGTTGGTCTCCTTTGACTGAGTCAAAACATTTGCAGTAACCTGTTCTTGACCAGTTTTTAATTCATTTAAGATCTTGGAGTCTTCATCCAAACCAGAGACAACCTTATCCTTTACTTCATCATCCTTCTTCTTCAAATTCTCTACTTCAGTTGTCAGTTTATCTAAAGATTGAGCATGTAGAGATACTTGGGTGTTCAAATTCTCTACTTCAGTTGTCAGTTTATCTAAAGATTGAGCATGTAGAGATACTTGGGTGTTCAAATTCTCTATGCTGCCTCTCAACTGGTTGATCTCACTGGTGAGTGGGGCCAGATCAACCTGAGGAGTGGCCAGCTTGGTGATCTCAGACATCACCCTTTCAATCAATTGTGCTTCTCTAGCACCCAGCGTATCCTCTATCTTTTGACCAACTGAAGTCATCAACTGCTCTCCAAGTTCAGTCACATTTAGGCCAGGTTTTTCAACTAATTCCTTTACCTGCCTTTCAATCTCCCTCAAATCTACTTCAGATGTTCTTACAGTGTTGCCAAGCAGATTGGAGATTGACGTTGTGACCTTGGACTGAGTAAGGTCAAAGGCTTCCTTCAAAGATGTTTCCAGATTATTGCAGCCAGTGACCAACTCATTTAGCTTCTTGAACACCAAGTCTTCATTAGATACCTCGCCAGTTGGTTCAACAAATGTGCTAAGGTCAGCATCTCTTGACAGTGGTCTTCTTGGTTGTGGAATCCTTCTTGGTGGATTCAATACCTTCTTCACAACCTTCTTAACATTTGCAATTCGTTTAAGAATCCACTGGCCCTATTCTCCTTAGCCTTCTCCACTGAAATGTTCAAGCTTCTGGCATCGAATTCAGCTTCATCCTCAGGATAGTGTCTGTCCAGTTCTACATCCAGCATTTCTTTCAACTGGTCAACTATCCTGGGATCATTCTTAACCCTGGCATACTCCTCCTTAGTGATACCCAAAAGATTGGCATCACTCATATCAAGCAACTTGATCTGTGCAAGATGTGCCCTGGCTTCAACTTGGTTTCTTTGTTTCATCTTCTTTCTTTCTTTAATATCATTGCCAAGTCTAGCCAGTCTTCTGCTATCACTATCTGAAACTGGAGGTAGTACATCAGCATTGCCAGTTTCTAACATTACATCAGTGGTCGGCTGGGCAGATGCATCACCAGCTAAACCTTTTCCCTTATCCAACACATTCCCCCTAACATCTTGCTCACCAGCTTCAGTACTGGCAGCTACAACCATTTCCATGCCAGCTTGTCTTCCAGATGAAGTTCTTCCAGGTGCAACTGGTGGAAGGACTGCACTTCTTTCCCCCTTGGCAGCATCTAGACCTGCCCTAATACCTTCCCATTCAGAAGGGTGAGATGGCAACCGGTCAAGAGGCTGCCATGATTGCATGTCCTTACACTCCTTGAAAATCCCATACATCATCCTGAAAGACCTCCACAAATGGTTGGTCTCCTTTGACTGAGTCAAAACATTTGCAGTAACCTGTTCTTGACCAGTTTTTAATTCATTTAAGATCTTGGAGTCTTCATCCAAACCAGAGACAACCTTATCCTTTACTTCATCATCCTTCTTCTTCAAATTCTCTACTTCAGTTGTCAGTTTATCTAAAGATTGAGCATGTAGAGATACTTGGGTGTTCAAATTCTCTATGCTGCCTCTCAACTGGTTGATCTCACTGGTGAGTGGGGCCAGATCAACCTGAGGAGTGGCCAGCTTGGTGATCTCAGACATCACCCTTTCAATCAATTGTGCTTCTCTAGCACCCAGCGTATCCTCTATCTTTTGACCAACTGAAGTCATCAACTGCTCTCCAAGTTCAGTCACATTTAGGCCAGGTTTTTCAACCAATTCCTTTACCTGCCTTTCAATCTCCCTCAAATCTACTTCAGATGTTCTTACAGTGTTGCCAAGCAGATTGGAGATTGACGTTGTGACCTTGGACTGAGTAAGGTCAAAGGCTTCCTTCAAAGATGTTTGCCAGATTATTGCAGCCAGTGACCAACTCATTTAGCTTCTTGAACACCAAGTCTTCATTAGATGAAAACTTGTTTATCCCCAGATCAACCACCTTAATGTTTGTCAAGTGATCCTTGTGGTATCTGGAGAAAGACTTGGTGTTTTTGTCAAGTGTCTTTTGAATCTCCTCCACCCTGGTAAGAAGGTTTTGGAGATCGGTGTAACATCCCGAACTTTTATTTAACGTTTGACTAATGCCGTTAAGTCAATTTGGGTGTCGTTAAGTCTTTACTTAATATTTGAATGTAGTTATGTGTGGTTAACGTAGATAAAGTAGTTAGGTTTAAAAGCCTAAATTTTAATGACGAATAAAAGTGTGATTAATGTCGCTTAAAGGCTATGTAGTGCCTTTTAATGAAGGACTAATGTTGTATATGGTCAATAATGCAGTTTGTGGCCAATAATGAAGGGTTTAGAAGTTCAGGGACTGATTTTGACATAGGTTGAAATCAAAAAACGGGTTTAAGGATTTGATGTGTGTAATTAGGGCTGATTTAGCAGCCATTAGCAATTAATAACTCACACACAAAGTCTCTCTAATCTTTTCTTGATTTCTAAAGCAATTAATCTAGTTTTTTGGGTCTAACGATTGGGTATTTTGGTGTTGGAATCGATCAGCCATCTAGCAAGCAGGTAATCATTGAATCGTTGGTTGTATTTTCAGATTTAGAGGTGGTTTAATTATGGGACAAATCTGATTAAGATGGGATTATGCAAGTAGTTAGGGTTTATGTGGTGTTTTGGGTAATTAACATTGAAAGTGATGTTAAACGAGTCCGTAGTCGATCGTGATGATCAAAATATGTTTAATTATGTCGAAAACATGTTTGGGAAGAAGACTTGATCGATTGAAACCTGGATAATTAATGAAGAAAGTCGTTTTACGAAAGCTGGATGAAATTATAGTCATTTTCGTAAAACTGAGCCTAAGTTCGTCGGAACGAAGATAGACTTCGTTTGGAGCTATCTTCGTTAGGAGTAGATAACTTCGTAAAAAGGATTTTGAGATTAAGTTCGTAAAGAGGATTAATTTCGTAAACTATCTTCGTTGGTTATATAAATTCGTTCAGAGATCATCTTCGCAAGTTATAATCATTTTCGTAAAGTATTAAACGAAGTTTATGTTCGTACGAAGATTAACTTCGTATGAATGATTTTTGGGTTATCTTCAGCAGATCAACTTAAATTCGTAAAGAAGCTATTTTCATAAAGTAGATCGAACGAAGTTTAAGTTCGTACGAAGGTTATCTTCGTAAGGTGTAATTCTGGAATTTTACGTAGTCAGTCTTAAGTTCGTACGAGGGGGGGGTCCATTTAAGGTCCTAAATGACTTATACTTTATATGTTAATGTACGATAGGTGTCGGGGATTACTGATAAGCACTATTAGCTATTTGGTTGCACGTGTACACTACTACCAGGTAAGATACACTACTCTGACACGCTGGGGGATCAACTAAAAGCTGGTTTCAAATCGTAAACACTTCCATTCGGTACCTTATTATTGCATGTGGGCATATGGGTTACTTGGGAGGTATTATGGGTTATGCAGTTGACCATGAGACCTGAGATGCAGTCCCTATTGTAGTGTAATGCAGTATTGCTTAATGTAATATGTAGTTATGCAGTTGATGTAGTTTAATGAAGTATATTGATATGTATGATATATAGAAATGAAGTTGATGTGTGATATGCATGCCTGACCTGTACGCCTAGTTCACTAGACTTGCTAGTTGCTATGTCACTTGCACGTTTAAGGATCCAAACGTAATGAAGTTAAAGTGTGTGAATGTCTAGGAATGTGTGTTCCCTAGACTATATGTGTGTGAATGTTTGGGAATGCAGGGACCCAATCTATATGTGTGAAATTGAGCTCATAAAACAGATGCAGTGAAAAGTGTTAAGCTTAACCCGTACTAGCCTTAGCCGGGCAAGTGCGTAGATGCAGTTGTTGCTTGGGTGGCTCCTCGCAACGTGGTCTCTATAACGCAGGGCGAGTAATACGAGGGGTTTAACCAACCTACATATACGGATTACTCAAGGATTGGCTTGCCATTCCTTAACGACGTAAGATGAGTAGTCTTTTGACTAATCATCCAGTCGGGTGTGATGCAGGGCACACTTATATGCAGTTAACGAAGATACGTGTGACAATGTGTGAACTAATGCAGGATAGGCACCATTAGGATGATTATCCTAATTGAAACGAAGTTGAAATGCAGTATATGTGTGAACGTGTGATGTGTGTTGTGCCTAATAAAACTTGTCTAATAATGAAGATTGTTTTAATTGGACAAATGCTTTTAAATTAGGTGTTATCTTACTTAGCTATTCTTATAGCTAACACTTGCTTCTTAATGTGGTTGTTCCCTCAGGTTTAGCTTGATGGAACTAGATGCAGGACGTGTGAGCTTGGGTAGATGCAATGCAGGAGCCTTAGCTACCCTTAGACGATGCTTTCTTTAGACATTCATTACATTTCGTGTTTAATGTCGAATTTATGTAGTGATGTGTGAACGGTTGTTTTATGTTGGGCAACCGTTGGGTTTTCATTTGAACTATTGTTTGATATGGCATGTAACACCAAATAAATGCAGAAACCGAAATGTTTCTATCGGTTTCGACTTTTACAGTCTTTACTTCCGCAAGTAACACCGTTAGGTGAAAAGTTTTTTGAAAACCCATATTTTTAAACGACGGGTGTTACAAGTTGGTATCAGAGAAGTATTTTAAGTGAACCAAGGCCTATTGACCATAGGATTTGGACTTAAACTTAAGGTGTGCATGCTAGGTACTCGTAGGATGCCTTAGCTAGAGATGACATGTGATGTAGGATGGGTTGGGATGAGTGCGAGTGTGATAGGGCTTACGAGATGTTTACGTTACGATGATATGTTTTAGCCTTATCTCGACGAGCTTTTTTGTTTTATTTTGCGCTTATCGACTCCACCATTTTATTGAAGGAAAATGGTTAACACTCGCAACCGTAACATCCAACGCGACGGAGCTACTGCTAGCGTTACTCCACCTGTCCATCCGGGTGCAGGTGCTTCTAATGCTGCTAATGCTGCTGCTAATGCTAATGTGAATCGTGTGAACCCTCGCCGTGTTAATCAACCAGGCTCATTGGGTCCGATGCCTCCACCACCTGGCAATCCTCCGAGAGTTAACGATGTAGTGGTGGATCAGATTCCCGATCAGACGGAGATGTATAATCTTGTGCTAACTCTTCAGGCCCAGTTGGCCCAAACGCAAGAACAGTTGAATCAGGCGTTGGCAGCTAACGCAGAGGAACTGGTAACAGTCACTCTGTGCCTTCTCACCACACTGAGCCACCGGTCGATGATGTTGTTATTCCCCATGCTAATGTTAATGTGGTTCCTCCTAATGATGTTCACGCCCCTCGATTCAAGTTTGAAAGTTTCCAGAAGTGTGGAGCTCAGAAATTCTATGGAACACTTAATGCAGTAGGTTGCATGGAATGGCTTGATGATACTGAGATGGTTTTTGAAGCTTGTGATTATCCCGAGGATAAGAAAGTGTTGTGTGCTAGTAGGATGTTGAAAGAAGGTGCTCGGGACTGGTGGAAGAGCATTACTATTTCGATGACTCCAGCTATGGTATCTGCTATCTCGTGGGATAACTTTAAGCAGAAATTCATTGAGGAATATATTGGGGTTCATGAGCAGCGTAAGATGGAAAAGGAGTTTCGTGCCTTGACGGCTGAAGTCGGAAAGGTCAACGGGTATGCTCGTTCCTTCATGGAGAAGATGAAGTTCGTGGGTCATTTATTCCGTACTGATGCAGATCAGGTTGCTTGCTATGTTGATGGTTTGCCTCCGAGTTATCGAGGTATCTGCAGGCAGCACAAGACTCTGACTGAAGCTATCAAGGAGTCTAAGAAGCTTGACGATGATTTCGCTTCGGACAAGAAGGTTGAGAAGAGTGATGATAAGAAGCCAGGGTTTAAAAGAAGGTCAAATTGGTCTTCCAATAACAATAATAATAAGAAGTTCCGTGGAAGTGGTAGTTCGAGTGGTGACAAGGATAAAAAGAAGAATGGTTCATGGTGTACATTTTGCAAGACAATTCATGAAGGGCATTGTACCGACAAGACAAGAAGGTGCCATAAGTGTGGGAAGTCGGGACATCTTACCACTGAATGTAGGGACAAGACTCGTTGCTACAAGTGCCAAGAAACGGGTCATCTCATTGCCGATTGTCCACAGATGAAGAATGCTGGAAAGAAGACCGCCACGACAGCAACAAAAGTGAGAGCTCTTCAAATGACGGTTGATGACGCAAGGAACAACGATGAAGTGGTAAGTGGTACTTTCCTTGTTAATTCAAAGCTTGCCTCTGTTTTATTTGATTCAGGTGCAAATAGGTCGTTTGTGTCCACATTATTTGCTCCTAAGCTAGAAAGAGTCACTACTCCCTTAGATTGTTCATTAGAGGTAGAAATTGCTAATGGTACGGTTAATAATACGTGTGGGATATGACGATTGTGACATTGAGATTGAAGGTCGTTCTTTTCCAGTCCAACTATTACCTACTACCTTAGGTGGTTTTGATGTAGTGATTGGTATGGATTGGTTGGCTAGAAATGAAGCTAGTATTTTATGTTCCCAAAAGATAATTCGATTGCCTATATCCGAGGGTAAAGTGATAACGGTGTATGGAGACAAGAAGAGAGGGGGAATAAAGATTATTAGTATGATGAAAGCTATTAAAAGTATAAGGAAAAACAAGAGCCATTTCTTGGCTTATGTCATAGATGCAAGAAAAGAGAAGTCTCCAATCACTAGTGTTGAGGTAGTATCCAATTTCCCCGATGTGTTTCCCGATGATCTACCCGGTATTCCTCCCGATCGTGAAGTTACTTTTCAGATAGATCTTATTCCCGGTGCTACACCCATTGCTAAAGCACCTTACCGATTAGCTCCTACAGAAATGAAGGAATTAATGACGCAACTACAGGAGTTACTTGATAAGGGGTTCATACAACCTAGTTCCTCGCCTTGGGGAGCTCCGGTTCTCTTTGTTAAGAAGAAGGATGGATCAATGCGCATGTGTATTGACTACCGTGAGTTGAACAAATGAACGGTCAAGAATAAGTATCCTCTCCCGAGAATTGATGATCTTTTTGATCAACTACATGGTGCTTCGTATTTTTCAAAGATTGATTTGCGGTCCGGTTATCATCAGTTAAGGTAAAGAAGGAAGATGTAGCAAAGACAGCTTTCCGGACTAGATATGGTCATTATGAGTTCTTGGTCATGCCATTTGGGTTGACCAATGCTCCAGCCGCGTTTATGGACTTAATGAATCGGGTATGCCGCCCCTTTCTAGATCATTTTGTTATTGTGTTTATTGATGATATTTTGATCTATTCTAAGTCAGAGGATGAACACCGTGAGCATTTGAAAGCAGTTTTGGAGGTGTTGAGGGAGAAGAAGTTGTACGCAAAGTTTTCTAAATGTGAGTTTTGGCTCCGAGAAGTGCAGTTTCTTGGTCATATTATTACATCGGAAGGTATTAAAGTAGATCCTTCAAAGATTGAAGCTGTTTCAAATTGGGAACAGCCAAAGACTCCTACCGAGATTAAGAGTTTTCTTGGTTTGGCTGGGTATTATAGAAGGTTTATTCAGGATTTTTCCCGAATAGCCAAGCCTATGACGGAATTAACAAAGAAGGGTGGGAAGTACGAGTGGACTAAAAAGCAGGAAAATGCATTCCAAACGTTGAAAAAGAAGTTGTGTGAAGCTCCTATCCTTGCCTTGCCTGAAGGTACTGATGATTTAGTGGTATATAGCGATGCTTCTATTACGGGTTTGGGTTGTGTCTTAATGCAGAGAGACAAAGTGATTGCCTATGCTTCACGTCAGTTGAAGCCTCATGAGAAGAATTACCCTACCCATGATCTTGAGCTAGCGGCGGTTGTGTTTGCATTGAAATTATGGAGACATTACTTATATGGTACTAAGTGCACACTTTACACCGACCATAAGAGTTTACAATATATGTTTACTCAAAAGGATATGAATGTGAGACAAAGAAGGTGGATGGAATTACTTAAAGACTATGATTGTGAAATCAAATACCATCCGGGTAAAGCCAATGTAGTGGCGGATGCACTAAGTAGGAAAGTGCAAAGCTCTTCTTGTAAGTTGATGAGCATGCAAGTTCAGGCCAAGTCGGGTCTATTAGATCGAATTAAAGAAGCACAAGAGATGGCATTAATGAAGGATAATATTGATAAAGAGAGTATTGGGAAGAAGAAACGACTTGTGATGGAGACTAATAGCCGTGGGTTTAAAACATACAAGGGTCATATTTGGGTGCCACTGCTTGGTGGTAACCGGGAGTTGATCCTTGAAGAGGTCCATAGAAGTAGGTATTCGATGCATCCTGGTGTCACCAAAATGTATGCAGATTTGAAGCCGATTTATTGGTGGCCGGATATTAAAGGTGAAGTAGCTCATTTTGTAGCAAAGTGTTTGACATGTGCACGTGTGAAAACGGACCATAAAAAGCCGTATGGTTTGTTGCATCAATTAGACGTTCCCGAGTGGAAATGGGATCACATCACGATGGACTTTGTAACGAAGCTACCGAAAACGCCGAAAGGGAATGATATGATTTGGGTGATTGTAGATAGATTGACGAAGAGTGCTCATTTTCTAGCTACCCGACAAGATGTGCCTTTAACGAAGATGGCGAAGTTGTACATAGATGAAGTTGTCTCGAAACATGGAGTTCCATTGTCTATTGTCTCGGATAGGGACACTAGATTTGTGTCTAAATTTTGGAAGGGTCTTCAACGAGAATTGGGTACTAGAGTGAATTTGAGTACCGCCTATCATCCCCAAACCGATGGGCAAAGTGAGAGAACCATCCAAACCTTAGAGGATATGTTGAGAACGTGTGTACTAGACTATGGTGGAGCATGGGATGAACACTTGAAGTTGATCGAATTTGCTTATAATAATAGTCACCATGCAAGTATTGGAATGCCACCATTTGAAATGTTATATGGAAGGAGATGTAGACTCCAAGTTGTTGGATGGAGCCCGGTGAAAAGCAGTTGACCGGTCCCGCAATTATTGAAATTACCTCTGAAAAGGTTAATGTAGCTAAAGAAGCCTTACGTGTGGCAAGAGAAAGGCAGAAACATATGCAGATAAGAAAAGGAGACCGATTGAGTTTAATGTTGGTGATTTAGTGATGCTGAAAGTATCACCTTGGAAAGGAGTTATCCGATTTGGAAAGAAGGGAAAGTTGAGTCCACGTTTCATTGGACCTTTTAAAGTGTGAAGCGCATTAAAGATGTGGCATATCAGTTGGAATTACCTCCAGAATTGGATGGAATTCACAACACCTTCTCATGTATCCTACTTGAGGAAATGTTTAGCTGAGGAGTCGAGTGTGATTCCTATTAAAGACGTGAGTATTGACCCAATGAAGAGAATAGTAGACGAACCGGTAGCGATACTTGGAAGAAAGCAAAAGAAGTTACGCCGAAAAGTGATTGAACTTGTCTTGATAAAGTGGAAGCATAATCATGGAGAAAACTTGACTTGGGAAACTGAAGCAGTAATGAAGGAGAAATATCCCGAGTTGTTCCTATCTGATGAGATTCCGGGGACGGAATCCTCTTAAGGGGGAGGTATTTGTAACATCCCGAATGTTTATTTAACGTTTGACTAATGCCGTTAAGTCAATTTGGGGTGTCGTTAAGTCTTTACTTAATATTTGAATGTAGTTATGTGTGGTTAACGTAGATAAAGTAGTTAGGTTTAAAAGCCTAAATTTTAATGACGAATAAAAGTGTGATTAATGTCGCTTAAAGGCTATGTAGTGCCTTTTAATGAAGGACTAATGTTGTATATGGTCGATAATGCAGTTTGTGGCCAATAATGAAGGGTTTAGAAGTCCAGGGACTGATTTTGACATAGGTTGAAATCTAAAAACGGGTTTAAGGATTTGATGTGTGTAATTAGGGCTGATTTAGCAGCCATTAGCAATTAATAACTCACACACAAAGTCTCTCTAATCTTTTCTTGATTTCTAAAGCAATTAATCTAGTTTTTGGGTCTAACGATTGGGTATTTTGGTGTTGGAATCGATCAGCCATCTAGCAAGCAGGTAATCATTGAATCGTTGGTTGTATTTTCAGATTTAGAGGTGGTTTAATTATGGGACAAATCTGATTAAGATGGGATTATGCAAGTAGTTAGGGTTTATGTGGTGTTTTGGGTAATTAACATTGAAAGTGATGTTAAACGAGTCCGTAGTCGATCGTGATGATCAAAATATGTTTAATTATGTCGAAAACATGTTTGGGAAGAAGACTTGATCGATTGAAACCTGGATAATTAATGAAGAAAGTCGTTTTACGAAAGCTGGATGAAATTATAGTCATTTTCGTAAAACTGAGCCTAAGTTCGTCGGAACGAAGATAGACTTCGTTTGGAGCTATCTTCGTTAGGAGTAGATAACTTCGTAAAAAGGATTTTGAGATTAAGTTCGTACAGAGGATTAATTTCGTAAACTATCTTCGTTGGTTATATAAATTCGTTCAGAGATCATCTTCGCAAGTTATAATCATTTTCGTAAAGTATTAAACGAAGTTTATGTTCGTACGAAGATTAACTTCGTATGAATGATTTTTGGGTTATCTTCAGCAGATCAACTAAATTCGTAAAGAAGCTATTTTCGTAAAGTAGATCGAACGAATTTTAAGTTCGTACGAAGGTTATCTTCGTAAGGTGTAATTCTGGAATTTTACGTAGTCAGTCTTGAGTTCGTACGAGGGTCCATTTAAGGTCCTAAATGACTTATACTTTATATGTTAATGTACGATAGGTGTCGGGGATTACTGATAAGCACTATTAGCTATTTGGTTGCACGCGTACACTACTACCAGGTAAGATACACTACTCTGACACGCTGGGGGATCAACTAAAAGTTGGTTTCAAATCGTAAACACTTCCATTCGGTACCTTATTATTGCATGTGGGCATATGGGTTACTTGGGAGGTATTATGGGTTATGCAGTTGACCATGAGACCTGAGATGCAGTCCCTATTGTAGTGTAATGCAGTATTGCTTAATGTAATATGTAGTTATGCAGTTGATGTAGTTTAATGAAGTATCTTGATATGTATGATATATAGAAATGAAGTTGATGTGTGATATGCATGCCTGACCTGTACGCCTAGTTCACTAGACTTGCTAGGTTGCTATGTCACTTGCACGTTTAAGGATCCAAACGTAATGAAGTTAAAGTGTGTGAATGTCTAGGAATGTGTGTTACCTAGACTATATGTGTGTGAATGTTTGGGAATGCAGGGACCCAATCTATATGTGTGAAATTGAGCTCATAAAACAGATGCAGTGAAAAGTGTTAAGCTTAACCCGTACTAGCCTTAGCCGGGCAAGTACGTAGATGCAGTTGTTGCTTGGGTGGCTCCTCGCAACGTGGTCTCTATAACGCAGGGCGAGTAATACGAGGGGTTTGACCAACCTACATATACGGATTACTCAAGGATTGGCTTGCCATTCCTTAACGACATAAGATGAGTAGTCTTTTGACTAATCATCCAGTCGGGTGTGATGCAGGGCACACTTATATGCAGTTAACGAAGATACGTGTGACAATGTGTGAACTAATGCAGGATAGGCACATTTAGGATGATTATCCTAATTGAAACGAAGTTGAAATGCAGTATATGTGTGAACGTGTGATGTGTGTTGTGCCTAATAAAACTTGTCTAATAATGAAGATTGTTTAATTGGACAAATGCTTTTAAATTAAGTGTTATCTTACTTAGCTATTCTTATAGCTAACACTTGCTTCTTAATGTGGTTGTTCCCTCAGGTTTAGCTGATGGAAACTAGATGCAGGACGTGTGAGCTTGGGTAGATGCAATGCAGGAGCCTTAGCTACCCTTAGACGATGCTTTCTTTAGACATTCATTACATTTCGTATTTAATGCCGAATTTATGTAGTGATGTGTGAACGGTTGTTTTATGTTGGGCAACCGTTGGGTTTTCATTTGAACTATTGTTTGATATGGCATGTAACACCAAATAAATGCAGAAACCGAAATGTTTCTATCAGTTTTCGACTTTTACAGTCTTTACTTCCGCAAGTTAACACCGTTAGGTGAAAAGTTTTTTGAAAACCCATATTTTTAAACGACGGGTGTTACATCGGCTTGTAAAGAGACAACTTGACTGTCCAGTGACGAAGGAGAAGGTGTCACTGGACCAGCAGCAGTTACTACTGGAGCAACTGGAGGAGGTAAACTTAAAGAAGTCTCCCCAGTTGTCATACCAGCAGTTGAAGAAATTATAGGAGTGGTGGTAGAAGAAAGGACTGGAAAAACAATGTGTTGTTCATGCTGAGAATGCTCAGGTGTGAACAACGGCGGCGGTGGGGGTGGCATTTCTCGAGCAAGTGAGAATTGCCCAGTTTGTGAATCGTTATAAGTTGGGAATGGTATATTAGTAGGCACATTTTCTTGGGTGGTGAAAGTGAAATTGATGCATCTAGAAGCGAGACTGGAGATGAAGGGTTTTGATCTGGTACAGCAGCATCAAAAATCTCCAAGTCTGTTTCAGTACCTTCAGAATCCGAAGATTCTATAAGGATTTCCTCGTCATTAACATTCATGTCCAGATCCATGAATGTAACTAAGGGCTGACCAGAAGGGTCAGTCTCCAGATGACCTTCCCCAGTTTCCTGGATGGGTGCATCTGTTGGAGGATCAGATACCGAGGTATCTTCACCAGGAATAGAGGTTATTGGGGTTGCTTCAGTTATGGTTGCTCTATCCTCAACCACAACATTAGACGAACTGGAGGGTCCCTCATTATTTTGAGGCCCGCCCAGTTGTCTTTCTGACTCACCTTCAATTGGTGCATCAGTTGAAGCGAATGCCAGTTGCATTCGTTCTGGAATCTCGACCTCTCCAGCTTCAGATACCAGAGAGTCTAAATTCCTCAACATATCTGGCGCAGTGTACGGTGAATTTGTACTTAAGTATGCTTCTCTGCCCAGAATATGTTTAAAACAGAGAGAGAGAAACCTTGAGAAGGGGATACAAACACCCCTTGTGCCCTTCAGCTTTTGTACTAGGCTTCTAAACAAGATGTCTGCAAAGTCTACTCTCAATCCGTTCCACAAGCAGTAAGCCATTTCTGCTTGTGAGGAGTTGATTTGGTCAAGACCACCAGAACTCCCACCCATACTCTCCACCAGGTGGATGAAAAAATACCTCCATGAAGGTGTAAGACCCTTCATGGTCATCGCACCCTTCGTCTTCAAAACCCCATTGTCCAAACACTCCTTATGTCCCATTTCAAGGAGGACTTGACGAAAATTTATATTTGGGGGTAAGACGACTGGAGATTCACCCTCTCTCCAGTAATTGAGGTGTAAGGCATCCCTCAATACGTCAGCGGACAAGGTACACTGGATTGTTCCACCTTTTAATGTAAAACTGATGGAGGAACAATCGGAAGAAAGAGTGGCAGTGTACCAAAACTCACACAAGTAGTTGTGAAACAACTTGCGTGGGTTTAGAGAGAATGAGGGTCCTATTGGAGAATCCTTCAAAAAATTTAGATTCTACCAATAAGGGTATTGGACCCTTGAGATCCTTGTAAGCTTGCCATCGGATTATTAGGATTGAGTTTGATGACCGAAGCATTACTAGGAGCACCAGATGCCGGTTTGACATCTGGTGAAGGAGCATATGGAATAGTCAAGAGATTTACATCTCTTGAACGGGATGATCTAGGTGCCATTGGAAAATGAAATTGAAATTTGGGAATTAGGGTTCTTGATTTGTGAAGCAGAGAGAGAAATGAAGCAATTTTGATGATTGGGAAGTAAATGAAAGAATGTAGAAGGAAGTAAATGAGTTCGGAGTAAATAAGGGTATTTATAAGGGATTCAAGATCCCAATGAAATACCAAAAATTATATTTTATTTCACAAAATCCATTTTGTAGATATTTCAACAAAGTAAGTTTGAATTTTGAAATAAAATCATAATTTGCCATGTCAACATTAAATGCTACCATGTCAGCATTAAATGCTACGACGGCTTATCTTACCCACGCGCCCACTCACTTTTTATTTTCCCAATACAAACAGTTGTCAAGTACTAAAATAGCTTTAAACACGTCAGATCACGATACCAAGTGGTTTAAAACACTCGAGTACCATCACGTGTCACAAATATTGACCAAGTATTTCTAACGTTATAAAACAAGACAAGACTGAACCTGGTCACTGGAGGATCAGTCCAGTGCCAGTTTCCAACTGAAGAGTTCTTCAGTTGCCATTTTCAAACAAAAACGAATTTTAGTCAGAAAATTATTTTGAGTCTTTCCCCCTAAAATGATGATCCAGAAATCAGTTAGTGCCAAGATAGTATCACAAAGGCGTTCGATAGCCTGGCGAGCAAAGATTATCTGGACCTCCTCAACTGGAGAACTTCATCAGTGTCACTGACGCGTTCAATAACAAAGAAATCTCCAGTTTTTAAGGATTTAACATTCCCAGTTCGCTGATGAGATGTTTAAAGGTTTTCTCATCGAGAGGTTTTGTAAAAACATCAGCTAACTGTTTGTCAGTGGGGATGAAATGTAATTCAATGTCTCCTTTCATAACATGATCTCGAATGAAATGATACCTGATGTCAATATGCTTTGTTTTGGAGTGCATCACTGGGTTGTGAGATATAGCAATTGCACTGGTGTTGTCACAAAAGATTGGGGTCCTTGTATACTTTTGACCATAATCTAGTAACTGGTTCTTGATCCAGAGAATCTGGGCACAGCAACTGGCCGCAGAAATGTACTCTGCCTCAGCATGGACATAGAGACTGAAGTCTGCTTCTTGCTGGTCCAACTTACCAGTTTTCCCTCCAAGGAAATGACAACCACCAGTTGTTGATTTTCTATCTATCTTACAACCTGCATGATCAGAATCTGAATAACCCATTAGATCTAATCCTGAGCCTTTGGGGTACCAAAGACCAAGATTAGGACACCCTTTCAGGTATCTAAAGATACGCTTTACAGCGTGCAAATGTGATTCTTTAGGGTTAGCCTGAAACCTGGCACAAAAACATGTTGCAAACATTATATCTGGTCGACTGGCAGTTAAGTACATCAGTGAACCAACCATACCACGATAGTCAGTTATGTTAACTGGTTTGCCAGTTGGGTCAGAGTCCAAATTTAATGGTGCTGCAATAGGTGTGTTTTTCGATGGGATTGAATCAAATTTGTATTTTCTTAACAAATCTCTGACATATTTTCCTTGGTTTATGAAAATTCCATTTTCAGTTTGCTTAATCTGAAGACCTAAGAAAAATGTTAATTCACTCATTAAACTCATCTCATACTCAGATGACATGATTTTAGAAAACTTTTTACACATTGCATCATCAGTTGAACCAAATATAATGTCATCACATAAATTTGTACCAATAAGATATTACCTCTTTCTTTCAAGATAAACAAGGTATTATCTATTGCACCTCTTTGAAAGTCATTTTTAAGAAGATGTTTAGTTAAAGTATCATACCAGGCTCTTGGGGCTTGTCTTAGACCATACAATGCTCTGTTCAGTCTATAAACCCAATGAGGATGCTTCTCATCGATGAAACCTGGAGTCTGCTTAACATAAACTTCTTCTTCCAATGTTCCATTATGGAACGCACTTTTGACATCCATCTGGAAGACCTTGAACTGCAGATGGGCTGCATAAGCCAAAAATATTCTTATGGCTTCAAGTCTTGCAACTGGAGCAAAAGTTTCATCAAAGTCAACGCCCTCTGATTGACAATAACCCTGGGCAACTAATCTGGCCTTGTTTCTTACAACATGGCCATCTTCATCTATCTTGTTTCGGTAGACCCATCTTGTACCAATAGGTTCTTCCTTTAACCCTGGTGGACAAGGAACAAGCTCCCAAACATTGTTCCTTTCAAACTGGACGAGCTCTTCTTGCATAGCTTCCACCCAGCTTGGGTCTGCCATAGCCTCATCAATCTTCTTTGGTTCAATTAGTGATAAGAAGGTGACGTTTAAGCATTGCTCACTGGTGGCTCTTCTAGTCTGAACCCCACTATTTGGATCTCCCACAATCTGTTCAATTGGATGTGCTCGAGTCCATCTAGTGTATTGACTAGGCTGGTGTAAAACAATATCAGTGCAAGTCACCTGGCGATCTTCTTCAGTTGCAGTAGCTTCTGGAGGAGGATCAGTCCAAACTACTTCTACATCCTCATCAGAGTCAATGAGGTCACGATTTGCATCATGAAATTCTTCATTCAAAGGCATTTCTTGAAGAACTGGAGAAGTTGGAGTTCGAACTGGTGCTGATATTGAAGTGGCACGTACATCAGATCCAATCACCAATTCTTGTGGTAAGTTGAAATTGATGGAGGGATAGAATGATGTGTCACTGGTGGTGTTCTTCTTCTTAACTGGTTCCAATTTGTTGTAACTGGAAACATCTTTTGGTGAAGCAACTGACGGATGAACTTGGTCAGTTTCACCAAAATTGATTGGAATGACTGGAGTAATATCAAGGCTTGGTCTCTTGTTGATTGCTTCAGTTGATTCATCGAATGTGACATGAATTGCCTCATGAACCTTTTGGAGTCTATAATTATAAACTCTAAAGGCCTTTCGAATATCTGAATAACCTAAAAATACCCTTCATCAGCTTTTGCATCAAACTTTCCAAGCTGACTGGAATTGTTTAAGATATAAACTGGACAACCAAATACATGAAAGTATCCAATATTTGGTTTACGATTCCTGAGTACTTCATAGGCAGTCTTCTTATGTCTCTTGATGTAGACTAACTGGTTTTGGGTGTGACAAGCAGTTGCAACTGCTTCAGCCCAAAAACTGGTGGGAAGACTTGATTCAGATAGCATACTTCTGGCTGCTTCTATCAGTGTGCGATTCTTTCTTTCCACAACTCCATTTTGCTCTGGAGAGTGTGCTGATGAGAAGTTTTGAGAGATGCCAGTGTCATTGCAAAATGTTTCAAGTACCTTATTTCGAAATTCAGTACCATTATCACTTCACAACTGACAAACTTTTCGAGTATACTTGAGCTCAATTCTTTTAATGAGAGAGATGATTTCAGCAGGTGCATCACTTTTGGATCTGATGAATACCACCCAGCAGTATCTGGTGAATTCATCAACCACAACTAGAGTGTACTTCTTTCCAGCTCTAGTTTGAACATTCACTGGACCAAAGAAATCCATATGTAGCATGTGAAGAGGTTCAGTGATGCTAAAATTTTGCCTAGTTTTGAAACTGGCCCTTTTCTGCTTGCCCATCTCACACCCTGGACATGGCTTTTCTTTATTAAAAGAAATCTGGGGTATCCCATCAACCAGTTGTTTGCGAGACAACTTGTTAATATTTTTAAAATTAAAATGGGATAATCTTTTATGCCATAGCCAGTTGGTGTCCTCATCAGCCTTGGTATAGAAACATTGCTCTTTTGGAGCTGGTTCCATATCCATGATGTATACATTTCCTTTTCTTGGTGCAACCATCACCACTTTCCAATCCTTGTTAAATATGTGCCTTGAGCAATATCGAACAAAACTCTGAAGCCATCATCACAAAGTTGGCTGACACTGATCAGGTTGTATTTCAAACCATTCACAAATGCAACTCTTTTGAATTTGACTTGTCCATTATTGAGCACACCATATCCTTCAGTCTTTCCAGATTGATCATTACCAAACGTCACTGTCGGTCCATCTTGGACAGTGAACTCTTTAAGCAGGGGCTTACATCCGGTCATAGTCCGGCCAGCAGCGCTGTCCAGATACCAGATATTCTTCTTTCGATCGCCCTGCACACCCACAAAAATCATTAGTTATTTTTGTGAACCCATCTTTTCTTGATGGGTTCACTGGACTTCTCTACAGAAGTCACAGTAGATTGTTGTGGTGTTGAATCGGAGGCTGCATCTGGAGCTTTTTCACCAGCTCCAGGTGCAGGAGTAAAAACGATTGGTACTTGATACTTACTCCCCTTATTTTTACCAGATTTAGTTCCAGATGGAACATTCTTTTGATTAGGTTTTGAAGGGAGTGGTTTAATATTTTGTTTGAAAACTGGAGGTGATGAACCTTCTTCCAGATTTTTAATCCGGGCAGTACAACTCTGAACCTGTCGAGACAAAAGTTGGAGTTGACTGTCCAGATTAAACAAAATATTATTTTCATCAGGCAGCTGAACCTTGGACCTTGGTTCAACTGGAGCTTTAGTCTGTCGGGTCTTGGGCACCTTAGACTTTTGAGGTAAAGGCTTGTTACCAGTGGCCTTTTTGACTGGAGCTTTAGCCTGTTTGGCTCCAGTTTTAACCTCAAAGGGGGTGGTCTCAAAGGGTTCAGTTTTAACAGCTTCAGGTTGATCATAAGGTGTTTCAACCCTGAGAGCTGGAGGCAATGCATGAAGATCTGGTATGAGAGCTGCTATCTCCAGATCTCCAGATTTCCATGCATTCTTCTGGGCATCGATAGTTCTTGAAAATGCATCATAGTTTTTACCAGATGCTTTTACCCATGACTTGATAATCTTTTGTTTTTTTTCAAGATCAGAAAATAATTTTTGATTATCAAGTTCCAAAGCCTCAATCTTTAAAACTGACTCCTTGAGAGCCAACTGGACACTTTGTAAATCATTCAGTTGTGGTTTAACATTGTTCATTCAATTAAGATAGTGTCAAGATATCTTTCACTATCAGCTCTTACAGTTTCCACAAAAGCTAAATCACCACTTAATGATTCAGCCAGGTCCAGTTTCAGTTCTGGGTCAATTTGGTGGTCATAATCACATACCTTTTTCAAGATGATGTCCACCCATCTTCCAGTGATGACATCTTCTTTTGCCACGTGCTGCTGTTGATCTTCCAAGGCCATGAAACACATGTCCCTTTCCTCTTCTTCATCAGCTGATGAGTCATCAGAGTACTCCCATTTTCCCTCAGTTGTGCCATTAAGCACTGATCCTTTTCCTTTTCCATGGACAGGAGGGCAATCTGGGCCTTAAGCTTCTTGTATTTAGCTTTGTAGCTATCATCAGGCCGATTGAAATTAGGGACAGGGGGGGCAGTTTGGTTGTTCAACTGACTAGATCTGCATTCCTTCATAAAGTGACCTTTCTTGCCATACTTATAGCATGTAAGATTGGTTTTATCCAGAGAGCTGGAGCTGGAAGCATTGTTTGGGCCATTAAATCTTTTAGATTTATTCTTAAACCTGTTAAAGGTTTTAGCAATCATGGCTACCAGATCATCATCGTCAGTTTCATCACAACCATCACTTTTCAGTGGTCAGACCAGAGTACAAGAGGGGGGAAAAGAAAGCCAGGCAACATGGCTACCACATCACAACCAGTCACTAATTTCAGTGGTCAGGCCAGAGTTCAAGAAACTGTTTAACATCTCCTTCATTGAGTGTGCCTGGACACTCTCTATGCAGACATTAAAGCAGCACAAGGTCGCTCAGGTACACTAGCAACCTTGGAACTCTGGGCATGGTTCATGGCATCTTGCTCAGCCACCAGTCTTGCAGCATTGTTATCTTCAGTGAATCTGAAGGCTCCACAGAGCGATGCAAGAGTATGGCTGTGCAAGGTTTTACCTTGTCTCAAGACAAGAACCATGTTTTCCCATTTGGAAGGAAGAATATCACAAAACTTCTCAAGAAGAATATCCTTATCCTTCTTTACACCCAAGCCTCTCAACTGATTAATGAGGCTAGAAAATCTGGTGTATGTACCAGTTAGACTTTCATTGGGCAAGGCAAAGAAGGATTCATACTTCTTGTTCAAGGCAACTTTCCTGGTGACAATAGTGTCATCACCTCCTTCAAACTGAATAACTAATTCATCCCACATTGACTTTGCACTGGGGAACACACAAGTGTTGGAATTAGATCTTCAGGGACAGCCCCAAGGATCATGTTCTTGAGTCTGGTGTCCAGATCAACAAGTCTACGATCCTCATCAAACCAATGGTCTTCGGGCTTTTCTCTTGAACCTCTTCTTCCAGTTGGATCTAGAAGAGGACTTACCCCAAGAGACATGGGTATATATGGTCCATCCTTAAGGATTTTCAACATATACCTCTCAATCCCACCAAAATGCAAAAGCATTCTAGCCTTCCATGTACCAAAAGTCTCACTGTTTCCATCGAATTTGGGAACAGGAGTGTTAGAGTAATGTACATGGACGTGATTTGGGGTAGTAGGAGGAGGAGGGTTAGTATTAACATTTTGAAAAGGTTGTGCATTATTATTTAGAGGGTTTTCACCTTGACCAGAACCATCTCCACCTTCAGTAGTGTTCATCTTAGCAGATCTAGGCAAGTTTATTAGCCTTCTGCTCTGATACCACTTGTAAGTCCCAACTCAATAGATGGTACTACTGAAGACACCTCTATGTTGATGGTGGAGTTACTTTGCAATATATGCACTGAACTGGAGACGACCAGTTACAGTGAGTATATACCAAGTTCTAGATAGATTACTTATTTAAATGACAATAAGTAAAGAACAATGCAATAATACAAATAACTTGTAAGATAAATTGATGAGACAATATGTAATTTTCAATGTGTAATTTATTTATTGATGTTAAATAAATTACAAGGTTGTTGCGGAACCAAGATAATACAAGAATGTAAATATCCTAACAACCTATGAAATACAATTGATCTACACTCGGAATTTCTCAAGACAATCGAAACACTTAAAGTTGTGAAATGTTCCTTTTAGCGATTGAGAGAATATTGCACAAGTTCACCAAGAATATTGCAGGTATGCAAAGTGTGAATTCTATTGAAGTGTATTCGAAGAAGTGATATTCTTGGTTGTGCAATGACTTGTATTTATAGGCAAAGTTAACATTGGGATGTTAACTTTGGCCGTACAAATGTGGTTGAGAGCATTTAAGGAATAGCATTTAATTCCTTAAAATGCAGTGTAAAGTTGCAGGATAAAGCAACTTTATTCAACCAGCTTTATGTACCTTTTTGTATTTAAATAATAAGATAAGTCTTATTATCCGGGTAAAAGGACATAAAGCACAAAAGTCAATTCCTCGTAATCAGTGTAAAGCTTTGTAAGAGCTTTCCCCTGATGGTCTCCAGTTTGTAACTGACTAGAATGTCAACTGGGCTTCGCTGCCATTGCCATTCTCTATCTTCCATTTGTTGTCTTCGACTTCAACTGGAATGATTCTTCAACTTGGTCAGTTCTCAACTGGAGGAAGTCTTCAGTTGCGTTGACTGTACGGTGCAACTGGACTTCAATATATTTCTCGACAAATCATCTAGGTCTCCAGTTTCACTGGACAGTTTCACTGGGTCTCCAGGTGCAACTGGAGACTGGCCAGTTTACCAGGTGAACTGGTCCTAACATTATGTATTTTTCAAGGTGTATTTTATTTATGATGTTAAATAAAATACAAGGTTGTGCGGAATCAAGATAATACAAATAAGTATGTATCCTAACAACCTATGAATTACAAATGATCTATATTTGTCAAATAATCTTTTGGATCGAGATACTTAAAGTTGTGAAGTATCCCTGTTTAAGATCGAGAGTATTTAGACAAATTTACTCTAATGCTAAATGTATGCTTTAAAGTAATTTTCTCAAAGAAATGACTTTGTATTTATAGGCAACAAAATTCACCAGTGAATTTTGTGCCGTACAAATATGGTTGCATGCATTTAATGAACCGACAAGAACATTAAATGCATTGGTTAATGGTACAGGATAAAGTCACATCAATATGACTTTATTCTTTTAACCAACCACCTTTACACACGTATAAACTTTGGTAAGAACAAGTGGAGTGTTCTTTGGAAAGTGTGTAAAGGCAAAAGTCAATTCCTCGATATCAGTGTTCAGACTTGTAAGGTCTAGAACACTGACAATCCTCCAGTGTACAGATCTGGTAAGACTTCCAGTGGACTCCGCCATTTGTCAGTCTTCTTTATTCTGACTTCAGTCTTTGACTTTAGTGAGAACGTCTTCAGTAGAGTAGATCTGGACTGGGTGAAGTCCAGTGAGCTAATTTGGAGAATACTCCAGATTTCCTATACAAGTATTTGCTCACTGGTCTTCCATTATTTCTGGACAAATCTTTAGAGGGACTCCAGATTCCAAGTCTGGAGTAGGTCCAGTAGAACACGTTTCTGGACAGATCTTCAGTAAGGCTCCAGTAGTCAAGTCTGGAGCGAGTCCAGTAAATCTGGACCTAACAAATTCCCCCTATTTGTTTAGAAATAATGCAAGTGTTTTCAAGCTTAAATCTATACAACTTTGTATGCTTGAAAAACACAAGTTTTGACTTAGTCTAAAAAATCTAAGTTACTGAAAAACACTTTATAGATCATGAGTGTTTTTCAGTTTCATCTTTTAAGTTCTAACTTAGACTAAATCTGATCATTTACTTTTATGAATCAAAAATTGCAACTAATATTACATACATCAACTGATAAATAGTCACAATTTTCATCAAACAATAAATTACAATAAGTAAATGATATAAGAGTCAGGCCCTTCTCTTCGATGTCTGTCCTGGAGCATCTTCAGAAGCCTTTCTCTTTGGTGATGGAGAAGATGGTACTGATTCTGGCGATTTCATGCCTATTGCAACTTCCATCTGTTGCTTTCTTCTCCATACCTTTTCAACCCTCTTCAGAAATGCTTTAACATCAGTCGACAAATCTGTCTTCCCCCTGAACATTAAGGCAATCTCCTTCAGTTCAGTCCATCCAAACGCTTGGACTGAAGTACTCTTTCTTTCATCAGTAAAGTTACCTTCCCTGGTCAACTTTATTTCAAACTTTGACATACCTTCATGATTATTAGCAAGCTTAATCTCTGCACCAGTGATCCTTCTAGCATCAGCCCTGAAATTCAACATTTCATTATACTTGTCTTTCCATTTGGCTGTCTGGATCATTGCTTCAGTTTTCTTTGACACTCTCTGTTGTTCTACAGCAGACTGGAGTTGTTGACGATTGATTTTCAGAGAAGTGTCCAGGGGAATGAATGTGCTCACATCTGCATCTTTAATTGCTTTGAGCTGTTTGGCAGTAAGCTTAGGTAAGCCAGTCAATTTCTTTCTGTACTCTAACTCCAGAGCACCAGCATTTTTCCTTATCTTCTTCTGGAGGTTCACCAGTTCCTCCTTCCTCTGCCTGATAAGTTCTGGTATACTAACACCATAAATTATTGAATCATAAATCTGTTCTTCTTCAGCGTAAAAGGAGCGTACATGAACATCATTCAATGCATTCAGACATTGATGAACTCTGGGGTCTTCCTTCATCTTTTTGTACACATCAATGTTTATGCCCAACCTGCCAGCATTATAAGAGTCCAGAGTCCCCATAGTTGCCATCTCCCTTTGATGGGCCAGCAGTTCATCTTTTTGATTTCTCTTAAAGATCTCTATCATTATGCATTCTTGTTCCAGCTTCTTAGAGGTTTCATCATCAGCAGTGGGAAACTCTGATGATCCTTCAACAATTTGCTCTTCTTCACCAGATACCATTTGTTCTTTTCCTTTAACAGACTTCAGAGTAGTTGGTATATCTGGGAAAGATTCAAACGCAGCAGCTTCTTCAGTCAGCATAGTGGCTTCAGTGCCAAATGCTCTTTGTTCTAATCGTGCACTGGCATCAGTACCAGTCACTTGTTTTTGTTGCACAATGCTTTCAGTAGCAAAGGCCTTTTCAACAGCACTGGAAACAACTTCCTTCTTTTCTAATCAACCCTTCTTGGACACCAGACGACTTTTCCCCCTTGGAATGATCATCAGTTCTAGACTTGAGATCATTCCATAATTGTTCTAGCATATGTCTGTCCAGTGCACCAAAGGTTTTTCCAGCCACTGGAGTTGTATCAGTCACAATTTTCTTAAGTGCCTGCACTTCCTTTTTAACAGTTTCAACTTCTTTAGGCAAGTGCTTTGTAATTTTTTCTATCAACTTCTCCACTTGGGGTAACAGCCCATCTTGAATAGTTCGAAGAACAGACTCAGAAATTTCTTCAGATATTTCTTTCAACATACTGATTCTGAACTTCTTTGTACATTCATCACTAATCGTGCTAACAACAGCAGCCTGATCAAGTGTGGGCCTACTCTCCAGAGAACTTATCCTGGTAACCAACTTCTGAACCTCTTCTTTCAGACCTGCCAGTGGTTGAACAAGTTCACCCTTCACTGCAGTCTGAACCGAACTAACCAGCCTTGTCTCTAATCCCTGGACTGCCACTTTGAAATTTTCAGTATTGTTGTTTGTGGCCAGTACTAGTTCATCCAGTTTCTCAAAAACAAGCTTCTCATTCCCAGCAAACACATTCATCTCAGATGCAAGGTTATTTGATAATAAAGATTTAAAGTCTGAAATAACCTGCGATGAAGTCTGGAGTGATCTCTCCAGGTCCGCCACCTTATTTAAAAGGCCTTGGACCTCGGCAGAAGATGAAGTGGAGAGACCACTGGGAGGTTCAAGATTGGAAGGAAATCTGGTCATGAGAGGTACTTGTGCCCAGACCTCTTCAGTTACAACTTCAGATGTTACAACTGTTGAGTCCAGCGCACGAGGTTCAGATATCTCGACTGGAGTTTCAATCGGTGGAGGTTGAGTTTGTGAAGTTTGGATTGTGAATGGATTAAAGTAAGGAGTGGATTGTGGAATTGAAGGTGGTGGTGGTGGTGGTGGTGGCATGTTTGTGATGGGGGTGGTGGCATTTCTGATTCTGGTGGAGGAATATTTTTTTCTGGTGGAGGTGGTGGCATTTCTGGTAGACTTTCAACTTGTACAACATCCTCACCCAGAAGTTCATATTGACATCAAAATTCTGATCTTCTGACATGGGAGAATCAGCCTCATCCCAAAACATTTCACCAATAGTTGTATCACCAGCCTGAGCACCAACCAGTTCACCAGCCTGTTCACTTGCTTCAACATTCAAATCGATTCGAGCCTCTTGCTCACCAGATACTTGTTCATCAGCCTGAACAATTTGTTCTACCTACTCAACAACCTGCTCAACAATCTGAGCCACATTTTCTTCTTGTACAACAGCCTGTACAATATCCTCTGTCTGCTCAACAACTTGTACATTTTGTTCAGTTTCAACATTCTCCTCTTCAAAAATAGGAGACTCATCAATGTTCATTACATCACCAGGATGTCTTTCTGGATTCACCTGAACTCCAGCTCTCATCAGACGCCTGTTTGATCTAGGTCGTCTGGAAGGCTCAACATTTGGTTGTTGACCTTCAGGAGCCACTTGTCTGATGGGTTGTACAGCTTCTATAATCTGAACATCTTGGTCACCAGAGGGTCCTTCACCAACTTGACCTCTACCTGGAGCCACTTCTACTTCTTCCCTTTGAAAAGAGAGCATGGACTAAGGAATATCTACCTCATTCAGTGGAGATCTTAGGTTGGTCAGATCCCTCATATATTCACTCACAGAAAAGTGAGTGGTTTCATAATCGTACTGGTCTCCTAGAGCTCTTTTAAACATCAGTGAAAGAAAGCGTATATATGGAACAAAAGCTTTTCTTCCTTTCACCTTAAGACGCTATACCAGATCATCAAATAGGATCTGAGCGAAATCCACTCTGAGTCCAAACCAGAGGCAGTAGGCAATCTGGAGATGAGTTTGATTTATCTGGTCCAACCCTCCAGAACTGCCTCCCAAACACTCAACGATATGTGTGAAGAAGAATCTCCATGAGTCTGTCAGTTTGCTCATGTAGACTGTTCCCTTCCTGGATAGCTGGCCATGCTCATCCACAATATTTGTGTGCCCCATCAGTCTGCACACTTCCCTTGTATTGATACCAGAGGGAAGTTCGATGGGCAACTCATTCTGTTCAAAATAATTCAACTGTAGAACAGACCTGAGTAAACTAACAGTGAAACCCAAGGATCTGGTACCTTGCTTCAGAGAATAAGTAATTGATGAAGTTGCATCATCATATTGTGTAGTGTACCAGAATTCACAAAGATAGTCATGGTACATCCTCCCTGGATTTAAGGTCAAAGCACCATATAATGGACATGAGAGAAAAAATGTATTTAATCTCCCAATAATGGATTGGGCATTATGAACACTGGAAAGTGAAAGTCTGGCCATCCAGTTATTCATATTTATCCTTATGGCCTTAGCCTCAAGAGTAATATGGGGTGCCTTATCAACATTTTCAGTCGGAGCATATTCATATTTAGGGTTTTGATGAAGATTTGATGAAGAATTGAATGGAAATGGAGTAAATATGAGAGATGATTATGATTGGAAATTGAATGAAGAAATAAATTAAGGAATTTGAAAGATTTAGGAGTAAATATGTTCGAAGTAAATGCAAATGAAATTGAAAGTGGGTATATATAGGAGAGAGAATGTGGAACTCAAACGGTTTAATTTGAAATTATCAATAAAATTTTGATCGGGTTCTGAGATCCGCATTAATTACATCACATCACACATAAATGTGTGACGGTTTACAGCCCACAAACAGTATCAAGTTGCACTTTTTGTCTTCCCAAGGTAAAAATACCATCATTTCATTGAAAAATTTACATGCCACGTAGGATTATAAGATAAATATCTTTAAAAAGTTTGCTTACGTGGCACGCACAATGACCAAGTATTTAAATATTATGACTCATTTCAGTGCATCTGGAGGTTGACTGGACACTCCAGTATCACTGGTGGATTAGTCCAGTGACGCATGTACTGATGGTACACTGGAGGGACACTCCAGTAAAGTACCAGTGAAAATTGTTAAGTAGAAATTTAAGCTCGATTTGAAGGTTTAATGGAGGATTTAGGTTAGTGTGTGAAAAGTGTGTTTGTGTGTGAAATGGAGGTTGAAGATCAGTTTAGAGAGAGAAAGTAATAGTTTAGAGAGAAGTAACTATGGAATTATGTTAAAGGCTTACAAAAACTTACAATTTTGGGTATGGAGAGGAGTATTTATACACTTGACTAACTTTCACTAATACTCCTTCCATTATTAAAATAATTACATTTTAACACCATTTTAGATTTCTAACATTCTTCCCCTTGGTGTTGAAATGTAATTCATGCACGATATCATCTATAAATACGAATTTGTTGATGAAGGTCTTCGAAGCTTTCTCATTGTCTTCAAGATCTTCCATCAAACTTGACTTTATGTCTTTAATCTTCACACTTACCTTAAAGATGTATCTTTAAGTCTTGAACTTCTCAGAGTATGAGCATTGCGGAAACTTGATCTTGGCTCTTTAGATTTGAACATGAAAACCTCTTCTTGACAATCTTAACTTTGTCACACTTCCCCTTAATTAATGAATCTTTCTCTTGAAGCATTTGGACAAACATCTTTTTCATCACAAACTTCCCCTCGATCAAACAATCATATTTGCGTACCACCAATGCTTATGTATAGGGTGTACCCGCGGCGTACCCACCACGTTGGCGATAACTATCTTCAAAGAAAAATTTGGGGTGGATCACTTTAGTCAACACTTTATCTTTCTTCCCCTCAACTGATAAATTCTTCTTTCAAATAAACTTGTTCGACTTCATTATCCTCTTTCTTCCCCTCATGATGAATGTGTGGCAACATGTTCATCATGTCTCTTTGAAGTCAAAACTGGGGAATCAACCATTATGAAGTAGTAGTCCAATAAGCAACATCTTTAGCCCGGGTTATACACTGATATGTGTATAAGCCACTTCATCGAATTACTTACAAACAACCTTTGGGACCCATTTAAGTGTAGGCCCAACGGTTTTTGTCTTGACATTCCAAATGTACGTGTCATCGATTCGACGAATAGAATCTGCAGTCCATGGTGGGTGAAAACTCGAGGTTGTTGAAAAGTTGAGTTTTTGTGGACGCAGTGGAGATGCAAAGACATTCACTTTTTGCACAGTAATTGGTTTTGGTGCAAGTTCATAGAGTTGCCAAAGTGAGTATTTGATTGTCTTTGACTCAGTTGACTTTGGTTTGTAGACAGGTTTCCATTTGATCTTGGTCAACTGAGCTTTTGCTTGAGAGATGAACTTGGTATTGTCTTCAAATGACAAGAATGGAATGAGAGTCTGTGTTCCATCTATAGTAGGCTTCAACGAATACTTTCTATCCTTGAATAAGGCATAGTTAGTAAATTGAGAAGCTTTATGTTTAGCAGGAGATGAAACTTTGATCTTTGAGCTCTTTGGGATGGACTCAGTGCAAATTTTCTTTTGAGCATCAAGTTCAGTTGGAAATATTGGACTTGCATCATGATAAACTGAGCCATCATCACTTTGAGTGTCATAAGATGTTGATTGTGTTTGCAATTCCATCTCAAGTTCAGAGATTCTCTTTCGTAGAGATGTTTCATTTGATTGATATTGCAAACATTCTCTTCAAGAGTCTTGATTTTGTTGCAAACATCTTGTCTCTCTTTCTCAACTTTGTTCATCTCATCAATAAACTTGCTCTCCATGGTTAAGAATATAGATGTCTCATTTTTGACTGAGATTGAAAACTTGAAATCTTTTCTTGCAAAATAAGTTCTCTTGATTTGCTTTCCAAGATACTATCATTCAGCTTCTTGTTGGAAGTTTTCAATTCTGTTTGAAGTTCTTTTATCTCAGATTTCATTTGTGACATCAACTCATCATTCTTCTTCAAAGTTTGTTTGTCAATTTCATTCCAAACTGCAAGGTCTCCAAATTCAACTTGAAGTTCTTTCATCTCATTTGTAAGTCTCACATTTCCAGCTCGATAGTAGATCATTTGTTCTTTCAGTTTGACATTCTCAGCTTGTAACGTGACTACTTCCTCTTGAAACTTGACATTTTCAGATGCAGTTGAATGAATCAATATCTTCATCACTTGACAAGGAGTTGTTTCAGATGCAAATGAGTAGTCATACAACATGAGCACAGTCCACCTTTATGAAGTTTCTCTTCAGATGAAGTAGGTGTCTTGGGTGAGGAAGTTAACCACAAATTGAAGACGAAATCATTTTTGACTGAATTTGAGATACTTGGACTTGACATTTTGTTTAACAAAGGGTGAAATGAAATGAAAAGGTAATTGTGATTGAAATTGAAGTGAAAGAATTAAAATTGAAATTTGGAGATTTTGTACTTCAGGTTTCCCTCCAAATTTTTTCGCCGAAATATGTTTTCACGAAACTTTGAATTTCATGTAAACTTTGGATATCATGATCATAGGAAAAATTTGATAATTTCTAAAATTTTCCGCCAAAACCGCGTCGATAACGAATGAAAATTGGCCTAAATTTTTTTAATGCTATCAAATTTTAAATCTTCATGAATTATCCCTTTTTAAGACCCTGGGCAAAAATTATTTTTCCCGCCAAAAGACTTTTTTTTTTTTTTTTTTTTTTTAATTGGATTTTTGGAATTGGAACGATCTTGTGAAGATCGTCCTGGGTGAGATCGTTCTAGGTGAAATCGTCCTAGGTGAGATCGTCTTGTGTGAGATCGTCTTGAGCAAGATCGTCCTAGGTGAGATCGTCCTAGGATTTTGATGAAATTTGGTTAAGTCTTGAAATTGAAACGATCTTGAAATGAAACGGTCTTGAAATGAAACGATCTTGAAATGAAACGATTCAAAAGAACTGGGACGATCTTGGTTGAAGATCGTCTTAGGTTTCGAGGAAATGAAACGATCTTGGTGAAGATCGTCTTAGGTTTCGAAGAAATGAAACGATCTTGGTGAAGATCGTCTTAGGTTTCTTTCCCAAAACTTATAAGTATTTGAATTGACCAAACCAATCCTTTCGGATTAATTAGCCAGAAACAAACACTTCACAACACACACTTGTCAAGACGATCTTGAGGAGATCGTCCTACAAGCCACAAAGTACTAAGTATGAAATGAACTTTCAAAGACTAAGACGATCTTGGGAAGATCGTCCTAGTGAAGATCGTCTTAGAGTCATCTTCTTCATCAGAACATCAGTTTTATACAAAAACTCCATTAACGACTTCTTAAAGCTTCAATAACTTTCGAATTACTAGGAGTTAGAACATGAAAACACTTGCAAACTGTGTGTTTTTACCTCCGCAACAAATCTATGAACAAAATTCAACACCAAACACAACAGATTCGAATCCCACAAAATCGCGCCAAAAATGCAAAAATTCAAACTCGAGATTTAGATTGAATTGGAACTTGAAACTTGACAGGATTATGTTATCAATAACCACGAATCTATTGGTGAACAAATAACTGTCATTTTATGTGATTTGAAGTGTGAATTTTGATGAACCAGTAGGTACAAAAATACGAACAGAATTGTAAG
>CM067171.1:55831122-55843622 GCA_034093135.1 Erigeron breviscapus | reverse complement strand
ATGACGAGGAATGTGTTGTCATTAAATACCCCTCCGTTATTCGTTCACTTGTGCTCTTTTGAAAATTATCCATCATCATATTTCTTATGACACCGCTACTCATTATTGACATACGACAACGCGATATCATCGGTAGAACATCTTCCCACGAACGTTGGACGATATACTCTAAGAATTGTAGTCCCAAGATATGGCGCGACTCTATCCTTTTAGAAACTACACATAACCTTTGCGTTCGATCTAAGATGGTGCGAAACATATGGGAACGTCGAACGAAGTTGGAGACATACGAACGCTGAGCTGTTTTAAAGCCATATGACGATATGATGACACTAGTAGGACGCATTCCTATATATTCTAGACGACACGTCCTAAGGATTGTAACCCCAATATTTGGTGCGATATTTCTATTCTAACACGTGTACGCAAACAACTATCTATATTCTAAGCCGGTGCGACATATATTGACGTCATCGAAAGTTGGAGTCCATCGGGCAACAAAAGACAGAGAAGTGATTTCTTTAACTCGCGCAAGGAGTGTGATTTGAGCCTTAAGGATTCTTTTGTTTTTGTATTTCCTATTTCATTCATTCAAAACCAAATTCTATATCCTTGATATTCTTGATTATTCAAAGTAATGATCACCACCGCTTCTCCTCAAAGTTAGTACCTAACAACATACAACTCACTTACGCAACACTCTGCAATAGCGAAATCGAGTAACTAGTACCCTCTTGCTGCGACATCAAGGGATACGAAAGACGTGAGACATCGACTGTCCATAAGTGAAATACTTGGGATAACTATATAGCATAGAAGATGTTGTTGGATTCATGTACATAACGTAGGACGTGAAATGTGTGTGTAAGCCAAGTACAAGGAAGCACAATCGAAGAGTATACTAAGCCTTAACTTGGAGAGAGAATCGAAGGTCTTCCCTATCTATGTTCATCGACCAAAAGGAAAGATTGAGTGGTCAACGAAAGGAAGGTCGTGTAACCTGAAGGTCACCTTTGGTTAAGTATAAGGACTCCCCTAGAACTTGGAGGAGATCACTAGCAATGTTGGAAAACGAAGGTAATTGGAAGAAGAAAACTAATTAAGGACAATAAGATATTAGGATGTGTCGAGTAACCCTCATGATTAAAGAGTAACAAAAGGATTCCGAGCTATCCTTTCTTTTTGAAACAAGTGTGTAGCTGGAGATTCGTTACACGAAGGAATAAGAAATTTGCTGAATTGAAGAGCGTCAAGGAAGGCGAGATGAAATGAAGAGCAGGAGATCCCTCACATTTTTCTAGAGGAAAAATGTTAAGGGGGTAATCACAGCAAAGGTAGATACTCGAACAAGGAGTATGAAGTGCAGGATTATACTTTATCTTTCAAGAAGACTTATTCACTAGCATCATTGAAGGTGATGTGGAGTAGAGGATAAAGTGAAGAAACGTCATTGACTCAAACAAGTAGAGTGATGGCATTGATGCCATCTACAAGATGTAGTTCCGGTAGCGTTCATCTTTATGGCGCTCCACACGATATTCTCTGAATATCAATTGGAAAACCTCTATCGAAAGACAAGCTATTAGTACAACATATCAACTAAGCTAAGAGAAAGCAGTATACGCCCAACAAAATAAATGTCATCTCCAAGATAAAATAAAGCATCAAATCTATTTGATAGAACGTATTTGATTATACGCACTTAGCTTTTATTTAAAGATGGACAATGTGTATGTTAAAATATTATTCTAACATATTGGAAAAATGTTGTTCCATATATATACTCTAGACCGAGCCAAAATGAACTAATCTGTTATATTCAATCTATCATCTGGTTCATCGTCAATATATGTTCAGTTTTAATTTATTGGTGCATATAACAGTGGCGCCTGAACCCATGGTTTCACTAGCTAGCTAGGCAGATATGGCTTGATCGATCACCCATCATTCTCTTCATTAAATACTTTCAGCACTTATCTACATTAGATTTCTTTCCCTTTAATACTTTACTCATTTATAATAAGAAAAAAATGGGTTTTGAGCCGGATTTGGGTCTCGTTCTATGGGTCTAAGACCGGGTATGATGATGGTTTTAATTTTTTTTATGGATTCGGGTTTGGGGACCTGTTTAGATAAAAACCCAAATATTCGACCCGTATACCCAAACTCGCTCCAAACCCATACATCCGACCCGTATAAATGACATTCCATAATAATAAGTTTCTACATTCAGTGAGTTTTAAAAACCCAAATATTCAACCCATATACCCAAAACCTGTTTAAGAGCTATCACATAACTATTTATATTTAGAATAAATAAAAACAGGAATAAATTAACGGGAATCTGATTACTCGTGAAGTAAACGAGAATCCTGGGGAAAAATGAATCGCTCTCCGACTATGCCGCCGCTCCCTCCCCTTCCTCCATAACTTCATAATCTTTTTATGTTTCTTTCATTAAATCCATGTTTCCTTAACAATATTTTATCTTTTTTCAAAACAAGGCAGGATAGCGGAGACCGAACGTCACACAACCTCCCGCTCACCATCACAAGGTGGAGAGAAGTAAGAGCTAAATGGGGCGAAGCGATTATGTAATTGAGGGATACTGTAGTACAAAATCAGACGAAGAACATTCTGGAGTTACGACAGGATAACAATCTACGGCGAAGAAGTAGAGGAAATGAGTGGATGAAAGGATAACCAAACCGTCGTTGGACGAAAAAAAGATGGACGGCTAGAGAAAGTAAAGAGCAGACAGAAACATGTAGTGTACATTGTTAGAGTGCTTGATTGACGCTAGAGAGCGAAATGGGAGAGGATGCGGCGAAGAACAATTCTATATATGTAGACTGACGTGGAAATCGAGTTGCTAGGGAGCCAGCAGGTGGTAGGCAATGATAGAAACAGAGGGACGGGGCAGAGATGACTCCACAACGGGGGAATAGGGAAGCTGGGTATAGCCACAGGAAACGCGCAGATTAGCGAGGACGATCAGATGTAGTATACAAACGGAGCGAAACGGATGTTGAAACAGGGAGTGGAACCAGCCATCACGGCGCCTGTAACGCATTTGAGACCGCAGGGAGGGGAAATCTAACACAGTCAGCAGACGGAGAAGGTTGACAAAGAGGGTCAGGTACATGAGCCAGAAACACGACGGCCTGCTAGGGGGTACGTCGGGACGCGGTAGATAATCACGCGTATCGACGGACCCTCTCTACGGTATTGGAAAAGCTAGAGTAGGCAGAGAGAAATTTAGCAATGGGCGAGGAGAGGGGCGCGTTAAAGAATCGGGTACCATAGGAGGTTCACAAGCGAGATAGGGGCGGTGCGGAAGATAGGGACGTTATCGTCGAAAAACAAGAGGGCTACTTGGAGCGGCCTGGATCCGGACAATGACGTCCGAAGAGGATCACAATAATGCGGAGGTACGAAAAAAAGAGAAGATAGGGAAAACAGTGCGTTTCCAACACACAACATGACTTTGTCTCCCACTTGAAACTCAAGTGGTTTCCTCCTACGGTCGGCATAGCTCTTTTGGCGATCTTGAGCCGCCTTCAGCCGTGCCCTAATTTCAACAATTTGATCAGTAGTCTTCTGAACTAGTCCATATTTGAATAAACGACGTTCTCCAGCATCAAGCCAACAGACAGGAGATCTACATTTTCGTCCATATAAAGCCTCATAAGGCGCACATTTGATGCTAGTGTGATAGCTGTTGTTATATGAAAATTCAGCTAACGGCAAAAAGGTATCCCAACTACCTTTGAAGTCAATGACACATGCCCGAAGCATGTCCTCTAAAGTCTGGATGGTACGTTCACTTTGTCCGTCAGTCTGTGGATGGTAAGCCGTACTCAGGTGCAATTGAGTGCCTAGGGCGTCTTGAAAATATCTCCAAGATTGTGAAGTGAAACGGCCATCACGATCAGAGATAATAGACAAAGGAACGCCATGAAGTGATACGATCTTTTCAATATATAATTGAGACAATTTCCTTATCTTCCAACTCTCTCGATTGGAATGAAATGAGCAGACTTCGTCAAACGGTCGACAATGACCCAAATAGTATCGTATCCTTTCAGGGTTCGAGGCAATTTAGTAATAAAGTCCATAGTAATCTGTTCCCATTTCCAGTCAGGAATTTGGGGTTGTTGGAGCAGCCCAGAAGGCTTTTGGTGCTCCGCCTTGACCATTGAACAATTTAGACACTTCGAGACATAAGTGGCGATATCTCTTTTCATACCAGGCCACCAATAAAAGTCCTTCAGTCCATGGTACATTTGTCAGCACCAGGATGGATTGATTATTTAGATCGATGACTTTCGTTCATCAATAGTTCTCTAATTCCATTATATTTGGGAATCCACACTCTGCCCTTAACATGTCGGATTCCATCGCCATCCAATTCAAACAAACGTTCAGCATTCCACAATGCTTCTTTCTCGATACGTCCTGGCTGTAGGGCTTCGTTTTGATCGTCTAAAACTCTATCCCTTAATGACGAGCCAAGATAAGAACTTGCTCTTGTTATGACAGATAGTGAAATTCTATCCTTTCGACTTAGCGCGTCAGCAACAACATTTGCTTTACCGGATGATATTTGAGTTCACAGTCGTAGTCACTGAGTAATTCTACCCATCGTCGTTGTCGCATATTCAGCATTTTCTGATCGAAGATATGCTGAAGGCTTTTGTGGTCCGTGAATACAGTACACTTGGTACCATACAGATAATGTCTCCAAATTTAATGCAAAGACAACCGCTCCGAGTTCTAGATCGTGGGTTGTATAGTTCTTTTCGTGGATTTTGAGCTGTCTAGAAGCGTAAGCAATGACCTTACCTTCCTGCATAAGTACACATCCCATGCCCTGATGTGAGGCGTCACAGTATACCACGAAATTTTCAATGCCATTCGGTAATGCTAGAATAGGAGCATTACACAGCCTGTCCTTTAACGTCTGAAATGCCTTTTCTTGGGCATCCTGCCAAATAAACTCCTTAGTCTTCTGAGTTAATAAAGTCAAAGGTTGAGCAACCTTAGAGAAATTCTCAATGAATCTCCTGTAATAGCCAGCCAGTCCAAGAAATTGACGGATTTCTGTCGGAGTCTTAGGGGCTTCCCACTTCTTTATCGCCTCGACCTTAGATGGATCTACATGGATTCCATCTGCATTTACTACATGACCCAAGAAGTGTACTTCCCTAATCCAGAATTCACATTTTGAGAATTTAGCGTACAACTTTTGATCCTTGAGTATTTGTAGAATGGTTCTCAGATGACTTTCGTGTTCGTCTTTAGTTCTCGAGTAGATCAGTATGTCGTCAATGAACACAATGACAAACTTGTCCAGATACGGTCGACATACTCGATTCATTAAGTCCATAAACACAGCAGGTGCATTGGTTAAACCAAACGGCATAACCAAAAACTCATAATGTCCATAACGAGTTCTGAAGGCTGTTTTAGGAATGTCCGTCTCTCTGACTCTGAGTTGATGATACCCAGATCTGAGATCAATCTTGGAAAAGTGATGCACCTTCCAATTGGTCAAACAAGTCGTCAATACGAGGCAAAGGGTACCTGTTCTTGACAGTCAACTTGTTCAGTTCTCTGTAATCAATACACATACGCATAGAGCCGTCTTTCTTCACAAATAGGATCGGAGCTCCCCAAGGTGATGAACTTGGGCGAATTAGTCCTTTAGCTAACAACTCTTGAAGTTGTTCGGATAATTCTTGCATTTCTGACGGCGCAAGGCGATAGGGTGCCTTGGCCACGGGTGCAGCTCCAGGGACTAAGTCTATTCCAAACTCAACTGGTCTGTGAGGTGGAAGCCCGTCAAATCTTCAGGAAAAACTTCCGGAAAATCTTTAACTACAGGAATGTCTTGAATGCCTTTACCCTTTGGCTTCCTTTCAACAACTAGTGCCAAGAAGGCAGGGTATTCTTTTTGTAAGTATTTATTCGCCTTAATCGCCGATACTAAAATCAATTCCTTTCCTGACTTGTCTCCTTGCACCATTAGGGTTTCGTTATTTTGAAGGGGTATTCTAACAATCTTCTCGTAACACATTATTTCAGCTCTAACCTTAGATAACCAGTCCATACCAACAATTACATCAAAACTACTGAGTTCTATGGGAATTAGATCAATTTTAAAGGTTTCGCCAGACAATGTCAAATTGCAATCTACTAAATGATCTCTAGCAATATACTTTTGACCGTTTGCATATTCGACAATATAAGTGTCTTTCATAGGGATAGCTACTATACCAAATCGAGACTTAAATTCTAAGGATATTAAACTTTTATCAGCACCAGAGTCGAATAATACAAAAACATAATGATTATTGAGTATGAATGTACCTATCACAACGTTGGGATCACGTCGTGCATCAGCAGCATCCAAGGCAAAAACTCGGCCTCTACCTCGTCCATCTTGATTTCTTGCTTGATTATTCCCCGCATGGTTCCTTACTGGAACTATTGCATTGTTGTTCGGGTTCAGATTGAGTCTTGGACATGCAGGTCGCAGATGGGTTTCGCTCCCACATTCGTAGCATTGACTCGGTGCCTTGCCCCTACAAAACTTTTCCAGATGTCCCGTTCTTTTACAACGACGACAAATAGGACAATTTCCCCTGTGATGGAGATTACACCTATTACACTTAGGATCTGTGCCAGTGTACCTCGTGACGTCCTGAGTAACCACCGCAAAGTTTCTGGCAGTCCTAAACCTCTTGCCATTTCCACTGCCACCATATTCACTACCAGAAGCATGATCACTCCTTCTCTTGACCACTTCAGTCCCAACAGAAGAACCAGTGGTTCTTTTCAAGTCTAACACCATCCGGTTGGTTGCACTAACTGCCGCTAAGAGTCAAGGGTTAAAAGCGGCTACTAATCTTCGGATATCAGGTGACAATCCATAGCAGTACCTTTCAACTAACTTCTCCTCCGTATCCACCATACGAGGAACTAGCCTTGTCAGTTCATGAAAACGAGTAGTGTATTTCTCGTTGTCTAATCCAATCATGGTATGATTCCAGAATTCACCCTCCATTTTCTGTACTTCCTCCGCGGACAGTACTTTTCCATGAGCATCCTTTTAAAGTTCAACCAAGGTATGCTATATGCCGGCTCTCGGCCACGAGTCCTAATCTGCTCGTTCCACCATGACAGAGCGTTCTTTTGAAATTGAGTGGAAGCATATTCCACTTTGTGTTCTTCAGCACAACGGCTGATATGAAGCACCGCCTCTATACTCTCTAACCAGTTGATTAGACCTACCGGACCCTCAGTACCATTAAATTCCTTTGGTTTACAATAAGTGAAGGTCTTGTAGTCAGCTCCGTGCAGATGTACTCGGGAATAACTTGTCAGCAGTAGGCTCTACATTGTTACTGTTGTCAGCATGATGGTTATTGTTGGCGTTCATGCTTGCCGTAATCTGTGCGACTAAAGTAGGCATAGCAGCCAACAACTGTTGTGTTACAAATGCTGCCATATTATTATCCCCGCCAGTATTTGGGGTAGGTCCAGGACCAGTGTTCACCTGGACAGTAGCAGCTTCCGGTCTTTGCTGAATTACAGGTTCTTCCTGTTCAGCTTCAGTATTCAAAGGAGTTGATCGAGTAACTCTCTTTGGTGCAGTTTTCTTGACTGGAGCCTTTTTCTGAACTTTGCTTTTCGTCTTAGGAGCCATAAGTCTAAGATATGAACAAAAATGTCATTTAGAGATTTCCTTGATAGGTTAAACAGAAAGTAGCTTTGCAAGACAGATGACAGTACAAAGCAAGTCACAATTTGTTGACTTGTATGAATTCATGTACTAGACAAGACAAGAAATATGGAAAATCATATTTCTAGAGCTAAGAATAAGCAGTTGACATAGTCTGAACAAGTAAGTAAGCCAAAAGACAATCATATTTCATTGATGTTCAAAATTTTACATAGTCTGGTATGTACAATCCAAAAACATGTGGGAAACTTCATCCACACCGATAGATTACATAGTCGGAGCAAATACGATTTATAGACACGTGGGAAATACATCCACCAAAAGATTACAACTCAAAGTACAGAAGTATGAGTTGTTATAAGTTCTAGGCTTACAATACAAAAAGACTATTACAAGATTACATCTTGCAAATAACGACGATTAGCAAAGCCACCACCAAAACCACCACGATGGACATCAACCAGATCAACCTCCCAATAGTTTCCCTTCCTTCTCTAGCAACAGACATAGCCTCAGTCGCCTGATGATAAGCTCCAGTCAATGCCTGAGCTTGATTCTCTATTTTCTCCCTTGTACAGATGAGGGAATTGTTCATCCTTGACAATTGTCGGCGATAATATTCCGACCTATCAGCTGCAGATGCAACTGGCATAACGGCCCTTGGATTGTAGACAGGCACTCTGGAGGGACCCGCAGCATACGGATCTCCCTGAAAGAATGAAAGACCAAGTCCACCGTTGCCCTGAACTGGTGCAGAAGGACCAGAAGCATAAGGGTCTCTAGGAGCATAAGGCAAATGAGCTCCCTCGGTAGTCCTCCTCTGATAAGGAGATACCGGTGTTACAGATGATTGAACATGGATAGACACATGTTCGCCTCCAGATTCACTGGAAGATGAAACAAGGTTGATGGGGCGTGATTCATTGCCCGATTCCTCCATTGGTTCCTCTTCATAAGAGTCAGGAACATAAGGAATGGAGTTTGCCAAGACAGGAACTGGAGGTGTACAAGGTACAACAGCATTTGAGCTAACTCCATCCGACATGATTAGTCTGAAAAGATAGTCAAAGAATCCATATAAGTCAAATGGATAAGGCAGTACGTCTCAAATGGATGATACAGTATGCAACACATGAGTTGAAGAGATCTTTGTTTAGTGTACACACATACGATTTGGGCTTCTATTTCTGACATACCTTCAATGTTTATGTATAGGGTGTACCATTGGCGTACCCACCACACCTACAGCATGTCGTCCATATAACACAAACCATTCACGTATCTACACAATTTAGGAGATCCTTGTCTAGATTACACACATTCGGTTTAGGTTTCTATTACCAACATATTTGAAATGCTTATATATAGGGTCACCCGCAGCCTTCCCACCACATTTAAATATGTTGTTAATATAATCCAAACTATCACGTATATAACCCTTATGCATACACATACGATTTGAGTTTCTATTCCTAACATACCTTCAATGTTTATGTATAGGGTCACCCGCAGCCTTCCCACCACATTTACAGTATGTTGTGAATATAATTCAACTAACACGTATATACACAATTTAAGATATTTATTTCGAGTCTTATACTATTTTACATAATCGGGACGTAGTTGATCGGGTTAGGTCTAATTATTGACAAATAGTATAACTCTCGAGATAAGTATCCTAAACCTTAAAGACTTAGATTTCCTATATGAAGCGATCATGGCTATAGATTGAGTTATTCACGAGGAATAACTCTGTATTCACTATAACCTTGGCTCTGATACCAATTTTTGTCACACCCCGTTGTAGCGGAAATACAGGGTTAACAAGAAATTGCATACTAATCAGAAGGTAAATAGAGATTACATCCATTAATGATAATACAAGTCTATTACAAGCATAATCGTTCAGACGTGGACCCCAAAACTCGGAAATAAAATATTCCCAGTTGGAAATGGGCCCACTTAATACAAGTTCGATAAATTGGACAGCCAAATACAATTTAAAGCCAAAAACATGAAAGTCCTCCATGTCTGATGCTAATTGTACGTCCAAAGTCAAAAGATTGGCCCTTTAATGCCAATCACGAATCCAAGACTTACTGATGGTCACCTGAAAAGCATGAAATTTGAGAGGATCAACTATCGAAATAGTTGGTGAGTTTACAGAGTGTTTGACTAAAAGATCAATCGTCATTTAATGTAGTTATTTAACAAGACAGTCCAGACCGAAGTCCGACAATAAGACAATTTCCCTCGCACAGGATTTCCCGTCTAAAGTGGGGTGCGGACCAGTCTATCTCGCACAGGTCTCCCGTCTAAAATGGGGTGCGGACCAATATACCTCGCACAGGTCTCCCGTCTAAAATGGGGTGCGGACCAATATACCTCGCACAGGTCTCCCGTCTAAAATGGGGTGCGGACCAATATACCTCGCACAGGTCTCCCGTCTAAAATGGGGTGCGGACCAATCAAAGACAGTCAGTAACAAAATCTGACAAGACAACCATTAGGATTTCATAATGGTGATAACTACATGAAGGGGGATCATTTTAGTTCGTCAAACACAAAGAACAGTTCAGTCAGCCGACAATATGGCAAGTCAAAGTCATTTAGTTCAATATTTCATAAGACAGGTATACACATTTTCAGACAGCCGTCAACATGGCAAGACATAAGACAAATGATTTAATTGACCAATTCTCATGGCATAGACAAAGACAAATCATTTATAAAGTAGTCGTGTATACAGTACATGCTTTTCAGGCCCAAAGTAAAAGGAAAAAGGGCGCCATAAACTCACCTTAGCAGTCTACGAGCTAAAGTATGAGCAGTCCGAGAATAAGAGCAGTCTAGTCTCCACGTCTATCCAAAACCTAGGATATGAGCACGAATGGTGAGGATCAAATCTCACGACGACAAGTATCCTACGTACAACTACTTAGCTATCAATCCTAGAATGCCTTAACCGAGAATGAGGTGAAGTTCGTTTCATTTGACTCAAATTACTAATGTCATTGACATTGTCATTACAAAATGTCTATAATATACGCCTCACTAGTCATGCAATAACATAACTCAAGTTCGTCTTTTGTCGCTAAATTCGGATGGAAAGTCAAGAAGGTTCAGCAGGTTACCACTGCGCCGCAGTGAGCCAGGACTATGCTCACTGCGCCGCAGTGGGCTAAATCGAACAGGGACCAGTACAATGCCACTGCGCCGCAGTGAGCTAGAACCTTGCTCACTGCGCCGCAGTGGGCTAAATGAACAAAAGGGCCGAGAATGGCCACTGCGCCGCAGTGAGCCAGAACCATGCTCACTGCGCCGCAGTGAGCCTCAGAACAGCTTCAGCACCTGGAGGTGCAGTCCAGGTGCAGAAAAATTTCAAACCAAAAACCCTTTTACTCAAACTCTAACCATTTCAATACTTACAAACATTTTCAAAACCTGGAAACAAAACTATTTCGCCTACCATTTCGCCATTTCAACCATTTTGACATCAAAACCAAATTCTAAGCCAAAATATCCATTTATCATAAAAACCCTAATTTCATAACAAGTTTAAAGGCTTTCAATTCCATAATCAAAACTGAAAACAAACTCTCAATTGAATTTAAATCAAACCAAAAGATTGAATAAAAAGGTAACTTACCAAAATTTGTGTTCTTGAAGTAAAGATGAAGATGGTGATGATGAAGATGCCAAAACCCTAATTGTTATTGAAATAAGATGATTCTTTGATTTTTCCTTTGATTTCCACTTGCCAGAAGAATTTAGAAGATAAAAGAAATTTGTGTGTGTGTGTTCTATGTGTGTGTCGACCAGGTAAAAGAAAAAAGGAGGGAAAGCCTTTTGTTGTTTAATCCCCAGCCACAAACAAAGCAACCGGCCTATGTGGCCCTTTTGAGATATTTACCTTACCCTTAAATTGGTAAAATGCTTACGATTAAATACCGTTTGACTAATAGGTTAAAATGTAAAGTAAAGGTATTTTCCCTCGTCTCATATTAATTAAGTCAAGCCAATAAAGTTTCGTCAAAGTGAACTTTATAATATTAAGTCTAGACAGTCTAATTATTTTGTTCAAGACATAACCTTTAAATATTAATTTAAAGTTATTTTAAAGACTCGGCATTCATCTAGATAGCTAATAGTCTACGTCAACAAGATACGTCTAATTTGACTAAGTCAAAAGTCCAAAAGTCTAATAAGTTCCACGTCAAATGACTGTCTAATTGAGATTAGGACTAACCCGATGTTAATTAATTACGAGTTGTCACAATCTAGTCCGGTTTCACATCCTGAAAATTTCGAAACACTTCAGGGTGGTTCTCAAGACGTGATCCTCAAAGGGATTATAGAACGTCAGAAAATACAAGCGATGGAGGAAGAGGCTTCTCTGAAGTTAGCTAAAGAACTACTGCTTGCAGAAGCAGAAGAAATAGGTTCTGAGGTGCAAACACCAGCAAGTCAACCTGTCAACATACTAGAACTTGCTAGTAAAAGAGAAGCTGAGTGGTATGCCAAAATGGCTAAAGGTGAAGCAAGTCTAAGGGAGTATCTACAGAAAACTATAGGAGAAGAAGACACTACACATAGAGGCGACGAAAGTAGCACTCCTCTACTTTATCAAAGACCCTTGAAAAGACTAAGAACTGTTGGCGCCTCATCATCCGCTCCCGATATGCTCCCACCAGCTGACAATAATGCCTTGTTAAATCTCCAGCTTCCAAAGGGCATAGTGTTTGTGGAAGGA
>CM067171.1:55786512-55820196 GCA_034093135.1 Erigeron breviscapus | reverse complement strand
ATCATAAGAATGGTCTTACCTTTTTATTATTAAATTCCTGCGTTAAGTTTACAATCATTTCTAGTTTTAATCAAATTAATCAAAAACTCAATTTTAAGTTTATGCCTAGTTTAAATCATTTCGTAACTTGTTCAACACTTTCCCATGATTCCTTGTGGATACGATACTCTACTTACACTAGCTAATTAGTGGTAATTAGTTTTATTTTTGATCGGCTCAACGACATCGATCAAATTTTGGCGCCGCTGCCGGGGAATCGGTGTGCAAAGTGTTGAAATTTTGTTTTTAATTAGTTTACTTAAAATTTTCAGAAAAATCCAAAAATATTTAGTTTAGTTTTGTTTTGTTTTAGTTCTTGTTTGTTTCATTTCTCATTCTTGTAAGTTCAGTATTACACGCGGTGTGTTGATTGTGCAGGTTTACAGGTAGTGTATGCATACGAGGTATTCCAAGAATACATCACCTTTGTTGTTTGATCCGGAAATTGAGAAAACAGCTAGAAGGAATAGGAAACTTTACCGTGCAAACATGAGTGATCAATCAAATCCACAACCAACCATCCAACCCATAGTTCAAGAACAAACCAACCCTGAACCAAATAACCAAGATCAACTCCACCGAAACCCACCCCCATCAATAAGGAGTGCTTACACAACTCCAAACCGACCTAGAACACCAACTCATATTGGAGATGCATCACGGGATGCGGATGGGTCATTTTATGATAGGTTACATGATAGGGTGAATCTGTGGGATGACGGGAGGTTTGATAATAATTCGGATGGGTATGATTGGAACCATGGGGGAGATTATGAGCAACCACAAAACCTTCGATATCCTCAACCTCAATACAACCAACCCCAATATAACCAACCTCAATACTTAAACCAAGGACCAAGGGTTCGTCCCCAAGGTCCACCACCTCGCCTTAACCATCGTGTAGCTCAACCAAATTACCAACCACATAACCGTGCCATGCCAAATATGAACTATCAACCTCCACCACAAGGAGTTGATAGTCATTTTCGACCCGCCATAGCCGTTAATGCTTCACCTATAGTTCCACCGGTGTTGAGGGGTAGAGCATTTGAGGTTAGACCTCAATGTTTGAGTATTTTGCCAAGTTTTCATGGGATGGCGTCGGAGGAACCTTATTTGCACTTATCGGAGTTTGAGGCGATTTGTGGTACTATTGGAGGTCAAGGATTTTCACCGGATGAAGTTAAGCTAGTCTTATTTCAGTTTACTTTGAAGGATAAAGCAAAGCAATGGTTCTTGACATTGCCATCGGGTAGTATCTTTTCATGGGCTGAAATGCAACAACAATTTTTGATGAGTATTACACCATGCAAAAGACTAGTGATGCAAGGAATTCGATAAGAATTTTTCAGCAACAATCGGGTGAAACATTTTATGAAGCTTTTAAGAGGTTCAATGAGTTGTTGAGAGTATGTCCTCATCATGGAATTGCTAAATGGGAGTTGATTACGGCTTTCTATGATGGTTTGTTATCGGAAGAAAAGAGGGATGTGAATTCGATTAGCAATGGCACTTTCTTGACTAATCCCGAAGATGTTGATTGGGAATTCTTGGAGAAGATGAGTGTGAACTCAAAAAGGCAAGCTCAATCGAATAGGAGATCAAGACGTCCAATAGCCTCTTCATCAACTAGTGATCAAGGTACAAAAGATAGGCTTGAGGCATTGGAGCAAAAGTTTGCTAAGTTGGGGAAGGCTGAAAATCGGGGTGTTTATCAAGTATCTCAAGACTATCCGGTTTGTGAAAGATGTGATGAGTTGGGGCATTCGGCTTTGCAATGCACATTAGACTTGGATCAAATGGAAGAAGTGAATCAAGTGTATGGAGAAAAGAAGCAATATGACATGAACTCCAACACTTATCATCCGGGGATGAGAAATCATCCCAACTTTAGATATGGAAATTCTTCAAACCAACTTAACCCGAACTTTCAAGGAAATAACCAAAACAGTGGGGCACCATCTCAACCATTTCAAGGCCAAAATTACAACCAAGGGAATTACCAAGGTGGTCAAAATCAGGGAGGATTCAATAGAGGCTACCAAAGGAACTTTCAAGGTAATCACCAAGGTGGGTCTTCGGGAGGTAACGATGTGTCAACTCGGGAGATTATGGATTACTTGAAAGAAATGGATAGGAAGAATGAGATTCGGGATAAAACGGTTGAGAGTTTGCAAAAGCAAGTTGGACAATTGGCGGAGGATGTATCGGAATTGAGGAAGAATCCGGGGAAGCTACCAAGTGATACGAAGATCAATCCACAACATCAAAGTGGCGGTTCCAAGAATATAAAAAATGTGGAGATCAACAATGTAAGTACTCTTCGTAGTGGTAAGCTTTATGATAATCATGTTGTCCCTCCACCACCATTTGTTGAGGGTGTGGTGGAGGATGTTGATGAGAATGAGGATAGTGATCATGAACCGGAACTTGTTTTGCCTAAGTCAAATAAAACAGTGTCTTTTAAAGAGGTTGAAAACAATAGGTCTAGTAATAAATTTTCTGAAAAACAAGGAAAGGATATGGAGGATAATACCATTCCTTTTCCTTTGGCTTTGATTGATCCAAAACTTAGGCCTACACTTAAGAAAAGAGGTCCCCATGAGGAAGAAATGTGGGAAATTTTTAAACAAGTGAAAATCAATATACCTCTTATTGACATAATCAAGCAAGTTCCGGCTTATGCTAAGTATCTTAAGGACTTGTGTACCCAAAAACGACATCATAAGCTTCCAAAGAAAATTGTTTTAAATGAGGAAGTTAGTGCCGTTGTCATGGGTATACTTCCACCTAAACTCCAAGATCCGGGAGCGCCTTTAATTACGATTCAAGTTGGTGATTTCAAAATGAACAAGGCACTTTTGGATATGGGGGCGGGTGTGAGCATTCTTCCGGGAAGTTTGTATGACCAATATGACTTTGGACCTTTAGAAAAAGTTGACACCACCTTGGTGATGGCTGATTTGTCCCTTAAACTTCCTAGAGGAATTGTAAAAGATGTGATTGTTAAGGTGGAGGACTTTTATTACCCCATAGACTTTTTGGTACTTGATTTTGCACCAAGCGGTAATGTTAGGCAACCCAATGTCATCATGGGTAGACCCTTTTTGGCCACCGCTAATGCATTAATTGATTGTAGAAGGGGTACGGTTGAAATGACTTTTGGCAACCGTAAGATAAGATTGAATGTTTTTGCTAGTGTTCCTAACCCCGTAGTTAGTGACGAATGCTTTATGGCGGACGTCATTGATGAGTGCATTCCTCATGAAAATGAGGAGGACACACGGGAGAATTGTGCTTTGGTTGACAGGTTAATCTTGGAGCATAGTGAAACATTGAAGAAGGAGGAAAAGGAATGGGAGATTATGGCAATTCAAGAAGGTAGACCACCATGGACTCATTTGGTGGAGAGTCTACCGGACCATATTGACACCCATCTCAAGCCATCCATTGAAAGTTCACCACAAGTTGAGTTGAAAGAGCTCCCATCTCATTTGAAGTATGCATTTTTGGGAGATGAACAAACTTTGCCGGTGATCATTGCATCAAACTTGGAAGAAATGCAAGAAAGAGCATTACTTAAGGTGCTCAAGGAATACAAGGCGGCTATTGGATGGACAATTGCCGATTTGAAAGGCATTAGTCCATCAATTGTGATGCATAAGATAATCACCGATTCTGAAGCAAAGCCTTCACGTGATGCTCAAAGGAGATTGAATCCTCATATGCGTGAAGTGGTGAAGAAAGAGGTGCTAAAGTGGTTGGATGCTGGAATCATTTACCCAATTTCGGATAGTACATGGGTAAGTCCAACACAAACGGTACCTAAGAAAGCTGGAATTCAAGTGGTTAAAGGAGATAGTGGTGAGCAAATTGCAACCCGACCCATCACCGGGTGGAGGGTTTGCATTGACTACCGGAAGTTGAACACCGCTACTTCCAAGGATCATTTCCCATTGCCATTCATTGATCAAATCATCGAAAAGCTTGCAGGTCAGCAATTTTATTGTTTTCTAGATGGTTATTCAGGTTATAATCAAATTGCTATTCATCCCGATGACCAACATAAGACCACATTTACATGTCCCTATGGAACTTTTGCCTTTAGGCGAATGCCATTCGGGTTATGTAATGCTCCAGCCACCTTCCAAAGGTGCATGATGAGTATCTTTTCAGATATGGTCGGTGATTCTTTAGAGATCTTTATGGATGACTTTTCAATTTTTGGTCAAACCTTTGATAATTGTCTTAATGAGCTAACCAAAGTTTGAAAAGATGTGTTGAAACGAATTTGGTCTTAAGTTGGGAAAAGAGCCACTTTATGGTTCAAGAGGGGACGGTTTTGGGTCATGTGATCTCAAAGAAAGGCATGGAAGTTGACCGAGCCAAAATCAAAGTCATTTCTACTTTACCCCCTCCAACCAATGTCAAGGGTGTCCGTTCTTTTCTTGGACATGCCGGATTTTATAGAAGGTTCATCAAGGGATTTAGTGTCATAACAAAACCTTTGTGTAATTTGTTACTAAAAGATGTACCTTTTGTGTTTAATGATGAATGTTTGAAAGCCTTTGAAACTTTAAAGGAAAAATTGGTTGAAGCCCCCATTTTGCAATCACCTAATTGGTCCATGCCTTTTGAAATCATGTGTGATGCAAGTGACTTTGCCATTGGGGCTGTTTTGGGACAACGGGTGGACAAGAAACCCGTTGTGATTTATTATGCAAGCAAGACTTTATCGGATGCCCAATTGAATTATACCACCACCAAAAAGGAATTGCTTGCGGTTGTCTATGCTCTTGACAAGTTTCGTTCTTATATTTGTGGTAGCAAAGTTATAGTGTACACAGATCATAGCGCGGTCAAGCATTTGATGGAAAAGAAGGATGCAAAGCCAAGGCTAATTAGATGGGTATTGCTACTACAAGAGTTTGATTTGGAGATCCGAGATAAGAAAGGAAGTGAGAATGTGGTGGCGGACCACTTGTCAAGAATTCAAGTTATGGATGATGATTCTACCAAGGAGATCAATGAGACCTTTCCGGATGAATATTTACTAACCGTGTCTATTGTTCCTTGGTATGCAAACATTGTTAATTTTTTGTCCGCAGGTAAGCTACCGGAGCATTGGGCCAAGAGAAAGAAGCAACAATTCCTTGCACAAGCCAAGCAATACATTTGGGATGAGCCGGATTTGTTCAAAGTTGGCCCGGATCAATTGGTGAGAAGATGTGTTCCGGATGAGGAGATTCAAGAGGTGTTGACTCATGCACATTCATTCACATGTGGAGGTCATTTCAGCGGCCAAAAGACAGGTTATAAGGTTCTTATGTGTGGTTTGTTTTGGCCTAGCATTTTTAAGGATGCCGCTGAATTTGTTAAGAAATGTGTTAGGTGTCAACAACTAGGTAGTATTACTAAGAGGAATGAGATGCCCATGCAACCCATTTTAGTTGTTAATATATTTGATGTTTGGGGCATTGATTTTATGGGTCCTTTTCCTAATTCTTTTGGTAATTACTATATTTTGGTGGCGGTAGATTATGTGTCAAAATGGGTAGAAGCCATAGCCACCAAGACCAATGATCATACCGTTGTGTGCAAGTTTGTCCAAAGCAACATTTTCTCAAGATTTGGAATCCCTCGTGTGATCATAAGCGATGGGGGATCTCATTTCAAAAATTTTCATTTTGGAAAACTTCTCAAACGGTATGGCATAAACCACCGGATTGCCACTCCATATCACCCACAAACAAGTGGGCAAGTTGAAGTGTCCAATAGGCAAATTAAAGAAATTTTGCAAAAGACGGTAAGACCCGATAGAAAAGATTGGTCAACCAAATTGAATGATGCTTTATGGGCTTACCGAACTGCTTTTAAGACACCTATTGGCACTACTCCTTACCGGTTGGTTTATGGGAAGGGTTGTCATCTTCCAATGGAACTAGCACATAGGGCATTATGGCCGTTAAGACCGTTAACATGGATTTTGAGAATGCAGGCAAAGAAAGAAAGTTGCAACTATGTGAATTGGAAGAGTTAAGGAATGAGGCTTATGAATGTGCATCAACTTACAAAGACAAGATGAAAGCGGTTCATGATGCCAAATTGAAGAAGAAGGTGTTCGAAGTTGGCCAAAAGGTTTGGCTTTACAATTCAAGGCTCAAATTCTTTCCGGGAAAACTCAAAAGCAAATGGATGGGTCCTTATACCATCACAAGAGTCGGAAAGTTTGGAGAAATTGAAATTGAAGATCCAAAAGATGGTGTAAAGCAAATGGTCAATGGACACCGATTGAAGCCATATTTGGACGCAACCGACATCAATGGAGCTACAAAGGAAATGGTGAACTTCATCTCAAGTCCACCATCCTATGAGGTTGCTTGAACATCATTTGAGGTAATGTCGGGCTGAGGACAATAAACTTAGCGCTAAACGGGAGGCAACCCGTTGTTTGTTTGTTTATAGCTTCAAATTCGGTACGTTTTCATTTTCGTTTCAATTTTGTTTAGTTGTTTTGGTAATTTTTGTTGCATAATCACACAAGAAACTTAATTCTCAGCAATATGCTTGAGAATTAAGTTGGGGAAGGTCGGTTGGGTGAAAAAGTGAATCGTTTTTGCATTTTTTTCGAGCCGATGAACTCATTTCTAATTTCGGGTGTACATTGGGGACAATGTACCTTTAAGTTGGGGAAGGGAGTTTAATTTTGATATAATTGCAAGTTCTTAAAAAGTTGTTTGTGGGTGTAGTTAAAAAAAAAAAAAAAAAAAAAAAAAAAGTCAATAAAAGTCAATAAGGGGCGTAACCTACGGTCCATGGGGCGTAGGTTACGGTGCCCTGGAATGTTGAAGTAAGTTACGGTAAGTCTAAACAGATGAGGCGTAGGTTACGCTGACTGTTGGCGTAAGTTACGGTAAGTCTAAACAGATGAGGCGTAGGTTACGCTGACTGTTAGCGTAGGTTACGGTAGAACAAAACAGACCCAGCGTAGGTTACGGCTATCCATGGCGTAGCTTACGGCGGTTGAAAATAAGTGGTTCAGAATTTTCACCAGGCGTAACCTACGGGGTAAGATGGCGTAAGTTACGGTAAGTCTAAACAGATGAGGCGTAGGTTACGCTGACTGTTGGCGTAATTTACGGTAAGGCCCAGGTTCGTTTTTTTTTTAGTATTTTAATAAAGATCAAAAACCAAAAATCTTTTAATTCACAGCCATAAATCGACCTACCTACATTATTTCACCATATCTCTCTGCACTCTTTCTTTTCTTCAATACTTCCCAAGAACTTCAACCAAAACCCTAACCTTTAATCATCCATTACTCACTCAATTCTCCATCAATTTTAACAATTTTTGGGTCAAAAGTGCATAACTTTTCGAGAGCTACAAAACCCCCATAATTGTTTCTTTAATTTCAGCCTATTTCTCAAAGATTTGTGTGAGTTTAATTTCGAATTAATTTGAATTTCTTCTTAATTTTGCTTTTAATTCACTAATCTGTGCTAAAGTTTGTTGCTTGTTGTTAGTTTTGTTAATAGAATGAAGAAAGCAGCAGGGAAATTGATGAAGAGCCTAAGCAAGAAAGGTGCTTCTTCGTCAAGTCAACAACCAAGCAAGAAGAAAAGACCAATGGTTCAAGATGAACCATCATCAGAATCAGAAGAAGAAAGAAACTCACCACAGGCAAGTGATGAGATGGAGGTTGAGAATGAAAAGCCCGAATGGAGACAAGGTATACCTTTATATACTTTACCTGATGAATGGCAATTGATTTTATTTAAAGAAAAAATGGCTGAGGCTAGGAATTTGATGGATCAATTGTTGGGTGAGAGAACCCTTGTCTTGTCTGAATTTAGAGGGTTTGGGATGGTTGAGGCGTTTGAACGAATGGGATGGAAACAAGTGTTAACTTGGAGTAACGGTGATCACGCGGAGATTTATTTAGATGGCATTATTAATTGGATGGGTACTTTAGAGTTGACTCCCGGAAATAACCCCCCGGTGACTTCTAAGTTAGTGGGCACGGTCAATGGGAAAAAGGTAACAATGTCTTTTGCTACCTTAGATAAGATAGCTAAATTTGACACGGGTGCTACTTCGGGGAGGGCTTGTGATTATATTGATGAGAAGTACTTAACAGGGGTAGAAACACCGGATAATTGGCTTGATATGTTGGCTGAGGTTTTTGTTGTACCACGAGACACTATAAGTACAACTTTTAGGATGGAACGTTCTTTGTTGAAGCCATTACCCCGGCTGATAATGTCGATTTTGTGTTGGAATGTTTGCCCTCGCACCAGTGATAAGAGCATGGTTAGGCACCATGATGTTATTGTTTTATACGCTTTGGTCACTGGAAATCTAGCCTTGTCGTTTAGACAGATTGTGATGTCTAACATTTGGGATGCAAGGAACAAAAGACACAAACTTGTTATCCCACACCCGAAACTCATCGCCCGATTACTACAAATCCATAAGGTAGTCCCAAAGGAGACTAATATGGAGTATTTGAGTAATACTCCTTACAATATGAAAAGACTGTTGAAAGGGAATGAGTGGGAGTTTCAGGATCACCCACAGTTTAAACTTCTCAAGGATTTGAAGAGTGGTGGTTATCTGATAGCTCCAAAGGCTGGGATTACTAGGGAGGAGGCAATAGAACAAATGGAGCAAATGGGTGTAAATCAGAGGGGTGAAGCGAGTAGTGCTAGAGGGAGTTTTGAAGGAAGAAGAGATGGTTTGTTGGGTTCTGGATTTGGAGGTACTGGGCCGAGCTTTGGTTATGAGCAACCCAGTGATTATAATCAGTGGACATCATATGAGAGGAGCATGTGGGATATGACTGCTCAGCAGGGTGTGCAGCGGAGGAGTTATGAGTTAGGGATGGCTTATGCTCATGAACGGGATAGGAGACAGCAGTTTGATTATTTTGAGCAAGTACGCCACCACCAGGATCACATTGCAGGTCTTGATTATGTGGAGACTCCTCCTGCATATGATTACAGGCAGCCTTATGTTTCCACCGCTCATCCACATTATCCTCAGAGCCACGATTCTGAGTGGTTCCCGAGATATTCTTGTGTTGGACGAGTTGAGGGGAGCTCGAATGATCCACCACCAGCAGCTCCTGATCCATTTGAGGCCCAATCTCTATATCGGGGCCTAATGGAGTCGATTTTTGGACGGCGAGATCCACCACAGTGATGGTACCTCCCATTTATCTTTCTATTTTCTTGTGTGACTATATGATTTTGTGTGTTTATTTTGTGTTTTTGCATTTTCAATTTCATAGGTAGATTTCATTTTCTTGTTGATTTCATTTATGTTGTTAGTTTAGATGTTGATTTACCTTCTTGTGATGCGGAATTGAATCAAAGAGACAAAATATTCGAGTTATATTAGCTATACATGTTTGTAAAATGAGATTTTCTTGTGATTGGATTTGTACATGTAAGTGGGGCTAGGTAGTGTAGATTGGATTGCATGACATGGTTGACTTATGAGCGTCTTGATAGAGTTGTTAGCAAGTAAAAACATATAAACGTGCAAATAAGGGTAATATGCCAATTGTGAGTCATCATGCATGTATCACACTTTATATATCCGTTATATCCTTCAATTTAATGAGAGAAAGAGCCTCGTCAATGATTCAATTAGATTGTTAGCGTAGCTTGAATTCTCATGATGATCATATTGTGTGAACCATTATTGTACATTAGGTTAGAACTAGTGCACTTACCGTGTCGAGACCTCTAGCTTGGATTATGTGCTTAAAATCACAAAACAATCATACAATTCAATCCATATTCCACCTCACTTCGTTATGAAATTCGTTAAGTGTTCAAAGTTGTGTTGTTTATGAAGAATCGAAAGAAAGAACAAAGTCAAAGTCAAAATTGCAAAATCCGGTTGAAAAGTCAAAGTGTATGGTCATAAATGAAAAACCAATTCAATTATCCATGTAAGTTGATCAAAAAAGAGCCAAAGTGAAATGTTCCAAAATCATTCTAGTAAATCGCCCAAAAGAGAATCATTATCGTGTTTCATTCCATATTTCCATCAATTTTGTATGAATACCGAAGTGATAGTTTGAGTTATGAGGTCTTGGTTCGATTTGTGTACTAGCCTATGACTTTTAGTGTGCAATAATGAGTTGTGAGCTTTATATAGATATATTGGCACATCTTTTGCTAATTCACCCAAAATATGAACCGAGGGGAGTGCACATTGTGAGAGTGTGATGCATGTATTGTGGCAAACTTGAGGTTTATTAGGTTTAATTGCACATTTCTATATTTCTATTTGCTAGTCGTAAATCTTTTGATAGTAGTAAGTCTCATGAGTTGGTTGTGTTATGTGGTTTGGTTTGCATTGCTTAGTTTTGCCCAAGTGTACTTTGAAGATTACTTGAGGGTTGAGTTTTACAAGTATATATAATTAATATAACTCCTATATGGTGTGTCTTTGGTGATAGGAAGTATTATAGGATTGTAAATTAGCTTGTCACATAATGAATGTCTTTTTCGGGACGAAAAAGGATTAAGTTGGGGAATGTGATAAACGCCTAAAAGACATGATGTTAATGGATAAAATCGGATTGTCTTGTGTTTGTTAATAGACGATTAGGGCGTTTTTATGGTTGTTTAAGTGTTTCAGGTTCTAAGCATTTATTTGGACTAATTGGGTCGAAAAGGAAGTCAAATGAAATGCAAAGTCAAAGAAAGTCAAATCTGGAAATTCTGGAATTTTGGTGTTACAACTGGCGTAACTTACGCTTCCCACGACCGTAGGTTACGCCAGGCAAAAGTTAGTAGGCGTATCTTACGCCCAGATCCACCGTAGCTTACGCCTTTAGAAGATCCAGTTTACAACAAGCGTACCTTACGCCCAGTTCAGGCGTAGGTTACGCTGGACAGAATTACAAGGGGCGTAGCTTACGCCTTGTTGGGGCGTACCTTACGCCTAGTGCTGAACAGAATTACAAGGGGCGTAGCTTACGCCTTTAGAAGATCCAGTTTACAACAAGCGTACCTTACGCCCAGTTCAGGCGTAGGTTACGCTGGACAGAATTACAAGGGGCGTAGCTTACGCCTTTAGAAGATCCAGTTTACAACAAGCGTACCTTACGCCCAGTTCAGGCGTAGGTTACGCTGGACAGAATTACAAGGGGCGTAGCTTACGCCTTTAGAAGATCCAGTTTACAACAAGCGTACCTTACGCCCAGTTCAGGCGTAGGTTACGCTGGACAGAATTACAAGGGGCGTAGCTTACGCCTTGTTGGGGCGTACCTTACGCCTAGTTCAGGCGTAGGTTACGCTGGACAGAATTACAAGGGGCGTAGCTTACGCCTAGTTGGGGCGTACCTTACGCCTAGTGCTGAACAGAATCCTGGTTTTGTGGATTTCCTAACTTTTGATTAGGGAATTAATCACACACGAAAAAACACTTACACAAGCCCTAATTTCAGAGAACAAGAGCAGCAACATACCATTCCCAAGCCCCAAAATCATCATCAATTCACATTTCAAAGGAGATGACAATCCAAAGTGAAGAATCATTGATGAACATGGAAGGCTAATCTCTCTTTAGATCATTCTTATGTGAACAATTATGTAAGACAATTGTATTCAACCTTTCTTATGTTTATGTTGGATTAGATGTTTAATTCTTAATTGTGTTTTGCATCTAATGTTGTGTGGATTTGAATGAATGATTACATGTTTTAACATTGAATGATTTCCATCTATCTTTTGATTTCAATTTATTGTTAATCATTAATTATTGGAATAATCTCTTATTAATTGTAATGTGTTTTTTTAAATAAATGTGTGTGTTTTAATGTTGAATATATAGTTTGGTTAAATGTATTTAGAAAAAAATAAATGATAAAAGAATTGATGATGTGGCGAAGAAGTTCTGAAGAAGCTTGCCTATAGGCATGGGGAGTCCTGAGGGGAGTCCTGCTGACGTGGCAGTGAAGAAGCTGGAGGACTCTCCTCCTTATAAGGAAAGGCCTAAGCTACACGAGTCTCGACGCTATATTTAAATCTATGCATTGACGTTTAATTACTAGCTTGGAGATAACCAACTACTAACAACTTCAATTTGTCGTTAAAAAAAATAAAAAAAATAAATTCAAAGATACTGGCGATTCAAAATCTATCTTTTACGTAGCCATTCACCATTCGCACCACATGTGTCATTAAAGGCAATTGATAATGTAAGGACACTACTAAGATTTATAAAATGACAAAGTTATAATGGTAACGGAAGATGATAATGAAAATATCAAGTGAACTTTCAGTTTATGACACCCAATTAACAATCTAGCGATTTATGGAGAATATATATATATATATAATATATATATATCGGTCATTCGTTAATGGGTTCTTAGACGGAATCTCTACTTGTGCTTGATTAGATATACTTAACATAAACAACGGACAGATCCAAACTAACCAGTTTGGACAAAAGTGTATGGATGGTAGCTAGAAATACTCTTATAAAGATGTCATTTATTCATCAATACTATTGATGTATTATGTATATACGTTAGCTACACATGTATGCTACAGTTTCTAGAAAATTCGACGTACAAAATGGTTGTAACTTCTAGGATTATAGTACACGAATCTACTGAAAACACGACTATTCAACCACCATTTGACGGGAAGATCAAGTATCGTTTTGTTTTCATCACTCTGCTTGAAAGTGAAGCAACCTAACAAGATGGAAGCAAAAAAACTTGCTCTGTCTGTTCAGGCATATCGGGCTGATCAAATGCCGCCCTACCTGTACATGTTTTCAACATAAAAATAACCAACCACGTCAAAACATACTCAAACAACATTAAAATCTGGTATCCTAGAGATCCTATATGAGACATCTACAGGAATTCAGAGACTAGATATAGGCTAAAAGCTACGATCAGCAAATAATAGTTGTTTTCGAGCATAAAATTATCCATCTGATAATTTTAGATAGTAATGCATTATTCAGAAAACATAAATGCCCTTCATATTTAAGTTTCACTCCATCTACTTGACTCGAAGGTGTTATATATTATGATTTCAGGTATTATGGTATTTGCTGCTCATCATAATTACATTTAGGTTCTCAATAACTTTATAAAAATGTGAATTGACGACTGCTCAATATCAAACGTGTATTTATACGATCTGAATGAAAAATGAAGTGGTGGTATGGTTTGTAGATACTAACCAAGAAAGTCATTAATTTGAAGGCGCACTCTGGTTGGTAAGATACCATATCCCCTTCATTCACTTCGTCTGCAAAGCATATCCTCGCATTCTACAAAATTTAACATAGCTTAATTATATTAAGTTCCCAATTATGTACCAAAGAAGATAAAAGAAAGTCAGTGAGAGAGAGAGAGATAGAGAGGCACACCTTGATCTACATGCATTAATTCTGTAATTCCTTATCTATCTTGATGCAGGGGATATGAGAGATTTTGTGCCAGCCTCTTCCCCCTTTACTAGTCTTTTCTTTCAGTTTTCGGCATTCATCAATTTCTAAACTTAAGAGCAAAGGCAACAGCTTCTCTGGTAGATCTCTTAAATTTGGGCAAAACCTAATTTGGAGATGTTGGAGGGAGGTGAGGTGTTGGAGTCCCACTGAAACTGTTTTTAATTTCTCAAAATCCCATATTTTCAGAGTAGCAAGATTTGAAGGAAAAAGATGAGGAGACAATTCACTCACTTCATCTCTCGTGCCAAGTAACGTTAAGTTAACAAGGGAGGTTGGAAATATCCCAGGTCCCCACTCGGATATAGACTTCTTTAACCCCCCTATTGCAAGAGAAGTCAATTTAGAAGGCCAATGTCCACGTTGAAAACAGCCTTCCGTACTTGGACAATTCAAGATTGTCAGATGTGTTAACGAGGGGAGATTTGGCAGCTCAAGAGACTCCAAATTTTTACAATCAGATATTATCAGGTTCGTGAGGTGAATGGTGTAACAACTCAATAATCCACCCATTGATTTGAGATTTGGCCAACCTCTTATATCTAGACGTTCAAGTAACGCATTGTTGGTAATTTCTCCCCAATTCATAAACTCCTTTCCCATCACTAGTTGTTCACAATCTCTGATTGTAAGTGACTTGAGCTTGTGCATCCCTTCTCCTTGTTCCCCTGTTGGGAAGGAGACACATGTAATTGATCTACAATTTCTAATATTTAACCTTTCAACATTAGCTGGACAATTGCAATCCTTCAAATTATCGCAATCCTCTAGTACCAACATGATAAGAGATGTTAACACATTGCTACTCAAATGCTCTTTCTCTCCTAAACTCACCAAATTTAAACAACCTTTTACTTCCAACCTCCTTAAATTCACAAGAACCTTACTAGCTTCTTTTTCTGATTTCCACATGTATCTTATTTCACTACAACAATAGACCCATACTTCTTCAACTCCCCCTAGATTCTTTATAACACCTCTCCATACCTTATCAGTAAGCCCTGCAATGTTATTTATCACTAACTTGGTGACTGATGAAGCTACGGAAACCATACTTCTCAAGACGACATCACCACAGTCATCTATTCTTAGAGTTCTCAATGAAGGTAGTTCTTTAAGTGAGATGTCAACCAATTTGGGACAACCTTTTATATAAAGCTCTCGAAGGCATGGAAACACTGCATCAAGAACCCCACTATCAGTTGACCATGTTGACCACCCAAACATATATTGGAAGCTTAGAATTTCAAGAGAAGGGAACGCAACACCACCGGTCCCAAGTAACTCTAAATCTATCACTTTAACCGCATCCATACCTATGATATGCAACTCCTTTAGTGATTGTAGCCTCCCAAGTACGGGCAAAGACGTACATTTTTTACAATTACTTATGGACACATGAACCAACTTGTTAAATGAGGGATCACCGACCCAAATCGGAAACTTTATTCCCTGATATGACACAATTCCAAGTTTCTTCAAAGTATCATTATAAGGCTTTAGTTCATTAAGGACCTTATTTTCAAGAGTTTCCTTTTGAAAATCGTTAGATACATCATCCCATATAAGGTTTACCTCACTAAGCCTTTTTTCCGACAGACTTGCTTCCCGTGCATGCATCGTGTTTTGCACTTTGTCCACCCCCTCAATGCAAATCTTCCCCTCGAGATTCTTTAACTGTTTGAGCTTGGTTATTGTAAAGCCATCATCCCCTTCAATGATGACCTTGGTGAGAGTTCTTAGGCTATCTAACCCACCAATTCCCGAGGGCATCTGCTTCACTAGAGGAGTATCTCTAATGTCAAGATGTCGCAAATTTTTAAGCTTTGAAAAGCTTTTGGGCAACTTACATAATTTATCACAACCAAAAACAATTAGTGATTGTAAATTATAAAGATTGCCCACATTTTCTGGTAGTTCTTTGATCTTGGTTTGCGATAAGCTAAGATACCTCAAGCGCTTCAAATGACCAATGCACTCCGGTACCTCACTTATCTGAAAGCCGCTTAAGCAAAGAACCCTCAACATTGGTAACTCGGGAAGTAGGTCAACCAAAATCTTATTGGATAAGTATAAAGCAATCAGAATTTTTTTTCACTCCAACAGACACCGCCAAAAAAGTTCTTAAACTCTTAGCACTTTTAAACTCCTTGAACATCTCGTAACCAACATATCTCTCACGGATAAAGGACATATGACGATACTTGGCCAAAGTTTTTGTCTTCGTCTCCATCTGATTATCAAACTTCAAGAAAAAATCTTCAGCAACAAATGTGGCCAAGTCATTCAAGAGGTCATGCATCACAAACAATGATTCATCGTTAGGAGCATGCTGAAAAAATGACCTCGATAACAACTCTTCAAAATATTTATGGCCCAACGATTCTTTGGTTAACATGCTTCCAATTGATTGGTGTAAAAAACCTTCCGCCATCCACAACATAACCAACTCATCCTTGTCAAACACAAAGCCCTTAGGGAAAAAGGAGCAATATGCAAACAATTGTTTTAATGATGCTGAAAGCTCATGGTAGCTTAGCCGAAGGGCTGGGCAATATTATCATTAGTTTGCCATATCTTGCTATTAACACGTGCTGCCAATATTCTTCATTTGTTTTGTCCTCAATAGCCTTCCAATACTTTCAAAGCTAAAGGCAAACAACCACAATTTTTCACGATACCTTCACCATGAGGTTTCAAATCCGTATGTGAATCAAAGTTATCAACATTTAACGCATTTCGAGCAAGTAAAGACATTGCATCATCATGTGACAAAGTATCCAACTTGTCTAGATGACTAAAACCAATCTGTTTGAGCAATCCCTCCTTTCGGGTTGTCATGATTATTTTGCTTCCATGCCCCTGAAACGGCTTTACTAGGTTCTCCCAATCGACATACTTTTCACTCCAAATGTCATCTAGCACTAGTAGAAAACGTTTCTCCTTAAGTTGATCTGAAAGAGCTACTTGAAGCCTACCTAAATCTTTAAACTCCTTGTTTTCACCGGCTATTTCTTTAGATGGTTTCACTTATCTTGAAAACATCAAAATCATCAGAAACACAAACCCATGCACGAAGCTTAAAGTGGTTCTTCACCTTTGTTTCATTGTACAAACTTCTAGCTAAAGTGGTCTTACCAACCCCACCCATACCAACTATAGGTACAACACCAAACTTTTCCTTGCAAGGCTTCTCATCTTTAAAAAACTTGTGATACAACTTTCTTACGGCACTAAACTTTTCATCTCCCAACAACTTATGGAGCAATTCCATTTTTTCTCCTTCTCGTCCTAAAATTTACGGATGAATCAGGAAAAGAGGTTTCGTTTCTTCTACTACTCGGCTTTTTATCTTTCTTAATCAAACCTAGATTAACCTTTTCCTTCTCTAGTTCTTGTAACTTAGTGGCAATGCTATCTAACTTGCGACGCAGTTTTAGTTTAAAATTTGGGATGAGGTTTCTAACCTTGCTGTTGAACTCACGATGCATAGCATCTGTAGCCAAGTCATCAAGTAAGTCATCGATATCGTAAGCCATATGTGGAGACTGTTGAGCCATTGTTTAACATTTTTATCAGCAATTTCTTTGTCAGAAGCATCATTAAGGAGATCTTGAATCTTTGACAATGTATAGCCCAAATTATCGATCTCGGATTGAATTCCCCACAATCCAGCAAAACGTTTCAAGCCTTCATCAGCCAGTTTCTGGAAAACAACTTGGAGGAGTGCAGCAGCAATGATTGTAGCCATTGATTGTTAAGTGCTTTACGGTGAAGATGTGATATGAGAACATGCAATTGTTGTGAATGTGTGTGTATATATATATGTGTGTGTGATCGATAATGATAATGATAATGGGTGTTTAGATAGAGTATGAAGATGAATGGAGACATAAATAAGGATTAGAGTCAATAATAATATATTTATTTCGTTGGCAGCCATTCTAGATGCAAACCAGGTAACTTGGTAGTAATTAATTTCAAAGAACATGTTAGCATCTTTCCAAATATTTGATATACATTTGAATATTCATTCCAGCTTATAATAAAATTAAAAAAAGAACACTTGCTATATGATAACCAATGGACAATGAAACAGTTAAAATTAAAAAAGAACACTTGATATATGATAACCAATGGAATAAATTTTTTTATTATTATTAATATTAACAAAGAACACTTGTTATATGATATCCTGTGGATAATCAAGTAGTTATTAGTTTTTATTAAAATTAAAAATGAACACTTGTTATATTATTTGATTGTGTTATAAATATTCCTGTTTATTAGATTGTAGGTATTCAGACAATAATTTGGCAGCTAAGCAAAATTCCAAGATAGCATCAAATTAAAGAAAGCTACGTTACCGATCATCATACCATTTTTTTTTTGGAAAATGATAAACATAATAAGCTTAGAGTACTATGTTAACATGGAGAAAATGTTATGTTTTGGATCATAACTGTAAACCTACATATTGGTTATGTTTAATATAAAAATCATTTATGTATGTAAAACATTTTACTATTAAAGTAACAATAGATTCAGCTATTAATTACTTGTTAAGTAGTTTAAAGTGAAAATGTAAATGGGAGGGAGCATCTGGCGTGCAGTATGTACTAGATTATGAGTTTATGATCGACGACCAAGTATGCATATTGAGAGCTATATAATTGGAAGACAGATTGCTTGAGTTGTGATGACCTGCATTTAATAAAAAAGCATCAAGGCTATACCATATTTGGTTCCAACTTTTAAAGATCACCAACACCTATTGCAATAAACAAATTTGCAGATTGAGAGATATATTATTGGAAGAGGCGGGTTGACTAAAAGTTGTGACGATCTGCAGTAATATAAAGCGTCAAGGCTTTGTGTTTAGCTATATACATGAACACTAAGTCAGCATTAGCCCCTTTTGGGTTATTTTCACCATTTAACTATTCAAACGGGTCAACATTACCCGGCCATGGGATAAGTCAAATTAACTATCTCTTTTGTGGCAATTTATTTGCTGTATAATATAATGCATATTGCAGAGATATGACTGATGTTACTACACAAGCCAAAAAGAAAACTACAACTGAAGATTAAACTGGAAATCATAAATAAGAAAGCTAACAAATCAAATATTACTCAAGGAAAGTAATGTGTAGTTCATAGTTGGGAACTATTATAAATCCCTATCTCTTAACTTCCAAGGTGGCATCATGCTGTCAAAGTTGATAAAATGAAAATGACCAGTTGAGGACCAACCAACAATAATAACAGGTCTACATACGAGTTAATTGACTAGTACAGATCGAAGAATAAGAACATGAAAGACCAAGTAACTTTACCTTGTCAAATGTTGTACGACATTCTTTTGATCTTGTGCCAACATATACAACATCTGAGCTCCTGAAGAGTGAACGATAAGCAAAAACTTCACATTAACCTTTTACTACTACACAAAGTTTTTAATTATAATAGCAGCCGGTTTAACCTGTTTTCCATTGCCACAAGCTGGTCTTATGAATGCTGCTGTACTTGCCACAGGCTTACAATCTCTGCCATTAACAAAATCCTGTTCTTTTTCAGTCCTTCAAGATCTTCCTCTATTACATAAAGACCTACTTGGGTTGATTGCGCCACATTTCATCTTCTGATCGTCTTCAGAAGATGCCTTACAATCTCTGCCATTAACAATGACTGCAAGTTAATCATGGCAATATGAAAACAAATTTGTTGTTGTATATAGAAACTGAAAGTTGTTTTCATATACAAATAAGCGTGTTGGAGAAATCTGAGGAGCCAAAAGAGCAGTATACCTGAGCAGAGCGACAAGCTAATAGTGAGGAGTCAGGACTAATGCTCGCAGTTCCAGAACACTGTAATGTAGCTTTCGTTTCTGAAAGAAAATCAAGCATAACCTTGATTGTAAGTTTGTAACAGGTGTTGACTAATTACAGTAATATACATAAACCAAAAGCCAATGGGTATTACCTGTTCCCCAATAACACCAAGCACAGGTACAAGGCTAACATGAATGACGCAGAAGTTATCCGGTCCTAAGGTAAGAACTAAAGAGCAACATAAGCACATTCGGCTTAAAAACGAAATTTTAAGTTTCTGTTTTATTTCTTTTGTAATACCGGTTTTCATTTTTTTCTTTGAATTTATGTTGTAATACCGGCTTTCCTAAGAATTTACCAAACCCGGTATTAGTGAAGAATTTACCAAACCCGGTATTAGTGAAGAATTTACCAAACCCGGTATTAGTGAAGAATTTACCAAAACCTGTATTAGTGAAGAATTTACCAAAACCTGTATTAGTGAAGAATTTACCAAAACCTGTATTAGTGAAGATTTTACCAAAACCTGTATTAGTGAAGAATTTCTGAAACCCTGTTTTAGTACTAAATTCTGAAACCCTGTATTAGTGAAGAATTTACCAAAACCTGTATTAGTGAAGAATTTACCAAAACCTGTATTAGTGAAGGTTTACCAAAACCGGTATTAGTTCTTATATTCTTCATTTCACAAAAAGTCACTCTGCCAAATTTTTCCCTCGAAAACCGGTATTAGTTCATAATTTCTGAAACCCTGTTTTAGTACTAAATTTCTGAAACCCTGTTTTAGTACTACATTTCTGAAACCCTGTTTTAGTACTACATTTCTGAAACCCTGTTTTAGTACTACATTTCTGAAACCCTGTTTTAGTACTACATTTCCGAAACCCTGTTTTAGTACTACATTTCTGAAACCCTGTTTTAGTACTACATTTCTGAAACCCTGTTTTAGTACTACATTTCTGAAACCCTGTTTTAGTACTACATTTCTGAAACCCTGTTTTAGTACTACATTTCTGAAACCCTGTTTTAGTACTACATTTCTGAAACCCTGTTTTAGTACTACATTTCTGAAACCCTGTTTTAGTACTACATTTCTGAAACCCTGTTTTAGTACTACATTTCTGAAACCCTGTTTTAGTACTACATTTCTGAAACCCTGTTTTAGTACTACATTTCTGAAACCCTGTTTTAGTACTACATTTCTGAAACCCTGTTTTAGTACTACATTTCTGAAACCCTGTTTTAGTACTACATTTCTGAAACCCTGTTTTAGTACTACATTTCTGAAACCCTGTTTTAGTACTACATTTCTGAAACCCTGTTTTAGTACTACATTTCTGAAACCCTGTTTTAGTACTACATTTCTGAAACCCTGTTTTAGTACTACATTTCTGAAACCCTGTTTTAGTACTACATTTCCGAAACCCTGTTTTAGTACTAAATTTCCGAAACCCTGTATTAGTACTATAATTCCGAAACCCTGTATTAGTACTACAATTCCGAAACCCTGTATTAGTTCTTAAAAAAAAAAAATGTCAACTATTATACCGAATGAGTTTGTTGAGACGGTGTTAGATTTTTTAATGGGTGAACAGCCAAGTTGGGAAGAAATACGTCGTCATGATAATCACATTTGTATGTGTTGTACCAGTTCGTTTCCATGTGGAGTGGTTATTTTTGAGGAAAAACAAGTCAATGTGGAAATATTTAAGACAATCATGACACAACACAACAGTTTTCAACTTGAAATTAAGCAACTCAAATCTGAGAACAAAGAGCTCAAATCTGCTAATAATTTCAGTTTGTCTGCCATGGAAAGTCTTCAATCTGAAGTTGATCGAATCAAATCTGAGAACAAAGAGCTCAAATCTGCTAATGATCTCATTTTGCCAAACATGGAAAGTCTTCAAAAAGACAATGATCATTTGCAATCAAAGATTATCAATTTAACCAATGAGTTGGATATTTCTTACAAAGAGCTCATTGAAACCATCCTCGAAACCCAAGTTAAAGAACTTGTTTTGCAACAACAACTTTCTAAGCTCAATCGTGATTTGCAAAACAAGTCCACTTCTTCGAAGAATAATGAGCAAACATGTTTGAAGTTAATCCAACAACTTCAAGCTCATTCCTTGTCATTGGAGACTCAACTTGCAACCAAGTCAAATCAAGTGAATCCTCCTTCAACTCGTGCTCCAATATCACCTCTTCTCAACCAAACCACTCCATCTCCAACTAAAACAAAAACCATTCCTTCAAATGCCCAACCAAACCACAATCACCCAACATTATCAACCAATACCAAGCAACACCCTTCCTTCAAAACCAAAACAAATCCTCACAACACCAAACCATCTCACCAAAACAATAAACACCCACAACCATCTTTCAAACCAGCTCATACCACTCCCAAATTCTCCAAAGACCCTCATTCCACCAAAACCAAAATCCTTCTACCTAAACCTCATCAAACCCTCAAACAAATGAACCCATATTACACACCTCGCAAGACCAGATCTCCCTTCAAGCCTATAAACAGCCATTGTCAGATATTCAAGGATTCCACCACCGGAATCATTCGCTATAAAGATCAATATGGCTGGTTCTCTCATAGTAAACCCAACCCAAAACCTAAAAGCACTCCCATCAAGTACTCTCTCTCTGAGTTATTTAAGTTTGCACCATGAATCATTCACCCTCGTGTGCAAAAAGTGCTTGACTATGCACAACCTCCTACTTCTCTTTTCAAATATCCAGTTGGACCCACCCTCACATGGGTTCCAACGTCTGGATTCAAGTAGGTGGTTGTGATTTGGCTTGTACACATACAGTGTACAACCCGTTCAAAATCTGTTTATTTGAGACGTTACTTCATAATTAAACATTTTCATTCGCCATGTGGGACATCAATCATTGTTGCATGATGAACACCGTGTACATGTTCATCATGAGGGGGAGAAGAGTCTAAAGATTGATTATCTTTTTGAGGGGGAGCACAATGCATTGTTTGATTATTTGCTCAGTAGGTTATGCTCAATTTGAGGGGGAGCTTAAAGGAAAATTCAATTTTTGGATTAATTGTTTGTTGTTGAAAATTGTGTGTTTGAGGGGGAGCAAAAGACAAATGATAAAAGACTGTAAAGTAAGAACCAAGACAAGCTTCCCACTTCATACCAAGCTTCCGCATTCCACAAGAAACCTAAGTCTTCGCCTTCACAGAATGCTTGAGAATTCAAAAAGTCAAAGTTGCTCGAAGACAATGAAGACAAAGAGAAAGCTTCAAAGTCTTCTCAACAACAAAGATTCTCAACGAAATGGGCTCATCAAGTTTTAAAGATCGAAGACGATGCAACTTTTACAATTCAAACACCAAGGGGGAGAATGTTAGATATAAATTTGTGGTGTTTAATTGTAATTTAGTTAAGACAAAGAAAGAAGAAAAGGACTAGACGATGAACCTTCACAAAACCGCACTAAAGGGGGAGATTGTTAGCATTAAATTAATTAGTTAGTGCGTGTTTTGTAACTATGTAATAGTTTAGACCTTTTAATTAAATGCATGGAGGGGTTAGTGTGTAATTAGAGAAGGACCTCAATGTAAATAGGGAGGGTGGTTAAGTGTAACTTACTTCCCTATATAAACCCCTCCACCCTTTGTATTTCCTAAGCCTTTAATCATTAATTCCATACCAACTTCTCTCTAACTTACTTTCTCTCTCTAACTTCTCCTTCCACCTCCTACACACACAAACACACACTAGATCTAGATTCAACATATATCATCATTTAAGCACAATTTTTATAGTTTACAGTACCCAATCTAGTCTTCGACGGGGTATGGGGGAGGTGAAATGTAGACCGCCTTACCCCTATCCTTAGGTAGAGACCCCGCTTCCAAAAGGACCCCCGACCATCTTGTAGAGAGTAAAGACCGAACCTTTGACCTCTGTCTCCAAAGGTAACGGGTCATATTGATAAAATACTATAAAAAATAGAATCAACTTTGGGCACCAGGTTTGGTTAATAACAAACAGGTGTGGGTAGACTGGTAAAACTTAACTAAGAGAAAACGGGCCAACATGTCAAAGAGGTAAAGAGTTATCCAAACTGTTTTTAAAAAGCATAGACCCTCAACAATTACAAACCTAAACCAGATTAGTAAGCTATCTCTTGAACTCATATAGCCTATGAATCATAGCTGTTATATGCTTCAAGAAAAACCTTACTAATTGGTTGTTCTAACTGCAAGAAATTCCACAAGGTACCCCCTCCCGTCAAACCTATTTTCGTAACAAAATAAACCTCACAGAAGCCAATGCTCGACAGGCCTTTGAATATTTGATTATGTTCAGACAATTAATCTTAACAGTAAGACTACAACAACAACAACAACAACAAGGGTACCCAATCCCAGCATAAGCCGGGCTATGGGGGAGGTATGATGTAGACAGACCTTACCCCTACTCAAAGGTAGGGAGGCTGCTTCCAGATCCACCGAAGTGGAAGGGACCTCCGGCCCGAAAGTAAAAAATAGGTTTAGATCCACCGGATTGGAGGTCTAAACCAGTTCTCAATCTCAACTCTCGATCTCACGTTCTCATCTCGATCTCAAGAATAAAAGATTTTCAATCTCAGATCTTAGATCGGATAAAAAAAAGCCGTTAGAATTGAGAGAGAAAGAGAGTAGAGAGAGAGAAGAAACTAAATAGATAAATAAGCACTTGCAAAAAAAAGCCATGGAATCAGTGTCCATCAAATTCCATAGTGATACGACAGTCTACTACAACCAAAATCAGTAAACAATTTAGCAAAGAAGAATGATCTCTTAAGATTTGGAACATTTTTCTCATTCAAGCATATGTGTATCGAACATCAACATTATATGTCAAAAACCAAGATATGATATCAAAGAAAAAACAGTTTAAGAAGCTAAATATAATAATTGCAAATCCATGAAGTTCACCATAATTTAATCAGTTATAAATCCGTAGAACGTAAATAAATAGCTGTACTAAACTAAAAATAATCTTAAAAATAAAAATCAATGACTCGTGCTTTCTTCTTTCCTACATTCTTGACCTGCGAATTCTGCTTTTCCTATACATTCAAACACACAACACATCAACATTATGCCACCTAGAGTAAGAATAAGGATAAGAGTCATACTACTTCAGCAACTTCAGTTGTCGACAAACGAGTTTTACAAGTTATATCCAAAAAACTACTGTTTATCATACGAGAATTCGAAAATCACATATAAATTGAGTAACAAAATGTAAAAATCATCATTATTGATGTTTGGAAAACTGATGATCTAATATATAGGAATATCAATAACCAAAGGGCTTTTAGCTTAGCGCTATGTGAGTTCGCCCAACAACTAAAAGATTGCGGGTTCAAGTCTCATAACTCATAAGGGACAAATATTGTAGGAATTATTATGTAATCTTTTGTATGACTTTCTAAAAATGAATTTCAACAAATAAGTAATATTAGGTTGATCTCTATATGTACCTTGCATTCGTGTTCCGAACCATGTTTCTTTGTATTTCTAAACCTTGCAACATGGTTATCAGTCTCGTTGTTTCCTAAAGCGCCCTTATGATCAAGGAGAAGTAGCGATTCTCTGTAGGAGCTCACGAAGAATGAATTATAACATCCATAAATCCCGATATTTTTATTGTGGGGTGGAGTGCAATTATAAACAGCAAGCCGCATAGCCGAATTGCCATCACCGTCAGTATCTCCTTTTTCCATTATAAGTTGGTCGGTCTTCCTTATTCCTATCACTCTCCATACTGATGCGTGTGGTAAGTTGATGGTGAACAGCTTTCTATAAGATTTAGATTCATGATTCTTGAGCATCCATGCTTCAATGACTCGTTTATTTGCCATCGTTTCACATTGAAGCACACCAACAACTTCCCTTATCTTATGTACGGAAAAATATTTGTTACGTTGAAAGCACATCTGCTTATCCGGGAAGCGGATTAAACCAAACTTTTCACTTGTCAAATTAAATGAAACAATTAGAGGATAACAACAACTGAACGGAACATACCGAGAAGCAAACCAATAAATAAACCCATCTAAAACAACCTGAGAATTAGGATCTTTAAATCTAATCCATTCAGAAAGCTGATCATTACCAAATGGATTTGTCCATGTCCCTGAGCTTAACGAAAAAATCTTAGCTTGCCAGTTTTTACTTGAATAAATATAACGTTCCGTTGGTCCACGCATTCGTTCAACCGTTTGTGGCCGGTCAATGAGCGTGAGCAAGACTATCTTAGGGTCAAGAGTGTTGGGACAAACCCCAAAACCAACAGCATAGCATAATTTAACATAAGGACTTTTAATACCAGGCAGATGAACAGATACAGATCTTTGAATCAACGGATTCCAAATAACAGCCATTGAATTTCTGAAAAGGCAGAACAAGCCATGAGAGCTACCACATACTCTTAATTCATCATCATCATCGTTATCGTCTTTATGTAAATTCTTGATGGAGCGGGAACACGATTGTTTTTAAGTAAAGGCTTGATGGAGTCGGGAATGGTCAACAGAAACTTCTGTTGTGGGAAACTATCATCATCATTGTCGTCAACGATGGAAACAAACTTTTGTTTATGATCTTGTTGATCTCTGTATTGAACAAGCAGATGTTTTGTATGTTGATTGTGAACGGTGTGATCAGCTACAAACTCAGGGCTATCGATCAACGACTTCCATTGCTTTGAAACCGATCTAAATCTCATCACTGATCTAACAGGCAAACTTATAATGATTTGATTTTGCAATTCCAAAGGTATGTAATCCGACATTTTGTTTTTGGAGACTTTCTTAATATTGCCAGAATATAGATTTCGTAGGGGTTCTTAGTTTTGTAGGTCGCAATAGATATATGACTTCTTTTTAACATTGATGGGCCACTGACCCACCCGATCTATATTAGTTTAGTTTGTTTATAAAGTTTTGGACTGCTGGTTCAACCTTTTGGGTCGTGACATACTATGATATATTGGCCAGGACACAAAATAATTGTATGTTTTTTGAGATTTTAATGATACGTAGACCTAAAGTCCATACATAAAAATGTAATCTATTCAATGTTAATATATCTAATAGATTGCACATTGAGTGGTCAATGGATAGCGCCTTTAATGAGGACTCCAGGGGCGACAAACAAGCTACCCGTGCTATAAGCTCAGCTGTGAATAATGCATATATGCTGTGAAGAACTCACTCTATATGAGAACACTATCGTCTTGTCTTTCCTCATTATTGCAGAAAAATGTTGCAGAAAAAAATGTCAAAGTCAGATAACGCTATAGATACACACTTTTGCCGGAGGTCTTCGTGAAACCAGTCTCTCTACCCTCGGGTAGTGGTATGACTGTCTACATCTCACCTCCCATACTCCGTTTTTGACGGGATTGGGTATTGTTGTTGATGTTAATATGCTACAATCAAACTTATACAATAAATAATATATAACACTAATAAGAATTAAAATTTTAGATATATATTAATTTACTTTATAAGTTGCGACTTGCATATCGAAGTTACAGGGTGTGTTAACTGGCATTGTACGCTTTCTCGTGGCAATGTTCCCACATAAACCAAAGAGTGGTGTAAGCAAGCATGCAGCTCAACATTTTCCAGTGATGAAAGAGTGAAGCATTGCCGAGTTAAAATCGTTGAGAGGATGAGACCTAGAGGGGGATAAAAAGTTGCCAAAAATAAAAGCTCTCATCTCCCTTATTCAACCTTTTCAGTTGAAGTTCTCGGGTGAAATCTAGAATCTGTTATGTGTGGGACTACCTAACAGATGTTTAAAGACGCAGAGCACCCGAGCAGGAGTAAGTACTAAACTCTCTCACTATAAGAAGAAAATAATGCAATGTATGCACATATACTTGCTTTCCTGTACAGGCTTTCCAAGGTAATCTCCTTTTCGTTCCTTTTTAATAACAAACTAACAATACAACAAAGTACGGGATCAGTACAGTCACTGGGAACACCAAACTATACCATTCATGAAACATCAATTTTGGCACCTGATAGATCTTTCTAGTCGTAATGTTGTTATTCTAGTAAGCCTCACATCTAAGAACCGTTCATAGTTTCCAAGATCTAGATCAACCTATCAAAGATCATAATTAATGATAAATCAATTACAAAAAATTTAATAAAAACCATAGGTTGATTAAAAAATGATTTAAGGACAGCAGACAAGAAATATCAGAAAGAAAAAACATTGGTTTGTGTAGATAGGCCAAATCTTTAGTTATTCCATCTGAAGTTGAAATGGACTGTGAAAACATTCAAACCAAGACTACCACTAAAATACCAAAGAAATTGTTGGGATCGATCACCACAAACGAAGAAATCAACACGCAAATAACCAATAATAAGTAAACAAGAAAAAGCAAACGACACAATGGTTTACTTGGTTCGACTCAATGAGTCTAATCCACTACCACAAATATCACTACAAAAGTTGGATTACAAGAATGGAGACGCTCACTCTCGACAATCTATAATCCTCACCGAATTTTACTCTAACTAGAAACTTTTAACTCTCAGGAATTTCTCACACAAGAATTAATTTACTAAAACATCAACTAATAACTTCTATTTATATAGGCAACCCACCAATGTATTTTTCTTCCCTTACCAATGTGGGACAAAGAACTTTAGGGTCAATTACCATCAAATCCTCCCTTGACCCGAATTCCCTAAAGTCTCATCTTTTCCCGAGAAATGCACTCTTCTCTCGGTCTTCTTCACCTTCTTGTTCTCGAAACAAGTCCTCCCTAATAGAGATTCACCATCCAAGTAACATAGATTCTTCGAATTTCTCCATCCTCGAAGAACTAGTCTATCTCTCATGTACACCTTCAATGTATTTCTTCTTCCAACATAACGGTACCCACGGGATGTCAAAACTCCAAGTGAAAGTATATTCGTCGACGCACCCGGAACATACTTCACATTCAACCTTCATCTTTTGCTTGTTACCCACTTTATATCACCAAACTGCCCGTTCCCGTTAAATGTATCAAACATAGCCCGATCATTACAAATGTGTACTGACGCTGCATTATCAAACACCCACTTTGGTTTTTCATCCTTCAATATTCCCCCACTCGAGCTTTCTGCCAACATAAACTCACTATCACAATCATTAACCATAATCGCCTCTTCATTGTCCTTTTTCTTTACCTTTGAATCTCGTAAACTCTTCAAGTCTTCACGAAATTGTGGACAACGAATTTGCATATGGCCTTTCTCCCCACAATAGTAGCACTCTACAGTACTCATGTCTCGATCTCCTCGCACTCGAGACTTTGAACGACCTCTTGAACTACCACGGTTAGAACCTCTTCCTCTTTCGGGATCATCTGTAACTACTATTTTCTCTCCACTCGAGAAACTATCACTTCTAGTCATTCTTAAGCTTTCAACACATCCTCAAGTTTCAAAGTGGTCCTCCCTGTCAACATAGTCTGCACAAACGACTTATAGGATTTCGGCAATGATGACAATAGTAACAAGGCTTGCTCTTCCTCTTTCATCACCTCATCAACATTATACACTGACAAACCAACTGATTAAAAGAATTAATATGATCATGCAGATTACCTCCTTCTTCGAGTTTCAGTGAATACAAATCCATCTTCAGAAATAGCCGATTCGTCAACGACTTTGAAAACACTATATTTAATCCCGGGAGCAAGTGCCAACCTGATTGTACTCGAAGTCTTCTTCTGCATCCGTCTTCCAAACATCATCTTTTATATCATCCGGTTTTGTCTCTTGTAAAGCTTCATCAATACCTTGTTGTAGACATAACCCAAAATAAAAATGGGAGAGTCGTAAGGTTCATCATTGATCTAACCATGTTCTACAAGGTTTGATTTCTCCTCTCAGATATACCATTATATAGGAGTAAGCTATTGGATAAATCCTCAAGCTTTTAGATAATCCTTAAACTCTTGGCTTAAGTATTCTCCATCTCGATCCGAACGAAGAATCTTGATGGTTTTACCGAGTTGATTTTCTACTTCATTTTTAAACTCTTTGAATGTTTCGAAGACTTCATGTTTATTTTTAAGCAAGTAAACATAACCATAATGACTGAAATCATTCATAAAAGTGTGAAGTAGCTAGCACCTTTCCTTGACACATGTCTAAATGGGCCACATACATCGGTATGTATAAGTCCAAGTAGCTCTTTAGCCCTCTCCGGTTTATGCGGAAAAGGTTTTCTTGTCATCTTGCCTGAAACACAAGACACGCATTTGTCAAATGATTCATCATTTGATTGTAAGATCCCTTCACGTTGAAGTCTTTCAATGCGTTTCTTGCCAACGACAATGCCAAAGACACGCATTCATCAAATGATTCATCATTTGATTGTAAGATCCCTTCACGTTGAAGTCTTTCAATGCGTTTCTTGCCAAAATGAACAAGATGACAATGCCAAAGATAGGTAGAGTCCAAGTCAGGTTTGACTCTTTTGCTATTGAATTATCATTTGAATCACAACAACACATATAATTCAATTGTGAAGATACTTGAAGAACTGGTTAAACCAACTTGCTTCTTCTTCTCGTTCAACTCAGCTAGATACTTAGGACAATTCCTCTTCCAGTGTCTCACTTCAGCACAGTGATGACAAGCCTGGTCTTTAGCGGATGCTCTTTTTCGCCGTAGGGGTCTTTTAAGGTTTCGAGACTGAAGCACCTTGCTTTCCCTTACCAAAGTTCTTTGCCCTTAGCTTTCGGTTGTTTTCCTTTCTGAACCTTTCCCCCCCTTGATCATAAGAACTTGGGGTGTCTCAGATTTCTTGAGAAGGTTTTTCTCATACTCAATTAACATGGCATGAAGTTCAGCTATGGTTTTGCTCATGCTGTGCATAATATAATTGCGCATACAACTCTAAAAATCCCTTGAAAGGGACGTAAGAATCATGCCAATAGCAATAGGCAGAGGATATACATAGTTTAGCCTTTCCAAGTGCTCAAAGTAACTCTTCATCTTGAGTACATGAGCGCTTACCGGTTTCCCATACTCGTGTTTCAAATCATGGAGTGATTCAATTAGCTCAAGTAATTCAACTCCAGTTTGTTTTCGTACATAGACTTGAGTTCTCTGATCATATCATACGAATTTTACAATTCGAACTGCTTTTTGAAACTCGGGAGTCATCAAACAAGCAACCTCATTATGTCTATCGTACTGAGTATTGTATGCTTCCAACTGCACAACAGTGGCACTCGCATCAGGGATAGCGGGCATCTGAGTTTCAAGGACATCGGTTTTCTTTTCAGCTCTTAGAACAATTCTCAGCTGACGAAAACAGTCATTGAAGTTGGTTCCAGAAAGTTTTTCTCTTTCTAGCATCGACCTGAAAGCCGATTGGTGTATGTTTTGTGAAGGATTTGTTGCCATTTACAAAACAGATTCAAGTTCAATTATCGGTATTTTCGATAATGAATCCTTAAGAAATATAATCACCCAATGTTAAATCATTTAACGATTAATTTCATTAAGGCTAGGATCCAATTGACATACCATCATTTCATCAGTTGATCTGCTAGAAATGACGTACTCAAAAGGTAAGTGACGAGCAATAATTGCATTACAAGTGAAATTCCTAGATTTATGGGACTTACAACAACACTTATTAGGGGTAGTAAGTGTTTTGTAAACATGTTTTGTCCCATCTTATGCCACGGGTCAAGGTCTCACCGCTTAACTCGCTTTAAGTCGCCCAATTAAGAACATGTAATAGTCTACCACCGTCTCACGATGAGTAGTAATTTACCTTGTTAGATACAATTCACCTACGGTCTCACGTAGAGCAAAAATCACTTGCAAGTGTTCTTAGCAAAGTGGGTGGCAAAGACTTAACTTTGAATGGGTAATGCATTTGATGTGAATCAAAAGTTTATGTATGAAGACTCATGCAAATCTTCATAACATAATGTTTAATAAAATCATTTGTATAGTCTTAACAACACAAAAGAGCTCGGTAGCTCCATTTGAACGCACAAAGAAGCGCAGGAACAAAGGTTTGCGATAGACGCAATTAAAAACCCGCTCCTTTAGAAGGCTAGCGCACTCCGACTTATACCTCTCTTAGAGTTTGTTCAAATGGGTGAGCCGGTGTATCTCTTGGTTGTAAGACACCAATTTTATTAAAACAAATCATATTTCGATAATTCTTAGTCAAGTTTATTCTTTTCAATAAAACAATTTTGCATCACCATTTATATCACAATAAAAGCAAAATAATAAACTTACTAACTATTAACTAATTAATCATGCAACGAGTTATGGTGGACCACCTAAACATGGTCACTATGGGTAATGTATATGTCTAAGTCGGCTCCCCCTTCAAAGAAGAGGACCACATACATCAAGTTACCTTGATTGCGTAAGCCTTTAAACAAACAATTAACAAGTAAATACATAAACATGCTGACTGGAAATTCCAGTAGCTTCACGACCTGTTTAGACCTTTTTCTGGTCAGAATCAAGCTTCGACCAGAACTACAAAGTTGTAGCCCTATGAGTTGGGCATCTACTGTCCAAAGGGCAACTCCTAACTCATTACAGTTGATTTTATATGAATTTGTTAGTGAACTGTCGCAAAGCAGAAAAAATCACACGAAAAATTCACATAGTCACACAATTATCTAATAATTAACCCTAATTATTGGACCATTAGCTAAGCAATTTATATCTAAATATCTAAGTAATAATCATAAAGAATTTTGCATGAATTCTTTATGATTTTTACTTCTATTTAACAACTTTAAATAAAAGATACATAACATGCAATTTATATCTAATAAACATGTCAATTCACATAATCAAAACTTGCTTAGAGGGTTTCAATTAACCATTAAAATTAGGTTGAATTAATTAAACAAAAAACCCTAATTTTTATTTAATTAAAATCGAAAATTAATTAAAAACAAATAAAGAAAACCAATTTTAATATTTAATAATTAATTAAATTCGAACCAACCCTAAACCCCCCTTCAAGTTTTGATCTTTGTAACTAATATATCACATATTAGGCTCGTGATACCACTGTTAGGATTTATGCACATAAACATATAACAAACACGAGTACGCAGCGGATAGAAACGTATATGTAATCATATTAATTAACAAAGAGAGAATTGAATATATGTACCTTTTAGCGTAAGCTTCCAATAATGTAATAATAATAAGATTATTATTAATTAGGGTTTAAAGTAAAACCCCTCTACGATCGCACACTTGACACGTCTAACAAAACCCGGAGATTGTTAGATCTTGAATCACCAAAAGCTAAACAATTAGAAGTATGCTTATCGTCCGAACGAACATGTAATAAGTAATGCTCTTCTTTTTGTTTCGTGAGTCACCAATGTCCACAAAACAAGAAGATTTATTATTACTAATATATTATTTAATTGTTTGTGTCAATCAAAGCAAAACCACACAAGATTGTATCTTTTGATTCGTATATACGATCGAGATAAAAACCAAAGATAATATTTAGAGCTATGATGTTAAAGTTAATTATTAGATATATATATCTATATAGGGGTGAGTTATTTTGAGAACCAAAAAAAAAAGAACGCGAGAACCAATCTCAGCTCCATTCATCAAGATCAGGAAGGGCATGTTTGTCATTATGAAAAATCAATATTTTGTCCAGCTCTCTTTCTTTCTCTCTCCTCTTATTAAATTAATAAAAATATCTAAATCATTAAAAATCTTTTATCTCACAAACCGTACATCGTTAGACGGAAAAAAAGCATGGGTAGTCTTGAAATTTCGTCATCTTTCATTAGAGATGCGACTCGATATACTTTTGAAGAATTTTTAAATGTCGTTTTTTTTTCCATCACGTTCATCCTACACATGTGTAGGACAAGTAGAAACCACTAAAAGGTTCATCCTACACATGTGTAGGACAAGTGAAAACCACAAAAAGGTTCATCCTACAAATGTGTAGGACAAGTGAAAACCACTAAAAGGTTCATTTAATATATACTTTCGACGAATTTTTAATTCAAAGGGCGGATGGATACGGTACGGGCGGTAGCCCTTAGTCGAACGGGCGTTGCCCGTTCAGGGGGGCTTCGCCCTTCTCGGTAGGCTACCTCGAGGCATTTATAAAGGGGTTGGAAGCCGGACGCATTTGGGAATGGTTTGGATTTGATGGGCGGCGATCCATGAGATGGTGGTGGTTGGATATGGTACGGGCGGTAGCCCTTAGTCGAACGGGCGTTGCCCGTTCAGGGGG
>CM067171.1:55760363-55785512 GCA_034093135.1 Erigeron breviscapus | reverse complement strand
AGCTCAAGCCCCATTACACGTTTGCCTGTCGTTTAGTCTCGAAATGAACTAATTTATTTTATTAATTGATTTGATTAGTCAAATTACACTCAAGCCAAAAGGTCAAAATCTCGAGTCTTTCATAGCAAAACACTTTCCAAGATGGGATTTTACATCTTACAACATTGGAATGTGATTTCCTATTATCAATATGTCATCAACATATAAGACAAGGAAAGTAACATTACTCCCACTAGCTTTGCGATATACACATGGCTCATCAGGATTTTGAGCAAAACCAACCTTTTGATTTCCTCATCAAACCTTTTATTCCAACTTCTTGATGCTTGCTTTAGTCCATAAATGGACCTTTGAAGCTTGCACACTTCGTTGGGATATTTTAGATCGACAAAACCTTCTGGTTGAACCATATAAACTTCCTCGTCTAGATAACCATTCAAGAAAGCGATTTTGACATCCATTTGCCATATCTCATAATCATAGTACGCTGCTATGGCTAAGATGATCCTAATAGCTCTAATGTCCGCTACGGGAGAGAAGGTTTCCTCATAGTCAACTCCGTAAAGCTGAGTATAGCCTTTCGCCACGAGACGAGCTTTATAGGTGTGTACATTTCCATCCATGTCGGTCTTCTTCTTGAAGATCCATTTACACCCAACGGTTCTACCATTAGGTGGAAGATCAACCAAGCTCCAGACTTGATTATCTTTCATGGATTTCATTTCCACATTCGCAGCTTCAAGCCATTTGTCAGATTCAGGATCTGATAATGCAGCTTTGAAATTAGGAGGTTCATTTAAGTCTCCTAATACGTGTTCTTCAGATTCAATATTAAGATTCAATCTTTCACGAGTATGTATTGTCCTTGAGGACCTACGAATTGCAATCGCCTTGAGGACCTTCGAATTGGAATCGCATTATCTTCAACTTGAGGTTCATGAGATTCATCTCTTTGAACATTCCCCCCCCCCCAAGTTGATGATTGCTAGTATTTTCAGAAGGTGACACATCTTCCTCTTGAGTCTCATCAAGCTCTACAATCCTCCCACTGTTTTCTTGAGATATGAGATTCTTTTCAAAGAACTCAGCATATCGAGATACTTCAACAGTGTTGTCGGTAGGAAAGTAGAAGTAGTAACCCATCGTTACCTTTGGGTATCCTACAAAGATGCACTTAACAGATCTAGGTTCAAGTTTGTCAGGCGTATCTCGTTTCACAAGTGCCTCACAACCCCAGACCTTTAAGTAAGACAAATTGGGAACACTCCCATGCCACAATTCATGCGGTGTCTTGTCAACCTTCTTGGTTGGAACCATATTGAGAATGCGTATAGCAGTCTCTAGAGCATAATCCCAAAATAAAAATGGGAGAGTCATAAGGTTCATCATTGATCTAACCATGTTCAACAAGGTTTGATTTCTCCTCTCAAATATACCATTATATAGGAGTAAGCTATTGGATAAATCCTCAAGCTTTTAGATAATCCTTAAACTCTTGGCTTAAGTATTCTCCATCTCGATCCGAACGAAGAATCTTGATGGTTTTACCGAGTTGATTTTCTACTTCATTTTTAAACTCTTTGAATGTTTCGAAGATTTCATGTTTATGTTTAAGCAAGTAAACATAACCATAACGACTGAAATCATTCATAAAAATGGTGAAGTAGCTAGCACCTTTCCTTGACACATGTTTAAATGGGCCACATACATTGGCATGTATAAGTCCAAGTAGCTCTTAAGCCCTTTCCGTTTTATGCGGAAAAGGTTTTCTTGTCATCTTGCCGAAACACAAGACACGCATTTGTCAAATGATTCATCATTTGATTGTAAGATCCCTTCACGTTGAAGTCTTTCAATGCGTTTCTTGCCAACGACAATGCCAAAGACACGCATTCATCAAATGATTCATCATTTGATTGTAAGATCCCTTCACGTTGAAGTCTTTCAATGCGTTTCTTGCCAAAATAAACAAGATGACAATGCCAAAGATAGGTAGAGTCCAAGTCAGGTTTGACTCTTTTGCTATTGAATTATCATTTGAACAACAATATAATTCAATTGTGAAGATACTTGAAGAACTGGTTAAACCAACTTGCTTCTTCTTCTCGTTCAACTCAGCTAGATACTTAGGACAATTCCTCTTCCAGTGTCTCACTTCAGCACAGTGATGACAAGCCTGGTCTTTAGCCGGATGCTCTTTTTCGCCGTAGGGGTCTTTTAAGGTTTCGAGACTAAAGCACCTTGGTTTCCCTTACCAAAGTTTTTGCCCTTAGCTTTCGGTTGTTTTCCTTTCTAAACCTTTCCCCCCTTGATCATAAGAACTTGGGGTGTCTCAGATTTCTTGGGAAGGTTTTTCTCATACTCAATTAACATGGCATGAAGTTTAGCTATGATTTTGCTCATGCTGTGCATATTGTAATTGCGCATACAACTCTCAAAATCCCTTGAAAGGGACTTAAGAATCATGCCAATAGCAATAGGCAGAGGATATACATAGTTTAGCCTTTCCAAGTGCTCAAAGTAACTCTTCATCTTGAGTACATGAGCGCTTACCGGTTTCCCATACTCGTGTTTCAAATCATGGAGTGATTCAATTAGCTCAAGTAATTCAACTCCAGTTTGTTTTTCGTACATAGACTTGAGTTCTCTGATCATATCATACGAATTTTACAATTCGAACTGCTTTTTGAAACTCGGGAGTCATCAAACAAGCAACCTCATTATGTCTATCGTACTGAGTATTGTATGCTTCCAACTGCACAACAGTGGCACTCGCATCAGGGATAGCGGGCATCTGAGTTTCAAGGACATCGGTTTTCTTTTCAGCTCTTAGAACAATTCTCAGCTGACGAAAACAGTCATTGAAGTTGGTTCCAGAAAGTTTTTCTCTTTCTAGCATCGACCTGAAAGCCGATTGGTGTATGTTTTGTGAAGGATTTGTTGCCATTTACAAAACAGATTCAAGTTCAATTATCGGTATTTTCGATAATGAATCCTTAAGAAATATAATCACCCAATGTTAAATCATTTAACGATTAATTTCATTAAGGCTAGGATCCAATTGACATACCATCATTTCATCAGTTGATCTGCTAGAAATGACGTACTCAAAAGGTAAGTGACGAGCAATAATTGCATTACAAGTGAAATTCCTAGATTTATGGGACTTACAACAACACTTATTAGGGGTAGTAAGTGTTTTGTAAACATGTTTTGTCCCATCTTATGCCACGGGTCAAGGTCTCACCGCTTAACTCGCTTTAAGTCGCCCAATTAAGAACATGTAAATAGTCTACCACCGTCTCACGATGAGTAGTAATTTACCTTGTTAGATACAATTCACCTACGGTCTCACGTAGAGCAAAAATCACTTGCAAGTGTTCTTAGCAAAGTGGGTGGCAAAGACTTAACTTTGAATGGGTAATGCATTTGATGTGAATCAAAAGTTTATGTATGAAGACTCATGCAAATCTTCATAACATAATGTTTAATAAAATCATTTGTATAGTCTTAACAACACAAAAGAGCTCGGTAGCTCCATTTGAACGCACAAAGAAGCGCAGGAACAAAGGTTTGCGATAGACGCAATTAAAAACCCGCTCCTTTAGAAGGCTAGCGCACTCCGACTTATACCTCTCTTAGAGTTTGTTCAAATGGGTGAGCCGGTGTATCTCTTGGTTGTAAGACACCAATTTTATTAAAACAAAATCTTATTTCGATAATTCTTAGTCAAGTTTATTCTTTTCAATAAAACAATTTTGCATCACCATTTATATCACAATAAATTGCAAAATAATAAACTTACTAACTATTAACTAATTAATCATGCAACGAGTTATGGTGGACCACCTAAACATGGTCACTATGGTTAATGTATATGTCTAAGTCGGCTCCCTCTTCAAAGAAGAGGACCACATACATCAAGTTACCTTGATTGCGTAAGCCTTTAAACAAACAATTAGCAAGTAAATACATAAACATGCTGACTGGAAAATTCCAGTAGCTTCACGACCTGTTTAGACCTGTTTCTGGTCAGAATCAAGCTTCGACCAGAACTACAAAGTTGTAGCCCTATGAGTTGGGCATCTACTGTCCAAAGGGAAACTCCTAACTCATTACGGTTGATTTTATATGAATTTTTAGTGAACTGTCGCAAAGCAGAAAATCACACGAAAAATTCACATAGTCACACAATTATCTAATAATTAACCCTAATTATTGGACCATTAGGCTAAGCAATTTATATCTAAATATCTAAGTAATAATCATAAAGAATTTTGCATGAATTCTTTATGATTTTTACTTCTATTTAACAACTTTAAATAAAAGATACATAACATGCAATTTATATCTAATAAACATGTCAATTCACATAATCAAAACTTGCTTAGAGGGTTTCAATTAACCATTAAAATTAGGTTGAATTAATTAAACAAAAAACCCTAATTTTTATTTAATTAAAATCGAAAATTAATTAAAAACAAATAAAGAAAACCAATTTTAATATTTAATAATTAATTAAATTCGAACCAACCCTAAACCCCCTTCAAGTTTTGAACTTTGTAACTAATATATCACATATTAGGCTCGTGATACCACTGTTAGGATTTATGCACATAAACATATAACAAACACGAGTACGCAGCGGATAGAAACGTATATGTAATCATATTAATTAACAAAGAGAGAATTGAATATATGTACCTTTTAGCGTAAGCTTCCAATAATGTAATAATAATAAGATTATTATTAATTAGGGTTTAAAGTAAAACCCCTCTACGATCGCACACTTGACACGTCTAACAAAACCCGGAGATTGTTAGATCTTGAATCACCAAAAGCTAAACAATTAGAAGTATGCTTATCGTCCGAACGAACATGTAATAAGTAATGCTCTTCTTTTTGTTTCGTGAGTCACCAATGTCCACAAAACAAGAAGATTTATTATTACTAATATATTATTTAATTGTTTGTGTCAATCAAAGCAAAACCACACAAGATTGTATCTTTTGATTCGTATATACGATCGAGATAAAAACCAAAGATAATATTTAGAGCTATGATGTTAAAGTTAATTATTAATATCATATATATATATAGGGGTGAGTTATTTTGAGAACCACTAAAAAAAAAAGAACGCGAGAACCAATCTCAGCCCTCCATTCATCAAGATCAGGAAGGGCATGTTTGTCATTATGAAAAATCAATATTTTGTCCAGCTCTCTTTCTTTCTCTCTCCTCTTATTAAATTAATAAAAATATCTAAATCATTAAAAATCTTTTATCTCACAAACCGTACATCGTTAGACGGAAAAAAAAGCATGGGTAGTCTTGAAATTTCGTCCTCTTTCATTAGAGATGCGACTCGATATACTTTTGAAGAATTTTTAAATGTCGTTTTTTTTCCATCACGTTCATCCTACACATGTGTAGGACAAGTAGAAACCACTAAAAGGTTCATCCTACACATGTGTAGGACAAGTGAAAACCACTAAAAGGTTCATCCTACACATGTGTAGGATAAGTGAAAACCACAAAAAGGTTCATCCTACAAATGTGTAGGACAAGTGAAAACCACTAAAAGGTTCATTTAATATATACTTTCGACGAATTTTTAATTCAAAGGGCGGATGGATACGGTACGGGCGGTAGCCCTTAGTCGAACGGGTGTTGCCCGTTCAGGGGGCTTCGCCCTTCTCGGTAGGCTACCTCGAGACATTTATAAAGGGGTTGGAAGCCGGACGCATTTGGGAATGGTTTGGATTTGATGGGCGGCGATCCATGAGATGGTGGTGGTTGGATACGGTACGGGCGGTAGCCCTTAGTCGAACGGGTGTTGCCCGTTCAGGGGGCTTCGCCCTTCTCGGTAGGCTACCTCGAGACATTTATAAAGGGGTTGGAAGCCGGACGCATTTGGGAATGGTTTGGATTTGATGGGCGGCGATCCATGAGATGGTGGTGGTTGGATACGGTACGGGCAAAGCCCTTAGCCGTACGGGCTCCGCCCGTGTAGGACAAGTGAAAACCACTAAAAGGTTCATCCTGCACATGTGTAGGACAAGTGGAAACCACTAAAAGGTTCATCCTACACATGTGTAGGACAAGTGAAAACCACTAAAAGGTTCATCCTACACATGTGTAGGACAAGTGAAAACCACTAAAAGGTTATCCTACACATGTGTAGGACAAGTGAAAACCACTAAAAGGTTAATCCTGCACATGTGTAGGACAAGTGGAAACCACTAAAAGGTTATCCTGCACATGTGTAGGACAAGTGGAAACCACTAAAAGGTTATCCTGCACATGTGTAGGACAAGTGGAAACCACTAAAAGGTTAATCCTGCACATGTGTAGGACAAGTGGAAACCACTAAAAGGTTATCCTGCACATGTGTAGGACAAGTGAAAACCACTAAAAGGTTAATCCTGCACATGTGTAGGACAAGTGGAAACCACTAAAAGGTTCATCCTAGACATGTGTAGGACAAGTGAAAACCACTTAAAGGTTCATCCTACACATGTGTAGGACAATGGAAACCACTAAAAGGTTATCCTGCACATGTGTAGGACAAGTGGAAACCACTAAAAGGTTAATCCTGCACATGTGTAGGACAAGTGGAAACCACTAAAAGGTTCATCCTACACATGTGTAGGACAAATGGAAACCACTAAAAGGTTCATCCTACACATGTGTAGGACAAGTGGAAACCACTAAAAGGTTAATCCTGCACATGTGTAGGACAAGTGGAAACCACTAAAAGGTTATCCTGCACATGTGTAGGACAAGTGAAAACCACTAAAAGGTTAATCCTGCACATGTGTAGGACAAGTGGAAACCACTAAAAGGTTATCCTGCACATGTGTAGGACAAGTGAAAACCACTAAAAGGTTAATCCTGCACATGTGTAGGACAAGTGGAAACCACTAAAAGGTTCATCCTGCACATGTGTAGGACAAATGGAAACCACTAAAAGGTTCATCCTGCACATGTGTAAGACAAATGGAAACCACTAAAAGGTTATCCTGCACATGTGTAGGACAAATGGAAACCACTAAAAGGTTATCCTGCACATGTGTAGGACAAATGGAAACCACTAAAAGGTTATCCTGCACATGTGTAGGACAAATGGAAACCACTAAAAGGTTATCCTGCACATGTGTAGGACAAATGGAAACCACTAAAAGGTTATCCTGCACATGTGTAGGACAAATGGAAACCACTAAAAGGTTATCCTGCACATGTGTAGGACAAATGGAAACCACTAAAAGGTTATCCTGCACATGTGTAGGACAAATGGAAACCACTAAAAGGTTATCCTGCACATGTGTAGGACAAATGGAAACCACTAAAAGGTTATCCTGCACATGTGTAGGACAAATGGAAACCACTAAAAGGTTATCCTGCACATGTGTAGGACAAATGGAAACCACTAAAAGGTTATCCTGCACATGTGTAGGACAAATGGAAACCACTAAAAGGTTATCCTGCACATGTGTAGGACAAATGGAAACCACTAAAAGGTTATCCTGCACATGTGTAGGACAAATGGAAACCACTAAAAGGTTATCCTGCACATGTGTAGGACAAATGGAAACCACTAAAAGGTTATCCTGCACATGTGTAGGACAAATGGAAACCACTAAAAGGTTATCCTGCACATGTGTAGGACAAATGGAAACCACTAAAAGGTTATCCTGCACATGTGTAGGACAAATGGAAACCACTAAAAGGTTATCCTGCACATGTGTAGGACAAATGGAAACCACTAAAAGGTTATCCTGCACATGTGTAGGACAAATGGAAACCACTAAAAGGTTATCCTGCACATGTGTAGGACAAATGGAAACCACTAAAAGGTTATCCTGCACATGTGTAGGACAAATGGAAACCACTAAAAGGTTATCCTGCACATGTGTAGGACAAATGGAAACCACTAAAAGGTTATCCTGCACATGTGTAGGACAAATGGAAACCACTAAAAGGTTATCCTGCACATGTGTAGGACAAATGGAAACCACTAAAAGGTTATCCTGCACATGTGTAGGACAAATGGAAACCACTAAAAGGTTATCCTGCACATGTGTAGGACAAATGGAAACCACTAAAAGGTTATCCTGCACATGTGTAGGACAAATGGAAACCACTAAAAGGTTATCCTGCACATGTGTAGGACAAATGGAAACCACTAAAAGGTTATCCTGCACATGTGTAGGACAAATGGAAACCACTAAAAGGTTATCCTGCACATGTGTAGGACAAATGGAAACCACTAAAAGGTTATCCTGCACATGTGTAGGACAAATGGAAACCACTAAAAGGTTATCCTGCACATGTGTAGGACAAATGGAAACCACTAAAAGGTTATCCTGCACATGTGTAGGACAAATGGAAACCACTAAAAGGTTATCCTGCACATGTGTAGGACAAATGGAAACCACTAAAAGGTTATCCTGCACATGTGTAGGACAAATGGAAACCACTAAAAGGTTATCCTGCACATGTGTAGGACAAATGGAAACCACTAAAAGGTTATCCTGCACATGTGTAGGACAAATGGAAACCACTAAAAGGTTATCCTGCACATGTGTAGGACAAATGGAAACCACTAAAAGGTTATCCTGCACATGTGTAGGACAAATGGAAACCACTAAAAGGTTATCCTGCACATGTGTAGGACAAATGGAAACCACTAAAAGGTTATCCTGCACATGTGTAGGACAAATGGAAACCACTAAAAGGTTATCCTGCACATGTGTAGGACAAGTGGAAACCACTAAAAGGTTATCCTGCACATGTATAGGACAAATGGAAACCACTAAAAGGTTAATCCTGCACATGTGTAGGACAAGTGGAGAAACTATATCTTCTGATCCATGTGTGAGGATGGTGGTTCACTTGCATGAGTTTTATACGGGTGCACTCTAAGACGAGAGGGTTCCCACCCACTTACCCATATGTGAAAAAACTAAGATATGAACATCAAAGGAAAATCACTAAAGAAGCTAAAAAGAAATATTTCCAAATCCATGAAGTTCACCATTATTTAATCGTTATAAACCCGTAGAACTTGACTAAAGCGTTGCAGTAAACTAAAATAATTTTATATGTTTCCATAAACGACTCGTGCTTTCTTCTTCTCTCCATTCTCAACCTGCGAATTCTGCTTTTCCTGTACATTCAGACACACAATACGAAAACATTATGCCTCCAAGAGTGAGAATAAGGATACAAGAGTCATACTATTTCTGCAACTTCATTTGTTGACCAACAAGTTTTACAAGTTGTATGCAAAAAACTACTATTTATCCAAAAACAAAATCGAAAATCACCACTAAATTAAGAAATTGTGAAAATCATCATTATTAATGTTTGAGAAACTGATCTAACAGATGACAAATGCTTAAATTTAAGCATTAACCTCTTAATTGTTAGAATATGAGAACATAAACACATAACAATTCACGAGTGCGCAACGGAAGAATCGAATATGTAATCACATTAATTAACAAAGAGAGAATTGAAAACGTGTACCTTATGCAAAGCTTCCAATAATGTTATTAATAATAATACTTATTATTATTTAGGGTTTAAAGTAAAACCCCTCTACGATCGCACACTTGACACCCCTATGATGTATGCTAGTACCCGATCACGAACTCACAAACCCGTTGTGTATCTCCCTTTATTCGAAAACCCCATGAATCGAAAACCTATAGTAGTCGACTAATGAAACCAAAACCCCATAATTAATTCAAGGCATTAATTATGTATATGTATCATATGGATTTCGAATGTCACAAACCGAACAACCCTTAGAAGGGATTCGGTCGAATAGAAAGAGGAGGAAAAGAGAGGGTTTTGTATTGGTTTTACAAATCTAATTGTCTTACCAAAAACCCTTAACCTTTAAGCCCTATTTATAGGGTAAATAGTTAGGGTTTTAAACTTGATGACCAAGTTTGATAGGGATTAGGAAACCCCATCAAAGTTTCGGCCCCCCTCCTCTTTAGGTGTAATTAGGAAACTTCCTTATTTTCTAATTTACACTTTAATCCTCTTATTAATTAATAAACACATATTTTAACTCTTTAATTATTGTTTATTAATTATTTCGTGATCATATTAATCAATATACTACACTTAATATATTAATTAATAACATAGAGTTTACGTGTCATTTTGTATGACCCCGTAGGCTTAAATGATTTTCGGACATGCGTTTATTAACGTGATCACATACCAACAGCTCCCACTTGAGCATGTTATATAAAGGCAATAACATTGGTTAGCGTCTAGCAACACGCCAATGCTCCCGGAAATATTTAAGGATAGTTTCTTAAATTATCATTTGAAATGATTTAGTCTTTAATATCCCTTTGTTTCAGATACCCTTGTTAATTATGAATATGGATCAATGTCATTTCATAATTTAACGATTATGTTTCTCATTTCTACAATTAATCAAGATTACCAAATTAATCAAGACATCCTCTTGAGTTCATTTGGGTATGACCATACAAACATCTTAATTAATTAATGAGGGGCCCAAATGGTATCATACTTCAGTTGCAAATTGAAGGAACAAATCCTATATTGACTACACGTGTTAGTCATGTCGTTTCACTACATTTCTGAAAATAGCCCTTTATTACTACTTGTTCAGGACAATTAGAACTATATCAAGAAAATGCAATCCACACATGCATAACCTGCTTGTATCTCAAGTCTAAGGATAAATAAAGTAACCATTTCACGAATTTCACTTAATGACGCCGATCCATAAAATGACAATTCGTTAAGTGGGGTAAGTCCGATATTCATCTCTTTGAATACCATGTGAGTTTGGCAGGACCATCTTCAAAATATTCCCTTAAATATTTTCACCAATCTCTCACATTTGCCTTAGTTTAACTATATTCCATATAGTTAATCGACAATGGATGTTTTAGAATATTTTAAAATATTCATGGATTTAAACATGCAAATATAGGACACAATCATTATGAAATGAAATCACTCATACCAAGTATATGAATTCATTTATTGAAATAATAATTGTTTAACATCCCATTATCCAAATACCAATCACAGATTTACATGAGATAACCAGCTAGTTTAATACCTATGCCCTTGGCACGCTTATTGAGCTTTCCTTTTAACAAAGCCTTTGCAAAAGGATCAGCTAAGTTATAATCTGTGTGAACTTTGAGTATCTTAAATTCTCCTAGTTCGATTTGTACACGTGCAAAGTGATATCGTCTAGGATAATGTCTGGCACCTTTCTGAACTCTGGGTTCATTGGCAATGATAATAGCTCCCGTATTATCACAGTACAAATCCATAGGTGAGTTATTTTAGGACATCACGTCAAGCCCAGAAATAAACTTTCTGATCCAGACAGCTTCCATGGCGGCATCCGAGGCAGCAATATACTCAGACTCTGTAGCAGACATAGCAACTGTGGTTTGCTTCTAGCTCTTGCATTCCACCGTGCCTTCATTTAAAACGAAAACGTATCCCGACTGATATTTTGATTCATCTTTATCAGTCTGAAATCCAACATCACAGTATCTATTCACTTTAAATTATGTATCGCGATTTCCTCCATACACCAAGAATAATTCTTTAGTAGCACGCATGTACTTAAGAATGTTCTTTACAGCAGTCCAATGATCCTCTCCAGGATTTTGCTGATAGCGGCTAACAATATTTTGCGTGAACGCAACATCAGGTCTAGTGCATCTTACTGCATACATAATAGATCCCACAGCCGAAGCATAAGGAACTCTTTGCATACGCTCCACCTCTTCAGGTGTAGAAGCACCGTTCTTGCTAGATAAATTAAGTCCTTCTTGAATCGGTATAAAACCACGCTTAGAATTTTCCATCTTGAATCTCTTCAAGATCTTTGACTTAATCTAAACAACCGTTTACTTCTATCTCTATAGATCTTGATTCCAAGAATGAATGCTGCTTCTCCCAAGTAACATTACTCCCACTAGCTTTGCGATATACGCATGGCTCATCAGGATTTTGAGCAAAACCAAACTTTTTGATCTCCTCATCAAACCTTTTATTCCAACTTCTTGATGCTTGCTTCAATCCATAAATGGACCTTTGAAGTTTGCACACTTTGTCGGGATGTTCCGGATCGACAAAACCTTCTGGTTGTACCATATAGACTTCCTCGTCTAGAAAACCATTCAAGAAAGCGGTTTTGACATCCATTTGCCATATCTCATAGTCATAGTACGCCTCTATGGCTAAGATGATCCTAATAGCTCTAATGTCCGCAACGGGAGAAAAAGGTCTCCTCATAATCAACTCCATAAAGTTGAGTATAACCTTTCGCCACAAGACGAGCTTTATAGGTGTGTACATTTCCATCCATATCGGTCTTCTTCTTGAAGATCCATTTACACCTAACGGTTCTACCATTTGGTGGAAGATCAACCAAGCTCCAGACTTGATTATCTTTCATGGATTTCATTTCCACGTTCGCAGCTTCAAGCCATTTTTCAGATTCCGGATCTGATAATGCTGCTTTGAAATTAGGAGGTTCATTTAAGTCTCCTAATACGTGTTCTTCAGACTCAACCATAAGATTTAATATTTCACGAGCACGTATTGTCCTTGAGGACCTACGAATTGGAATCGCTTCATCTTCAACTTGAAGTTCATCTTGAGATTCATCTCTTTGAACATTCCCCCCCCCCCAAGTTGATGATTGCTAGTATTTTCAGAAGTTGACACATCTTCCTCTTGAGCCTCATCAAGTTTAACAATCCTCCCACTGTCTTCTTGAGATATGAGTTTCCTTTCAAGGAACTCAGCAAATCAAGATACCTTAACAGTGTTTTCGGTAGGAAAGTAGAAGTAGTAACCCATTGTTTCCTTTGGGTATCCTACAAAGATGCACTTAACAGATCTAGATTCAAGTTTGTCAGGCGTATCTCGTTTCACGAGTGCCTCACATCCCCAGACCTTTAAGTAAGACAATTTGGAAACACTCCCATGCCACAATTCATGCGGTGTCTTGTCAACCTTCTTGGTTGGAACCATATTGAGAATGCGAACAGCAGTCTCTAGGGCATAATCCCAAATTGAAAATGGGAGAGTTGTAAGGTTTATCATTTAATCTAACCATGTTTAACAAGGTTCGATTTCTCCTCTCAAATATACCATTATATAGGAGTAAGCTTGTTGGATAAATCTTCAAGCTTTTAGATAATCCTTAAACTTTTGGCTTAAGTATTTTTCACCTCGATCCGAACAAAGAATCTTGATGGTTTTACCGAGTTGATTTCCTACTTCATTTTTAAGCTCTTTGAATGTTTCGAAGACTTCATGTTTATGTTTAAGCTAGTAAACATAACCATAATGACTGAAATCATTCATAAAAATAATGAAGTAGCTGCCACCTTTCTTGACATATGTCTAAATGGGCCACATACATCGGTATGTATTAGTCCAAGTAGCTCTTTAGCCCTTTCCATTTAATGCGGAAAAGTTTTTCTTGTCATCTTGCCGTAAACACAAGACACACATTTGTCAAATGATTCATCATTTGATTGTAAGATCCCTTCTCTTTGAAGACTTTCAATGCGTTTCTAAACAAAATGACAATGTCAAAGATAGGTAAAGTCCAAGTTAAACTTGACTCTTTTGCTATTTGAATTATTATTTTAATCATATCAACACTTATAATTCAATTTTAGAAGATACTTGAAGAACTGGTTAAACCAACTTGCTTCTTCTTCTAGTTCAACTCAGCTAGATACTCACCTTGTTTTCCCTTACCAAAGTTCTTGCCCTTAGCTTACGGTTGTATTGCTTTCTGAACCTTTCCCCCCTTGATCATTAGAACTTGGGGTATAGCAGATTTCTTTTGGAAGCCTTTTCTCATACTCAATCAACATGGCATGAAGTTCAGCTATGGTTTTACTCATGCTATGCATATTATAATTGCACACAAACTCCTCAAAATCCCTTGAAAGAGACTTTAGGATCATGCCAATAGTAATAGGCGAAAGATAAGCATAGTTCAACCTATCCAATTGCTCAAAGTACCTTTTCATCGTGAGTACATGAGGACTAACCGGTGTTCCTTGCTTGTGTTTCAAGCTATGAAGTGATTTAACAAGTTCAAACACTTTCACTTCAGCTTGTTTCCCATAGATAGACTTAAGCTCACTGATCATATCATACAAACAAGTAACCTCGTTTTGTCTATCATTCACAGCATTATTTGTAGCCAACACTACAGTCATAGCATTGACCCCCGGAACAACGGGTGTCTGCTCTTCAAGGACTTGATGTTTCTTCTCGGCTCTTAGAACTATTCTTAGTTGACGAAACCAGTCATTGAAGTTTGGTCCAGAAAGTTTTTCTCTTTCTAGCATCGACCTAAAAGCCGATTGGTGTATGTTTTGAGAAGGATTTGTTGTTGCCATCTCTAAAACAGACAAAAGTTCAATTATCGGTATTTTCGATAATTAATCCTTAAGAAATGTAATTTACCCATGTTAAATTCATTTAACAATTAATTTCATTAAGGCTAGGATCCAATTGACATACAATCATTTCATCTGTTGATCAGCTAGAAATGACGGTACTCAAAAGGTAATCGACGATCAATAATTGCATTCATGCAATTCCTAGAGTTATGGGACTTACAACAACACTTTAAAGGGGTGTTAAGTGTTTTGTAAACATGTTTTGTCCCATCTTATGCCACGGGTCAAGGATCTCACCTCTTAACTCTCTTTAAGTCGCCCAATTAAGAACATGTAAATAGTCCACCACCGGTCTCACGGTGGAGTGGTAATCTACCTTGAAGAGATACAATTCGCCTACGGTCTCACGTAGGAGCGAAAAACACTGGCAAGTGTTCTTAGCAAAGTGGGTGGCAATGACTTAACTTTAAATGGGTAATGCATTTGATGTGAATCAAAAGTTTATGTATGAAGACTCATGCAAATCTTCATAAACATAATATTTAATAAAATCATTTTTATAGTCTTAACAACACAAGAGAGCTCGGTAGCTCCATTTGAACGCACAAAGAAGCGCAAGGGCAAAGGTTTGCGATGGACGCAATTAAAACCCGCCCTTTTAGGAGGCTAACGCACTCCGACTTATACCTCTCTTAAAGTTTGTTCAAATGGGTGAGCCGGTGTATCTCAAGGTTGTAAGACTCCAATTTTATTAATGAAATCTCTATTTCGATAGTTCTTAGTCAAGTTTATATTTTCCAATGAAACAATTTTTGCATCACCTTTATATCTCTTTATAAACATGCAAAAATTAATAAACTTACTAATTACCGAACTAATTAATCATGCAACAAGTTAAGGTGGACCACCTAAACATGGTCACTATGGTTCATGCATATGTCTAAAGCCGGCTCCCCCCTCCGAAGAAGAGGACCACATACATCAAGTTGCCTTGATTGCGTAAGCCTTTAAACAACTTAATTAACAAGTAATTCACATAAACATGCTGACTGGAAATTTCTAGTAGCTTCACGACCTGTTTATCCCTGTTTCTGGTCAGAATCAAGCTTCGACCAGAACTACAAAGTTGTAGCCCTATGTGTTAAGCACCTACTGTCCAAAGAACAACTTCTAACTCATTACAGATTAAAAGATATGAATTTTTTAGTGAACTGTCGCAAATCAGAAAATCACACGAAAAATTCACATAGTCTCACAATTATCTAATAATTAACCCTAATTATTGGATCATCATGCTTTGCTAAATATATCTCTATATATCAGTAATAAGCACAAGTAATTTTGCATGAATTCCTTGTGATTTTACTTTTATTTAACAACCTTAAATAATCAAGATACACAAACATGCAATTTATATCAAATAAATCATGTCAATTCACAAACTCAAAACTTGCCATGAGGGTTTCAATCTTCCATTGAATTAGGTTAAATTAATTAAACAAAAAACCCTAATTATTTAACAATTAATTAAAAAAAAACAAACCAACCCTTAACCCCCTTCAAGTTTTGATCTTTATAATTAATAGATCACATATGTGGCTCGTGATACCACTGTTAGAATATGAGAACATAAACACATAACAATTCACGAGTGCGCAACGGAAGAATCGAATATGTAATCACATTAATTAACAAAGAGAGAATTGAAAACGTGTACCTTATGCAAAGCTTCCAATAATGTTATTAATAATAATACTTATTATTATTTAGGGTTTAAAGTAAAACCCCTCTACGATCGCACACTTGACACCCCTATGATGTATGCTAGTACCCGATCACGAACTCACAAACCCGTTGTGTATCTCCCTTTATTCGAAAACCCCATGAATCGAAAACCTATAGTAGTCGACTAATGAAACCAAAACCCCATAATTAATTCAAGGCATTAATTATGTATATGTATCATATGGATTTCGAATGTCACAAACCGAACAACCCTTAGAAGGGATTCGGTCGAATAGAAAGAGGAGGAAAAGAGAGGGTTTTGTATTGGTTTTACAAATCTAATTGTCTTACCAAAAACCCTTAACCTTTAAGCCCTATTTATAGGGTAAATAGTTAGGGTTTTAAACTTGATGACCAAGTTTGATAGGGATTAGGAAACCCCATCAAAGTTTCGGCCCCCCTCCTCTTTAGGTGTAATTAGGAAACTTCCTTATTTTCTAATTTACACTTTAATCCTCTTATTAATTAATAAACACATATTTTAACTCTTTAATTATTGTTTATTAATTATTTCGTGATCATATTAATCAATATACTACACTTAATATATTAATTAATAACATAGAGTTTACGTGTCATTTTGTGTGACCCCGTAGGCTTAAATGATTTCCGGACATGCGTTTATGTAACGTGATCACATACCAACATTAATAACATGTATAAATATCAATAACCAAAGGGCTTCTAGTTTAGCGATATTTGTCTTTCTAAAAATGAATATCAATAATTTCACTTTATATCTATACCTTGCATTCATGTTCCAAACCATGTTCCTTTGTATCTCTACACCTTGCAACGTGCCCATCATCTTCGCTGTTACCTGATGCGCCCTTATGATCAAGGAGAAGTAGTGATTCTGTGTAGGACCTTACCAAGAATGAACTGATTCCATAAATTCCAAGATTTTTAAAGCATGGTGGATTGGGATCATAAACAGCAAGTATAGCTGAATAGTCATCACCGTCATTATCTCCTGTTTCCATTATAAGTTGGCCATTCTTCCTTATTCTAGGTACTGTCCTTACTGATGCATGTGGTAACTTGATGGTGAATAGCTTTGTATAAGATTCCGATTCACGATTCTCCAACCTCCATACTTTAATGACTTGTTTATCGGCCTTTGGTTTGCATTGAACCACACCAACAGACTTCCTTATCTTATGTACGGACAAATCTATGTTAGGTTGAAAAGACAAGTAACGTGGGAAGCCGATTACATTGAATTCTTCACTTGTCAAATTGAATGAAAGAATTGTTGGATTTCCATTACCTCCCGGAATATACCAAGAAGCAAACCAATAGATAATCCCGTCTATAACCACCTGGGAATTCGGACATTTGAATCTAATCCATTTACAAAGCTGATCATTACTAAATGAATTTCTCCAAGTCCCCGAGCTTAACGTAAAAATCTTAACTTGCCAGTTTTTCTTCCAAGAATCAAAAAAGCGGAGGCTGCCTGAACCATCCATTTTTATAGACCGCTCAATTTCCTGGACCAAGACAATCTTAGGGTCATGAGTGTTGGGACAAACCCCAAAAACCAACGGCATAAGATTTCATTACATCAGGCAGACGAACGGATACAGATTTTCGAATTGAAGGATTCCAAATAACAGCTGTCCCAGTCCCAGCTTTCGAATAACTGAAAAAGCACAACAAGCCGTGAGAGCTACCATATATTGTTGGATTAGTGTGTACGCCATAACACAAAACTATACTACCGCTTACACACGAGCCTACGGGGTCACACACAAAGAACATTTAGATACCCGGATATATGTATATTGTATACATATATAATATCACCAAAGTATTTAATTAATAAATGATTTATTAATAAATATATAAATAAAATAAAATGAGAATGATTGAAGTGGTTAGACTCATTTTTTGTTTTATTACTTCTTTTGTATTGTCGGCAGAAGAGTTCCAAATTTTTGAAGTAATCATTCATTATAATATGCTATAGATGTGATATCTAATTTGGATTTTTGTATGTAACTTTCATACGGATGAGAGGCCACATATGATAATTGAATATAATTACTCAGTTCATGAAAGCAACTAGTGAATTGTTTTTCTAGCCGAGTGATTATAAAGAGATTCAAGTATTGAATATAAGTAGAAGAGAATTTTTATGTTCAGTCTTGAGAAGAGACTACTCTATTCAAAAATGAGAATTGAATAAGAAATTTCTCTCTACATCTTTATATTCACGGCTATAATAATTAAAAAGACCAAGCTAAGAGTTTGGTAGTTTTAAACTTGGTGATTAAGGTCTAGCAACCTCTGGGTATTGTTTGAAGTGTTCGTGTGGATCAACGGTAGAGATATTCATACTATTGAATATTGTTTCATCCTACGTCATTTCATCTACTGAAAGGTATTATTCTTAATCTACTTATTATGACAACTATCATGGTGTAATTGGATCTTGGTGGAAATATTAATCGTGTGCATGTTTTATAAAATACATGTTTGTATTTTTAGTCTTCCGCTGCGTTTATAAAATTTAAAAGTACACACGAGGGTCTAGTATTTCCAACAGTGGTATCAGAGCCACTTTTACACCTTTTAGTTGTTAGGTGATTTTATTTTTTGATCATTTTTTTGATAGAAAAATAAATCACCACTTTAAACTTCGAATTTAATTTTATGGCTTGATTAGTTATTTTTATTGATTCTATATAATCCATGGTTGTACCCATGCATTACAACCATGGACAAGTATATATAGTTTTTAATAATGTAGTTATTAAAATTGTTGTTGCATGCATAGCCCATGATGCCCCTAGACTATGGAATTGTTTTGTTGTGATGATTGTTGATTATTACAACATTATAAATGTTGGTTGATTAATTTATTTGGGGCCATAGAAGCAAAAGTTGTATAATATTTATTTTTAATTTTCATAGTTGTATTTATATTTATTTTTATTGTAAGTATTAGACTAGTTGTACTTTTCAATTTAAATAAATGTAACAAGATGAAGATTGAAGATAAAAGATGCAACATGGAGTTTTGCTTTGAAGATGGTGTTTTCTTTATCAAGTCAACAACATGGACGTATGGCACAAAATCTCACTTGGTTCTTGGATTAAGTGGGAGTATAGGATTGTCCTTAGATTGACCTCTTGATTTCATATTGGCTCATGAAATCAAGCATAGGATTTTTGGGCTAGGCTATGTGTGTGTGATGCATGGTTGTGTTTTTATTTTTGCACTTATTTATAATTGTTGATTATAAAATATGCTAAAATGTTTTTGATGGAAACATTAAATAAAAACACAAAATGAGTTTAAAGATTAAAATTGGTGATTTTAAAAGTTAAACTCCAATGAGTTTAAAATATATTGTTTTGAAACTCAAATATATATATATATATATATGGTCGACATCTTTTAAAATTGTTTTAAAATGATACACGTTTGTGTATTTGTTATTTTTGTCTAAAATTAAAATATGTGATTTTATATTCTATAAATAAAATAACAAACTGGAGACACAAACATATTCGACATATATATATAATTGGTTAAAATGAGTTTTAACAAAATTGTAGCGAATTTTGTGTGCATGCAATATTCGTTAACACAAATTTTTTAAATACCCGTCAAATTTAAGTCATGCCATCCAATCAGCTTGCGAACACTCCTCGTTATTTTTTGGTTACGGTGAGACCTAATCGAATTATAGCCACGAGGTGGATTTTTAGTTACGAGTGAGACTAGGCTAAATTTCCACTGTTTCCAAATTGGACGACTTAATCGTGCTCAAGGTAAGACCTGAGTTTGAGGCAAGGATGGGACAAACATGCCAGTAGATAATAGTGGTTTGCTGAACTACACATATCTCAAGGTCCCATAAAGATCTAAGAGTTGCACTTGTAATGCAATTGGTACCCGTTACCTACCAATAGACTCCTTAACTGCTAGCTGATCAACAGATGTAGTTATGGAATCTCTATGTGGATCTTAGGCTTTCGTAAATTAATTGTTTTATAATATTAAAACTTGGGTAGTTAATTTATTAAAGTTTTTGTATCGAAAATACTAAAATAAACCTTACTTCTATTGTAGATGGCAAACAATCAAAACGTAAACCAAAATACACTCCGTTCTTTGTTGGAGAAGGAGAAACTCAATGGTACTAACTTCCTGGACTGGCACCGCAATTTGAGGATTGTCCTCAAATATGAAGGGAAGTTGAACAAAATTGAAGAACCCTTACCAGATCCTCCTGCCGAGACAGCTGCTGCTGCTCAGCAAGATGCTTATCAAAAATTGTTTGATGAGCAAGAGAAGATAGCTTTAATTATGCTTGCGAGTATGACTCCTGAAATCCAAAAGGAAATGGAAGATCGTACAGCATATGATATGATTACTGAGCTGAAAAATATGTTTCAGAAACAGGCAAATCAAGAGTTTATGAAACTCACAAGCTTCTTCACACTTGCAAAATGGAGGAAGGTCAGTCAGTGAGCTCTCATGTTTTAAAAATGAAGAGCTACATTGACAGGTTGGAAAAGCTTGGAACTCCTATGCCAACTCTCTTGGCTGTCAATACGATTTTGGCTTCACTACCAAAGTCGTATGATAACTTTGTCATGAACTACAACATGCAAGGTTGGGAGAAGTCTCTGTCAGAGCTGCACGCGATGCTCAAAGCTGCTGAACAGAATGTTCCATCCAAGGCTCCAACTCTGAGCGTCCTGACGATCAAAAATGGAAGGGTTAGAAAGAATAAGCCGAATACTTCTAAGAAGGGAAAAGGCAAAAGAGTTGCTGGGAATAAGATTCCACCACCCCCTAAGAAGGAAAACCCAGCAAAAGACGCCGAATGTTTCCGTTGTGGAAAAGTTGGCCATTGGAGAAGGAACTGTCCTATCTACCTATCTGAGCTGAAAAAGGGCAAAGCTGGTGAGACTAGCAAATCAGGTATATTTCATATACAACTATATACTTTTTCTAGTGATTCTTGGATCTTTGATACTGGTTGTGGTACTCACATCTGTAACAATGTTCAGGGAATGAGAAGAAGTAAGAAACTGAAGAAAGGGACACTGGACCTGCGAGTGGGCAACGGGGGTCGAGCAGCTGTTGAAGCTATTGGCACCTATGAGCTTACTCTTCCAAGTGGCCTTATTGTTTTGTTGGAACAATGTCATTATGCTCCTACTATTACGAGCAACGTAGTTTCAGTTTCACGTTTGAAAGATGTTGGTTATGAACTTGCATTTATGCACTTTGGTATTTCTGTTTCTATGAATAATGTATTCTATTTTAATGCCTATCCGCGTGATGGTATTTTTGAAATTGATATGCATGGTGTGACTTCAAATAATAGTTGTGTATATACTTGTACTGCCAAACGTGTCAAGCAAGACTTGAATAAGACCTATCTATGGCATTGTCGTCTTGGTCATATAAACAAACAACGCATTTCAAAACTCCAATCTGATGGACTTTTGGAATCAACTGGCTCTGAATCATTTGATGTATGCGAGTCTTGTTTATGTGGAAAGATGACAAAGGCACCTTTCTCCGGTTTAGGTGAAAGAGCTAAAGATCTTTTAGGACTAATACATACTGATGTATGTGGCCCTTTTATAACTATGTCTAGAAATGGTGAATCATACTTCATTACTTTTACTGATGATTATAGTAGATATGGTTATGTTTACTTGTTGAAACATAAACATGAAGTTTTTGAAATGTTCAAAGTCTTCCAAAATGAAGTAGAGAATCAGCTTGGAAAGACCATTAAAGCCCTTCGTTCTGATCGAGGTGGTGAGTATATGAGTCAAGAGTTTTTGGACCACTTAAAGAATCGTGGGATTGTCTCACAATTCACTCCACCTTATACACCACAGCACAATGGTGTGTCTGAGCGGAGGAATCAAACTTTACTTGATATGGTTCGATCTATGATGAGTCTGACTACTCTACCATCGTCTTTTTGGGGATATGCATTGGAGTCTGCTGCTCGCATACTCAATATGGTTCCAACCAAGAAGGTTGAAAAGACACCACATGAGCTGTGGCATGGAAAAGTTCCCAAGTTTTCTTACTTGAAAGTCTGGGGTTGTGAAGCGTATGTGAAACGTGACACTTTGAACAAATTAGAACCCAGAAGTATCAAGTGTTACTTTGTGGGATACCCAAAGGAAACAATGGGTTACTACTTTTACTACCCAGCTGAAAACAAAGTGTTTCCTGCTCGATTTGCTGAGTTCTTGGAAAGAGATCTTCTCTTGCAAAAGGTCAGTGGGAGTAAAGTTGATCTTGAAGAAATTCAAGAACCACAGGGTGATATACCTTCTGAAAATACTAGCAGTCCACATGTTGAATCTGAGCACACTATTGGTGAGTCAGAACATGTTGCACCTGCACTTCGTAGATCTAAAAGAACTTCTCATCTGCCTGCGAGGTACAATTATGTAATTAATTCAGATGAGCCTTATCTAGGGGATTATGATGAACCCTCTAACTACCGTGAAGCCATATCGAATCCTGAATCCGATAAATGGCGAGATGCTATGAATGCAGAGATGCAGTCCATGAAGGATAATCAAGTATGTGACTTGATGAATCTTCCACCCAATTGTAAGACAGTAGGGTGTAAATGGGTCTTCAAGAAGAAGACTGACATGGACGGTAATGTAAACACATTTAAAGCTCGGTTGGTAGCAAAAGGCTATACTCAGACTCAAGGAATTGATTATGAGGAAACCTTTTCACCAGTCGCGAGCATTAAATCAATTAGGATACTTATTGCCATAGCTGCTTTTCATGATTATGAAATATGGCAAATGGATGTCAAAACCGCTTTCCTAAATGGCGACCTTAGCGAGGACGTATATATGGTTCAGCCGGAAGGGTTTGTCAATCCAAAGCATCCTAATAAAGTATGCAAGCTTCAAAAATCCATTTATGGATTGAAGCAAGCATCCAGGAGCTGGAATCTTAAGTTTGATGAGAAAATCAAAGAGTTTGGTTTTTCTCAAAACCAAGATGAGCCATGTGTTTACATTAGAGCTAGTGAGAGTAAAGTAGTCTTCTTGATCTTGTATGTTGATGACATATTACTTATTGGAAACGATATTCCAACTTTGCAGGATGTTAAATCTTGGCTTGGAAAATGTTTTTCCATGAAGGATCTTGGAGAAGCTACTTACATTCTTGGAATCAGGATCTATAGAAATAGATCCAAACGGCTTATTGGTTTGAGTCAAAGTGCATACATTGACAAAATCTTACGAAGATTTAACATGCAGGACTCCAAGCGTGGAGCATTGCCAGTACAAAAGGGCATAACCTTGAGCAAGTCTCAAAGTCCTATCACACCTGATGAGATAAGACGAATGAAAGGTATCCCATATGCTTCGGCTATAGGATCCATTATGTATGTCATGTTATGTACTAGACCTGATGTCTCGTTAGCTTTGAGTTTGACAAGTCGTTATCAACAGAATCCAGGTGAAGAACATTGGATTGTTGTTAAGATCATTTCCTAAGTATCTGCGGAGAACTAAAGAGATGTTCTTGGTTTACGGTGGTTTGGAAGAAGAGTTGAGTATTAAATGTTATACGGATGCTAGTTTCCAAACTGATCGAGATGACTCTCGATCCCAATCTGGTTATGTCTTTGTCATGAATGGCGGGGTAGTTGATTGGAAAAGCTCAAAGCAGAGCACAGTTGCACAATCTACAACAGAAGCAGAATACATTGCTGCCTCAGAAGCTGCTCAGGAAGCTGTCTGGATTAGGAAGTTCGTTGCTGAGCTAGGAGTAGTACCCAACATTGAATCTCCCATGGAAATGTACTGTGACAATTCGAGTACTATTATACTAGCGAAAGAATCACGTGTACGTAAAGGTAGCCGACACATTCTTCGAAAGTTTGACTACATTCGTGAAGTCATTGAGAGGAATGAGATTAATATTCTTAAGGTTCACACAGATGATAATGTAGCTGATCCATTCACTAAGCCCATGACACACAACAAGCATGATGATCATGCTAGTAGTATTGGACTTCGTTATGCTACTGATCTATTTCATATGTAAATTAGTATTTGGATATTTTTGGAACATTAAACAGTTTTATCTTAATGAATTGATATACCAGGTATGATCGTTTTCATTTATAATACCGTGTTCTATATTAGCATGTTTAATCCATGAATAATTGTTGATTATTCAAAATCTCCATAGTCGGTCATGTTATGGGAGTAACATGAATTAAGACTAATATGAAGTTTTGGTTTTATTCACTGATGGTGAATAGTTAACTTGTTGAGGCCAAAATTCATATGTATTCATTGTTGATGAATATTGGAGTGACCCAAATCACGAGATGTCACTGCATGGATCGGTGTCAACAGTGAATCTCGAAGTGATTATGTCTTTGTGTCCTTAGACCTGAGATTTGTATGTTGGTTGCTGATTGTATGACATATTATGCTTTGATATGGTTAAACGCTATCCTGAACAAGGTAGTCATAAAGGCCATTATTGGATATGATGTAAAATACATGATGTGCACATAAAATCAATATGGGATTTATTCCTCTATGCGAGAGTATGATACCACTGGGCCCCTCGATGAAAATGAATGGATATTTACACGGCCGTGCCCAAGCTATATTGATTGTTGATCAATTTTAACTTGGTGATCGCATTCGACTTTTCTATATCGAGAAACAGAATTTGTTGACTAATGAGAATGACTCGATCCATGTCTCATGTCAACACGATATCGGTAATAAAGGGACAATTGACACTCAATCATTAAATCATTATTTTAATAATGATCGTTCGTTTAGCTGAAACAAACACTCTTGTGTTTTCGGGGGTAATGATGTGTTGCTAGACACCAATCATTGTCTGTGTAGTTTTCTA
>CM067171.1:55750363-55752863 GCA_034093135.1 Erigeron breviscapus | reverse complement strand
GAATCCTGAATCCGATAAATGGCGAGATGCTATGAATGCAGAGATGCAGTCCATGAAGGATAATCAAGTATGTGACTTGATGAATCTTCCACCCAATTGTAAGACAGTAGGGTGTAAATGGGTCTTCAAGAAAAAGACTGACATGGACGGTAATGTAAACACATTTAAAGCTCGGTTGGTAGCAAAAGGCTATACTCAGACTCAAGGAATTGATTATGAGGAAACCTTTTCACCAGTCGCGAGCATTAAATCAATTAGGATACTTATTGCCATAGCTGCTTTTCATGATTATGAAATATGGCAAATGGATGTCAAAACCGCTTTCCTAAATGGCGACCTTAGCGAGGACGTATATATGGTTCAGCCGGAAGGGTTTGTCAATCCAAAGCATCCTAATAAAGTATGCAAGCTTCAAAAATCCATTTATGGATTGAAGCAAGCATCCAGGAGCTGGAATCTTAAGTTTGATGAGAAAATCAAAGAGTTTGGTTTTTCTCAAAACCAAGATGAGCCATGTGTTTACATTAGAGCTAGTGAGAGTAAATTAGTCTTCTTGATCTTGTATGTTGATGACATATTACTTATTGGAAACGATATTCCAACTTTGCAAGATGTTAAATCTTGGCTTGGAAAATGTTTTTCCATGAAGGATCTTGGAGAAGCTACTTACATTCTTGGAATCAGGATCTATAGAAATAGATCCAAACGGCTTATTGGTTTGAGTCAAAGTACATACATTGACAAAATCTTACGAAGATTTAACATGCAGGACTCCAAGCGTGGAGCATTGCCAGTACAAAAGGGCATAACCTTGAGCAAGTCTCAAAGTCCTATCACACCTGATGAGATAAGACGAATGAAAGGTATCCCATATGCTTCGGCTATAGGATCCATTATGTATGCCATGTTATGTACTAGACCTGATGTCTCGTTAGCTTTGAGTTTGACAAGTCGTTATCAACAGAATCCAGGTGAAGAACATTGGATTGTTGTTAAGAGCATTCTTAAGTATCTGCGGAGAACTAAAGAGATGTTCTTGGTTTACGGTGGTTTGGAAGAAGAGTTGAGTATTAAATGTTATACGGATGCTAGTTTCCAAACTGATCGAGATGACTCTCGATCCCAATCTGGTTATGTCTTTGTCATGAATGGCGGGGTAGTTGATTGGAAAAGCTCAAAGCAGAGCACAGTTGCACAATCTACAACAGAAGCAGAATACATTGCTGCCTCAGAAGCTGCTCAGGAAGCTGTCTGGATTAGGAAGTTCGTTGCTGAGCTAGGAGTAGTACCCAACATTGAATCTCCCATGGAAATGTACTGTGACAATTCGAGTACTATTATACTAGCGAAAGAATCACGTGTACGTAAAGGTAGCCGACACATTCTTCGAAAGTTTGACTACATTCGTGAAGTCATTGAGAGGAATGAGATTAATATTCTTAAGGTTCACACAGATGATAATGTAGCTGATCCATTCACTAAGCCCATGACACACAACAAGCATGATGATCATGCTAGTAGTATTGGACTTCGTTATGCTACTGATCTATTTCATATGTAAATTAGTATTTGGATATTTTTGGAACATTAAACAGTTTTATCTTAATGAATTGATATACCAGGTATGATCGTTTTCATTTATAATACCGTGTTCTATATTAGCATGTTTAATCCATGAATAATTGTTGATTATTCAAAATCTCCATAGTCGGTCATGTTATGGGAGTAACATGAATTAAGACTAATATGAAGTTTTGGTTTTATTCACTGATGGTGAATAGTTAACCTGTTGAGGCCAAAATTCATATGTATTCATTGTTGATGAATATTGGAGTGACCCAAATCACGAGATGTCACTGTATGGATCGGTGTCAACAGTGAATCTCGAAGTGATTATGTCTTTGTGTCCTTGGACCTGAGATTTGTATGTTGGTTGCTGATTGTATGACATATTATGCTTTGATATGGTTAAACGCTATCCTGAACAAGGTAGTCATAAAGGCCATTATTGGATATGATGTAAAATACATGATGTGCACATAAAATCAATATGGGATTTATTCCTCTATGCGAGAGTATGATACCACTGGGCCCCTCGATGAAAATGAATGGATATTTACACGGCCGTGCCCAAGCTATATTGATTGTTGATCAATTTTAACTTGGTGATCGCATTCGACTTTTCTATATCGAGAAACAGAATTTGTTGACAAATGAGAATGACTCGATCCATGTCTCATGTCAACACGATATCGGTAATAAAGGGACAATTGACACTCAATCATTAAATCATTATTTTAATAATGATCGTTCGTTTAGCTGAAACAAACACTCTTGTGTTTTCGGGGGTAATGATGTGTTGCTAGACACCAATCATTGTCTGTGTAGTTTTCTAGATGTTATGCCATACACAAGTGGGAGTTTGTTGGATTAGTGTGTACGCCATAACACAAAACTATACTACCGCTTACACACGAGCCTACGGGGTCACACACAAAGA
>CM067171.1:55740363-55745363 GCA_034093135.1 Erigeron breviscapus | reverse complement strand
TAACGTGGAATTTATTTATGTTTACGAATTCGGTTTGGCGTTTAAATGGTTAACGTTTAGCTATTTGTCGAAATTAGCGGAGCGAGGGCCTACCATTTTGGAACATAGGCCGGCCCCCAACCCCTCCCCCCTTTCCTTTCCCTTTTCATTTCTTTCAATTTCTTTCTTTCTCTTTTCTCTCCAAAAGTAAACACCAAAACACATCCTTCTTCTCTCTAAATTCTTGGATTATCGATTGTTGTTTGGGCTAGATTAGTGGTAAATACTTCATCATCATCATCAACTAAACATCATATCAAAGGATCAAACCTCCAAGTACAAGAAATCTCCATTTTTAGGTCAAATTCGGGTTTAAAGGCTTTTGGAAGTTTTGGTAAGTAAAAACTATCTCATATTAACCATTTTATGTCATTGAACATGTCTCTAGTCAAATCTAGACGATTTTGAGTCTTGAATCGAGTCAAAAACGGATTTGAGTCATTTAGGGTTTTGAAATGGGTCATGAATGACTTTGGAGAAGAAATGATGTTATGAATCAAATTTATGATAGGGGTTTTGTTTATTCATGTCAAATGATGTTTGTTTATGCTTCAAAATGTGTCTTGAACCTTCCTAGATCGATTCCTAAGTCAAAAATGAGGTTTTGGAGCGTTTTGGTTCGTGTTTGGCTTGTTTATGTGCAGAGCAGCAGACCCTCGCACCGCGACCAAGGTTCCTCGCGCCGCGAGGCTTCATTTTTGTGGTTCAGGGGTTTTTCTCGCGCCGCGAGCCCATCTCCTCGCGCCGCGAGTTTTGCCTGTTTCGCGCGTCAGTTTTCAAACGTCAATAACTTTTGAACCGTAAGTCCGTTTTAGACGTATGACCTATCGTTGGAATCATGAGAGAGTCTACTTTCTCATGGTATCGTCCTTTCTAAGTGAATCCATTTCCATTTCTAAAAATGTCTTGTCAAAGTGTCCTTGTTTATGTTCGGTTAAGTCAATAAGACGTTTAAGGGTTATGACATAACCAAATCGAGTCCCGATTGTCATCCAAAGTTGAATTACCCTTCTAAAGCTCCGATTAGGGTTTGACTTGTGATTGTAATATGTGTACTTGATAGGTGTTGCACACGAAGCGATCGTTGGACGTTTATAGTTTGACTTTAACTTCTCATTGCCGGTCAAGGTGAGTTTCGTAAACCCTCCCTACTCAATTGAGATTCGGGCTGAAAAGTGTACACATACGTGCTCGTTGGATTGTTTGATTTGATTGGCGGCTTATTGATGGTATGTTTGATTGTTTGATCGTTGGATGCTTTTGATTGATTGTTTGATGGTTAATGACTTGATGGCGGCGCTTATGATATTGCATTATGACATTTGCATGCATACGGTATATGATTGTGATATTGTGACTTTTTAGGGTAGTCGTACTGTAACACCCCACCGTTGGCGGAAACATGAGGTGTCATGAAAAGTACAGCACGACATGGAATTACATAGGTACTGCTAAATGAAATAGAATATAATGATATATTCCTAATACATAAGTATTAATACAAGAGTTCCAAGTCACACAATGCTAGGAGAGCTTATTACTAATGCGTCCATAACAGAAAATAAACTAAGGCATGCAGCCTTAAAGTCCGATATAAGTAAAGGAGCATTAATCTCCGAAGTCCAGCCTAAAATATAAGTCTTTATCCCTGATTTGTCTGAGTACCTGAAAAGTATACTAAAACGTGTCAACACAAAGGTTGGTGAGTTCGTAGGTTTTATATCAAAAGTCTAGTCAAAGTAATAAGTCTTTTGTCGGTTCTTTTAAGTCTAAACAAGTGATAGTTCAATATATAACGAGCAGAGTTACGCCATAATAAGTCAAAAGTCTCAAGTCTCAAGTCTCAAAGTCTCAATGTCTCAAAGTCCGGCCTTACGGTACCTGCCTTAGTCCAAAGTCTCAAAGTCTCAAGTCTCCAATACTCACAAAAACACGTCAAATAAACACGTCAAATAAGCACAACAACAAACACATAATCACATACATACAACAAGACATGAGCATATCATATGGCACAAATAACTCTATACGCATAGGCTCAATATTGAACATATCAGAAATCGACAAAAGTGTTTAAAAGAAACAAGTATACTTTTCACCCCAAAACTGATTAAAAGAGGGGCTACGAAACTCACCTTAATTGGAGTGAATCGTGGGATGAAGAAAGAAGAAAGTAAGTAGACTATGTTGTGCTTCGTGGAACCTTTTCAAAGAAAGTAATACTTGATTTAGTTAATATGTTCTTGTTAGAAGATAGATGAAAGGAAGTTCGTTTTTGTAATCTTCATTACCCAAATTAGATTGTTATCATGACATTTGTTTAATTTACATATATATATATATAAATAACTTCTACACATGAGATTAGGTATGTACACTGGTTCCTATCAAACAAGGATGTAGTGTAAACACTGGTTCCTATCAACAAGGATGTAGTGTAAACACTGGTTCCTATCAAACAAGGATGTAGTGTAAACACTGGTTCCTATCAAACAAGGATGTAGTGTAAACACTGGTTCCTATCAAACAAGGATGTAGTGTAAACACTGGTTCCTATCAAACAAGGATGTAGTGTAAACACTGGTTCCTATCAAACAAGGATGTAGTGTAAACACTGGTTCCTATCAAACAAGGATGTAGTGTAAACACTGGTTCCTATCAACAAGGATGTAGTGTAAACACTGGTTCCTATCAAACAAGGATGTAGTGTAAACACTGGTTCCTATCAACAAGGATGTAGTGTAAACACTGGTTCCTATCAAACAAGGATGTAGTGTAAACACTGGTTCCTATCAACAAGGATGTAGTGTAAACACTGGTTCCTATCAAACAAGGATGTAGTGTAAACACTGGTTCCTATCAACAAGGATGTAGTGTAAACACTGGTTCCTATCAAACAAGGATGTAGTGTAAACACTGGTTCCTATCAACAAGGATGTAGTGTAAACACTGGTTCCTATCAAACAAGGATGTAGTGTAAACACTGGTTCCTATCAACAAGGATGTAGTGTAAACACTGGTTCCTATCAAACAAGGATGTAGTGTAAACACTGGTTCCTATCAACAAGGATGTAGTGTAAACACTGGTTCCTATCAACAAGGATGTAGTGTAAACACTGGTTCCTATCAAACAAGGATGTAGTGTAAACACTGGTTCCTATCAAACAAGGATGTAGTGTAAACACTGGTTCCTATCAAACAAGGATGTAGTGTAAACACTGGTTCCTATCAAACAAGGATGTAGTGTAAACACTGGTTCCTATCAACAAGGATGTAGTGTAAACACTGGTTCCTATCAAACAAGGATGTAGTGTAAACACTGGTTCCTATCAACAAGGATGTAGTGTAAACACTGGTTCCTATCAAACAAGGATGTAGTGTAAACACTGGTTCCTATCAACAAGGATGTAGTGTAAACACTGGTTCCTATCAAACAAGGATGTAGTGTAAACACTGGTTCCTATCAACAAGGATGTAGTGTAAACACTGGTTCCTATCAACAAGGATGTAGTGTAAACACTGGTTCCTATCAAACAAGGATGTAGTGTAAACACTGGTTCCTATCAACAAGGATGTAGTGTAAACACTGGTTCCTATCAAACAAGGATGTAGTGTAAACACTGGTTCCTATCAACAAGGATGTAGTGTAAACACTGGTTCCTATCAAACAAGGATGTAGTGTAAACACTGGTTCCTATCAACAAGGATGTAGTGTAAACACTGGTTCCTATCAAACAAGGATGTAGTGTAAACACTGGTTCCTATCAACAAGGATGTAGTGTAAACACTGGTTCCTATCAAACAAGGATGTAGTGTAAACACTGGTTCCTATCAACAAGGATGTAGTGTAAACACTGGTTCCTATCAACAAGGATGTAGTGTAAACACTGGTTCCTATCAACAAGGATGTAGTGTAAACACTGGTTCCTATCAACAAGGATGTAGTGTAAACACTGGTTCCTATCAACAAGGATGTAGTGTAAACACTGGTTCCTATCAACAAGGATGTAGTGTAAACACTGGTTCCTATCAACAAGGATGTAGTGTAAACACTGGTTCCTATCAAACAAGGATGTAGTGTAAACACTGGTTCCTATCAACAAGGATGTAGTGTAAACACTGGTTCCTATCAAACAAGGATGTAGTGTAAACACTGGTTCCTATCAAACAAGGATGTAGTGTAAACACTGGTTCCTATCAACAAGGATGTAGTGTAAACACTGGTTCCTATCAACAAGGATGTAGTGTAAACACTGGTTCCTATCAAACAAGGATGTAGTGTAAACACTGGTTCCTATCAAACAAGGATGTAGTGTAAACACTGGTTCCTATCAAACAAGGATGTAGTGTAAACACTGGTTCCTATCAAACAAGGATGTAGTGTAAACACTGGTTCCTATCAAACAAGGATGTAGTGTAAACACTGGTTCCTATCAACAAGGATGTAGTGTAAACACTGGTTCCTATCAAACAAGGATGTAGTGTAAACACTGGTTCCTATCAAACAAGGATGTAGTGTAAACACTGGTTCCTATCAACAAGGATGTAGTGTAAACACTGGTTCCTATCAAACAAGGATGTAGTGTAAACACTGGTTCCTATCAACAAGGATGTAGTGTAAACACTGGTTCCTATCAACAAGGATGTAGTGTAAACACTGGTTCCTATCAAACAAGGATGTAGTGTAAACACTGGTTCCTATCAACAAGGATGTAGTGTAAACACTGGTTCCTATCAAACAAGGATGTAGTGTAAACACTGGTTCCTATCAACAAGGATGTAGTGTAAACACTGGTTCCTATCAAACAAGGATGTAGTGTAAACACTGGTTCCTATCAACAAGGATGTAGTGTAAACACTGGTTCCTATCAACAAGGATGTAGTGTAAACACTGGTTCCTATCAAACAAGGATGTAGTGTAAACACTGGTTCCTATCAAACAAGGATGTAGTGTAAACACT
>CM067171.1:55727863-55735363 GCA_034093135.1 Erigeron breviscapus | reverse complement strand
ATAAAACATATATATATTAGATTATTATATATATATTTCAAAAATACAAAATTCAAATTTATATTTTCCCCCTCTTTTCTCCCTTTTCGGCCGTTGGGACGGTTTATTTTATTATTATTTTTTAAAAGGTTATAAACACAAATCTCTTTCATTTACCATAACCATTTACACCCATATTCTCTCCATAAACCCTTACTACTCCTCTTATCACATACTCAACAAACTCTTATTACTTTCCTCATTACATATTCCATAACCAAAAATTTACTTAAGAATGTTGAACCCTCTTATAATTTTAGTTTACTTGGGTATTATACCCTGGTTATACGGCGTGTTTCAACTTCCCCTGATTGAAGCTCTTCGCTCCTGGCCGTATTCATGTTCATTGGTTTACCGCTTTTGTTTGTGGCAACTAGAGTTAACTTGTATGGTTTTTAGATGTTGTAATTGTTGATGTGGTATTTTCTGTTTGAATAATGTAACGAGTTTTTGTTCGTGTGTTGTACCAATAATGAAATACAGCTTTCTTTTATAATGTTCGTCTTATTGCGCTATATCTCTTAAATTCAATCATTAAAGGTGATCCACGGGTCAAAGAAACAAATATTACCTCGATCACTCTTAAAACAACAGTTTGGATCAAAAATTCATCTAGGGTTCAAAAAGGTGAATTGTCAATTGATATGGTTCTTAAAAAGTAGTGAAGAAAAATGATGATACATGGAGAACGGTTATGGATTCATGTCTTCCTGTAATCCATTTGATTTGACTTAATGTGGTCTATTCCTTATGATATTTGAACAACTTTTTTTTTTTTAGCAAGCTGCGCACTTGCGAAGTTCCTCTCAACCTCGGTAATAATGATTTAAAGAGAGGGTAAAGTTTTAAAATTTTTATCTTTAGTACTATAACAATGATTGATATTCATTACTGTAGCAATAATTAAAATTATTGTAGTTTATGGACACCTGTCCGTCATTCCAGGTCACGCTTCCCTTTTCATCTTCTATAATTGAAACGCGTTTTCTTAAGGAAGAATACACACTAAATCTTCTTTCTCTATCTCTTATATTTACTTAGTTCTTCATTTGCTAATTTGTTTTAAGCTATTCCGTTCCCAGCGGCCGGCTTGTGTTCCAACAGATCTCCGACTTACTTTTTGGTAAGCTACCTTTTTGTACTTTTTCTCATCTTAGATAATATACTATCTATTTATATAAAACATTTATCTTTTAATTCATGTTCGCTTAATTAATCAATATTGTTACACCAAGGTTAATATTGTTTGTTTATCATAAGACAATGAAAAACTCCGGTACTCAAAAAACTGAACTCGTCTAGGCTTAACTCTTTCCTTACGGCTTAAAGCATCAGCCACAACGTTGGCTTTCCCCGGATGATAACGAATGTCACAATCGTAATCACTGAGTAACTCAAGCCATCTACGTTGTCTCATATTCAAATCTTGTTGAGTGAAGATGTGCTGCAAACTTTTGTGATCCGTGTAGATTACACACTTGGTTCCATACAAATAATGCCTCCAGCACTTTAATGCAAATACCACTGCTCCTAATTCCAAGTCATGAGTTGTGTAATTCTTCTCATGGACCTTCAATTGTCGCGAGGCGTATGCAATCACTTTGCCTCTTTGCATGAGCACACAACTTAACCCTTGACCCGACGCATCGCAGTACACCACAAAGTCATCAGACCCTTCTGGCAGACTCAAAATAGGCGCGTTACACAACCTATCCTTCAGAATCTGAAACGCTTCTTCTTGTTTCTCGCCCCAGACATACGGTCTATCTTTCTGCGTTAATTGAGTAAGCGGCAATGCAATCTTAGAGAAGTTCTCAATGAACCTTCTATAGTAACCAGCCAGACCAAGGAATTGTCTGACTTCAGTCGGTGTCTCTGGTGTTCTCCAATTCTTGACTGAATCAATCTTGCTAGGATCCACGTGTATTCCATCCTTGCTCACGACATGTCCCAAAAAGTGTACCTCCTCCAGCCAAAATTCACATTTAGAAAACTTCCCGTACAGTTTTTCCTTCCTCAATAAGTCCAATACCTTTCTCAGGTGTTCGGCATGCTCTTCCTTTGTCTTTGAGTAAATCAGAATGTCGTCGATAAACACAATTACAAACTCGTCTAAATACGGTTGGCACACCCTATGCATCAAGTCCATGAAGACTGCTGGTGCGTTAGTCAATCCAAAGGGCATCACAGTGAATTCATAATGTCCGTATCTCGTTCTAAAAGCTGTCTTCGGTATGTCGTCCTCGTGTACACGCAATTGATGATACCCTGAACGTAAGTCAATTTTTGAGAAACACTTCGCGCCTTGGAGCTGGTCGAACAAATCATCAATCCTAGGAAGGGGATAACGATTCTTCACCGTTAACTTATTCAGCTCACGATAGTCAATACACATACGAAAAGAACCATCCTTCTTTTTGACGAATAAAACAGGTGCTCCCCACGGTGACTGACTAGGTCTAATAAATCCCTTGTCTTGAAGTTCTTTTAGTTGTGCGGTCCAATTCTTGTAGTTCAGTCGTTGCTAGTCTATAAGGGGATTTTGCTACAGGAGCTGCGTTAGGAATAAGACTAATGCGAAAATCAAGTTGTCGAGACGGAGGTAAGCCGGGTAGATCATCAGGGAAAACATCCTGATAGTCGCGAACGACGGTAACATCAATCAAGCTAACCTCCTTAACAGATGCACTCATAACAAGACCCTCATAAGACTCAGACTTCTCGCCCTGGACTTCTAGCATTTCACCACTAGGTAAGGGAATTCTAACGATTTTTGCGCTACATAGAATCGACGCGTCGACCAAAGACATCCAGTCCATGCCAATAATAACGTCAAAACTCCCCATTTCAAAAGGTACCAAGTCAATAAGGAAAGCATGATTATTAAGAACTAATGTGCACGAACGGATGACTTGGTCTAATCTGACTAACCCACCGTTAGCCATTTCTACATCGAAACATATATACATAGGGCTCGGCCTAGTACTCAGTAAAGGAACAAAACTATTCGCTACAAAACTATAATCAGCTCCCGAATCAAAGAGAACGGTAGCATAATGACCATTTAGAAGAAAAGTACCTGCAACAACGTTCGGGTCATTGCGAGCTTCAGCAGCATTCAGCACGAAAGCACGACCTCTAGCAGCCTGAATTTGATTACCTCTATTCTGATTGGGTCCAGTAATCTGTAGCTGGTTAGGATGAACCGCCACTTGAACCTGTTGCCCAACCCATTGAGGACATGTGTTTCGGTAGTGCTCAGTAGACCCACATTCATAACATGCCCCACGAACTCCAGTTGGTCCCCTTTGATTCAATGGTACAACATTCAATGGTGCCCTATTCAATGGTGCCACCTGAGTCCTTGGTTCCCTACAGTAGTTTGCCAAATGCCCAGTCTTATTGAAGTTGTAGCATGTTAAATAATTCTGATTTGTTGCATGATGAAGATTGCACTTGGTACACTTAGGGTGAGGACCCACATATTCCTTTTTGCCAGCATCAGTCATTGCAAATACCTTGCCTCTGTCCTGTCTCTTCCCATCAGATCGCCAAACTTTCTTACTACTACCCGCCCCACTTGCTTTCCTTCCTTTTTGTCCTAACAGCAGTAATAGTTCTACACTGCACCAACTCCTCTGTCATAGCCTCAGACCTTAATATAGCCTCCTCCAGGGTAAGTGGGTGAACAGCAGCCATAGTCGACCTAACCTGAGGAATTAACCCACGAAGATACTTTTCTATACCCTTGTTCTCAGGTTCAACCAAATGTGGAACGAGCCTTGACAGTTCATTAAAACGGGTAGTATATCTAGCATGATCAGCACCAACCATCTTATGTTCCAAAAACTCTCGTTCTAGCCTCACCAGTTCGGTTGCTGTACAGAACTTCCTCATCATCAACTCTCTGAAGTTGTACCAAGACATCGCCTCTGCCGCTAATCTGCCTCTAACTCGACACTGAGTGTTCCACCAAGACAAAACATCTTTAGTGAATGAGCCTGCCACATACTTAACCTTTTGCTCAGGGGTACATTCGCTAATACCAATCACAGCTTCCATCTTTTCTAACCATTGGATAAACTTGAATGCTCCACCTCTACCATCATACTCTTGCACACCACAGTCTTTGAAGTTCTTGTAAGTACAGGTCCTGACGCCGCTTCTAAGTCCCCTCGGTACATTTCCAACACGAATTCCTTGATCAACGTCTTCATAATATTCACCACCCTGATCATCCTCTGCATCCTCATACTGAGGATCCTCATACTGAGCATCCTCATGCTGAGCATCTTCATTCTCTGCATTTTGTGCATTTTGGGCATTTTGTGCAAGTATAGTATTAACCACTTGAGTAATCATGGCAATCATGGCTGGGTCTGCTTGCATTCCAACTGGCTCGTTAGTGGTTTCATTTTCAGTTCCACTGCGACCGCGTCCATGACCACTACCTCGGCCGCCACCGTGGCCTACCTCACGACCAACGCCACGGCCAGTACCTCGACCTACACCTTGTCCAACGCTACGACCAGTACCTCGACTCACACCTTGTCCTACGCCAGGCCCAGTGCCACGACCAGTACCACGACCAGTTCCACGGCCAGCACCTTGACCTCCTGCATGTCCAATACCACGACCAGCACCTTGACCTTCTGCATGGCCAATACCACGACCAGCACCTTGACCATCACCACTACCTCTCCCATTGCTAGCACCAGTGCCAGATCTTGTCCTTGCCATTGTCCTATATCCACGTAACGTTAATCGGAGAAAAATACGCTCGACGATGTTAATGTCACACGTTGCACTCAGTAAGCTCTCTCGACTTATGATCTAAGGGATGCTATCTAGAACTTAAACTAGTCATGCAGTCCACGTCAATGCAATACATATATATATATACTAATAATATATAACCCTAAATCGCAGTTAAAATGTGGTCCGAATCTAACACCTACATCCGATGCACTAGTGGTGTATGTATACAGGGTGTACCAGCGGCTAACCCTCCACACCCCTAGTACATCTAATGCAATGTCGGATCACGGTACTGGTATTCTATCTAGGTATTGGAAGGGTATGTATACAGGGTGTACCAGCGGCTAACCCTCCACCCAACCAACACCCATTAAGCAGCCCAGGGTTGCTACCACACTATAACTCCCAGTGCAATCCATGAGGTCAAAAACTGTCGTAAAACAGGAGATAATCGCAGAACGTTGATCAGGCATTTCCTTGCTATCGTCCTGCAATACTAGTTAGTGCCATCACTTCATCTTGCTCTAATACACATAAATAATCACAACATCACCAAAAGCACACAGTCATCAAAAGTACACAGTCACCAAAAGTACACAGTTACCAAATGACAGCCTCAGTCAAAATAAGCACAGGGATAATAAGTCTCAAGAGAACATGAACTCAAAATATAAGTGACGTTAGCACGTCTAGAATGCATCTATGCTTCCTATCGTAAATGCTATACGGGGTTCTTAGGTTATAGTCTAGGCTTTTCCACCTAATTCTCTACAACCACGTCTCTGATACCATTCTGTAACACCCACCGTTGGCGGAAACATGAGGTGTCATGAAAAGTACAGCACGACATGGAATTACATAGATACTGCTAAATGAAATAGAATATAATGATATATTCCCAAAACATAAGTCTTAATACAAGAGTTCCAAGTCACACAATGCTAGGAGAGCTTATTACTAGTACGTCCATAACAGAAAATAAACCAAGGCATGCAGCCTTAAAGTCCGATATAAGTAAAGGAGCATTAATCTCCGAAGTCCAGCCTAGAATTTAAGTCTTTATCCCTGATTTGTCTGAGTACCTGAAAAGTATACTAAAACGTGTCAACACAAAGGTTGGTGTGTTCGTAGGTTTTATATCAAAAGTCTAGTCAAAGTAATAAGTCTTTTGTCGGTTCTTTTAAGTCTAAACAAGTGATAGTTCAATATATAACGAGCAGAGTTACGCCATAATAAGTCAAAAGTCTCAAGTCTCAAGTCTCAAAGTCTCAATGTCTCAAAGTCCGGCCTTACGGTACCTGCCTTAGTCCAAAGTCTCAAAGTCTCAAGTCTCCAATACTCACAAAAACACGTCAAATAAGCACGTTATAACAACAAACACATAATCACATACATACAACAAGGCATGAGCATATCATATGGCACAAATAACTCTATACGCATAGGCTCAATATTGAACATATCAGAAATCGACAAAAGTGTTTAAAAGAAACAAGTATACTTTTCACCCCAAAACTGATTAAAAGAGGGGCTACGGAACTCACCTTAATTGGAGTGAATCGTGGGATGAAGAAAGAAGAAAGTAAGTAGACTATGTTGTGCTTCGTGGAACCTTTTCAAAGAAAGTAATACTTGATTTAGTTAATATGTTCTTGTTAGAAGATAGATGAAAGGAAGTTCGTTTTTGTAATCTTCATTACCCAAATTAGATTGTTATCATGACATTTGTTTAATTTACATATATATATAAATAACTTCTACACATGAGATTAGGTATGTACACTGGTTCCTATCAAACAAGGATGTAGTGTAAACACTGGTTCCTATCAACAAGGATGTAGTGTAAACACTGGTTCCTATCAAACAAGGATGTAGTGTAAACACTGGTTCCTATCAAACAAGGATGTAGTGTTGTGAATCCATACATGTACACCGGTTCCTATCAATCAAGGATGTTGGTGCAACGCAGTAGGTATATGGGATCATGTGCATAAGTAAATATATATATGTACATGGTTTTCATTATATATATATCATTTATATTGTCATGTAATAAAAGTATTCAAGTTTTATAAAATTTGGTATACATCTTTTAATTGAATAACCCAAACCAAGCCATAATCTACAACTTGACACCATTAAAATACTTATAAATTATGATTAAGAGATCAAGAATTATTACCTTATATGTGCACTTAATCAAAAGGATGTTTAAAGGAATGATAAAAGATGACTTAAAGCTAAGAACTACTGAAATTCCAGCCCTCTGTTCTAGACTTGTAATTCGACTTCTGGAACTTTTTGGACAAATTCAACGGTTGAAAACGTTGGTCTATATGTTAGGAAGCTACTGTCAAAGAACCATGATGATCCGACGGTTTAATTTCCGGGGATCGGAGGTTTTCTGGGCTGCTGTAATGAAAAACGGGTTTTGAGTTGTTTTGGATATTTTCTTTCTCAAAGCCAACTATGGCTCAATGACGTGAGAACTAAGTTTGTTGCATGTATATGTATTGTTTAGAGTGTTGAGAATGCAGAGAACAAGGAAGTTCTTATAATTAGATAGATAGGATAGATAAGATAGATAGAGATTAAAGAAGAAGAAGTTTGATTATGTGAATTGGTAATGAAAACCTTAGCTTGTATTTATAGGTAAAAATTTACCATGGTTACTAGTTTAGTTTGTTGATAACTATGGTTACG
>CM067171.1:55627263-55726863 GCA_034093135.1 Erigeron breviscapus | reverse complement strand
GAATGGGATGAAAATGGGAAGGTTTGATCCCACGAATGTTAACCGGGGAAGGGGGATGGCGGCAGTTAAGCCGGCGAGGAGGCCTTATGTGGGACCTCATCCTTTTTGTAACAGGTGTAATAAGCATCATCCCATTAACACCCAATGTGGAGCTTGCCTCAATTGTAATCAACTTGGACATTTGGCAAGAGATTGTAGAGCACCGAAGACGGCACCTTTGAATATAGTACCTCTTCAAACCTTCATCCTCAAGGCAACTTTCCATGGGGTACGTGCTTTAAATGTGGAAGCCCTGATCACTACCGAAATAATTGTCCGCAATGGATTGGACAACAAGTTGAAGTGGCGGTCCATCCTAATCAACTCCAAATTACCGGGCCGAACCAAAACCGTGGCCAACAAGGCCATCAAGTTCATCCTCGTGACCGAGCTTTTGCGGGAATTGGCAATGGAGGCCAAAATGATCCAAACGTTGGTTAAGGTACATTCTTCTTAACAGTCGTTATGATATGACACTATTCGATATTGGAACAGACTATGATCTCGTTTATCCTAACGTTACTCCTTTGAATTACGCTCGTTCATGTGTTTTCGAACTATATGTTTAAGATTTCGAGTGTTTAACGACTCACTAACCAAATTTGGTCAAATACCCCGTGTGTACATCTTGACCCTAGAAGACGACAAACTCTTCACGTACGTTGTGCTCTGTGATATTAAGGTTCTTGACGATTGAGTGAGTGCAATTTGAATACCAACGGTTAATACGGTTCTTAGTTGTGTAGTAGGGTTACCAATGTAGAAAAATTTAACGGTAGGTTTTTAGGGTTTCATGCAAATTGTCAAACTCAAGCGTCCTTAGAGCTACCGTCTTAAGAATCTGAAAACTAACGTCACCTCTGATAATCTTGAGTCTCCCGAGGTTTCTCCGGGTGACTTACCGGGCTTGTCCCATCTCGATAACTTAAATTTCGTATATGCTTAACTTCCTAACATCGCGCGCGTAGTCAAAACCCTTATAGACTTCTGAGATGCGAATAAGCGTGTAGTGAAAGACGGGAGAGAGATTTGAAGGAAAACAAATTGTGATGGACTTCATTATGAAGTCGCCGAAGACAAGAAATGGATTGATGTGTGGTGGAGATCGCTAGAGTTGAGGCCTAAGTACCCGCATTTGTTTAACGATTAGTGATTTGTTGAATTTCGGGACGAAATTCTTTTGACGGGGGAATAATGTAACATCCGCGAATTTTGACTCGTTGACTTTACCTGTAATATGACTAACAATATAGGTTAATGAAGTATTCGGGTCGTTTTGGTGATTAAATGGCAATGTGTCGTATTTGGGTCAAAAATGTGTTTTGAGCGGTGTTTAAATGTGTAACGATGGTAATTTGGCTAGAGATGAGAACGGGTCGGTCCGTGGGTAGTCCATGACCCACCAGCCCCCCTTGACCCATCTTTCCCCCCCTTATCTCTTCCTTCACCTCTCATTTCTTTCCCTTCTCTTTTCTCTCTAGCAAAAGCAAGAACTTCACATATCTCTCTTTCTCTTATTAATTCTTGCATCATTGAGTGTGTTGAATCAAAATCGAGTCAAAGTGTCTTGTTCTTACTCGTTTAAGTTGTAAAGACGTCTAGGGTTTGCGATTTGACCTAATTGTGCTAAACCAACTTGTTTAAGATTGTATAGTTGACATTATGGTATTATGATGTATATTTATAGGTTGTGGCCGTGCGGATCCTACTACTCGCTATTAATCTTTTATTAACTCGACTTAAGCTTCTTTGTCGATCAAGGTGAGTTTCGTATCTCCCTACTCGCTTGAGATTCGGGCTGAAAAGTGTAAACCTGGTGTTTACTTGCATTTATTGCTTGATGATTGTTTTAGTTGTTGGATTGGTGTGATGGTTCCTTTCGTTTTATTGGTTAAATTGGTTTGAGTATTGAATTGTTGAGATGATTATCACGTTTGAATGACTTAGTTTATATTTGTTAGGTATCTAGTAATATTAGGATAGATGTACATACATGAAAGTCGGTTATGCCTTCGTCGGGTTTTAGATGTGGTGGGAAGGCTGCGGGTGACCCTATATATAAGCATCTGAGACTCGAAGGAAGTAGAATCCTCTGAAGTATATGTACGTATAGTTGGTTTGAATGGTGGTTAGTGGCTTATGATTGACGATTATTGATTATTGGTTTATGATTGACGACTATTGAATTATTAGTTTATGGTTCATCGTATGTTGATTGACTTGGTTTATGTTTTGGTTAAGTATTACAATTATATTAGGATAGACGTACATACATGGAAGTCGGTTATGCCTTCATTTGGGTTTTAGATGTGGTGGGAAGGCTGCGGGTGACCCTATATATAAGCATCTGGGACTTGAAGAAAGTAGAATCCTCTGAAGTATATGTTCGTATAGTTGGTATAAATTGTGGTTAATGGCTGATGTTGATGAATGGTGATTATTGATTTATGATTGTCGATTTGTTGATTGATGACTCAGGATTGGAGAATATTGATTATTGATTCATATTCATCGTATATCGATCGTTGGTTTATGGTTTATGCATTTACATTTGATTGTAAGCATTGCATACATTATTGTTGGACCCTCGGCAGGGGATTTGCCGGCATCCTGGTGCATAGATGTATGCACCCATTTTGGATGTAGTCTGACCCCGAGTATATAGACATATATATCTCGATGATTTTGAGATACAGCCTTGTCCATTGCGATGGCAGAAGGGGATCGTTGCATAGGTGACTGAAGGTCACGCTCAGGATAGGCATATTGGCTTATTCATGCATTCCGGCATTTGCATTGATACTCATATCATTTATGCATTTCTTATTTACACATTTACTTGTCTTGTGTAATCTTGTTGTTGGACGATGTTGTGTTATGTAGAGGCTCACTGTAAGTCATGTCTAGCCTCTATTCTTATATTGTGATTATTGATGTTGGTTATTTACGAACCATTACTACGAACTCACCAACCTTGTGTTGACTATGCTTAGTACACTTTTCAGGTAACCAGGTTATTCAGGACGTGGAGTTTGATTGTTGCTTACTGTTGAACCCGGACTGGACTGATATGGATCAAGGATCCATTTGCCTTATGTTGCATTGTATTTAGGATTGATAGCCTTCTTTTTTTGTCGTTTGTAATCTTGATGTTTACGATTCGCTCCTGTTGTATTTTGATACTTGTTTCTTGTTGTTTTGGATTCACTGAATCTTTAATTGCATTTAGTTTGTTCTATTGTAATTCCACCTGGTGCTATATGATTTCCGTGATATTCCGAGCCTCGGCTTGGGGTGTTACACATTGCTTGTATCTTTGTTTTGTCGGTCCGGTGTTCCTAATTAGCTTAAGTGGGGTTCCTAAATAGGGTTTAGAACATCTATAAATTTTTGTTTTACTAACAACATTCATATCCATGTTTTTTATTACGCTATACATGTTTTCAACGGCACATTGCTCGTATTTTTGGTTTGTCGGTCCGGTGTTCCTAATTATTAAGTGGGTTTCTTGAAAAGGGTATAGACCATCTATATATTTTTGTTTAAGTGGGTTTTTAATTCAATTTTCTTCAATGTTATTACTCCGTACTAATTTATAAATTTTTTTAATTTCTAAGAACCATTTGTATATAATGCAGTTTCAAACTCTATATTACAGTTTTAGATGGCACAGGGAGTTTTCGTGTTGTCCTTTTAGATAATGAGGTAAGAAAATTGCTCGGCGTTTCTGCTGTTCAAATTCGTGAGAAACAGCTTCATGACGGAAATGTGGAACATTTCCCTCTCCAGTTCTGTTCAAACGTTTTTGCAAGAAGATATGAATCTTAATTCTGATCTTGAACAACATTTTCCATTCGTATTATTCCAATTTGAATAACAAATTTCTTGTATTACTTTTAACAGATCTTTTTGAATTTTAAATTATGTCAGTAAATTATTGAAATTGTATATTTATTTGAATTCAAATTTATAAAACCTTTTCGATTCTCAAATCGAAATCTATCTTCTAGATTTAAAAAAGATATCAAACAGTGATACAATATTTTAATTTTTAAATTTTTAGATTGAAAGAAGATTTACAATTTACAATTTACTTTTTCAAAACAACTTTAAAAATTTGTTATACATATTTAATATTTAATAATTGTTATATTACGATTTTGTTTATTTCCAGTTTCATCATTACTTCACATTTCATCATTACTAGGTTCTCTAAATAATATTTTATTAAAATTCTGTTATTAGATATCACAAACCTAACCATACGCTTCTAATATATAAACAAACACATTAACCACATCATCCACTAAAAGTATTGCTTTCTTCTCTAGATACCATACAAATACAAATAGTATTGCCTTCTCTTCTATTTTTCTTTTTTCTCGATAGATCTATATTTTAAAAAAGATTTTAACAATTTTAAAAATGGAATTTGATTTTATTATATTAGATCTATCGATTAAATATACTACCATGATTTCACCGTTTATAAAATTTTCCATGATTTTCATTGTTTATATTTTCAAAGAAATTTGGAAAATCAAATATGGTTAGAGACATATGGGTTTGACGTGGGTGCTATTCCACGTTTAAATGAAATGATGTCTCTGAAGCGTGAGTAAGAGGTGATGAACCAACTTGAATTGAATATTAAGAAATTGGAAAATGAGATGAAGGAGAATATGAAGATGAAGAACCGAAGAAGAGAAAGTTCTGATTTGCAATCGAACTTCCATCTTCTTTCTAAACAGATTTTAGATTGTGATCTTTCTTTTGAAAAACTTGCAGTCACCTCTTTATAATTGTTTTTTTTTAATGTTGTGATTTCTCCTTTGTAACTATCATCCAAATATCCTAAACTACTATGTGGAATTTACCATCTTTATCTTTGCTGTAGTTTCGGCTTTAATCTTTGCTGTAGTTATATTTTTTATATTAATATATTTTTTTCGATCTGTATTATAAATATACTATTTCTATTAGTACAATATATTTTTTTAATTTGATTAATGTTATGTTTTTATTAAAACTTGTATTCTATTGTATATGATGGGTTATATGTAGTGTAATATCGTATTAAAATCACAAGTCATATCCTCTTCAGTGGGATAGATACACAACATAAGTCATATCCTCTTCAGTGGGATAGATACACAACACAAGTCATATCCTCTTCAGTGGGATAGATACACAACACAAGTCATATCCTCTTCAGTGGGATAGATACACAACACAAGTCATATCCTCTTCAGTGGGATAGATACACAACACAAGTCATATCCTCTTCAGTGGGATAGATACACAACACAAGTCATATCCTCTTCAGTGGGATAGATACACAACACAAGTCATATCCTCTTCAGTGGGATAGATACACAACACAAGTCATATCCTCTTCAGTGGGATAGATACACAACACAAGTCATATCCTCTTCAGTGGGATAGATACACAACACAAGTCATATCCTCTTCAGTGGGATAGATACACAACACAAGTCATATCCTCTTCAGTGGGATAGATACACAACACAAGTCATATCCTCTTCAGTGGGATAGATACACAACACAAGTCATATCCTCTTCAGTGGGATAGATACACAACACAAGTCATATCCTCTTCAGTGGGATAGATACACAACACAAGTCATATCCTCTTCAGTGGGATAGATACACAACACAAGTCATATCCTCTTCAGTGGGATAGATACACAACACAAGTCATATCCTCTTCAGTGGGATAGATACACAACACAAGTCATATCCTCTTCAGTGGGATAGATACACAACACAAGTCATATCCTCTTCAGTGGGATAGATACACATCACAAGTCATATCCTCTTCAGTGGGATAAATACACAACATCCATACATCACAAGTCCATCAATCATCAAACATCAAACTAAAGTAAACTATACGTACATACACTTAGGAGGATTCTACTTTCTTCGAATCCTAGATGCTTATATATAGGGTCACCCGCAGCCTTCCCACCACATCTAGAACCCAATGAAGGCATAACCGACTTCCATGTATGCACGTCTATCCTAGCAGTAATAATAATAATAACAATAACCATAATAATAATATATCACAATCCCTTACTAAGATCAACGTAACCAATAATCCATTATTCCATCGCTCAATCAATCATTCAATCGTCAAACATTAATTCATAAGTTCGTCAATACAACGATAAAGGTATGCTTGAGTACGTATCACACAAATCAAGTATAACGAGACGTACATGTTCATTCCAACCATAATTCCTGAATTTATCGCTTTCTCTAACAACGCGTACGTATACTTTGGAGGATTTTACTTTCATCAAGTTCTAGATGCTTATGTATAGGGTCACCCGCAGCCTTCCCACCACATCTAAGACTCTTTGAAAGTAAAACCGACCTCCATATATGTACTTCTATCCTAATACCTTACAATAACACAATCACATTCAAACCCATCAAACACTAAAGCAAAACTATCCATCATTCATCCAATGTCACCAACTAGACATTTTGTACGTGAGTAACATCAAACAACACTAACAATCATTTACAAACACAAATAAACAAGTAATCACATAATTTACACTTTTCAGCCCGAATCTCAAGCGAGTAGGGAACTACGGAACTCACCTTGATTTCCAAGCAAACGACAAGTTAATATCGAGCTATAAATGTCCAACAACCGCCACGAGCCCACAACCTATCAATATATATCATGGTGTCATCAAAATCAACTCTATAACCTTACACAAGTTGGTTAAGTAAGTTTGAGTCGCGCCAAAGTCCCACAACGCCTTAATGACTCTCCCGAGCATGAACTATAACACTTTGACCCGACATTTTTAGAAATGGAAAAGGATTCAGATCAAAATTACTTTACCATGAGAAAGTAGACTCTCTCACGATTCCAACGATAGGTCATATGACTCGATTGGACTTACGGATCAAAAGTTATTAACGTTTGAATATGTATAGTTTGAGTTAATATCTCAAATTCGGTTTTAAAAGTGACCCTCGACTTTGAACGACTCGTTTGTCATGTTTAGGGCACCAATAGGGTCTTAAGAGTACATTCCGGAAAGGTCAGGACGATCCTAGGACGTTAGAAAAGAAGCTAGGAAAATATTAGGTTGAATGGGTTTCGGTTTTTACAGAAACAATTCACTGCGCCGCAGTGAGCCATTGCCAAGCTCACTGCGCCGCAGTGAGCTAACCACGAACTTAACAGCCCCTAGCCACTGCGCCTCAGTGGGCTAGCCCATGCCACTGCACCGCAGTGGCCCAGTTCTGATCCCAGGAGCAGCAGCAGCTGCAGTCCGAACCAAAAGACCCGAAAACAACCCGAATGACATCCAAAACGATTTGTGAGTGTTTGTAACTTATTTTGAAGCATACTTAAGCATTGTTACTCATAACCACACTTAACCCACACCATAAATCCAACCTTTAACATCAAAATCATGCCAAATCGTTCCAACCCAAATCAAAACCCTAGTTATTCCCTAAATCGTCTTTTGACTCGATTCAAGACTTGTAATTGTACCAAATCAACTAGAAACATATAAACAAGCATAAATAGATGAAGATGGGATGAATTTGACTTACCAATACTTTCTTCTTGTGTTCAAGCCCAAATTTGACCTAAATGGGTAAAACCTTTTACTTGAAAATCTAAACTTGTAGTATGATGGAGGTGAGAAGAAAAGGATGATGATTCTTGTATTAAAGCAATTTCCAAAACACCAATTAGATGCAAGTAAGATGAAGAATAGAAATGGGTTTTGGTCTTGCCCTTTTACTAGAGAGAAATGAGAAAGATAGATAGATAAGAGAATGAAAGGCAAGGGAAAGGATAAGGGGGGGAGAAATGGGTCAAAGGGCTGATGGGTTGTGGTTGACCCACGGGCCGACCCGTTTCTCATCACAATCCAAATTACAATCGTTAGGCATTTAAAACCGACCAAAACACATTATTGACCCGAATACAACACATTGCCATTTACTTCACCAAAACGACCCGAATACTTCATTAGCCTATATTGTTAGTCATATTACACGTAAAGTCAACGAGTCAAAATTCGCGGATGTTACATTATTCCCCCGTCAAAAGAATTTCGTCCCGAAATTCAACGAATCACCAATCGTTAAACAGATGTGGATACTTAGGCCTCGACTCTAGCGATCTCCACCACACATCAACCCATTTCTTGTCTTCGGCGACTTCATAATGAAGTCCATCACAATTTGTTTTCCTTCAAATCTCTCTCTCGTCTTTCACTACACGCTTAATCGCATCTCAGAAGTCTATAAGGGTTTTGACTACGCGCGCGATGTTAGGAAGTTAAGCATATACGAAATTTAAATTATCGAGATGGGACAAGCCCGGTAAGTCACCCGGAGAAACCTCGGGAGACTCAAGATTATCAGAGATGACGTTAGTTTTCAGATTCTTAGGACGGTAGCTCTAAGGACGCTTGAGTTTGACAATTTGCATGAAACCCTAGAAACCTTACCGTTAAATACTTCTACATTGGTAACCCTACTACTCAACTAAGAACTGTATTAACTGTTGGTATTCAAATTGTACTCACTTAATCGTCAAGAACCTTAATATCATAGAGCACAACGTACGTGAAGAGTTTGTCGTCTTCTAGAGTCAAGATACATGCACGGGGTATTTGGCCGAATTTAGTTAGAGAGTCGCTAAACATCCAAAAATTTTAAACATATAATTCCAAAACACACGAACGAAGGTAACCCAAAGGAGTAACGTTAGGATAAACGAGATCATATTCTGTTCCAACATCAAATAGCGCCATAATATAATGACCGTTAAGAGAAAGGTACCTTAACCAACGTTTGGATCATTTTGGCCTCCATTGCCAATTCCCGCAAAAGCTCGGCCACGAGGATGAACTTGATGGCCTTGTTGGCCACGGTTTTGGTTCGGCCCGGTAATTTGGAGTTGATTCGGATGGACCGCCACTTCAACTTGTTGGCCAATCCATTGTGGACAATTATTCCGGTAGTGATCAGGGCTTCCACATTTAAAGCACGTACCCCATGGAAAGTTGCCTTGAGGATGAATGGTTTGAAGGGGTACTACATTCAATGGCGCCGCTTTCGGTGCTCTACAATTCTTGGACATGTGTCCAACTTGGTTGCAATTAAAACACGCCCTGCATTGAACGTTGGTGGGGTGGTGACTGTTGCATCTTTCACATAATGGGTGAGATCCTGCATAAGCTTTCTTCACCGGTCCCGTCGCCGCCATCACTCTACCCCTATTAGCATCTTTGGGATTAAACCTTCCCATTTTCTTCACTCCACTTGATTCTCCCACTTCCTTTCTCTTGTTTGTTGAGGAGTTATTTAAAACACCGCCTCTCAACAAGTCTTCAGTCACACTTCCGGCTTGGTTAACAGCATCGGCCAAAGTAGTAGGCATGTTAGAGTTTACATATGATCGGACTTGAGGATTCAAGCCCAATACAAACTTCTGAATGGCCTGAGGCTCGGTACCCACCAAGTGAGGAATGAGGGTAGACAACTCTTGAAATCGTCTAACATAGCCCTTGTAATCGGCTCCTTCCATGTTGAGGTTAGCAAATTCAATGGTCAAATTTTGTAGTTCATAGGGAGGACAAAACTTTGCCTTCACTTTGTTCTTGAAGTCAATCCACTCCAAGTTATAAGTCCGCCCCAACGTTATCTCTTGGTTCCACCAACTCAAAGCGTCATGTCTAAACATGCCGGATGCATAAGAAATCCGGTCATCATAGGTGCAATGACTCCTTTCAATCACCGCCTCGATCGCCTCAAACCACCTTATACATTCCGTGGGACCACCTCTTCCATCAAACTCCGGTGCCCACAACTTTTAAAGTCTTTAAATATACATCCTTGACGGTATCCACCATATTGATTATTCATAGGCATTCCGATATTAACTCCCACTGGTCCCTCTTCTTCATCCTCTACTGCATGAGGTTGAGCATTTTCATTATTCACATTTTCTGGGGCTTCGTTGTTTTGAGGCCCATTGTTTTGCCCAAGATTTGCCGTGACTTGAGCAATAATGGTTGGCATGATATTGGCGATCGTTTGAGCGATCACTTCAGCCATGTTTGGTTCAGGAACTTCACCACGACCCCTTCCTTGGCCTCTACCACGACCTCTACCACGGCCCCTACCTCCTTGTACTTTCGGTTGAGCTTCCGGTTGAGGTTCTTCCGGTTCAGCCCTATAGTTCGTTCCGGTTCTTCTTGGTCTCACCATTTCTATAAAGCAAGTGACACGTTGACCCGAGAGTTAGTCTCAAATGCTCACATGTTAGTCACACAAGTAGTCAATGCTCTCATACCGATACCACATACTCATCTCATATCATTAAGCTAAGGCAAGAGTGCTAGAATCCTATGGATTGTTACTTAGCATATTATCATGTCAATTTCATTACAATCGTTCATTAATAATTCAAGTAATCATGCTCAATACTTCATAAGATCAAACAATTAACACAAATGGGTTAAGTATAATCTGAATTCGATATGCTCTCTAGTCATTGACCAGGTATGTATACAGGGTGTACCAACGGCTAACCCTCCACCCAATCAACTTCCATTAAGCATATCGGTTCCCTATTATACACTAAGCCAAGCAACTAACGCGAATGATTCAAAGTATAATCCGAATTCGATATGCTTTCTAGTTATTGATCGGGTATGTATACAGGGTGTACCAACGGCTAACCCTCCACCCAATCAACTTCCATTAAGCATATCGGTTCCTTATTATACTCTAAGCCATGCATGCGCAATCCATGATGTCGTTAACTTGTTATAATGTTGGGCGACCATAAAAGAGTTGATCGGGTTCTTTTAGGGTTGCCACAATATTATACTAAGTTAATACCATAACTTCATTTTGCTCTAACGCATCCAACAAACATCAATCAGTAGCAACAATCCATAATAATGACAATCCATTTCGATCAATTGCACACATTAACCACATTGTACCCATTCCACATTCATCACGTTGAATTCAAGCCATCACATAAGTGGTCTTAACTACGAACTCACAATATACACTTTCTAGGGTTCACAGAAATTCACGTTGCACACAAATTTCCTAACCATGCATGCTATATGAAGAGTTTTAACTTAAGCCGTAGTCTAGGTCAAACCGCCTAATTCTCTACGACCACGCATGGGCCACCATTCTGTAACACCCCAAGCCAAGGCTCAGAATATCACGGAAATCATATAGCACAAGGTGGAATTAATGTAGAACATGAACTAAATGCAAATAGAGGATTCAGTGAATCCATACAGTAAGTTAAACAAGAATCAAAATACATAAAGAACAAGTCATCATCAAAGATTACAACAGGACATCAAAAGATGGCTAACGGTTCTAAATACAATGCAAAAGAAGGCAAATGGATCCTTGATCCATATAAGTCCAAGTCCGGGTTCAACAGCAAGTTAATAATCAAACTCCACGCCCTGGATTACTCTGAATACCTGAAAAGTGTACTAAGCATAGTCAACACAAGGTTGGTGAGTTCGTAGTAATGGTCCATAAGGAATCCATCGTCAATAATCATAATATACGAGTAGAGGCAAAACATGACTTACAGTGAGCCTCTAAGAACAACACAACAACATCCACCACAAGATTACACACAACAAATAAAAAGCGTAATAAACATTATACCCAAGTAACGTACATAACATCAATTCAAAACAGGTATCATGTCCTCTTCAGTGGGATTGATACACAACAATAAGTCATATCCTCTTCAGTGGGATAGATACACAACATAAGTCATATCCTCTTCAGTGGGATAGATACACAACATAAGTCATATCCTCTTCAGTGGGATAGATACACAACATCCATACATCACAAGTTCATCAATCATCAAACATCAAACTAAAGTAAACTATACGTACATACACTTAGGAGGATTCTACTTTCTTCGAATCCTAGATGCTTATATATAGGGTCACCCGCAGCCTTCCCACCACATCTAGAACCCAATGAAGGCATAACCGACTTCCATGTATGCACGTCTATCCTAGCAGTAATAATAATAATAATAACAATAACCATAATAATAATATATCACAATCCCTTACTAAGATCAATTAAACGTAACCAATAACCCATTATTCCATCGCTCAATCAATCATTCAATCGTCCAAACATTAATTCATAAGTTCGTCAATACAACGATAAAGGTATGCTTGAGTGCGTATCACACAAATCAAGTATAACGAGACGTACATGTTCATTCCAACCATAATTCCTGAATTTATCGCTTTCTCTAAACAACGCGTACGTATACTTTGGAGGATTTTACTTTCATCAAGTTCTAGATGCTTATGTATAGGGTCACCCGCAGCCTCCCCACCACATCTAAGACTCTTTGAAAGTAAAACCGACCTCCATATATGTACTTCTATCCTAATACCTTACAATAACACAATCACATTCAAACCCATCAAACACTAAAGCAAAACTATCCATCATTCATCCAATGTCACCAACTAGACATTATGTACGTGAGTAACATCAAACAACACTAACAATCATTTACAAACACAAATAAACAAGTAATCACATAATTTTACACTTTTCAGCCCGAATCCCAAGCGGGTAGGGAACTACGGAACTCACCTTGATTTCCAAGCAAAACGACAAGTTAATATCGAGCTATAAATGTCCAACGACCGCACGAGCCCACAACCTATCAATATATATCATGGTGTCATCAAAATCAACTCTATAACCTTACACAAGTTGGTTAAGTAAGTTTGAGTCGCGTCAAAGTCCCACAACGCCTTAATGACTCTCCCGAGCATGAACTATAACACTTTGACCCGACATTTTTAGAAATGGAAAAGGATTCAGATCAAAAGGACTTTACCATGAGAAAGTAGACTCTCTCACGATTCCAACGATAGGTCATATGACTCGATTGGACTTACGGATCAAAAGTTATTAACATTTGAATATGTATAGTTTGAGTTAATATCTCAAATTCGGTTTTAAAAGTGACCCTCGACTTTGAACGACTCGTTTGTCATGTGTAGGGCACCAATAGGGTCTTAAGAGTACATTCCGGAAAGGTCAGGACGATCCTAGGACGTTAGAAACAAAGCTAGGAAAATATTAGGTTGAATGGGTTTCGGTTTTTACAGAAACAATTCACTGCGCCGCAGTGAGCCATTGCCAAGCTCACTGCGCGCAGTGAGCTAACCACGAAAACACCCCTAGCCACTGCGCCGCAGTGGGCTAGCCCATGCCACTGCACCGCAGTGGCCCAGTTCTGATCCCAGGAGCAGCAGCAGCTGCAGTCCGAACCAAAAGACCCGAAAACAACCCAAATGACATCCAAAACGATTTGTAAGTGTTTGTAACTTATTTTGAAGCATACTTAAGCATTGTTACTCATAACCACACTTAACCCACACCATAAATCCAACCTTTAACATCAAAATCATGCCAAATCGTTCCAACCCAAATCAAAACCCTAGTTATACCCTAAATCGTCTTTTGACTCGATTCAAGACTTGTAATTGTACCAAATCAACTAGAAACATATAAACAAGCATAAATAGATGAAGATGGGATAAATTTGACTTACCAATACTTTCTTCTTGTGTTCAAGCCCAAATTTGACCTAAATGGGTAAAACCTTTTACTTGAAAATCTAAACTTGTAGTATGATGGAGGTGAGAAGAAAAGGATGATGATTCTTGTATTAAAGCAATTTCCAAAACACCAATTAGATGCAAGTAAGATGAAGAATAGAAATGGGTTTTGGTCTTGCCCTTTTACTAGAGAGAAATGAGAAAAGAGATAGATAAGAGAAATGAAAGGCAAGGGAAAGGATAAGGGGGGGGGAAATGGGTCAAAGGGGCTGATGGGTTGTGGATGACCCACGGGCCGACCCGTTTCTCTTCTCAATCCAAATTACAATCGTTAGGCATTTAAAACCGACCAAAACACATTATTGACCCGTAAACAACACATTGCCATTTAATTCACCAAAACGACCCGAATACTTCATTAGCCTATATTGTTAGTCATATTACACGTAAAGTCAACGAGTCAAAATTCGCGGATGTTACATTATTCCCCCGTCAAAAGAATTTCGTCCCGAAATTCAACGAATCACCAATCGTTAAACAGATGTGGATACTTAGGCCTCGACTCAGCACACTAGAATCAACGAACAAGAACACGAACAGTCAAGTACACCTGAAACACGTACACTATCTGTCCAAAAGTCCTACACTGTCCACAAGTCACCCAGTAAGTACTTACTTAATTGTACACGTCTATGTCCTATACTAGTGTCTTAAGAAATGCCATTATGTCTCGTGTAATGTCGTATTATATATATAGTAACTTAGTTGTACTTGAAACACTTTGAAATGTCGATGACTTAAAGTTTAGTCGAAAAAGTTTAAGTTTCAGAGAATTTAGACTTTCAGAGAATTTAATTTTCCAGAGAACTTACTTTTTCAGAAAACTTATACAGAGAACTTATTTTGGAGAATTTTTTTAGAGAACTTGTTCTAAAAGTTTAGGCAGAGAACTTATGAGCAAAGAATTTATAAATTCTCTAAAATGAAACACTGAGAACTTATGAGTAAAGAATTTATAAGTTCTCTAAAATGAAAGCTGCGAATTTCAAACATGACACAGAGTTTATTTTCACCAAATTTGAAGTCCACATAATTTAATGAATTATGTTCAGAGAGTTTGCACCGAATTCGCCTTCACAGAATATGTTGCCAAAGAGTTTACGAATTGTGATTTCACAGACTTTAGGACAGAAAGTTTGTAACATAGAGTTTATGCATTTGAAACCCTACTCACGACAGGCAGAATAATTAGAAGAAGAACAATGATCATTGACTAACTTTGAATGATTTCCAACCAATAACAAGTAAAAATCGGATAGATCTTAGACAAGAACAACCATTCGAGTGTTTTCTTAACAAAATCAGTTTTTTTATATACATATATATACATATATATAGCACGTTTATAAACAATATATATATATTATATACAATCGGTTATATATAATTATATATATATATCCATACTCGATTTTTGCTTGATAAATAGACATTTATATGATTAAATGTAAAGATTGCTTACCAAAACTTGAAGAAACAAAGAGATATATGATTGATGATGATGATGATCGAAAACTTTGAAGAAGAAAAAAAAGGAAGATGGTTCGACGACAGCAAGAAGAAGAAAAAGGGGAAAAGAAAAAGAGTGTTTATTTTGTGAAGAATTTACTTAGAGGATTTATATATTCTACAAACCAATACAGAGTTTACAACTTCCGTGAAACAAATGCAAAGAATTTACAAATTCTGTGAAACCAAATTTTTAGAGAGTTTAATAAATTCTATGAAAAAGGAATTTTTTTTATAACAAAGAGTTTTAATTCGGTGGCTATTATTTTGTACAGAGTTTAAGGACAAGAACTTAACACAGAATTTGCTCTAGAGTCCAAAGAGTTTATTCTTTGCACCGAATTTGACTAAGGTTTGATTAACAAAAACTCGTTTAACTCGACAATTTAAGAAAACCCGAGGCTCATTAATTCATTTTGTCAACATAATTATTTGTAACTTTTAAATAGCTTTCAAACGACTATAAACACGACCATATTTGATAATTTAATCTTTAATTATTTTAATTTTAAGTACTTCACTTAATTTGGCATTTCCACAAGACAACTAGTATTCCTTTATTTCTGAGTCCACGCACAACTTTCCAAAGTCTAAATGCTCATAAAGCCCGAAAAGAACATAAATCCATTATTCCATGATAAAGTCTTAAGGTCTAATGACGTACATAGACGAAATGAACTAAAATGACCGGAAAAGTACTTCGGGAAAATACGCTCAGATGACGGTTGTCACATATACACAAAGGATACACAATCATGCTTAAAAATCTTGGGTTGATAGTTTAATGAAGATTTACAATCTTACAATAGATACCCCAGATTAAATTATTAATATTTAATTTCGTTCAAAATGGTGCATAATTTTATCCAATTGCTTATATTAGTTGCAAATCTAGCAAATTTAAAAAATACTCGTATTTCTATAATTCTTGCTTTTAAGTTAATACAAATTTATAATTTATAATCGTTAATGATATATGAAATTTAATTTACTGTTATTTAATAGTTAACATACACTTTAAGAAAATAATATAAGTCAATAAATTTATCTAACTTTGAAGATGATTAATCGAAATTTACTCATTATCCTCTAATCTGATCCGATAGAATTAAATAAAATATTATGTAATCTGATTCTAATTATATAAAGAATTACTAATCGATAACAGTAAGTAATGATAACAAATTTGTCAGAAAGCCTCCATTTGCAGTGTCTCACTTGCTTTAATTATAACCTATACTGTCAAAGTCTACGACTATATTCTAAACCGAAACTGTTCTTTTCTTGTTATTATTATTATTTTTTAGGATTAATCCAGATGAAACTTAATAATTTGTCTAAATGTACTTGTTGCTTACTGTATTGTTTTTTTGATAACATATAAGAATCAGATTATATACTATTTGATATAATTGATTTTGAAAATATCAGTTTATTCTATTAAAATTCTCGAAATATCATGCTCAAATTTTATTATATCGCAATTGTTAAGCTTATTCAGATTGTTTTCTAATTAATATTTTTCTAAATATTTTTTTGTCTCTTGATTTAGATAAAGTTTTGTTCAAAAGATTGAAGATTTTACCGATTTAAAAAGTCATCCAAACCAATTGTATTAAGTTTTAATAAAATTTTATTGATAAAACAAACTTTTTAATCAATCTCCCATTTGAGTTGTTCAACTTAATGTATTGTCAACACCAATATGTAAGTAAACTAAAATTACAAAATAATGTAAACTTGATGCATTTATGATCTGCTAAGTACAATATATTTTTTTAATTTGATTAATGTTATGTTTTTATTAAAACTTGTATTCTATTGTATATGATGGGTTATATGTAGTGTAATATCGTATTAAAATGATAGTTCAAAACGGTGTACACAAAGGATACACAATCATGCTTACAAATCTTGGGTTGATTTAAAGATATTTCTTTTAACAGATCTTTTTGAATTTAAATTTGTCAGTAAATTATTTAAAGATATTTCGAATTATTTTTAATATAATTTTATATATTACAATAGATTCTAATTGAAATTGTATATTCATTTGAATTCAAATTTGAATTTAATATTATAAAATCTTAACGATTCTTAAATTTAAATGTATCTTCCAGATCTAAAAAAGATATCAAACAGTGATACAAAATTTGAATTTTGAAATTTATAGATTTAATGAAGATTTACAATCTTACAATAGGTACGCAGATGATAAATTTACGTTTTCAAAACAACTTTAAAAATTTGTCATTTTAATTGTTTAGTATACATATTTAATATATATAATAATAACAATTGTTATTTTTATATTACAATTTTTTTTATTTCCAGTTTCATCATTACTTCACATTTCATCATTTGTAGGATCGCTCAGTTTTGTTTTACACCATACAAATAGTATAGATATAGCTCAGTTTTTTTTACAACATATAAGAATCAGATTATATACTATTTGATCTAATTGATTTTGAAAATATCAGTTTATTCTATTAAAATTCTCGAAATATCATGCTCAAAATTTATTATATCGCAATTGTTAAGTCTATTCAGATTGTGTTTGAATCAGATTGGTTCTCTAATTAATATTTTATTAAAATTCTGTTATTAAATATCACAAACCTTACCATACGCTTCCAATATATAAACAAACACATTAACTACATCATCCACTAAAAGTATTGCTTTCTTCTCTAGATATACCATACATATACAAATAGTATAGATATAGATTAGTTTTTTTTTACAACTTTCATCCGTCCTCTTCTATTTTTCCTTTTTCTCGATAGATCTATATTTAAAAAAAATTAAAACAATTTTAAAAATGGAATTTGATTTTATTATAATAGATCTATCGATTAAATATACTACCATGATTTCAGGACCATCTTTGTATGATTTCCTCAGAAGTTTTCCATTCTTCTGTCTGTCTATCCAATTCAGAAACCTTTTCTTCCATTGAGGATAAGAACCTCTAAACAAGACAGGAGGTCTTCCTTTAGAACCAAGTGCTAAAGCTTCCCTTGAAGCCATTTCAAACAATTAAAAGACTTAGAAAAAATTTGATTTTCTACTTGTGAAGAATGCCGAGCAAAAATCTCGGCAAATGGACAAAAAATTTTGAACAAATTTTATTTTCTGCCCACTTGAAGAATATTGATCGAAAATGATGTTGAATTAATTTTCTTGAAATTGAAAATTTTGACAAGTCTAAATGAACTAGGTGTCGAGGTTTTTCTTCGGCAACTAGAACAAGTAGCCAATTCACAACTTGAGCACACTGATCAATCAACTTCAACAGTTTGCCGAGCTTTTTCTTCAGCAAATAGAACAACTAGAACTGGATCCACTACTAGAAAAACAGCTATTCTTGACCCGCAATGCGCGTCATAAATGGCTCAGATGACGCGCAAATGCGCGTCAAGGAAGGACCAGTCATAAATTTTCATGACCCGCATTTGTGCGTCATCCGTCTATGACGCGCATTTATGACTCTCCTTTTTGACCTTCGTTTTTGCGTGTCATAACCTTTATGACCCACGTTTTTGACATATGTTTTTGCGTGTCATAACCTATAAAATCATTTTTTTTATCCAGTTTCTGTTTTTTAAAACCTGATTATATACATAATAAGCCTGGCAATAAATTAAACCTGACAATAAATTAAACCTGGCAATAGTACAAAATTAACGCATTTCATATATATCAAAACCATGCGTCACCAATTCATTACATAACGATTCATGTCCAAATAGATACCGATAATTTAACTAAATGTGCCGAGGTTTTTTTTTTATGTTATTGTTTTTTTTTATTTTATTTTATTTAATTTTTAATTTTATTCCAAATAGATACCGATAATTAGTTAGTTTACAATACTTTCTACCTAAAAATGAAATTCGACACATAAATTGCCCATTCTTCTCGAATATCGTCTAAATCCGCATCCATGTACTCATTGCTATCACCACCAATCTAGTCAAAAATAAAACAACATTTTGAATCATCATCACCTTCAACCTTGTCGGCTGATCCTGCATTGTCTGAATTTGCAGCCTGCTTCTTATTCTTGTCAAAAGATCTCGGATTCGCATCCACTATCTTTAATATCTTATTCTTTACAGGCTTTCCCTGCAACTTCTGTTACACCAACATTTCACATCACAAACTGCAAACACTTTACCAAATTTCACCAATCACAAATAATACGAGTACCTCAATCGCGGTTTTCACTTGCTCGACTGTTTCGAAAGTCACAAAGCCTACAATCATTCCTTTCCTTGTCTTAGCTGACTTATATTCAACACCCTACAAACACATTATAAACAATAAGATCATCACTTACTTTACAACAACATTAAATTTAAAAACTTATCCAAAAACAGTGCTAGCATTGCAATACAAATGAGAAACTTATATTCAACACCCTATAAACACATTATTAACCTGAAAGTCCCAAGTTTGCAACAATTATATAATTAAACAACTAATGTAAATTACACTAAGAAAGCAAGATAAGAAAGTAAACACGTTTAATCATAAGTAGTATTAATTAAACGGTGAATACATGGTTGGTTTACAAAGAAAGAAGAAAGAAAATATTGTTAAGTTTTTGCACACACGAAAACTTAACAATGATACAATTCTACAATGAGAGAAAAACACACTAAGTGACTATTGTAGAATGAACCAACAGAATTGCGGCTAGGTCAAGTGATGTCTTATATAGGAGAGAAGAGACATCACATGACAGCCCAATAGATGTTGACACATGAAGGTTGTCAACTATCTATTGGTGGATGTTTCAGATCTGCAGAGTTCTCTTTTCTTCATCTTGTTTCTTTCCCAAAACGGCATGAAAGAGAAACTCCTTGATACCAAAACGGTACAAGGTCACATGGCTCCATCTTGATCTTGCAACACGTGTCCTTGGGACCAGTCTTCTTATCTTCATCTTCCCGCCCATATTTGACTTACAAAGCATGGCGGTGAGTCATTGAACTTATCCTTTTAACTCGAAGATAATACTGGTCGCTGAAGACTCGCTGATGAAACCTCTCGCTGAGGCTGTCAGCGACTACTTGACTCAGCAAGTAATCTTCAGCGAATCCATGACTCAACAATCTCCCCCTATTCGCTGAGGAGACTTAGCTGAGTATGAGTTACTTTTAGAAGTACAATAGATAGATATGAGGGAATGCTGATCTTATTTATTTGACAAACAACTTTACAATAAAGATAGCATTACAAAGATTACAAGTCTTCTTAATCCCATTGCGACTCTTGCTTGGCCTCTATGAAAGCTTTGTCTTGTTGTCTTTCAGGCTTCAGCAGCTCTTGATCAATCAGCTTTATAAACTTGGGATCATTGGAAGACTGAACACAATACTTTCTTATTTTCAAAAGAAAGGCAGAAGAAGCAATTCCAATCTCATTGGTCCTGAAGAAGAGTTCATGACCATGGATATTGCAAAAACAGAACCCTCCCAGCTTGTCATCATAGACTCCATCTATAAAGAGGGTCCTAGAAGGCATTCTTAGATTCAGCAGTGGCTCAGTATCTATATCAGTCTTTGGAACAGCTCTGAGAACAAATGGGAGCTGAGAAGCCACTTGACCAGAAGCTGTTCTTTTTACACCACTTCTTGGTTGCTGAGGAGGAGGAGGAGGATATGGATGTTTGGCAGCGCTGAGCAAGGAGTCTTTAATTTTGTATTTCTTCTCCATTTGATGTATATGCCTTATTTGCTCACCTTCCATTTGATCAAGGGTTCAAACCCCACAGCCTTCTTATCCTTGACCAATTTGTAAACTTCAATCCATTCAGTTGGCCCAAGTGTATTTGATTTGACATTTTTCAAGGTATATAGCTTGGGCACTCCTTTCCTTTGCAGGCTTAAATTCATTCCTTGTTGTGTAAGAGTGACCTGCTTGACTGACAGGATCTCTTCTTTCCTTTGCCTTACCTTCTTCAAACGTTTTTATTCTTTTAGCAAAGAACTTTTCTTCATTCTTTCTCAATGCTGCCAAACCACCAGATTGCTGAGCCAATCTTTTCGTTTCATCATCAGCATCTTTTAATTCTTCATTAACAATCTGCTCACTTATGAATTTCTGAGACAACTCCTCTTCTTTCTTCTTGCTTAACCGTTCATGTTGACGAACAACTTCTTCAGGAGACTGTTCAGCAGTAGCAGTTGTGGATTTGGGAAAGGCTCCAACATAAGCTTTTCTTGTTGTTCCCTTGCTGAAGTGGGAACCTTTGGTGGTTTGCTTTGAGTAACCACTGCTGCTTTACCCTTATCAGCGTATTTCTTTTCAAGGGCAGCATGGAACTCAGCAGTTGGTTTGAAGATTGAAACATTGATAGGCCTCGCTGATGCACTTTCAGCAGCGACCACTTTTTCTTTCACTTGCTCCCCCTCAACACTTGCTGCCGGTTCAACAACCTTCTCAGCTAGCTCCCCCTCAACGTTAGCTGTCGGTTCACTAACCATCTCAGCTTTGCCAGTTTCAGTGGGGGGAACTTGGGGAGCATTTTGTGTTGGGTCCTCAGCATTTTTCTCCCCCTTGGAAGCAGCTGAGGTACTAGCTACTTCCACATGACTCTTTTGGAGGAGTCAATATGAATTTGAGCCATTTGATCCACCAGCCAAGCATACAAGTATCCATGTCTATTGCCTTGGCTCTGGCAAATTTGCACCCTTGTCAGCAGTTCTTGCAGCTGTCGAGTTTCCACATAATCAAGACCAGGCACTTTAACAGCAGTACAAGCTTTGACAAGTTCTTCATCAGCAGAAGGAACTTGTAGATTGTGAGTCCCTTAAGTTCGATGGTTAACCCAAGAATGTGTAAATACAACAAGTCTAATAATCACTAGAAAAGGACTAGTATTACTTAAATATAAATGCAAGTATATAAATAAAGTAATACAAGACTTAAAGCAATAAACAAATAAAGTGGAACATTATGTATTGTTTCATGGTATTTTATTTATGATGTTTAAATAAAATACAAGGTTGTTGCGGAATCAAGATAATACAATTAAGTATATATCCTAACAACCTATGAGTTACAAATGATCTATATTTGTCAAATAACTCTTTAGGATCGAGATATTTAAAGTTGTGAAGTATCCCTGTTTAAGATCGAGAGTATTTGGACAAATTCACTTAAATGCAAAATGAATGCTTAAAAGTATTTTTGTCAAGGAAATGACTTTGTATTTATAGGCAACAAATTCACCAGTGAATTTGTGCCGTACAAATATGGTTGTATGCATTTAATGATCCGACAAGAACATTAAATGCATTAGATAAGAATAAGGATAAGGTCACATCAATGTGCAAGTGTATCCTATTATCCAACCACCTTAACACACGTATACTTTGGTAAAGAACAAGTGGATTGTTCTTTGGAAAGTGTGTAAAGGCAAAAGTCAATCCTCGATATTAGTGTTCAGACTTGCAGGATCTAGAACACTAACAATCCTCCAGTGTGCAGATCTGGTAAGACTTTCCAGTGGACTCTGCCATTTGTTAAGTCTTCTTCTTCAGACTTCAGTCTTTGACTTCAGTCAGAATGTCTTCAGTAGAGTTGATCTGGACTGGTGAAGTCCAGTGAGCTAATCTGGAGAATACTCCAGATTTCCTATACAAGTATATGCTCACTGATCTTCAATTATTTCTGGACAAATCTTCATAAGGGACTCCAGATTCTGGACAGATCTTCAGTAAGGCTCCAGTAGTCGAGTCTGGAGTGAGTCCAGTAAATCTGGACCTAACAAATTCCCCCTATTTGTTTAGAAATAATGCAAGTGTTTTTAGACTTATAGATATACAAATTTGTATGCCTGGAAAACACTTGGTCGATTTAAGTCTAAAAAATCTAAGTTACTGGAAAACACTTTATAGATCATGAGTGTTTTCAGTTTCATCTTTTAAGTTCTAACTTAGACTAAATCTGATCATATACTTGTATGAAATTAAAAATTGCAACTAAATTTTACTTTCATCAACTGGAAAAATAATTACAACTTTCATTAAACAATTAAATACAATAAGTACATGATAAAAAGGTTCAGGCCCTTCTTCTTGATGAATGCCCTGGTGCATCTTCAGTGGCCTTCCTCTTTGGAGATGGAGAAGTTGGAACAGACACTGGTGGTCTCAGACCCAACACAGCTTCCAATTGTTGTATTCTACTCCAGACCTTTTGAACTCTCTTCATAAAAGCCTTAACATCTGGAGATAGATCAGTTTTACCTTTAAAAGTCAATCCAATCTCCTTCAGTTCAGTCCATCCAAAAGCTTGGACTGCTGTATCTTTCCTTTCATCTGTAAAGTTACCCTCCCTGGTCAACTTTACATTGAATCTGGTCATTCCTTGATGATTTTCAGCCAATTTGATTTCAGCATCAACAATCTTTCTGGCATTGGCCCTGAAATTCATCATTTGTTCATAAGTTGCCTTTTGCTTTGCTATCTGGACCATGTATTCAGTATCCTTAGATACACCACTCTGTTGTCCTTCAGTGGACTGGTGTTGTTGATTTATTTTCAGAGTGGTATCCAGGGGAATGAACGTGCTCACATCAGCATCCTTTATTGCCTTAAGTTGTTTGGCCGTAAGCTTTGGCAGACCAGTCAATCTCTTCCTGTACTCTATTTCCAGAGCAGCAACATTTTTCCTTATCTTTCTCTGGAGGCTCACCAGTTCTCCTTTCTCTGCCTTATCAACTCTGGAATAGAAACACCATAAATTAACGAGTCATATACCTGCTCTTCTTCAGCGTAGAACGAGCGTACATGAACATCGTTCAGTGCATCTAGACACTGATGAACTCTGGGATCCTCTTTCATCCTCTTGAACACTTCAATATTGATGCCTAACCTTCCAGCATTGTATGAGTCCAGAGTCCCATGAGTAGCCATATCCCTATGATGGGACAGCAGTTCTTCTCTTTGATTTTTCTTGAAGATCTCGATCATGATGCACTGCTGTTCTAATTTCTTGGCCGTTTCATCATCAACATCTTCAGTTGTTTCAACCTCTTCACCAGATACTACTTTTTCTTTTCCTTTAACTGCCTTCAATGTAGTAGGAATATCTGGGAAGCTTTCGAACTGGGGCTCACTGGTCTCAGTACCAGTAGCTTCTTCCAAAGTTCTCTGGGCAAGTCGTGCACTGGCATCAATACCAGTCACTTGCTTTTGTTGCACAACACTTTGTGTAGCAACTGCCCTTACAACTTCTTTCTTCTTTCTTGTCAACCCTTCTTGATCACCAGATGATGGATCAGTTGATTTTTCCCCCTTGGAATGATCACCAGTCCTAGACTTGAGATCATTCCACAATGCTTCCATCATATGCCTATCCAGTGACCCAAAAGTTCTTCCAGTCACTGGATTTGCATCAGTCACAATCTTTTTGAGTGCCAGCACTTCCTTCTGAACATTAGCAACAGTTGAAGGCAAGTGTTGTGGCAACTTCTCGTCCAGTAGCTTTTCCACCTGGGGTAACACCCCTTCATAAATACTTCGAAGGACAGTCTCAGAAACTTCTTCACATAATTCTTTGAGCATGTTGTTTCTGAACTTCCTTGTACATGCATCACTTAAACTACTAACAACTGCATTCTGGTCCAGTGTGGGCCTACTCTCCAGAGAGCTTACCCTTGTAACCAGCTTCTCAATCTCTTCTTTAAGACCTGCCAGTGGACGAACAACCTTACTGTCCACTGCAGTCTCAACAGAATTTACCAGTCTTGTTTCCATACTCTGGACTGCCACTTTAATGTTTTCAGAATTGCGATTAGTGGCCAGTACCAGTTCATCTAACTTATCAAAAACCATCTTCTCATTCCCAGCAAATAGGTTCATCTCTGATGCTAAATTATTTGACAACAAGGATTTGAAATCAGAGATAACCTGGGAAGAGCTCTGGAGTGATCTCTCCAGGTCCGCCACCTTACTAAGAAGGCCTTGGACCTCGGTAGTAGATGAAGTGGAGAGACCACTGGGTGGTTCCAGATGAGAAGTCAATCTGGTCATTACTGGTACTTGTGCCCAGTCCTCTTCAGTTGCATCTTCAGATGGTGCAACTGGTGACTCCGGCGCACGAGGTGGTTGAGATTCGGAAGGTTGGACGGTTGCTGGTGTGAAGTATTGGGTGTTTACTGGTATAGAAGGTGGTGGTGGTGGTGGCATGTTTGTTTGAGGTGGTGGTGTTGGTTCTGAAGATGGTGGTGGTGGCATTTCGGTTTCTGGTGTAGGAATGTTTGTTTCTGGTGGAGGTGTAGGCATCTCTGGTTGACTGTCAATCTGTACAACTTCTTCACCCAGAAAGTCCATATTTACATCAAAAGTCTGACCTCCAGACATAGGGGAGTCAGCCTCATCCCAAAATGATTCACCAACAATATCAATCTGCTCACCAACCTCAACATTGAGATCAATCTGGGCTTCTTGTTCGCCAGATGCTTGTTCTTCAGTCTGAACAGCCTGCTCAACAACTTGAGCCACATCTTCTTGTACAACAGCCTGGACTTCAGTATCCACTCTCTGTTCAATTTGTACAATAGATTCAATATTCTCCTCTTCAAAAATAGGAGACCCATCAACATTCATTATATCACCAGGATGGGTTGATGGATTTACCTGGACTCCACCTCTCATCAGACGCCTATGTGATCTGGGTCGCCTGGAAAGCTCAACATTCGGTTGCACACTTTCTACTGGAGCCACTTGTCTTATGGGTTGTACCATCTCGACAACCTGAACATCTTGTTCATCACCAGGGCTTTCAACTACTTGAACTCTGCCTGGTGCCACATTCTCTTCCACCCTTTGAAATGAGAGCATGGACTGAGGAATATCTACCTCACCATCTCTTGATTGAAGGTTGTTTAGGTCCCTCAAAAACTCACTCATAGAAAAATGAGTGGTTTCAAAATCGTATTGATCTCCTAAACAATTTCTGAATATAAGGGAAAGAAAGCGAATGAATGGAACATGGGGTTTTCTCCCCTTAGCTTTCAATCGATCCACCAAATCATTGAATAAGATTTGAGCAAAATCTACTCTTATTCCTAGCCATAAACAATAGGCAATCTGGAGCTGCGTTTGGTTTATCTGATCAAGGCCTCCAGAACTACCTCCCATACACTCAACCAAATGTGTGAAGAAAAATCTCCACGAGTCTGTCAACTTACTCATATAAATTGTGCCTTTTCTCAATAACTGGCCATGATCATCAACAATCTCTGTATGCCCCATCAACCTGCATACTTCCCTGAAATTAACGCCAGTGGGAAGTTCGATGGGCATCTCATTCTGTTCAAGGTAGTTCAACTGTAACACAGCCCTGAGTGAACTTACTGAGAAACTAAAGGATCTGGTACCACCTTTAAGAGTAAAAGAAATTGACGAGGTTTCTCCATTATAGTATGCGGAGTACCAGAATTCACATAAGTAGTCATGGTACATTCTCCCTGGATTTAGGGTTAATGCACCATACAAAGGGGATGAGAGAAAGAAAGTATTCAATCTCCCAATGATTGATTGAGCAGGATGAGAACTTGAAAGTTTGGCCATCCAGTTATTCATATTAATTCGAATAGCTCTGGCCTCTAGAGTAATATGTCTCGGTTTAACTACATCATCAACCGGAGCATATTCAGAAGATAAAAGATTTCTGGGAGCCATTTATGATTTATAGATGAAAATGAAATTGAATAAATTTAGGGCTTATGAAGAATTTAATGAATTGCAGTAAATATGAGAGATGAATATGATTGGAAAATAAATGAAGAGAGAAATAAATGAAGGAATTTGAAAGATTTGGGAGTTATGTTCGAAGTAAATGTTATTGAAAGTGAAAGTGGGTATATATAGGATATAGAATGTGGAACTCAAACGATTAATTTGAAATTATCAAATACAATTTTTGATCGTGTTCTGAGATCCGCATTAATTACATCACATCATACATTAATGCATGACGGTTTACAGCCCACAAAACAGTAACAACTTGTACTTTTGGTTTTCCCAAGGTAAAAAGACCATCATTGCGTTGAAAAATTTTCATGCCACGTAGGATTTTTAGATAAATATCTTTGAAAAGGTTTGCTTACGTGGCACACACAAAGATCAAGTATTTAAAAAGTATTGTGACTCAATTCAGTCCATCTGGAGGTTGACTAGACACTCCAGTATCACTGGTGGATTAGTCCAGTGAAGCATGTACTGATGGTACACTGGAGGGATACTCCAGTAAAGTACCAGTGAAGACCATTTTGAAAGACTGGTAACTTCAAACTTGCACGTCAACTAATACAGACAAATGAGAGGGACACATTTACAAGAAGACAAAAAGTCAACTCAAACATGCACTTCAATCTGTCCAGTTACCAGTGAGAGGGACACATTTACAAAGCACCAGTAATATTTTCTGGACAAATTGTCCAGTAAGAAAATTTTGTCCAGTGAGAAAATAAATTAATAAATTCCCTTTGAACTTTAAGCATTTTTTAAGAAAAATATATCTTTCAAAGTCTTCCCCCTGGAATGTTGATCCAGAAATAAATTTATGAATCTTTAAATCAAAGATCCTTAGTAGTACACAATGGCGTTCAATACTAAGGTTCCAGATTTAAGGGTTTAACATTCCCAACTCACCAACAAGATATTCAAAAGTTTTGACATCCAGTGGTTTCGTAAAAATGTCAGCGAGTTGTTTGTCAGTAGGGATAAAATGGAGTTCAATGTTTCCTTTCACAATATTATCACGAATGAAGTGATACCTTAGATCAATGTGCTTGGTTCTGGAGTGCATGACTGGATTGTTTGAGATAGCGATGGCACTGGTATTATCACAAAAGATTGGAGTCTTTGAATATTTAATACCATAATCAAGCAACTGGTTCTTCATCCATAGTATCTGAGCACAACAACTGGCTGCAGACACGTATTCAGCTTCAGCAGTGGACAATGAAACTGAAGTTTGCTTCTTACTGGTCCAGCTGACCAGTTTGCCACCTAGGAAATGACATCCACCAGTTGTGGATTTCCTATCTATCTTACAACCTGCATGATCTGAATCTGAATAACCCATTAGATCCATGCCTGAGCCTTTGGGGTACCAAAGACCTAGACTGGGGACACCTTTAAGGTACTTCAGTATGCGCTTTACAGCAAGCATATGAGATTCCTTTGGATTAGACTGATATCTGGCACATAAACATGTTGAAAACATAATATCTGGTCTACTGGCCGTTAAATACATCAGTGAACCAACCATGCCTCTATAGACAGTGGTGTTCACTGGTTTGCCATCTGGATCAGAGTCCAGTGTCAATGGTGCAGAAATTGGAGTTGGTTTAGATGGTGAAGAGTTCATATCATATTTCTTTAAAAGATCTCTAACATATTTCTCCTGATTAATAAAAATGCCATCTTTGTTTTGTTTAATCTGGAGTCCAAGAAAATATGTTAATTCACCCATCAGACTCATTTCATATTCAGTGGACATGATTTTTGAAAATTTCTGGCACATGTTTTCATCAGTAGACCCAAAAATAATATCATCAACATAAATTTGTACCAGTAATAGATTACCTTTCTCATGAAGAATGAATAAGGTATTGTCAATTGCACCACGTTTAAAACCATTTTTCAACAAATGTTTAGTCAGAGTATCATACCAGGCACGTGGGGCTTGTCTGAGGCCATATAGCGCTTTGTCCAGACGATATACCCAATGTGGATGCTTTTCATCAATGAAACCTGGAGGTTGTCTGACGTAAACTTCTTCTTCAAGCTTTCCATTCAAGAAAGCACTCTTTACATCCATCTGGTAGACCTTGAACTGATGATTTGCAGCGAATGCTAAGAATATTCTGATCGCTTCAAGTTCCTCTCAATACCAGTGACATGCAAAACCATCCTAGCCTTCCACGTACCAAATTCATCACTGTTCCCACTGAATTTAGGAACAGGATTATTTGAATAGTGCACATGCACGTGTGGAGAAGCAGGAGTAGGAGGGGAGGTGGAGGATTAGTGTTATTGACAATTGGTGGTTCATTTTGATCATTAATGTTTGCATTAGGATCAGGACCAAGACTAAAACCTTGTGTATTTTCTTGGTTAGCCATCAAGAACAGATCTAGGCAATGTTTAGCCTTCTGCTCTGATACCAAATGTGAGTCCCTTAAGTTCGATGGTTAACCCAAGAATGTGTAAATACAACAAGTCTAATAATCACTAGAAAGGACTAGTATTACTTAAATATAAATGCAAGTATATAAATAAAGTAATACAAGACTTAAAGCAATAAACAAATAAAGTGGAACATTATGTATTGTTTCATGGGTATTTTATTTATGATGTTTAAATAAAATACAAGGTTGTTGCGGAATCAAGATAATACAATTAAGTATGTATCCTAACAACCTATGAGTTACAAATGATCTATATTTGTCAAATAACTCTTTAGGATCGAGATACTTAAAGTTGTGAAGTATCCCTGTCTAAGATCGAGAGTATTTGGACAAATTCACTTAAATGCAAAATGAATGCTTAAAAGTATTTTTGTCAAGGAAATGACTTTGTATTTATAGGCAACAAATTCACCAGTGAATTTGTGTCGTACAAATATGGTTGTATGCATTTAATGATCCGACAAGAACATTAAATGCATTAGATAAAAATAAGGATAAGGTCACATCAATGTGCAAGTGTATCCTATTATCCAACCACCTTAACACACGTATACTTTGGTAAAGAACAAGTGGATTGTTCTTTGGAAAGTGTGTAAAGGCAAAAGTCAATCCTCGATATTAGTGTTCAGACTTACAGGATCTAGAACACTAACAATCCTCCAGTGTGCAGATCTGGTAAGACTTTCCAGTGGACTCCGCCATTTGTTAAGTCTTCTATCTTCAGACTTCAGTCTTTGACTTCAGTCAGAATGTCTTCAGTAGAGTTGATCTGGACTGGGGTGAAGTCCAGTGAGCTAATCTGGAGAATACTCCAGATTTCCTATACAAGTATATGCTCACTGATCTTCAATTATTTCTGGACAAATCTTCATAAGGGACTCCAGATTCTGGACAGATCTTCAGTAAGGCTCCAGTAGTCGAGTCTGGAGTGAGTCCAGTAAATCTGGACCTAAGATAGATCTTTAAGAGAAACTGGATACTTAGAGCAAGGAACTCTAAAGAAGTCTGGATGGTGCAATGGGGGCACCTCCATGATGATTCATCATCAACTTCTTCAACTTCAACATACACACCTGGCCTTATTCTTTGAAGGTGACACAATTCCAACCTTCTTTGAAGCTCAGCATCATTTACCTCAGGCACATAATCCCCATAAAAACCATCTTGTTCATGAGAAGTTGTGGGTCTATAAGAGTAGCATGGTGGAGGAGGCATATCACCCAACATCTCTGGGATATCCTCAAATTCAGTGGGAGGAGAGGAGATCAACACATATCCCAATTCTTCATCTAAGAAACCACTAACAAATGCCTCATCTTCACTTTTTTCTGCGGCAGCGAGTCTAATTTCAGCATCATGATCTTGGAGATCAAACTCGCTGCCCAGATCTTCATCATCAACCTCCATTTCAGTGAACAAAAGATTTGTCTCGGTCCCTGCACTAACAGTTTCCGAGACTTGTGCAGCAATATTTTGGGTAAGGGAACCTGGTGCCTCAATCTCAGTGTGTTGTTCCACCAAGATATCATCGGCCGTAGAATGGGTTGACTCTAGCATCACCTGTGATCTGGCTGCTGTCAACGACTCAGAGGGTAATAAAGAAGAAGGAGAATTATTTGGGGGTGGAGTTGGACTTTGACCTCTAGTGGGTTGGGGTGACCCAATAACTTCACCAACCTCGCCTACAGAAGTTTGAGGTGGCTGCCTGCTGTTCCCATTTAACTCTTCAACAGCCTGTTGGGAGGCTGCTGATGGGGTGGCTTGGGTACTATCGTCCTTGGGCAGTGAGGACTTCCTAACCTTTGGTTTTCCCTTTGATACACTCCGCTTATGTTTTGGGACGTCAGCGGAGGGTGAAGATTGAGAAGTTTGAGTTGAGGACGCTGCCTTGGATTTATCTTTGGTCTTTTTAGAGGCTTTGGAGGTCGCTGGGGGGTTTATCAGCGAACCAGCCTCAGAAGGCATTTCAGCGTCCACAGCGACCGTATCAGCCACTTCATCAGAAAGAAGTGCTGCCTCCCAGTCGCTGTCTTTCGGGTATAAAGAAGGATTAAGAGAGAAGAGTACCTCTTTTATATAAGCAGTGAGGCGTGCAACCAAGAGATCAGCTGGTTGCTTGTAAATGTTGTTACCCACCCTCGCTATTGGAATCGTTGAGGCCTTGGGCAGCTCATATTCATTTCCCAGTGCCTCCTTGAAGATGAGAGAAAATATTCTAACAAAAGGCACAGTGTGTGACCTATTGTTCATGCTGACCTTATTCTTCATGTCATTGAAGATCAGCTGGGCGTAATCAACAAACCGCCCCTCAGCAAGTGCATGGATCATGGGCATCGATGTTGTTGATGCTTGATTGTATGATCCAGAATTTCCACCCATACACTGAATCACATGGGTGAATAGAACTCTCCAGATCCCAGGGAGATTTTGCTTTAGAGGATTGCTTGGAATTGCTGGAGGGTTCTTTAAATTATAGTTGTACCCAATGGAAGGCAACCAATCCTTCCATTCAACATCACTTGCTGCTTCCACAAATGCATTCTCATTAGTAGCTTGTGGAAATCGAAGAGTTTGGCGAAGAGACGTCGGAGTAATGGTAATCGTCTTTGCCCCCTGATGAACAGTACCAGTGATGGACTTGGATTCATCATCATACTCACAAGTCCACCAAAACTCACAGAGAAGATGAACAAATATCTTTCCCGGATCTGCCATGATGCAATATTTGGCAGGAGAAGCATGGATAAAGTCCAGCATGAGCTTGTATCCTTCAGAATCTTTTGGCAACTCAGAGGTGCCAACATGATTGTTGGGTTTCACAACAATCTGGGAAGCAGAGAAATTCACCTTGGAAGATTTTGTGATGTTTGTAGGAGTGAAAACAGGTGAATTAAGATAAGTGGTAGGAGCTTGTTCCTGAACTTGTTGTTCAGGAGCCGGTGGGTTTTGTGCGGCGGCGGTAGAGGAAGATGGAAGGTTTTCAACATTTTGAGGAATATCTGAGGAAGAAGCCATAGATTTTTGTAAGGATGAAATGCGTATAAGGTGTTTGATAAAATGCCTGTGAGAGAAGATGAACAGATGGAGAGAGAGATTTTTGATTTAGAGAGAGAGTGAATAGTAATAGGAAGCGTGAAAATAAGGTTATGAGGTGAGGTTATATATATAGGGTATGGTTGTGGGCCACAATTTCTCTCTCCTTCTTTTTATATTGTGGAACAGTTGTGAAACAACAACTGTTTTCGTACTTTTATATAATATAAAAAGGTTTTGAGAGTAACATTTTAAAAATAAAAAAGAAATTTTATCCAAAAAGTTCTTGAGTGCGCGCCGTATTGAGCAGTCATAACCTGTCAGTCAGACTGTCACAACAGACAAATGACGTGATCAAGAGCAAAAATCGAGGTGACCTTTCAGTTTGAATGTATAAAACATGTGGTTCAAAACTTTGCCACGTCACCCTCATAGTTACTTTGAAAACACTTAGTTTTGAAAATATCCTATGTTTTATTTTGAAATACAACATGCTGGAAGATGCTCAGCATGCTTAAAGTTTTTGTCAGCGACTTCACAACTAACGTTGGTCGCTGACTACAGTTTTTGGCAACCTGTCAGCCATCAACGGATTTGATAAGTCTTTACCACTAGCCGTTTGCTAGTGGACTAGATGAAGACTTTCAGCTCTCCATTGCTTTTATTTTGCTTTTTCCCAAAGCAACAGGGATCAACGGATTTTATGAGTCTTTACCAATAACCGTTTGCTATTGGACTAGATGAAGACTTTTAGCTCTTCATTGCTATTATTTGCTTTTTCCCAACGCAACAGGGATCAACGGATTTGATTAGTCATTACCAATAACCGTTTGCTATTGGACTAGATGAAGACTTTTAGCTCTTCATTGCTATTGTTTGCTTTTTCCCAAAGCAACAGGGATCAACGGATTTGATTAGTCTTTACCAATAACCGTTTGCTATTGGACTAGATGAAGACTTTAAGCTCTTCATTGCTTTGAGATCAGCGAGTAAGACTGACTTAAGCTCGCTGAGTTAGCATACATGACAAGTCATGTCGCTGATTCCCCATTCAACATTCCTAACTTGCTAACAAGTAGTTTGAATCTAGTTTCATCCAATGGTTTAGTAAAGATGTCAGCTAGTTGATCATCAGTTGGAATGAAATAGATCTCAATATCACCTTTCATGACATGATCACGAATAAAGTGATATCGAATGTCAATATGCTTAGTTTTGGAATGTTGAACTGGGTTGTGTGTAATAGCAATAGCACTTGTATTATCACACATGATTGGAATTTTAGAGTATTCCAAATCATAGTCAGCAAGCTGATGTTTCATCCATAGCATTTGGGCACAACAGCTCGCTGCAGAGACATATTCTGCCTCAGCTGTGGAGATGGAAACTGTGTGTTGCTTTTTACTAGTCCAACTAGTCAGCTTCCCCCCCAACAGTTGACATCCTCCACTGGTGCTTTTGCGATCAAGCATGCAACCAGCATAGTCGGAGTCAGAATATCCAACTAACTCAAAGTTGGAGTCTTTTGGGTACCAAAGACCCAGCGTGGGTGTACCCTTGAGATATTTAAAGATACGCTTCACAGCGAGGAGATGAGATTCTTTAGGAGAAGCTTGATAGCGAGCACAGAGACATGTTGCAAACATGATGTCTAGGCGACTCGCTGTGAGATACATGAGTGACCCAATCATGCCACGATAGTAAGTAGGATTCACATACTTACCATCAGGGTCAGCGTGAAGATTATTAGGAGGGGACATTGGAGTTCCCTTTGGAGTGACATGAGTGAAGTCAAATTTATGCAACATATCCCGAATATATTTTTCTTGATTGATAAATATTCCAGAGGGAAGCTGCTTGATTTGTAACCCCAAAAAGAAGGTTAATTCACCCATCATACTCATTTCGAAAGTACTAGACATAAGAGAACTAAACTTTCGACAGAGTTTGGTGGATAAGGAACCAAAGATAATGTCATCGACATAAATCTGCACATACAGAACATCACCCTTATGCTTGTAGATAAATAGGGTGTTGTCAATGGTTCCCCTACGAAAACCATGGTCAAGAAGGAAGGTAGACAAAGTGTCATACCAAGATCTAGGAGCTTGTTTAAGACCATATAAAGCTTTATTAAGCTTGTAGACGTAGTGAGGATGCTTTGGATCCTCAAAGCCAGGGGGCTGCTTAACATATGCATGAGATAGTAAAACAATCATTAAAAGAGATTATATCAAAACCATATTTTGTTGTGTCCCCAGTGTGACAAAATATGTTATCTTACCTTATTCAGAAAATAAGATCCATCACATTCGAACTCATGCTGTCGTCCAAACACCTATAATTATCCATAACAATATATAAGTGCTTAATTTAGCTAACTTAATTAACTATCCATTTATATGACTTATGGCATTAACCTACATGTATTATATATAACGTTTGCATGAATTCCATTTTCTATGCAATATCATGTACAACATCACCCTCATTATAAGATGCAAGTTTTATTTGAATCTTCTTTTCCTCCATAATTAGACAACATCCTCATTTGCCATCTTAACAATTCCATACACAAGACGAAAGACGCAAAACTTATTAGTTGTAACTTAATTTAGTTATATATCTTCTCTACTGAAACATCTACATACCTGACACGAATATGGACAATATCTATTTTGAGACTCGACCACCCCAGCCCCTCCCTCGCATATTTGAGGTTAGCACAATATATATTATAAAGCTACGAACGAGCTTTACCTTATAACCAATTGAGCTTGAACCCATAAATCACACTACGTCGAACTGAAACTCCAATGAACTTGTCGTCTCGACATTAATCTTGACATGACGATATTCACGATAGACTACCTTTATATCTTCGTAGTTTGACATATACTGAAAACACCATGGCGAACTAGAAAATATCAAACAAAAAGGTACCATCATCGATCTCTCCTTCTAGATATCTCGCTATTTCACGCGAGACTTGTTGTCTTGCTGACAAGGCGTATATCTCCAGATTTACTAACTTCTTTCATATGTGATAAGAACATAACCAGAAACTCGAACATGAAATTACCATGAGCCGAGAACCAACACCCCATTGATCTTCCTAGTTCCACGCTACTACCACCCAAGATCCTCATTACCGCCATTACATTGATTGAATCTCGAAGATACTAAACAAAACCATCTCCATACGCTTGGATCCCTCACCACTCACCGACCTATATCCCAAAACACGTTATTACGTACGTGTTTGATTTTTAATTAACGATCAATGGCTATTCACTATAAACTAGGTCACACCACTATCACTTTAGAACGAAAAAAAACATGTTGGATCGAGTCTATACCTTATAATGTAATCGAAAATCAAGCACAATAGCTACGAGGATTGAACTAAATCTCGACGTCGAATAAACTCGGTAGTATTCTTGCTCGTCTAATTAATCTCCCCTTGTGGCCGTAGGGTTTTTCTTCTTATTATTCTTTAAGTTATTTTTGTAAGGAATAGTCGAATGGGATGATTTATTTATTTGGGTTGAGCTATAATATGGCCACGAACTACATTCCTATTTGGGCCGAGCTAGAGACATGGCCAATTGACTATTATATTGACTTATGATTTTCCATCATTTACTTTATATAATAATCGTTAGAATACACATTTGTTATTAACACCATTTGAAGGATTATGTTAGCTAAACTGCAACTTATGAGACCTTTTATCAAATTGTACTGGCTATCTCACATTTAATTATTTGACACTAGTTGCAGTAGAAACATTAATACATCTACATAATATTTGTTCCATAAAATAGAGCTGCTAGTTGTAACTACTTTTAAAATACATATAATTATAAAAACTAAGCTCACATAGAATACGTACATCGGCATATTAATCACCATTAACATCTAACGAAAATCATCATTTGATTACCGGCTAAGTCTTTGACACCATAAAAGTTATTTAGGATGTTACATTAACCAACTTTTCTTGAAACACCTATTTGCCGAGAAAAAAATCTCTGCAAATAGAACAATGAGCACCAATACTTGACCAACTTTTCTTGAAACACCTATTTGCCGAGATAAAATCTCTGCAAATAGAACAAGTAGAACCAGTACTTAACAAAAAATTTCTTCAAACAGCTATTTGCCGAGCAAAAAGCTCTGCAAATAGTACAAGTAGCTTCAGTCCTTAGCAAAAATTTGCTAAAACACGTATTTGCCGAGATAAAATCTCTGCAAATAGTACAAGTACGATTAACCTTAGCCAAAAATCTCTGCAACCACGAGTAAACACTAAACGACAAAACAAGTCGGTTACTGTTCTTCTTCTTCGTCCAGCCAAACCCTCAAACGCCGAGATTTCTGAAAATCATTGATATCTTCTTCATTTTTGAGAGTTACAACTTGAAATTTATATCAAAATTCTCAGAAAATGATCGCGAACAAATCCTCGAACAAAATAACAACTAATTTCAACCAGATTGAAATCCCTCTGAAACCTTCATTCGCCGAGCTTTTACGAAATATGATCAAATGATGAAATTGAAATCTGAAATCGATACAGAATGATGATATACTAACAACTAATAGATCGGTGAACAAATTTCAACAACAAACACACTAATTTTGCAGAAATTACTCAAAAAGTAATCTCGGCAAATGGCTATTTCAGTAACAAACTCAAATTCCAGAAAATAAGCACAAAATAAGCTTCAATTAAGCTTTTGGATCGTTCAGATACGCTGATTGTGCTCTGATACCAAATGTAAAGAGTAGAATTTTAGCTTATGTGTGTGTTAGTGTGTGTATTAATGGCGGTTTGATGAGAGAGAAAGTAGAGAGAGAAAGTAGAGATAGCAGGAAAGATTGGATAGCATAAATGGGGTTAAAGGTTACAAAATCCTTAATGGAAGGGGTTTATATACATAAGACTAATTTACACTAAGCCCCCTTCCATACTTAGATATTTATATTGAAAGGACAAACATACAATAAGGAAACAAATCACCTACTACATTTATATTTCTAACACTAACAAACTCAAAAGAAAAACCCAAGGCATTCATTGATCTATAAAAATGCCTTGGAAAACTTAGATAGACTTAATCGAACAAGTCTTTCCAGTTCATACTTGTATAGATACAAGAACTGAAAAAGACTTGGCAATATTTCAGGACAAATAGGGGGAATTTGTTAGGACCAGTTTTGTTGAAACTGGCCAGTCTCCAGTTGCATCTGGAGACTACGAAGATTTGTCCAGAAATATATTGAAGTCCAGTTGCAACGTACAGTTAACGTAACTGAAGACTTCCTCCAGTTGAGATCTGACCAGATGAAGAATCATTCCAGTTGAAGTCAAAGACAACAAGTGGAAGATAAAGAATGACAATGGCAGCGAAGCCCAGTTGACATTCTACTCAGATACAAACTGGAGAACATCAGTGTAAAGTACTTACAAAGCTTTACACTGATTACGAGAAAAAGACCTTTATGCTTTATGTGCTATTACACGGATAAAAGGATTTATCTATGTATAAAGTACAAAAGGTACATAAAGCAGGTTGAGAAACGTTACTTTATTCTGTAACTTTACACAGCATTTTAAGGAATTAAATGCTATTCTTTAAATGTTCTCAACCATATTTGTACGGCCAAAGTTGACATCCCAATGTCAACTTTGCCTATAAATAGAGGTCTTTGCACAACAAGAAAACAACTTTGCAAACCTACAATATTCTTGGTGAACTTGTGCAATATTCTCTCAATCGCAAAAAGGAATATTTCACAACTTTAAGTGTTTCGATTGTTTAGAGAATTTCCAAGTATAGATCAATTGTATTTCATAGGTTGTTAGGATATTTACATACTTTGTATTATCTTGGTTCCGCAACAACCTTGTAATTTATTTAAAGTTAATAAATAAATTACACTTGAAAAATACATATTGTCTCACCAATTTACTTTACAAGTACTTTCTATTATTGCATTGTCTTTTACTTATTGTCACTTTAATAAGTAATCTATCCAAGAACTTGGTATACACTCACTGCAACTGGTCGTCTCCAGTTCAGTGTTTATATTGCAAAGTAACCCTACCATCGACATAGAGGTGTCTTCAGGTAGTACCATCTATTGAGTTGGGACTTACAAGATTAATCTAATCAAACAATAATATAAACTAATTAGTCAAAAATAAAATAAATTAAATAAAATAATCTATCTTAATCAAACTAATTAAACTTGAAAATATTTAACTATATCATTTATATCAATATGTCTTTATCAATGTCGTAGAAAAACTCTAATAGAAAATGTATAGTAAATCGTAGTGTTGAGCAACTTCTTAGATCCAGCAACTTTCAAACACAATCTATTAGCTTAAACACTTCGACGAAGAAATTATAAGTTTTTTGAATCACATTGTGAAACAAACCTAATAGCTGTCTGCCTTGTCCTCATGTTTCTGAAGTGCACGTTTCAAATTCATGAAAGACAATGCTTGCTAAAAAGGGTACACTATGTATCCCAAATCAGGTTGTTCACAATGCCATCTGGGATAATCCTACAAAAATAAAAAACATTAAAAATAAAATAAAATAAAATAAAATAAAATAAAATAAAATAAATTAAATAAAATAATCTATCTTAATCAAACTAATTAAACTTGAAAATATTTAACTATATCATTTATATCAATATGTCTTTATCAATGTCGTAGAAAAACTCTAATAGAAAATGTATAGTAAATCGTAGTGTTGAGCAGCTTCTTAGATCCAGCAACTTTCAAACACAATCTATTAGCTTAAACACTTCGACGAAGAAATTATAAGTTTTTTGAATCACATTGTGAAACAAACCTAATAGCTGTCTGCCTTGTCCTCATGTTTCTGAAGTGCACGTTTCAAATTCATGAAAGACAATGCTTGCTAAAAAGGGTACACTATGTATCCCAAATCAGGTTGTTCACAATGCCATCTGGGATAATCCTACAAAAATAAAAAACAAAGCATATTAGCATTTTATTATAATGATTTTAAACATTATAATCATGACCTATTAATGAATCGATAAACTTTTGAATTTCCAAATTTATATAAACTATAATTGAAATCAGAAAATAAGATAATAACATACCTAGATGTTTTTAAACGGTGAAATCATGATTGAAGTTTTTATTAATAGAACTGATATAATAAATTAGTATTTCGATACTTTTATTGGGCTGGGTTATTTAAAAATGTTAAAATGCAATTTGGGCTTAAAAACAATTCAAAAAGATGTACAGATACAATATTGACTAAACAAATTATTTATTATTTTGTATAGTTTTATATGGAGATTTTGTATAGTTTTATATGGAGAAAATTTTTAAGACTATAATTTCTTTTATTAAACATAATTATAAGGTCACATTAGAAAACTTAAAAAATAGTATTAAAATAATCACTTTAGAACTACAAATTGATTCCGATATGATTATAAAACTTACTAGATTTTGTTCATAAATTAGTTTTTGTTCATATTAAATTAAATTGTCTACTAATAAAAAATAAATACGAAGAGACAACAGATAAATAAACAGTTAACCTGTTGAAAAAGATTTAATTTATTTTTCTATAATATAATATAATGAATATATAAAATTTATATATGCACATTTGATGTAATTCTTTTTTAAAGTAACAATACATTTACATAATTTTGTTTTATTAATATAATGGATCGATGAACTATCTGATTAAAATAATTTATAAATTTATAAACAATATTTATATATACAAAATCGATGAATGATATTTAGAAAGAATAGCAGCTAATAATTGATGAAACCTAACTTCTAAATGAATATTTATATTTATATAGGAACAAAAAAGTTATTGGTTGATACCAAATTATTTTAATAACTAAAAATGAATGAATATAATATATTTTTCAATTCAAATATGGAAACAATTCAAAATGAAAATGGACTTAAATAAATGAAGTTTATAGAAGATTTTATCTATATTAGAAATGAATATAATAATTAAATCATTTTAATCATTGTAACCTAATTATAGTAAATATTACGGAATGGTATTGTCTATTACTAAATATGGTACAAATTACAGAAGAATTACAAATTTCCAATCACTTTAAAAATTGAAGTTTCCATTCTAGATATGAGAAACATAATTTAATATAAAGAAACTAAAAACGTAAATCAAGTTACTTTTTATATCTATAATATATATATATATAATATATAATATATATATATATATATATATATATATGTGTGTGTGTGTGTGTGTGTGTGTGTGTGTGTGTGTGTGTGTTTTTCATATACATATATATACCTGAACAGATATACATTTTTATATACATATACATATAATGATAAGCAATTAATCTGCAAAAATTGACTTAATAAATTAGTTTCAAATCTTGTATTAGGTAAAAGGGATACATTTTCAATAGTTAATAATTTTTAATAAATAAATAATAAATAATATATATATATATTTATATATATATAAATATATTATATTTATATGTATTTATTATATATATATATATATAGGAGAGAGATCAAATGAGAAGGTGTCTTAAGGAGAGAAGGGAGAGAAGGTCTTATGAACCAATCAGAACGTGACATGTGGCTTTTAAAAAAAAACGCGGTGGCATTTTTGTAAATAATTTGACTTCAAACCCAAGCTGACCCAACCCACCCCAAGCTGACCCAACCCCAAGCTGACCTCCCAAGCTGACCCAACCTCAAGCTGACCCAACACCCAAGCTGACCCAACCCCAAGCTGACCCAACCCCAAGCTGACCCAACCCCAATGACAGACCCCAAGCTGACCCAACCTGACCCAAGCTGACCCAACCTGACCCAGACCCCAAGCTGACCCAACCTGACCCAAGCTGACCCAACCCATAACCCAAGCTGACCCAAAACCCATAATCTACATTTGTGTAGATTAATCTACATTTGTGTAGATTATGTGTAAATTGTGTCAAGCTGACCCAACCCCAAGCTGACCCAACCTGACCCAGACCCCAAGCTGACCCAAGCTGACCCAAGACCCAAGCTGACCCAACCCAGACCCAAGCTGACCCAAAACCCATAATCTACATTTGTGTAGATTATGTGTAAATTGTGTCAAGCTGACCCAACCTGACCCAGACCCCAACTGACCCAAGCTGACCCAACCCAGAACCCAAGCTGACCCAAAACCCATAATCTACATTTGTGTAGATTAATCTACATTTGTGTAGATTATGTGTAAATTGTGTCAAGCTGACCCAACCCCAAGCTGACCCAACCTGACCCAGACCCCAAGCTGACCCAACCCTGACCCAACCTGACCCAGACCCCAAACTGACCCAACCCTAAGCTGACCCAACCTGACCAGACCCCAAGCTGACCCAACCTGACCCAGACCCCAAGCTGACCCAACCTGACCCAGACGCCAACCTACCCACTGTAACATCCGTGAATTTTGACCCGTTGACTTTATGTGTAATTTGACTAACAATTTTGTTGAATGAAATAATTGGGTTCATTTTGTGATTATATGACTATGTGGTATGTTAGTCGGGTCGTTATTGTTAAGTCGGGTTTAAATGTGTAAATGATTGTATTTTGACTAGAAAAGAGAAACGGGTCGGCCCGTGGGTCATCCACGACCCATCAGCCTTGACCCATTTCCCTTATCCTTTCCTCCACCCTTCATTATTCTATCTTTCTATCTATCTTATTTTCTTCCATTTTCTCTCAAGCAAAAAGCATTTCATCTTCATCTCATTCTTGCATCGATTTAGTGTTTTGGAGCTACCATAGTACAAGAATCATCATCATTGTTGTCTCAAAATCTTCATTAAATCATAACTTGAAGTTTCTAGTTCTAGCTCAAGGAGAAGTTTTGGTAAGTCTAAATCATCCTAATTACTTCCATTTATGCTTGTTTACATGTTTCTAGTCGTTTTGATGTGATTCCAAGTCTTTAAAATGGTAAAATGGAAATTAGGGTTTAATTTAGGGTTTGAATGATTTGAGAGTGATTGTGATGTTTTGGTCGAATTTGTGGGTTGGGTTATGTGTATTTATGGTTAATGATGTTTGTTTAAGCTTCAAAATGAGTTTTGGAACCTCCTAAGTCGATTTGGGTGTCAAAAATGGGGTTTGGGTCATGTTTGGTTCGTGTTTGTATATCAAAATCTGCAGAACCTGCAGGTCTCGCGCCGCGAGCCTGACCTCTCGCACCGCGATAATCGAGTTTCAGACCCACCTTTGTCTCAGGGAAATTTCTCGCGTCGCGAGTTTTGTCTTTCGCGCCGCGACCCATCCTACTACTCGCGACGCGAGCCTGACCTCTCGCGCCGCGATCTTGGCCTGTTTCCTTCTTTTGTATTTCAAGCTTGTTACTTCCTTGTCAAGTCAACCTCTAACGTTCTTCTAAGCCCCAATCAATCCATTGAACATCATTTTGATTTCCTACAATCAAACGAGTCCCGAATTATGAACGTATGAACGTGTATTGATATGTATGCATGTGTAACTATAGGTTGTGATCGTGTGGTGAATATTGCGCGCTTGTAGCTTAATCTTAACTTGTTGTAGCTGCTCAAGGTGAGTTTCGTATCTCCCTACTCGCTTGAGATTCGGGCTGAAAAGTGTAAACCTTGCGTGTTACTTGCATTTGTTGATTGATTGATTGATTGTTTCGATTGTTGGATTGATATGACGGTTCATTATGTTTGATTGACTTGGTTTACGTTTGTTAAGTATTTCATTAATATTAGGATAGATGTACATACGTGAAAGTCGGGTATCCCTTCATTAGGTCTTTAGATGTGGTGGGAAGGCTGCGGATGACCCTATATATAAGCATCTGGGATTCGAAGAATGGATAACCCTCTTAAGTGTATGTACGTATAGTTGGTTTAAATTGTGGTTAGTGGTTTACGATTGACGATTATTGATTGTTGGCTCATGATTGTTGAATATTGATTATTGGTTCATGTTCATCGTATATTGATTGTTGGTTCATGATTGATGCATTTACGATTGATTGTAAGCATTGCATTCATTGTTGATGGTCCCTCGGCAGGGGTTTGCCGACATCCTGGTGTATAGATGTATGCACCCATTTTGGATGTAGATCTTGATCCCGAGTATATAGACATATATATCTCGATGTTTTTGAGATGCCGCCTTGTTCATGGTGATGACAGGCGAGTATCGTTGCATAGGTGACCTGAGCTCACGCATAAGTTAGGCATTTTGGCTTACTTACGCATATGGCATTTGCATTGATACTCATATCATTTATGCATCTTCTTACGACACGCATTTCGTACTTGTGTAATCTTGTTGTTGGACATTGTGGGGTTACTTAGAGGCTCACTATAAGTCATGTTTAGCCTCTACGCGTACTTATGATTATTGTCGATGGTTCCTTATGGACCATTACTACGAACTCACCAACCTTGTGTTGACTATGCTTAGTACACTTTTCAGGAAATCAGGTTATCCCTGGACGTGGAGTTTGATTGTTGCTTGCTGTAAAACCCGGGCTTTGGACTTTATGGATCAAGGATTCATTGGCCTTCTTTTGCATTATACTTAGGATCGATTTGCCATCATCTGGATGTTCTTTTGTTAACTTTGATGGTTATTTGCTCCTTATGTATTTTGGTACTTGTTTCGCATTGTAATGGATTCACTGAATCTTTATTTGCATTTAGTTTGTTCTATTGTAATTCCACCTTGTGCTATATGATTTCCGTGATATTCCGAGCCTCGGCTTGGGGTGTTACACCAACTCAAGCTGACCCAACCCAAGCTGACCAAGCTGACTGAGAGCCCAAGCTGACCAAGCTTCAAAAAAGTTTAACTTATTTACAAAATTGCCACCGCGCTTTTTTTTTTATTTTGACACATGTCGCGTTCTGATTGGCCAATAGGACCTTCTCTCCCTTCTCTCCTTAACACACATTCTTCCAGGATCCTCACCCTATATATATATATATATATATATATATATATATATATATATATATATAGTATTTCTTAAATTGGTTGAAATCAGGTTATCCATTTGTAAAGTTAGTTGACTTTTTATACACTTAGACATTTGTAAAATAAGAATATTACTGTTCAAAAAAAATATAAATAAATAAAATAATGTTAAAAAAAAATTAGAGTATCAGTTTAGAATATAGTCGTAGACTTTGTCAGTTTAGGTTTTAATTAAAGCAAGTGAGACAGTGCTAATGGAGGCTTTCTGACAAATTTGTTATCATTACTTACTGCCATCGTTTAAATTAATTATTTATATAATTTACTTGAATAAATTTTATTTTTCTTTATCTCGGAACAATAATATAATAAGAATCAGATTTCATACTATTTAATTTAGTTCAATATGATCAGCTTAGAGGATAATGACTAAATTTCGATTAATCATCTTCGATATTAGATAAATTTATTGACTTATATTATTCTCTGTACGTGTATGTTAACTATTAAATAACAATAAATTAAATTTCATATATTATTAACACTTATAAATTATCAGTTTGGATTAACTTAAAAGGAAGAATTATAGAAATACGAGTATTTTTTTTTTTATTTTGATACATGTCGCGTTCTGATTGGCCAATAGGACCTTCTCTCCCTTCTCTCCTTAACACACACTTCTTCCAGGATCCTCACCCTATATATATATATATATATATATATAAATAATATATATATATATATATATAGTATTTCTTAAATTGGTTGAAATCAGGTTATCCATTTGTAAAGTTAGTTGACTTTTTATACACTTAGACATTTGTAAAATAAGAATATTACTGTTCAAAAAAAATATAAATAAATAAAATAATGTTAAAAAAAAATTAGAGTATCAGTTTAGAATATAGTCGTAGACTTTGTCAGTTTAGGTTTTAATTAAAGCAAGTGAGACAGTGCTAATGGAGGCTTTCTGACAAATTTGTTATCATTACTTACTGCCATCGTTTAAATTAATTATTTATATAATTTACTTGAATAAATTTTATTTTTCTTTATCTCGGAACAATAATATAATAAGAATCAGATTTCATACTATTTAATTTAGTTCAATATGATCAGCTTAGAGGATAATGACTAAATTTCGATTAATCATCTTCGATATTAGATAAATTTATTGACTTATATTATTCTCTGTACGTGTATGTTAACTATTAAATAACAATAAATTAAATTTCATATATTATTAACACTTATAAATTATCAGTTTGGATTAACTTAAAAGGAAGAATTATAGAAATACGAGTATTTTTTATTTTTAAATAAATATACCAACATGTAATTGTAATTTTATAAATTATAAATGCAATTTAGAAGTAAGTTAATAGCAAATTAAAAAACAATTATACCCGGGAAAAACCTGGGGTTGTTTAATCTTTTTTGGTTTTAAAAGTCAAAATCGTTTAATGTTGTTAATTTTGTTCTATTGGGTTTTTTGAGTTTGAATAAAAAAAGGACCATTTAGTCGGTTTAAATTTGCAAAAAAGCCCAAAGATAATCAGTCCAATTGCTTTAATTTTTGGGCCTACCAAAATTTTAATCTCCAAAACTGCGCGAAAAAACGTTTCCTTTCAAATACCTTCTAATAACACTTTCTCTTAAAATCTATAAAAATGCCCTAAAATATCGAAGAGTCCACCCACCCAGAAACCTACTACGAAAATTTTGACAAAAACTTCATCAATCGAAAGAATTCAAGAATGGCGGATTATAATCAAGTAAGTATTTATCTTTATCCTGGTCGAATAGTATGATTTTTTTCTTATTTTCTTTTTTCGTTTGTTGGGATATGTGATTAGGGTTTGAGTTATTTTAATATTAAAGGGTTCTTTCTAATTATTATTATATATATGATGCCAAATCGTTGTGTATTTTTTTATTAAATGTTGTATATATTTTTAATTTTTTTTATATACTTTTTAGCCGGTGGCATTCCAAATTTTGATAGATGTACCTAGAGATGAAAGCTTTAAAGAATATGTTGTAAGTTTTTTTGTCTTAATCTGTATATTTAGTTTAACAAAAAATTCCTTTTAATTTTATACTTATTTTTTAAATTAATTTATAGGTCATGCCCAGTACATTTAAGAAGCAGTTAAGTAAAAGTTGCAGCAGAGTGTCTCTGGTCGATTGTAGGGGTCGCAGGCATAGGGTGTTTGTGTATGATATTGGTTCTGGTATGGTTCAGCTGGGTTCTTCCGGTTGGAAGTTATTTGTTAGTAAAAATTTAGTTGGAAAGATGGGTATAAAGAATTTGTGTTTTAAGAAAATAGGGCAGGATGTGTTTGAAGTTGTTTGTTTGAACTCTTTTGGTATGGAAATGGTGAGGGATGTTCATGCCAAATGGTTAGTGAAGAGATGTTTGATAAAGTCTTGTAATACAACTATTGAGAAAGAGGTACTAATATTTTTTATTTTTATAAATATTCCATGTTTTCGTATGAAATAGAACCTTAAAAGTGTGAATTTTTAATGGAGTCTTCATTTTTTTTCCAGTATCTACCTGAAAGTTTTCTTGCTGAATTGAATCAGAAGTCTAAGATGAAGCCAGTTTTAAAGTGTTTAATAATTGGACCACATCAGGATGAGAAATGTGATGTTCTTTATAAGTGTGACCGACATTATGAAGAAAATGACAACTGGCGGGCTGTAGGTTTTGGAGGTTCTGAATGGACCAACCTAATCATGTTGAATGGAGTAGAGAAAGGATACACTTTCATGTTAACAGCTTTAGGCGATCAAAAATATAAACTTGATGTATTTAATGATGAATACATTGGAGTTGGTATGTTTCAATTGCTTTTCGAAATATATCTATTTTTGTCTTGCATTAACACCATTTCAGAAACCTATTATTTTTTTTGTCTATTTTTAGTTTTAAACTAATGGCATACCTTATTGTTCCTGTCTCTTAGGTTGGCAGCCGGTTAAAAAAAATGGGTGCAAAGAAGTATCAAGTGATGAAGTTATAATTGATGAACCTACTGCTGCTGAATGTGGATTGACGAAAACAAATTACACAAACTTTTGCACATCTAACATCTTGATAAAATTCAAAAAGGATTCTCAATCTAATGTGGAACTGGTAAGTTTAACAGTTTATAAAGTATGTATTTTTGTCATTTAATTAATTTTATAACAACCATTTATTAGTTCATTTGTTAATTTTATAATCCAACCTAAATAATAGAAACTGCCAACGTACTTTGTTCGTCAACAACAATTGTATAAATTCTCCGAAGTTGTTTTCCTGTATGGTCACCTCAAGTTTTATGCAAGGTTGAAGATAAAGGAGCGACTGGGAAAGCATTGTTCTTTTGCACATGTTGTTTTTAAGGGTGATTGGGAGTTCTTTCGGAAGGTAACAGGTTTGAAGATTGGAGATTCAGTGATCGTTGCATTTAAGGAAAGTAAAAGCATTCATGTTGGAAAGGCTGTATTTAGTGTTTGTTGAAGTTGATCGATATGGAAAGTACTTGGTCTCTGAAGATTATATATATTTTTTTGATCAGTAAACTTGTATAGTATACTTGTATGCCTGGTGGTTGTATTTTGTAGTCATCTATTAAGTAGACTTTGTGGGGCCTGGATTCCCAATTTTTTTACTTTTGCTAACAACATGTGTATATAGTGGTGTAAATCGGTAGTATCGATTAAATATACTTGATGGTGGCTGGATGCCTAGTTATGTAACTTTTGTTAACACCATGTGTATATGGTGTGTGTAAATCAGTCCTAATCTTATAAATATATCTACGATTACTATTAAATTTTGATCTTGAATTGATATTCTTTGATAGTTGTCATTATGATCAACTGACTGGCCTTGGCTTTTGTTAATTGTCATTGCAAAACAAACAGAAATTAGGAATTGTTTCCGGCATATCTTAACAGGAATCCTTTTATCGGAGGGAGTAATCTTGAGTCTTGAAATAAGAGTTTGGTGACCAATTTTTGTTCCTGTAATAATTTTGGCTTCTATAACATGCTTTCCCAATTTAACAACTTCTAAACATGTTCCATTACACAAGCCATTTTGTTGATCAAGATTCCTTAATAACATGACTGGAGCTCCAACCTTTAAGACCAATTTGTGATTTGGTAAACCGGATAATTTAAGGCTGTTTATAACCTCAGTGTAGAACAGAGATGCATCAATTTCTGTACTTTGTTCTGATTCACACAATGAATCTGAACTCAGATATGTTTAAGCATCACCAACCATCATTTCCAACAAATATAGAAGCCGATTTCATTATATACAAATCGTTTACGATTTCATTATAAAAGTTCCAAGATTATCAACTATACCGAATGACCAAGCTGATTCGTATCCAAGCTGAGTCAGCTTCAGATACAAACTGATTTTACTTTTTTTAGTAGTTAAACGTTGTTCTTTTTTGTACTTATGGCAATATAAGAGTGTATGGATTGTGAATGTGGTTGATATTGTTTGCTTTCTTTCATCTCTTAGTTTATAGCTATCAAAGTTGATGGTTTTGTTGTTTGTTGTAAGCTATGGTGACGATTCATCATCAAAGATTGACCAAGCTCTATGGTACGTTTTCAAATTTCAATGAAGATTTATGTTCTACAGATTATATCAAACTAAAAATTTTTTTTTACTATTTAATTAACATGCATCAATTTGTAAAAAACCTCAATGCAAACATAAACCAGATAATTAAACTTGGAAATTATATAAATAAAGATGCTAACTGATATAAAATGCGTATGTAAGACAAAGAAAATAAAACACTTTTGTTTGGTCGGATAATTGTTTCTACATAAATTAAAATTAGTACTTAGTATGTATGTTGATGAATAAAAGTTGGGCCCCTTATAAATTATGGGCCCTGCTCCATTGAACTTGTTGCACACCCTTTCCTCCGGCCTTGCAACAACACATATGATGTCAATGTCAACAACACATATGAAAACTGGTAATGTGAAGATCTTTTGGGTGGATGGAAAACACAGATGTTACCCGGCTAAGAAACTGTTCGAGTCGACAGACATAGGCTTGATGCAGCAGTTAAGTCCCAACAACTTTACATACACATTCAGTTTTAGAATAATTTGGCGGTCAAGATTGTAGTAGTTGTAGGAAAATTACGAAAAACCAGGAGTTTGAAGATATGGATATGAGGAGATGGCTGAGGCGGAGTTTTTGTGGGTATTTATTGATGATATTTTTTGCATGTTTTCAATTTGTCATTTTATGTATTCAGTACTATAATCCTTGAACTCTTACTGAATTAAGTTTATGAAAATATATAAAGTTTATATATTCACATTTAATGTAATTCTTTTTTAAATTAAGAATACATTTTCATAATTTTGTTTTATTAATATGAAAGATTAAAATGATTTATAAAAAATAATCATATATACAAAATCCTACAATCAGCCCGTCCATCGGACGGGTCTATACCTAGTAAGTATGTATAGCGTGTGTATGGCGTGTGGGACTGCCACATAAGTTTATTTTTGACCAAATAACAAAATTATAAATTTACTCTAAAAATTTCATGATATTGATTTCCAGATGATATTGATCATCATCATCACCAAATTCCCAGATAACATACTCAAATTATCATCAAAAACAATGTCATTACACTAAAATTTACTCTTAAAATTCATCATCTCTATGCACTATATTAAATTTCCCAATCACAAATTGTGTCAAAACAACAAAAAAAAATATTTGGATCTGTACATATATCCAACATACATAATGTAAACACGTATATGAATCTGTAAATATATCCAACATACAATTAAGATGGCTTCTATTATATCAAATAACTTACATTCATTATATGTTTTCTTCACTTTGCAATTTGGATATGTAAGATATCGAACAAATTTCAATACACATATGTATGTGCATTATGTCATAACTTTCATTTACTTACAATGATACTGCCCTAGAGATCTACCGCCAATCGCAATCTCCGATCTACCAATTCCCTTTCTCTTTTCACTATATATATATACACACAATGTATATAGGAATATGAAAATGAAAGTTTGTGTAAAAGGGGATTTCTTTACTGACGTCTCAGCTACCATCACCTGTCGTCCGGCCACCATCGCCGCCACTATAACCACCGCCACTAATTCCAGCAACGAACCCTAATCCCTAACAATCTCCTTTATAAACAAACCCTAAACCCATAATAAACAAACCCTACCTGGAATCAGTGAATCTGGATATGTGCAAATCTGGATATATTCAAAACTTGATTTCCAATCAAAATCGTCTGGACCGTTGGGGTTATGATGATGTATCATCTTTGACCCTCCGGTTTAACCCTTTACCCTTTGGATTACGCATACTAATATTGAGCCGGAGCCTTCATTAAGGCGAAGGCCGGAACCTAAATTACAATAAGCTAAGCCAAAAGCCTCCGCCACCTAGCTGCGAAGGCTGCGGCCAGATTACAGACAAGCTAGTACAATATAGAACGTGCGTTGGTACGTACAACCCGTACTTGTACCTTTAAATCAGAAGCGTTGCACGTCTGTCAAAGCTATAACAGTTGCCCGTTAACGTTACTGTTACCGTTAACCTCCAGCTTCTGGATCCTTCCCAAGAGGCCTATAAATACCTCTCAAAGGATTCACCTAAAACCCTAATGAAAAACACACACAAACACCTAAATATTACACTTGGTGGCGTGAAGCTAATTAGTACTTCACACCATTAGGGAACCGCCAACAAGTATAAATCACCCCTTATCATTTTCCTAAACAAGATTAACCCCCTTTAATTTAAGAGTAACTTTACCCTTAAACAAGTGGCGCCATCCGCACTAAACCTACTATAATCTTGTAACGAAAATGGAGAGGACGGTGACCAGCGGTCACCTCCGGGTTTCGAAACCTCACGAACAACACCACTCGCTCCCCCAACTGCCAGGCAGTTAGAGGAGCTTGCACCACTACTAAGAGAATACCTTCATCAGATCGACATGCAAAGTGTACGAACAAGGCTCACGTACTCGGAGGAGACGGGAGAGGCGGAAGAAGATATTGAAGTAGAAACACCCGTCCACAGAGCCTCCGGAAGTAGACCAGGAGCAAGAGTCCACTTTGATGAAGCCCCAAGAAGAAACTATGGCAATCAGAATGAAGAATACCATCGAGGGCCAAACCTTCCGCCCATGGCGGAAGAGTATGTTCGTACCACAGGCCAAACGTACAACCACAACTATCACGCCTACGACAACCCACCTCCACAATACCATCATTATCCAAATACAAGCACCCATCAATATTTCACGCCGCAGCCTACCAGAGGGTCGCGGAACATGCATACGCATTTTTCCACCCCACAACCTGGTAGAAGACAATCACAAAATACTCCCCATCCTAATGCAAATTACTATCAATCACACATTCCCAACACCACAAGGCACGCTCCGCCGCCTCCGGGATGGTTCCCAAGTGAGGAAGATATGATAATTCAAACAGAGCCGGGACCCTTCGTGCAATGGATCGAAGACTATCCGCTGCCGGAGGGAGGCTTACCAAAGGGGATAGAAATGTACGATGGAAGGATGATCCGGACAACCATTTGAAACATTTCAATGGATGATCCGGATGCAGAGGTGGAACGTTCCGATAGCCTGTCATATGTTCGCTCTCACATTAAAAGATTTGGCGCGCACATGGCTAGACGCGCAGCCGGAAGGAAGCATAGCAAATTTTGAAGACCTGAAAACAAAATTCCGCTCACATTTCAGCCAACAGAGAAAATACAAGAAAATGCATCTAGAAGCCCACAATATCAAAAGAAGAGAGAATGAAAGCGTCCGGAATTTATAACCAGTTACACGGACGAAACGGCGTTGATGAAGGGCCTCAGTGAAAATCAAAAGATATCAGGTTTTGTTCATGGGCTACGGTTCCAGCCCCTTGTGGAATTCCTTTCCACAGACTTACCACAAGAATATACAGTGTTAATGGATAAGACTTACACGTTTCTAGTGGGCAAAGAGACAGCGGGCGGAGTCACAGGTCCAGCCTACGGAAAAGACCTAGACAGAAACAGAAGAAATCGAAATTTTCGACATGAAAGGTTCAGAACAGCACCGTTCAATAGGTCACAAGGAGGAGCCTCCGGAAGCCACTCTGCTCTCCAACATGCCCCAAAGAATTCTCGTGATATTCTAGCTACGGAGAAGGCTCCGATGAAAGGAGGGCTCCGGAACAAAGATATGACCAAATATTGTGAATTTCATAATCGTTACGGTCATGAAACAAATGAATGCAAAGTTTTCAAGAACAAGGTAGAAGAGGCCATGAAGTCAGGAAAGTATTCAATGCTACTGAAAGGCATCAAGGAGCCAGGGCCAAGACAAAACAATGGCAAAAACCCAATGATTGAGGCTCCGGAAGCAAAAGCGGAGCCGCTGGAAGACATAATTGCAACAGTCATTCCGGAGCGTACGATGACAGAAAGACCTCCAGTCAGAGTTGAAGCCTGGAAGAAAGTGGCCATAAGTTTCCCTCCGGTTGAAGATGAAGAGGCGTCGGAAGCACCAATCATAATCGGAGCCATCATAGGGAATCACCCGGTGAAACGAATTCATCTGGATACAGGAAGCGGATGTGAGATCATGTACGAGCACTGCTTCTTGAAACTAAAAGCAGCACTAAGGAAAACAAGGAAAGACAACATAAGTCCCCTAGTAGGCTTTTCAGGAGAAAGAACTTGGTCACTTGGAGAGGTTGCGTTGAATGTTACTGTAGGAACGGCTCCGCGAACGAGAACTGAGATACTGACATTTGTGATAGTACGGGCAGAATCACCCTACAACGTCATACTTGGCCGATCAGCAATGAGAAAAATGGGCATGGTACCATATCCGGTTCATGCAGTAGTAAAATTCCTAACTCCAAGGGGGGTCGGCTTTGTAAAAACTGAGCCCCGGCCGGAGGTACAATGTGCTCAGATAAGAGCTCCGGAAGCCGGAGAGTGTTCGAAGAAGAATGAAAATCTGGAAGTAGAAACAGAGAAGTTGTTTATCAACAGCAAGTATCCAGATCAACACATAATGATTGGAAAGTAGTTGCCGACTGAATACAAGAGAAAATTGAAAGAAGTGTTGGATAAAAACAAAGATGTTTTCGCTTGGACGCCTGCGGACATGACGGGTGTCCCTAGAGAACTAAGGATAAACGGTGAAACTTTTGATACTCAGCATCGCTTGAATACAAGACCACATCTGGAGCCCATCAAGCAAAAGCGTCGGAGCCTAGCTCCAGACCGAAGCAAGGCTGCGAAGGAACAAGTGGAAGATTTGGTAAAGGCTGGCATCCTCAGAGAAGTTAAATACCAAAGCTGGGTGGCCAACCCGGTGATGGTGAAAAAGCACGATGGAGGATGGAGGATGTGTGTTGACTTCACCGATATCAACAAGGCGTGTCCTAAAGATTGCTATCCCCTCCCAGAAATTGACTGGAAGGTTGAATCACTCGTAGGCTTTCGGCTAAAATGTTTTTTAGATGCTTACAAAGGCTACCACCAGATACAGATGCATCCGGACGATGAAGACAAAACAACCTTCTACACATCCGAAGGAATCTATTGTTATAAAAAGATGCCCTTTGGCCTAAAAAATGCTGGAGCAACATATCAAAGACTGGTGGATAAAGCTTTTGGGGGACAGATCGGAAGAAATCTGGAGGCCTATGTAGATGATATGGTCATCAAAAGCAGAAGCGAAGAAGATATGCTCCTAGACATTGAAGAAACTTTCAAGACTCTCCGGGCCATAAATATGAAGTTGAACCCGAAGAAGTGTTCTTTTGGGGTGGAGGAAGGCCAATTTTTGGGACACGTCATTACAAAAGAAGGATTCAAAGCAGATCCAAAAAAGATTAAAGACATTCAAAGTATGAAGCCGCCGCAGGCTCTTAAAGAGGTCCAGAGCCTCAATGGAAAGCTTGCGGCCCTTCACCGTTTCTTGTCCAAATCAGCAGATAGGTCCTTGCCATTCTTTCAAACACTGAAGGGTTGCTTGGAAAAACAACATTTTAGATGGACGAGGAGGCTCAAAAAGCTTTCTCCGAGCTAAAATATTACTTATGCCAACTACCGACAATGACGGCTCCGACACCAGGCGAAACCCTCCAGATGTACCTGGCAGCCTCCGGGGAAACCATAAGTGCAGTGTTGATAGCAAGCAGGGAAGGAGTCCAGCAACCGATATACTATGTCAGCAGAGTTTTGCAGGCCCCAGAAACAAGATTAATAGTTATAGCACTATTAATCTGATTCTATTTTTATTGTGGGATGAACCAACCCAACCGGATATACCCCTTGTTGATGGTGGTCGGATTCGATGTTCTGGTTTTTGCTGGTGGGTTAAGTGATGAAGATAATCTAATTGTTTGAGATCGAAACAAGATTCATGGTTTTAGTTCATATCAGAAGGAAAATATAGATTTCTGCATTTCTTGTTTGACTAGATCTATTGATGAATCAGTTTTTGTATCGGGTTTGATTCGATTTTTTCTTGTATCAGTTTTGTATTAGTTTGAATCAACTTTTTGCTTCAGATTTATCAGTGTGGTATGGTGGTGATATTTTTCTAGTTAATCGCATCAGTTTTTATTAGTGTGGTATGTGGTGATGAATATTCAATTAATTGAGCACAAGATAGTCTATTGAGCAAGAAGAGGAAGCTAGAGGAAGCATTTGCTACTTTCCTCAACGATGAGTGCTTGGATATTTCGGCTAGCACGGTCAAAAAGCAACGGGTGGAACCTTGGGAGTTAGGAGTGAAGTATCGACAAGTCATTCATTCGGAGGCATTTAACGTCCAAGGAAGGTTTTCTCACTTTTCAAGTTTAGACCACCTGACACTCTAAGTGTGGGGGAGTCTATCATCCCGCCAACCAAAACCGAAGTGAACTTCATTTTCACTTGTTCAGGTAAGTCTTCTAAACTCTTTCTTGATTTTACATTTATACCTAACGAATATTGGCAGGTCTTGGAGATTGAAGGTTTAAAAATCAAGAAGAAAATCGAAGATTATTTTGACCCAAACAGCTACCAGCGCCGCTGGGGAGACCTCCCAGCGCCGCTGGCAGCCCCGTTTCAGATGCATTCGCGTTCTAAGTTTGTTTTGACCCCGGAATGGAAGTCCAATCAGATCCAGATCACTTTTCTAAAACAAACGGAGCGTGAAACAGAAGTGCCAAAGCCGCTGACATCTTTCAAGAAGATCATGGCACGAAAGAAGGAGCCGGATAAAGGGCATACGACTCTAATGATAGATGAAGTTGAGGACACGGGGAAACATCATGTGCAACCCAAGTCGGGTTATCCAGGGAGCTTTCTAACCTTTTATGCTTTTACTGGTTTTGAATGCATTGAATTGGTTAATCTTAGGGCTAGTAGTAATTACATGCATCATTGTTTATTCTTTAAACTAGCCCAGGACCACTTAGCTCCCGACCCTTTTGAATGGATGAACATGAGCTTTGAATTGAATTACTTGAAAATAGTGTGTCATAACGGTAATTTCAAAGTTCTGTATGTTCATATGAAAGGATACATTCTTAAGATAAGTTTTGTAAAGGAAACAAATCATTTCAACATCTTCAAAGTGAACTTTAATAAGGTGAATTACATTGGTTGGGTAATGGTTAGGATAACATTCACTTACTATTCACCTTATTCGCGTAAACCGCCCGACACTTTAAGTGTGGGGGCGTTTAAGACCCCGCCATGGTAAGTTTGGGGAACGAGTCCGGCTGAAGACTCGTTAAACTTAGCGCTTCTTGGGAGGCAACCCAAGCCGTATTTTTATTTTTATTTTTATTTTTATTTTTAGGAATATGTGACTAATTGCAATTGAGTGATTGTTTTAAATTTTATCATTTGTGATCTATTTTATGAGTATGTCTTTAGAATCACAGATGCAAGCTTTCAACGGATCAAGAAACAAGTAACTTATTGCAATCGTATTTCGTTTTTATTTTTATTTTTATTTTTTATGTTTTAGCTTGTTATTTCCATTTTGATATTATGATTGAAGTGTGCAGGAGTATTTTGTCTTGTAGTCTGAAGGAAACCAGGCACTTGGCCAAAAGCTAAGTGTGGGGGAGTTCAAGAAGCAAATCGTTGAAGAAAATCAGACATCAAAACACGTACAGGAGTCAAAAGCGCCGCTGGGAAAGCCACCTGGGCTTCCCAGCGCCGCTCAAGCAGTCCCAGCGCCGCTCACCAGCTTGCCAGCGCCGCTCAGAGCTCCAGTCTGCACACCAGATCGCGAAAAATCCAAAAAATCAGAAAAACCCAAAAATCCAAAAAAATCGAAAAATCAGAAAATACCAAAAAGAAAAGAAGATGGAGACGCATCAATGGATCGCCATCAAATGGAGACGACACAAGTTTTTAAAGATCTTTATCATTCAAGTGTCTCCACAAATGCCATCTTCAACAACAATCATGCAACATAAGCCCGGGAAGTTTCGTTAATCCTTTATCTTTTCGTGTTTTTCCTATTACCTTTTATGTTATGTTAGTACAACGAGGACGTTGTACAATTTAAGTGTGGGGGGATGGAATAGGAAAAACCCGTGGTTTAATTGCTTGATAAATCATAAGTTTTCTACTACTTATTTCATGCAAAAATTCAAATTTTCTTGTGTCGGAAAATCATTTTGAGAATATAAGCTTTGCAAGTAGACAAAAGATGACGATAACTAAGCAATATTAGCTTTGGTAGATGAACGGTTAGTTAGAACTGTTAGCTTAACTATAGATTTGTGGCTGTTCATTCTTCCAACTGGATTAGAGCTTAGACTGAAACTGAATGCGATTATGTTTGCCATAGCACATTTAACCGGACTTTAATATGCCTAGCAATTAGAGCTATTTAGTCATTAGTATAGGTGTATTAATTGGACTTAATTATACGTGCTTGTGTAGGAACTAGTTTAGATGTATGATTCGCCTTAATTCTTACACTATTTAATGTGAACTAGTTGCATGTGGAGTAGGAGTATGAGTCATCCGGGGTCTCTGATAATGTTTATTGCATGAATAATGTAGTACCTTAAGAAAGGCAATCAGTAGATTAATTAAAAAGGTTCAAAGAACTAATAACGAGTAAAATCTATACGCATCAAGTTATGTCGCTTTGCGCGTAGGGAACCACCGACCTGTCACCGCTGTCTTGATGTAAGGTATAAACTCTAACCATTAGTTGAGTTATGTCGCTCTGAGCGTGGGGAACCACCGACCTGTCACCGCTGTCTCAACTATTAAAGATGATAATATCGTATAACTGCTTTAGTGTTTAGCTAGCGAGCATGACTGTAGTGTGAGAGTATGTCTAAGTAGTGACTCACAAGTACACAAACGATGAATATAAGTGCCTTGCTAGTAGCTAGTAGTTCTGATTGCTATACAAACTTTAATTAAGTGCTTAACTAGTCAGCAGAAAGAAGTAAGATTGAGCTGTAAGACATGTGGAAGTATAGAACTGTTTTAGAGGTATTAACACGAATAAAAAGTTAGCTTTTAGTTTTGATTAACTGATTATCTTGCCTCTAGCTATAGCTTACTGATTTTGTCTAAAGCTTTCTCAAATCATTTTGCATGACTAATCTTTCAAATGTTTTTAATAAGTAGAATAACTTGAACACTTAAGCTGTCCGCTCATCATTGTTTTATTTTCTTGGACTGTTTGCTTGAGGACAAGCAAAGACTTAAGTGTGGGGGTATATGATGAGCGTCCATTTTGTGATAAAAACCTCTATCGAAAGGCTTCATTTCTATGTCTTAAATGAGTTAATATTCCGGAACTATCGGTACTTAATGGATTCTATGTTTATGCAGGTTCACGGAAGATGCGAGTGAGGGTAAATGGCATCAAGTGACTCAAGATGAAGGCCTATGAAGTTACAAGACACAAGGAGGTGATTCGGGAGCCGAACGAAGAAGTACGAGAAGCAGCAGCAGTTGCCAGCGCCGCTGGCCCATACCCAGCGCTGCTGGGAGCCCATCCAGCGCCGTTGGACGGCCCAGATCAGCAACCGACTTATTCACCTATTTAAGTCGAAGTAACCCTCAAAACCCTAAGAGAGAGCCGATTCAGCAGCCCTAGCCGCCCATATTCAACCCTAGGTCGACTTTGCCGATTCCAAGGAGGTTTTGGAGCTTCTAACACCTTCTGATCTTCATCCTCAACCTAGATCTACTCTTTTATTTACTTTCAGTTGGTAAACAATGTCTTTCATCTTTTCAGACTTTGTTATTCCTTTAATAATGTCAGGCTAGTAGGCTGAATACTTGTTTGGATCGATGTGATCATGTAGACGTTTATTTATTTTACTTTATTTGTTAGAATCTGTTGGAGTAGTGTGTTTTACTGTTTATCGTAGATCCATGTTTTACTAGTTCTTCATATTGTTATCGGTTCTATATCTGCATGTATTAGTTTAATTCTGATGATTGGTCTATAATCATACACTAGGATTAATACATAAGGATGGAAAACACTAGTCGGTCTTTAACTAGATGTAAAAGGTGATTCACTTGTAACCGAGGGGTCCAGAACCATAGTAATTAGGATGAATAGAACATGATGCTTAACAATGTCAGACGCGATCCTTTGACTTGGAAACGAGCATTGTGGTCACCGGAGATAATTACTATCTGGTCATGGCTTAAGAGCCGGGTAACTTAAAGATGAACTAGTAACACAAACTTTAGGTCATTAATGCTTAAACAATGAATCTAACGAGAATTTGTTTATAGGGTAGTGTGAGTCTAGCGACAGCACTAGTTAATTAGGCAAAGTGAATTTAACGAGAATCTGAGCCGTGATTAAGTTTCCAACAGTCTAGCCAGTAGGTAGGATGATATCTGGTCGTGTCATGAGATCTGAGATGCCAAACAAGTATTTTAATTTTATTACTGTTATTTGCTTTTTCAAAACTATTTTCAGATTGAGCCTCTCGCTGAATAAGCGGTTGCGGCTTCTATTTACTTTTCAGTGTTTTAATTAGTTTAATAGGAAATCGTGACAACCCCACAACCGCTAGAATTACACATATTACTAGATTAGGTAAAGCAACGCGTCCCTGCGAACGATCATGTTCTTATCACTAAACTATACTACATCTGATCGGGTCCCCTGTTCCGTTAAGGTGTGTGTGTTTTTGAGATAATAACTTGTACAACATTTTTATAAATTTAAACATTAAAACAAAAACCTCATCAGGTGTATAAATAGAAATAACTTAATACCATATAGATAGAAACAGGAGGCCAACTTCCTCTCAATAGGTCTCAGGTTTGAATTCTACCTCAGACATATCTAGTTAAATTGATTCATTTGCCACACAAAATGTTCAGTAAAAATATATAAATTAGAGACTTACTTTAATTAGTATATCATCTAATATCTGGGTTTTTTTTTTTGCGATCGAGTTTTGACATTTAGTTTATTATTTTTTCAGTATTTAACTGTTTATATAATTTAAAGTTTATAATATATTATCATAATAATACACGAATATCACCTGGCTTGATAAACTAATATGTTAATTTATAAATGTTATTTAGTTATATTTCATAATTAAGCTAATTAATAATAAAAAAGTATAATGTTAATACCTCTCGAGTAATCGCTCATAATACATAATAGTATATTAGTAACATCAACGCATCATAGTACAATATAACGAAAAAAGCATATAAAAATTGAGAATATAATAACATAACTTGATCTGTTCATTTATGAACAAATTTGTTCTATGTACCTATCACATATGAATATTCAAATTTCTAAGTTATAATTTAAAGGTTTTTATAGTTTTTCTAATTCAAATAATTTTCACATGAACTTTTTCATGTATATATATGTGCATTGTAATTTTTTTTTTGCTTTAAAGCTTTAAGTCCAGTAAATGTATTTGGTGGAGATTCAATAAAGTTCATATCAAGTTTATAGATAAAGCTGAACCAATTTAAGCATTTGGATCAAAATTAAAAGATTTATACTCGTAACACATTATGTTAGGATTAATGTAAATTTGAATTACTAAGTAAGAAATTATATTATATTATATTATTTTATATTATATAATTATATTATATTATATTATATTATTATACTCTATTATTGAGATGGATTGATGAATAGTGTGGCGAGTTATTATTCGTTTATGGTACACCCTCATCTACTATTCGGATTTTGCCATATCGCATTCTGTTTGGATTTTCAACTACGGGTTAGTTATTGGTTTTTGCACATTTTTTTCCTTTAGAGTTTCCAACTAATATATTGCAACTTTTTTCGTGCCCACGTTCTATAAACTATTCGGATTTTATCATATCATATCCTTTTTAAATTTTCAACTACATGTTAATTATTGGTTTTTTACACAATTTTTTCTTTGGGGTTTCCAACCAATATATTGCAACTTTTTCGTAGCCATATCATGTACCATTATGTATCACTATTCGGGTTTTTTTTTTCACACTTTTCTCCTTTTTCAACTAATATACTGAAACGAAAGTTTTTAGCTAACATATAAAGTGACATATTAGCATAATCACAATATTTGAAACCTCGTAACGTTCAGAATGAAGCTAATGTGGTTTTGCCTTTTAATAAATATATATTTAAAACAAACCTATCAATGACTAATAGTACTTTTTAATTAAGTCGTGGCAAAATACACTAAAATAAGCAACCGTTTCAGTACGACAACTGAAGTTAGTATTAAACGTTAATATCAATAATAATAAATTGGAATATCTAAATGAAATATTTGAAATTCAAAACAATATATAAATATAACTAAATAAAAATATAAAAAAATAATAGTATAAATAGAATAATAATAATAATATAACTAATAATAATAATAATAATACATATTATGACGATATTTAGTTATAATTTAAAGGTATGGATGGATGAACCGTATCTTTTTTAATTGTTGTATGTGGAAAACAAATAAAAGGGAATCTAGATAAGTTGGATTGACTTACGCCTATTTATGCTAATGTCGTGGGTACGCCACGTAAGAAAAAGATGATGTGGCGAGCAAAAAGGTACGCCACATATGCGTTTTGAGATAGAGAATTATATATGTATAGATAGAGGTTGGGTATTGTAAAACAAGTATTAAAGTAAAACAAATAAGACAAGATCTTAACCCTTAGATCATGGTTAAATTGATGCACGAAGATTCACGAAACAATTGATGCACGATGATTTTCATGATGCACGGTGATTTTCAGTGAAGAGAAACCTATTGTTTTATTTGTTTTACTTTAATACTTGTTTTATTTTACCTCAAACCTATACAAATATCATAGAAAAAAGATACATAATAACCATGTGTCGATATTGGGTTGAACTGATCTGTAAATTGACCGGAGAATGTTGACGGAAAGATAGGATTTGAGATCGGAAAGTTTGGTTTCGATTAATCCCCATTTTGAGAGCAATACGCCAAATGATGTATAAATTGTATATAGAGTCCACCTCAGCAATCAGAAGCCATGTCAAAAAAATATAAATGAACCGGTTACTTTTTCACGAGGTCACTTCTTACATCATTTGTTCATTTTTACAACTTGTTTATATAAAATACAAGGATCTTAGTGTTGGAACCACGTTAGTGTGACCGTCACTGATCATCTATCCTTCCTGATATGATAATTGATGATAACTGAAATCCCTATGTCTAGTAAATATTCGATGGACGTATTTACTCTTAAAGACGTATTATAGGGTTTCCCATTAGGTGATTGGAACTAAGAGGACTAATGAGGCACGAATTAAACACCAGAGGGACTAAATGTGAAAATACTCTCCTTATATATATAGAGAGTAATTAACCTAATTTAAGGTTAATCACTCATAATTTCACAGCCTCCCCAAAACAAATTCGTCCATCATCCTCTGATGAATTCCTTAATCATGAATTCATCAATCCATCCTAAATCAATCATCTTGTTATGGGAACCCGAAATCAATAGCAATAATGCTTTATGCTGTTACAGGTTCCACAGGACGATCTGGATTCCCCGGTACGTGTTTATTACGAATTGAATCATGTTATATTCCAACATGTGGTATCAGAGCCTCGTTACGAATTTATCCCTTGATTTGATTCGTTTTCGTACCCTAATTCGCGAACTAAAAAATGCAGAAGCTTAAGTTCGTATGCTTCTTACGAACTTAAACTTCGTTTAAACTCTAAATTCGTTTGAGCTCTAAATTCGTTTAGCTTCTTACGAACTTAAACTTCGTTTGAACTCTAAATTCGTTTGAACTCTAAGTTCGTAAGGAATTTCTAAGTTCGTAAGGCTTAACTGTGTACGAAACTTCTGCTCATCTTCGCACTTACTTCCTCACGAACTTTATCTTCGTAAGCTATTTTCGTAAGCTATCTTCGTAAGCTATCTTCGTTGCTTATGTTCGTAAGCTATCTTCGTAAGTTACTTACGAAGATAGTTAACTACTTACGAATTTACTTTTATTACGAAGATAATTAACTTCTTACGAAGTTAATAACTTCTTACGAAGTTAATAACTTCTTACGAAGATAATCACTACTTACGAAGATAATCACTACTTACGAAGATAATCACTACTTACGAAGTTAATCACTACTTACGAAGTTAATCCTTATTACGAACTTAACTATCTTCGTACCATGCTTATTTTTCATGGATTACTGATTAACTTAGTTGATTATCAAGTTCGTGCTTATGTTTTACCTTAAAGTTTAAATGAAAAAAAAAATGACCCTTATTTTCGGAAAATAATTTTTTCTGAGGCGTTTTTACCACAGCACTTTAAGGGAAATAAAAAATTTCCAAGCCAGGGGCTCTGCCCCTTGGACCCCGCCAGGGGCTGCCGCCCCTTGGACCCCGCTTTCCAGGGGCGCTGCCCCCGGACCCCCGTAATGTGTGGGGGCTTCGCACTAATGTACATGGTTTCATCATTTGCGCCCAAAGGTCAAATGTGATTCTCATGTTGCGCTCTTTTCTCTTTTGCATAATTAACACTTAGTATATTAATTCTGCCCAAAGGTGATTTAATATGTTTTGTGTAGCAAAGGGATTTTTTTTCATGCCTAAAATACACGATTCTTAATTTTGTGCCCAAAGGTCAAAAGATAAGCGTTGTGTTGCATGACCTAATGCTCATGTTTGCTTAGATCTTAGTTACTTCTGCCCAAAGGTGATGTAACATCTAAGTAGAGCCTTACTTTAGCTTATTGTTTTGGTGTTTACAATAGGCTTACTTATCACTAGCTTCATTAGTATAATGGTCTTAGTCTCATTACCTTTTTTTGAAATCTAATTATGTTGCTATAAGGAACATTATTATTAGCCCTTAGTTAGTTTTAGGCATTACTTTAGTTCCCTTACTTTTATAGACATTACTTAGTTTGCCTTATATAGCTAATCATGTCACTATAATTTCATTACTATTAAGCCTACTTATTTTAGGCATTACTATTATAATCTTCTATTGCTTGTATCATAAATTAATATCCTCCTTATTTCCACTGAAGTACCTAACTTAGGCATTGAGCCACTTACTGATGCAAACTTTGCTTTATGAAAGGATTAATTACCTCTAATTCTGTAGATGATAGACCTTGACTATGTCATTCACCATAATGAACCCACTGCTTTACTGCTAACTCTTCCGCAGCTCAGAAAGCGAATTTTTAATAAAGTGGGATAGGGCGAATCACTTGTCAATAATGATGGTCAGAAACTTCATCAATCATAGTTTCCGAGGGAATGTATAAGGCGTTTGCAAGTAGCTTAAATACAAAGGAAATAGCAGTGCTTGTGAACACATAATGTAAATGACTGACATGACTCATAAGCTTAAGAGTCCAAAAAAAAAAAAATGGAAGTCTATGACAATTTTCTTTTGCATTTTAATGACCTCATTGCTTGCTCATTTCGACTCCTTCAAAATTAATTTTAGCGCTATGAAGGATAAATGGTTGATGAGTGAACTAATAGCAATGTGTGTGCAAGAAAATGGTCGCTTAAGTTGGGCCAACCTTAAGTTGTTCATCTTAGTACCACTGCTAATTCCATTAAGAGGAAAGATAAAAACAGTAATAAAAAAAAAACTGCAAATAAAGTTCAAAGGCTAATCATGGTGCTACTACCTCTAGCATTAAGTCCTTGACAAGCAATCCTAACTGCAAATTATGATTGTGCCTAGATTGCCTAAAATCAAGGAGTAGCTAGCTAAGAAAGGTAACTTAATTTTTGTAATATTTGATTCTTTTATGTTTGATGTACTTATCAATACATGTGTGAGTGATTCTAGTTTTATACAAGGATTCCATGCAATCTAGAAACTATCAAATGACCAGAGAAAGCCTAGAGTTGGAAGGGTTGATCTCTTATATGTCGAAACCATGGAGACTTATGATTTACATATAAACAATGGAAAGTGTATTAGACTAGTAGATACCTTATGTGTATCGAGAATTTCTCGAAACCTTGTATCTGTTTTTTTAGTCTAAGACCTTGAAGGTTATGTAATAATTCATGGTTATGACGAGATTGCCATTACTCATAATAATGCATTACGTTGTCCTAGTTTCTTGAATGGAATGTTGTATAAGTTAGAACTAGATCATAATTTCTCACAGTCTTTGTTGTCTCCTGATATTGATGACATAACTAAAACAAAGACAAAATCACCTAAATAATTAGAGAATTCCTCCATAATGTGGCATAAATATCTTATCCACATATCACGAGTTCGCGTGATACGACTCATAAAGGATGAAATATTACATTCTCTTGACTTTAGTGATTTTGAAACATGTATTTACTGCCTCTAAGGTGAGATGGCTAAAGGGAATAAGAAAGGAGCTACTAAAAGTTCCAACTTGTTGGAAATAATTCACTCTGACGTTAAGTGGCCCCTATCCCGCATTCATTTTAGGACATGCATCATTTATTACATTCATTAACGATTATTCACGTTATATGCACCTAAATCTGATCTGAACCCTTAGAGACTTTTATTGATCTTAAACCTTTGGTTTAAAACAAACTTGATCGTAAAAAATAAAAGTTGTGAGATCAGATAAAGAAGGTAAGTATTATGGTAGACATACTGATATTGGTGAAGCTCATGGTCTTTTTCCATAACTTTTGAAAGGAACAAGACATAAGTAACCAATACACCATGTCAGGTTCTCCTCAACAAAATGTTATGTTGCTAAAAGGAGAAATAGAACCTTAATGAACATGGTGAAGAGTATGCCTTTTCAACACTAACTTACCAACTTTCCTTTGGACTAAGGCCTTTAAAACAGCTTTTCATATACTCAATATAAGTTCCATTAGAATCTGTCCCTAACAGTCCTGGACAGAAAGGAATCTGAGTCTAAAATATATGAAAGTATGAGGCTGTCATGCCGAAGCATAAGTCTGTAACCCTAAATTAAAGAAACTGGATCCTAAATCCCTTACATGTTTCTTTATCGGTTATTAGTTTTACTGTCTTTTCTACACTACTAGCATTATTGACACGCATCATGCCACGTTTCTCGAAGACTAAGAGATCAGTGGGAGCACGACAAATCATAACTTAAGATTTGCTATAAGTACAAGAAGCGGGGGGAACCACTCGTCGGTTCGGTTATTATTACTCCTCCGATAACTCCTCTTGTACTCAACGCTGCTCCTAAAATCACTGATCCACCTTCTCCAAATCAGAATCCTAATCCTCCTAATTATGATACTACTAATGATAAAGCATCTTATTAAATAATGCTAAAGCAAAGCATCTTACTATTAATGCTATTAATGCTAAAGCATCTTCCTTACTCAACCTGCAAATCAACTCAGGAGATCATCTAGGTCACGCAAGGCCATAACTTTTGATGATTTCATAACTTATTTAACTGAAGTTGAGGACATTGGAAAGCTTACTGATCCTACCTCTTATTAAGAAGCCATTATTAGCGATCAGGCCACATAGTGGAATGAAGCTGTAATTTGAAAGCTCAATTCCATATAGCATAATGACGTTTGGGACTTGGTTGAATTTCTTGAAGAATCCAAACCTATAAGTTGTAAATGGATCTTCAAAACCAAATTAGACCCGAAAGGAAACGTCAAACGCTATAAGGCCATAACTAGTTGCGAAAGGGTTTTACTCAAAAGGAAGGAATTGATTATCAAGAGACCTTATCTCCTGTCTCATAAAGATTCCTTAAGGATTGTCATGACATTAGTAGCTCATTATGATTTAGAGTTACATCAGATGGATGTCAAAACCACTTTCCTGAATGGAAACTTGCAATAAGACGTATACATGTGAACCTATAATTCCAGAAGGTAAATGGCACATGGTCTGCAAGTTGAATAAGTCCATATACGGGTTGAAGCAAGCATCACTTAAAAAGGTACCTTAAGTTTAATAAAGTCATAAAAGGACAAGACTTCCTAAAGAATCAAGTGGATCTTTGCACTATCTCAAGATCAGTGGGAGTAAATTTACAATCCTTGTTTTGCACATGGATGATATTCTTGCAAGTAACAACTTGGATATGTTGCATGAGTCGAAGCGTTTATTTTTCGCATAATGTCGACATAAAAGATCTCGATGATGCCTCTTATGTCATAGGTATCGAAATACATCGGACAGGCGTAATGATGTTCTGGTTCTTTCTCAAAAGACTTATATTGAACACATCTTAGAACGCCATAACATGCAGCACTACACACCCACTATAACTCTAGTAGAAAAAAAAAAAAAAAAATATTGAACACATCTTAGAACGCCATAACATGCAGCACTACACACCCACTATAACTCTAGTAGTAAAAGGAGACGTATGTGATTGTTTCCAAAGTCCAATCATTGAGATAAAATAGGAGCAAATGAGGATGATACCTTACTTATAAGTAGTTGGGAGCATTATGTACGCTCAGGTCTGTACTCATCTAGATATCGCTTATATCGCCGGTATGCTTGGGAGTTACTTATCTAATCCCGAATTAGCACACTGGAAAGCGGATAAAAGGTTTTACGATATCTGCTAAGGACCAAAGACTACACATTAACTTATAGAAGAGGTGACAACTTAGAAGTAGTAGGATGTTTTAATTCCAATAAGAAATCTACTTCTGAATGTATATATTTATGGTTAGTTGGCAAACCTATCTTTTGACGGAGTCATAAGTAGAAACTGACTGCAACGTCTACCATGATGTCTGAACGTTCATAATTTCATGTCATGGGATGTTGTTAAAGAACTTAGTCAGTGGACTCGAAAATCGTCAACTTTATTTATAGACCATTGAAGCTTTACTGTGATAACTCAGCTACCGTAACTTGCTTGAACAGTAACAGTTCAACTGGCGCTGAGATGTATCTCTTGATACAAAGTTTCTGTTTGTATGTAAACAGATTGAGGAAAATGTTCTTTGTATTGAGTACATAAGTACACATAAGATGCTACTGGATCCAATGACCGAAGGTCTTCCTCCTAAAATCTTCGTAGGATACGTATCGAAGATGAGGCTTACTAAAGGACCTATTATGATAGCATGTTGTACTTTTACTGGTCATTATTATTATTATTATGTTAATGAAAATTTTCCTCCTTATTCAGATTTTGTTTGTCTATTAGTTACACTTCGAGCTCATAACAGTGTAAAGACATTATGCAACAAAATTTGTCTCAGTCAATTGATCATTGCTTATTAGTTTTAAATTTGAGTCATAGTTTGACTAGTGGGGGTCCTGAGTTGATGTTCTTCTCTACGACTGTACTTATTGGCTATGATTTCGGTTTAAAACGAAATGAGTATTATCCCGGCCGGACTTATTAAATACTCATAGATAAATGATCGCTTGGTCAAGTGGGAGAATGTTGGAACCACGTTAGTGTGACCGTCACTGATCATCTATCATTCCTGATATGATAATTGACGATAACTGAAATCCCTATGTCTAGTAAATATTCGATGGACGTATTTACTCTTAAAGACGTATTATAGGTTTCCCATTAGGTGATTGGAACTAAGAGGACTAATGAGGCACGAATTAAACACCAGAGGGACTAAATGTGAAAATACTCTCCTTATATATATAGAGAGTAATTAACCTAATTTAAGGTTAATCACTCATAATTTCACAGCCTCCCCAAAACAAATTCGTCCATCATCCTCTGATGAATTCCTTAATCATGAATTCATCAATCCATCCTAAATCAATCATCTTGTTATGGGAACCCGAAATCAATAGCAATAATGCTTTATGCTGTTACAGGTTCCACAGGACGATCTGGATTCCCCGGTACGTGTTTATTACGAATTGAATCATGTTATATTCCAACATTTGGTTCATACTGTGATCATGGTTTATAGTTAGTTATATTCCTAGAGACTTATCCCTTCGATTATTATATGGAGACCGCGTATAGTATTCCATCTAATACCGGTTGTAAACTTTATTCATTATACCTATGATACAATGAACCTTTTATAATTGTGGGTGATTAGATTGATCCTACTTTAAATTCAACATTGGACTTTATATCGTTATCTTTTAAGGTTTTTTTAATCATAAACATTATTAGAGGAATGTACGTGATTATTAAGGGTTGTTTGTTTTAGCTCTTTTTGGATGGCTTATAGCTTTTTAGCTTATTTTGTTTTAAATGAGCTAGTTAAACTGTTAAAGTGTTTAGATGGGATAAGCTTATGCTGTTAAGCTTATATAAGCTTTTTCTGATGAGAAGCCATTTTTTTTTTTTGAAACGGCGAATTTCAACTTTGGGTTCTAGACTATGTTGTCTTAACCAGGCCCACGCTAGAGCACCCCATACACCAGACCTCAACCCAATGGGAGGAAAACCCCCTATTAATCCGCCCGAAGGCACGACAATTAATAGAGGTAAACCCTGCCCCCTCAGACCTGGACCTGGGTATACCCAGACCAAGCCCTCATAGAGGGACCTCCAATATATATCAAAGTTGGTCGTGGGATTCGAACTTGGGACAAAGATGTCACCAAGGACCTCACCAACCACTAGACCAACTTGTGATATATGATGAGAAGCCAACTTCATGGAGCTTTTTTAGCTTCTATTGCAATAATGAAAGGATTTCCTTCAAAAGCTCCATAAACAATATAAGCCAATCAAAACACATAAAAACAATCTATAAGCTTATTTTATTTTGCAAGCATAAGCTAAAATTGATGGGTAGAGATCCCCTCAAGTTACCCCAACTTGAGGGGTAAAGTTAAGACGATCTTGACCCTTGAATTAAAATCAAGTGTTAAGATTCAAAATTGATTATTAAATCTTGACCCTTGATTTTAATCAAGGATTGAGATCTTCCTAACTTTACCCCTCAAATTAATACTAACTTGAGGGAATCCCCACCCAACCAAAATTGATAAGCTAGGCCGAACATCCGCTAAGTGCCTACTATAAAATAAAAAAAACAACCATTATGTTACCTCACAATAGTCAAAAAGTAAGTAGCGCTCTTAAAAGTTAAAATTTCCTTTCCCTACTATAAAATAAAAAAAAGCAACCCTTGAAAGTGATTAGTGCTTATTACTCGTAAATTTTTTTCCATTTAATCATATGGCATAGATTATAATATAAATTACCACCCCCCTTCAACTCTTGCATGCATATATTATCCCTTAATTCCCTCTGAATAATGAAGATTCGTGTTGCTCTACTTTGCATTATTTTAACAACTCTTCTTGAGTTTTCAAATGGGTATTCAGATCTTGATGCACTCTTGAAGCTCAAAGCCTCAATGTTACCGATGGGATCTGGGTTATACGACTGGAAAGCACCCCAAGCGTACTCCAGTCATGTTTCCAATTACTCAAATTCACATTGTTCGTTTTCTGGAGTTTCGTGTGATGAAAACTCACGTGTTACGTCACTGAACATATCCAATACTCCTCTATTTGGAACTATTCCTAAGGAGATTGGCATTTTAAGCAAGCTTGTTTATCTCATGCTCGTATCTGATTATCTAACGGGTGAAATTCCGTTGGAGATGAGTAATCTTACTGAGATCAGGTTTATTGATTAATCATGATTTCTTTTACTGGTGAGCTCCTGGCGTGGTAATGGAGGGCATGACTAAGCTAGAGGCGTTCGATGTTTATAATAACAATTTCAGTGGGAAGCTGCCAGTGGGGTTTACTAAGCTGAAGCATTTGAAGACACTCTCACTGGGAGGTAATTTCTTCCATGGGGAAATCCCTGAGGAATACTCCGAGTTTTTAAAATTACAGACACTAGATTTGTCAGGAAACGAACTTTCAGGAAGGATTCCTGGGAGCTTGTCAAATATATTGACTCTTAGGGAGCTTCGGCTTGGATACTTTAATAGCTATGATGGCAGAATACCGCGAGATTTTGGTTCTTTTAAATCCTTGCAGCTTCTTGACACGGGTGGTTGCAATCTCACGGGTGAAATCCCGGAAAGCCTTGGGAGTCTAAAATCGTTACATTCTTTATTTCTTCAAAACAACAATATCAATGGTGAAATACCTCCAAGCCTGTCAGGATTAGTGAGTTTGGTACAGCTTGATTTCACCCACAATCAACTTACGGGTGGTATACCTGAATTTTTCAGAATTGAAGAATTTGAGATTACTGAATTTGTTTCGTAACCATCTGTCGGGTCCTCTCCCTCCTTTTATAGGAGCTCTCCGGAATCTCGAGATACAGTTATGGGAAAACAATTTCACGTCGTCACTTCCGGGGAACCTGGGCCGTAACGGCAAGCTACGAGTACTTGACGTCACGCAAAACCGCTTCACTGGAATGATTCCGCAAGATTTGTGCAAAGGAGGTAAATAATCTAGCTTTGTTATTTCAATTTCTTCCAAAAAAATTTGTAACCTAGCTTTGACATCACACATTACTCGTAAAATTTGGGGTTAAGGTGACTACTTCATAAAACATTTATTATTCAAATAGATATCTTTGACTATGTGATTTGCGAATAAGATATGATTGGGTCTTTGAAAGTTGTTATTATTATTTAACCATCTTATAACTGACATTCGAACAAAATTTGCAATAAATTTTCAACTTAGAGGCGTGAATTTCTAATATTTTTTAGAATGACATTATATCGTACTCCTACTCCTAAATTACATGTTTGTGACTTTCTGTGAGTCTGTGATCATATTTCTATATTATTAATGTAGTTAGACTATTTCTTGAAAATTAAATTTTTTATCTATATTGCAAAAGAAAGAGTTGGTGGATGTACATTGTTGGAAAAGTGGACTATAAGAGGGTTCAATATCGTTGTCATGTCAGTTTCTCTTTAGTTTTGTCAATAACATATATGGTGAAATTATATGCTCTTTAGTTTATAAGAGGTTATTATATTATAGGTGTAAACCGTGTAATTCGTTAGTCCCATTCCTTCGTCATAGAAAATATTCATTTAATTGGTACTAACGATTGACAAATCTTCGAAATGGAATTGCTTGATGTATTGAAAACACACATTGAAGTAGTATTGTTTTGTGATGGCTATCAGGGAATTTACAAGTATTAATTCTAATGGAAAACTCGTTCTTTGGGCCACTACCTGCTCAACTTGGCAGTTGCAAGTCATTAACAAAAATACGAATCAACGATAATTACTTCAACGGATCTATTCCCGTTGGCATCTTCAGTTTGCCGGAACTCTACATGCTTGATATCCCTAATAACAACTTCAGCGGCGAACTTCCTGCTGAAATGTATGGTCCCTCTCTTGAAGTTATTTCGATATCGAACAATAGCGTCACAGGTAATATACCTTCAGGGATAAGTGGTTCCGTTAATCTAAGAATCCTCTCCCTCGAATTAAATAACCTCATTGGTGAACTACCAAAGGAAATATTCAATTTGAAAAGTTTGTATAAGATTAACCTCGGTGGCAACAATCTTACTGGTGTCATTCCAGATTCCATTGGTAATTGTTCGGGTTTGATAACTCTAGATCTTAGCCGAAATAATATATATGGAGAAATTCCGAAAGGTTTTCAGAACTTGGCAAGCTTGAGCAACCTTAATCTCTCACGAAACAAACTGATGGGAGAGATTCCGAGCATATTAGGTCACATTAACAGCTTGACGACGTTAGATCTTTCATATAATAAATTGTCGGGTATAGTCCCCTCTGACGGACGACTACAAGAATTCAATGATGCGATATTTGCTGGAAACCCTAACCTTTCTTTACCACATACAGTTCATAGCCCACACAAATCTACAGATCACAAGCAACATTCAATCATCAAATCAAAACTCTTGATCATCCTAATCAGCACATTTGGTTTATCCACGTTATTGTTATTCTTCGGTGCATTAGTATCGATCATATGTATAAAAAATAAACGGGGCAATAGATCTGAAACATGGAAGCTTACCACATTTCAGAAGTTAGGTTTTGAAGTTGAAGACATTGTAGAGTGCTTGAAAGAAGAGAACGTGATTGGGAAAGGTGGTGCTGGAACTGTGTATCGTGCTTTGATGCCCAATGGTGTTGATGTTGCTATCAAGCGTCTATTTTTTTTTTTTTTTTTGTGTTTTTTTGGTTTGTTTGTGGTTTTTTTTTTAAAAAAAAAAAAAAAAAAACAACCCCCCACCCCCCACCCCCCACCCCACCCCCCCCCCCCCCCCCCCCCCCACCCCCCCACCGAAAAAAGTTTGTGTTGTGCTGTTTTAACTTGGTTTTTTTTGTGTTGTTGCATTTGGTTGTTTGTGTGTGGTGTGTGATTGTTGGTTGTTTTGGGTTTTCCACCGCCCCCCGCCCCCCCCCCCCCCCCCGCCCCCGCCCACCACCACCCCCCCCGCAGGCCAACCCCCCCCCGCCCGCCACCCCCCCCCCCCCCCCCCCCCCCCCCCCCCCCCCGCCCCCCCCACCGCCCCCACCCCCCCCCCCCCCCCCCCCCCAGCCCCCCCCCCCCCCACCCCCCCCCCCCGCCCCCCCCCCCCACCCCCCCCCCCCCCCACCCCCCCCCCCGTTGGACTTTGTGTGGTAATGTAGTTGTGATTTGTGTATGGCGTTAATGTGGTTGGCCATGGGTAGTGTGGGTTGAGGTTACTATCAAGCGTCTACATGGCCGAGACTATGGGTTTGATGCAGAGATTAAAACGTTAGGAAGATATAAGCACAGGAACATAGTGAGATTACTTGGATTCGTAACAAAAGGAGAAATCAATCTTCTAATTTACGAGTACATGTCTAATGGGAGTTTAGGTGACATTTTGCATGGACCAGGAGGGGAACATTTGCAATGGGAAGCAAGGTACAAAATAGCAGTGGAGGTGGCAAAGGGATTGTGTTACCTTCACCACGATTGCTCACCAATGATCGTACATCGAGATGTGAAATCGAATAACATACTCTTGGATTCTGACTTTGAGGCTCATGTTGCTGATTTTGGTCTGGCCAAGTTCTTGAGGCGCTCTGGTACTTCCGAGTACATGTCATGTATTGCTGGATCATTTGGGTATATTGCTCCAGGTAAATGTTTTTAATGCAAAACCTTACAATTCCTCTTTCATCTTTGATATAACATGCTCTAAAATTAGTCTTTTCCTAGGGGAGTTATTAATTACAGTAGTAAGTAGCATGGTTGGATTTAGTGGTTCAACACCCTTACCTTTGGAGACAGAGGTCAAGGGTTCAATCCTCACCCCATGCAAAGGCCGGAGGTCCTTTTCTATCATTTAGATAGAACCTGGAAGCAGCCTCTCTACCTTGGTAGAGGTAAGGTTGTCTATATCTCAACCTCCCCCATACAGCGTCAAGGTATTAGGACCCAAAACCCGTATAAAACGGCATTGGGTGTTACATAGTTATTAATTATAGTAGTACCAATTCCATACTTCCAAATCATTTCAACTCAATTAGTCTAGGAAGCTAGGAATACCCAAACTATATATGGGTTTTCACCAGCTATAAGTCCGCCTTAGATGTACACAAATTTGCTAAAGCCCGAAATATGTCGGTCACCCAAGCTCTGTCAAGGCCGTGCTATGCCTAAAACTCAAGTAGCCCGAAACCCAAACCCTAAGCTTGAAAGCCCAGCCTCTTTCAAAAAATACCCAGGTTTTTCCAGACAACTCTTTTTAGAAAGTGCTACATCAAAAGGCACATTCTGACCCTGCTTAGCCTATTTGGGCCTTAATTGGCGTATATATTCTCCAAAAGCCTGGCTAACAAGAACTATAGGTTGTGACCTGAATCGGGCTTTGTGCATCTCTAGTCAACCTATTGGTAAGATGTTCTATAGGTCTCTCATGGTCGAATCGTAGAAACTAGTAAGCATCCTAGGATGGTCTAAGAAAAATCAACGGCACAATTAATACTGGTCAAAACTTGTACATCAGAGTCAAAGTTCGCCTATATCAGAGAAATCTAAAGAAGGATCCCTCTCGTTATATAACAATTTATCAAATCAAATCACAAAGCACGCAACGGAAGATAAAACCTATGTAGTTAATTAATTAACCAAGATAGAAAACGTGTACCTTAAATTGATGAGAATAAATCAAGAAACTTTGTAAAAGTTTAAAATAAACTTCTCTACGATTGCACACACGACACGTGAATGCACGTATGCTAGTACTTGATCACGAACCGCAACGTTTGCTTTATCTCTTGATTTTGTCAAACAACTAAACCGAAAATCCCTTTGTTCTTGGGAGAGTTTCGGCCGAATTAGAAGAGAAGGAGGAAGGAGGAGAAGAGTAATGAGGCCTTTTTCTTTTTCCTTTTTATATCCAAAACCCTTTTCGTATTTTACATAGATTAGGATTCGTATTAGATATAAACTAGGATTAGTATATTAAGAAAAACAAATTAAATTAATGGATTAATATCCATCAATAAAACCGGCCCCTTCATTTCATAATTAGGAAACTTCTAGAATTTCCTAATTACAAATTAATCCTTCTTAACTAACGTCGTTAGCTAGTAACCGTTAGTTTTTAACGACCACTCGTTAATGAAATCGTGATCATATTAATTAAATACATTAATATATTAATTAATATTAAATACATTTGTGTCGAGACGTGTGACCCCGTAGGCTTAAATCATTTCCGGACATACGTTCATTTACGTGATCATATACTAACAGCTCCCACTTGAGCTCGTAATAAATGAAGGTAATAACATTGGTTAGCGTCTAGCAACACGCCAATGCTCCCAGAAATATTCAAGTATAGTTTCTTAAAGTATATTTAAATGGTTGAGGCATTTATTATCCCTTTGTTCAAATACCGTGTTAAACATGAATACGGATCAATGTCATTTCATGATTTAACGATTCTGTTTCTCATTCCATAACTAATTAGAGATTACCAAATATAATCGAGAACCATCTGGATTTATTTGGGCACGGCCATGCAAACATCTTAATTAGTCCTAATGAGGGCGCCAATGGTATCATTCTGCAACTATTAGTTGGAGGAACAAATCCTGTATTGACTACACGTGTCAGTCATCATACTTCACTACACTTTCTGAAAATAGCCCTTTATGTACTCCTTATTCAGGAGAGTTAGAACTATATCAAGTAAGTGCAATCCATACATGCTGACCTGCTTGTATCTCAAGTCAAAGGATCAATAAAGTAACCATTTACGAATTTCACTTAATGACGCTGATCCATAAAGTGATGATTCGTTAAGTGGGGTAGTCTGATATGCATCTCTATGGATATCATGTGAGTTTGGTAAGACCATCTTCAAATATTCCCAAAAATATTAACCAATCACTCAGATTTGTCTTAATTTAATTATATTCCCATATAATTAATCGACAATGGACAATTTAGAATATTTATTAAAATATTCAAGGATTAAACATGCAAATATAGGATACAATTAATATTAAATGAAATCAAACATATCAAGTACTTTATTTCATTATGAAAAATATAAATTGTTTAACATCCCTTATCCAAATACCGAAACAACAGATTTACATGAAATAACTAGCTAATTTAAGTCCTATGCCTTCGGCATGCCTTTCAAGCTTGGGCCTAGACAAAGCTTTTGTGAAAGGATCAGCTAAGTTAAAATCTGTGTGAACTTTGAGCAATTTGATTTCACCTAGTTCGATCCGTTCACGAACATAGTGATATCGTCTAGCATAATGTCTGGCACCTTTCTGAACTCCGGGTTCGTTGGCAATGATTAATGCACCAGTATTATCACAGTACATATCATTGGGTAAGTCACTTGAGGGGATCACGTCAAGCCCGCTAATGAACTTCCTTATCCAGACTGCTTCCATTGCGGCTTCTGAGGCGGCAATGTACTCAGACTCTGTTGCAGACATAGCAACTGTTTTTTGCTTGCTGCTTTTCCAATCCACATCACCTCCGTTAAGAACGAAGACGAATCCTGACTGAGACTTCGTGTCATCTCTATCAGTTTGAAATCCAGCATCACAGTATCCGGTCACTTTGAGCTCTAAGTCTGGATTTCCTCCATACACCAAAAACATATCTTTAGTAGCCCGTAGGTACTTCAGAATGCTCTTAACAGCAGTCCAGTGACTTTCACTTGGATTCTGTTGATATCGGCTAACGATGTTTTGCGCGAACGCCACATCGGGTCTAGTGCATCTAACCGCATACATAATAGATCCCACAGCCGAAGCATAAGGGACTCTTCGCATACGCTCCACCTCATTAGGTGTAGTAGCACCCTGTTTGACAGATAAACTAAGTCCTTCTTGCATAGGTGTAAACCCACGCTTAGAATTCTCCATCTTGAATCGTTTCAAGACCTTATCAATATAAGCACTTTGACTTAGTCCAATTAATCGCTTTGATCTATCTCGGTAGATCTTGATTCCAAGAAATGCCGCTTCTCCTAAATCTTTCATGGCAAAACACTTTCCAAGATGGGATTTAACATCTTGCAATATTGGAATGTGTTTTTCTATGATCAATATATAAGACAAGGAAAGTAACATTACTCCCACTAGCTTTGCGATATACACATGGCTCATCGGGATTTTGAACGAAACCAAACTTTTTGATTTCTTCATCAAACCTCTTGTTCCAACTTCTTGATGCTTGCTTTAGTCCATAAATGGACCTTTGAAGCTTGCATACTTTGTTGGGATGTTTTGGATCAATAAAACCTTCAGGTTGATCCATATAGACTTCTTCATCCAAGTAGCCATTTAAGAAGGCAGTCTTAACATCCATTTGCCATATCTCAAAGTCATAGTACGCAGCTATGGCTAAGAGAATCCTAATAGCTCTAATGTCCGCAACTGGAGAAAAGGTCTCATCATAGTCACACCGAAACGTTGAGTATAACCTTTCGCCACGAGACGAGCTTTATAGGTGTGTATATTTCCATCCATGTCCGTCTTCTTCTTGAAGATCCACTTACACCCAACAGTTTGAGCATTTGGTGGAAAATCAACCAAGCTCCAGACTTGATTGTCTTTCATGGATTTCATTTCCACCTTCGTAGCTTCAAGCCATTTTTCAGATTCCGGATCTGATAATGCAGCTTTGAAATTCGGAGGCTCATAGAGATCTCCTAAAACGTTTTCTTCTACCATCAGACCTAATCTGTCAGTAGGACGTCTTGTCTTTACGGACCTACGAAGTGGAATCGCTTCATCATCATCAACTTGAGGTTCATCACTTTGAACATTTCCCCCCCCCCAAGTTGATGATTGCTAGGAGCTTCAGAAGGTGACACATCTTCCTCTTGAGTCTCATCAAGTTCTACAACCCTCCCACTGTTCTCTGTTGACTTTCTTTTCAAAGAATTCATCATATCGAGCAACGCGAACAGTGTTTTTGACGGGATCATAGAAGTCGTAACCCATCGTTTCCTTAGGGTATCCGACAAAGATGCCCTTAGTAGTTCTGGGTTCAAGTTTGTCAGGCGTATCGCGCTTCACAAGTGCCTCACATCCCCAGACTCTTAAGTAAGACAGATTAGGAACATTTCCATGCCATAATTCATATGGTGTCTTGTCAACCTTCTTGGTTGGAACCATATTGAGAATGCATGCAACAATCTCTAGAGCATAATCCCAAAACGAAAATGGGAGAGTCGTAAGGCTCATCATAGATCTCACCATGTCTAGCAAGGTTCGATTTCTCCTTTCAGACACTCCATTATGTTGAGGAGTGTATGGAGGAGTAAGCTGTTGGACAATTCCACACGCTTTCAGATAATCCTTAAACTCTTGGCTTAAGTATTCACCACCTCGATCCGAACGAAGAATCTTGATGGTTTTGCCGAGTTGATTTTCTACTTCATTTTTAAACTCTTTGAATGTTTCAAACACTTCATGTTTATGTTTAAGCAAGTAAACATAACCATAACGACTGAAATCATCCGTAAAAGTTATGAAGTAGCTAGCTCCTTTTCTTGACACATGTCTAAATGGGCCGCAAACATCGGTATGAATGAGTCCAAGAAGATCTTTAGCCCTCTCCGGTTTATGCGAAAAAGGTTTTCTCGTCATTTTGCCGGAAACACATGACTCGCATTTATCAAATGATTCATCATTTAATTGTAAAATCCCTTCACGTTGAAGTCTTTCAATGCGTTTCTTGCCAACATGAGCAAGACGACAATGCCAAAGATAGGTAGAGTCCAAGTTAGGCTTGACTCTTTTGCTAACATTATACATTGAATTATTTGAATCACAACCACGCATATCAATTTCATAAATACCATCACAAGCAATAACATCAAATAATGAACATTATTTCGAGAAACTGAAATACCATAATCATTAAAAACATTAATGAATCCGTTGTCTTTCAACAAAGAAACTGAAATTATACCTCTAGTAATAGAAGGTGCATAATGACAATTGTCTAAAACAATAATTAAACCGGAAGGAAGAACTAAATGATATTCTCCAATAGCTTCAACAGGTGCTGGTAGACCATTGCCCACGAACAGCTGTAAAGCTCCGGGCTTCAGCTTCCTCCTTTTCCTAAGTGCCTGTAATTCATTACAGATATGAGTTCCACAGCCAGTGTCATAAACCCATGATTTACGCTTAGTAAAGGAAAATAATTCAATGGTGAAGATACCTGAAGTACTAGCAACGCTAGCTTGCTTCTTCTTCACATTCAACTCGGCAAGATACTTGGGACAGTTCCTCTTCCAGTGCCCTACTTCATTACAATGATGACAGGTCTGGTCTTTAGCCGGATGCTCTTTCTTAGCCGGAGGGGTTTTCTTTGGTTTAGGGGGAATAAGCAGCTTGCTTACCCTTGCCTTTACCATCAAACTTGCCTTTAGCTTGGTGCGATTTCTTAGCTTTCTGGATCCGACCCCCCTTAATCATAAGGACATTTGGGTCATTGGCCTTCTTTGGAATCGTCTTCTCATATTCAATGAGCATAGCATGAAGTTCATTGACGCTTTTTTTCATAGAGTGCATGGTATAGTTTTGCACAAAACCCTCATATTCCTTCGTAAGGGATTTGAGAATCATGCCAACTTTCACCTCTTTATGATAAGCGTACTCCATCGAATCCAATTTGTCAAAAATGCTCTTCATTTTGAGCACATGACTGCTAACCGATTTTCCAGATTCAAGTTTCATGTCATGAAGTTCCACGACTAAGTCGAACAGTTCCACTCCAGCTTGTTTTTCATACAAGGATTTAAGTTCTGTGATCATATCATACGGAGTGTAGAGTTCGAATTGTTTTTGAAGCTCGGGAGACATGCTCGCAAGCATCAAACAACAAACTTCATTGAATCTAGTGTACTGAATCCTATAATCAGCTTTTTCAGCTGCTGTGGATTCAGCACTTGGTTCGGTTGGCCATTGCCTTTCAATGACATCCATGCGTTTCTCAACTCTTAGAACAGATCTCAGTTGACGATACCAGTCATTGAAATTTGATACATTAAGCTTTTCTCTTTCAAACATTTGCCGAAAAGCATTGGTGTTTGTGGAAGGATTCATTGCCATCTACAAATAGATTAAGTTCAAAAATCAGTATTTTCGATAATAAATCCTTAAGAAATCAATTACCCAATGTTTATCAAATAAACAATTAATTTCATTAAGGCTAGGATCCAATTGACATACAATCATTTCATCAGTTGATCTGCTAGAAATGATTGTACTCAAAAGGTAAGTGACGAGCAGTAATTGCATTACATGTGCAATTCCTAGTAAGAATGGGACCTACAAATCACACTTGATTCATCAAGCGATTTGTAGTCATGTTTTGTCCCATCTTTTCCCACGGGTCAAGGTCTCACCGCTTAACTCGCTTTAAGTCGTCCAACCAAGAACGCGCAAATTTGTCCACCACTGTGTACCAGTGAGTGGGATTTGCCATGCAACTTCCATTTCACCACTGTGTACCAGTGAGTAAAACAACAGCCACAAGTGTCCTTTACGAGTTGGGTGGCAATGACTTAAGTTTATTGGGTCAATCAATTTGATGTGTGATCAAAAAGTTATGTTTGAAGATTCATGCATATCTTCTAAACATAATATGTTTATAAAACTCATTTTTATTGCCTTTAAATACAAAGAGCTCGGTAGCTCCATTTGAACGCACAAAGAAGCGCAAGGGCAAAGGTATGCGATAAACGCGATTTAAAAACCCGCCCTTTTAGGAGGCTAGCGCACTCCGACTTATACCTCTCTTAGAGTTTGTTCAAATGGGTGAGCCGGTGTATCTCTTGATTTTAGGGCACCAATTTTATAAACAAAATCATTATTTCAATGTAATTTAGTCAAGTTTAATTTTCGAAAAACAATTTTGCACACAATTTTCTTAAAGGCAAAATTAAACTTACTAAATTTACAACTTAACAATTAAGGTAATCAACCTAATTTTGGTCACTATGGTATAAGATTGGCTCCTTTTTCATATGGAAAGAGACCACATACATCAAGTTGCCTTGATTGCGTAAGCCAAAATTTCTATAACAAATTATCTACCATAAAAAAAGATGCTGATCTGGAAAATCCAGCAGCTTCACGACCAAATCTGGCCCTTATGAAGGCCGAACTGGGATTAGCACAAAACATAAAAGTTGTAGCCCTATGAGTCAAGCATCTACTGTAAAGATTTCAGCTTCCAACTCCTTACGGTTAATTAGTTATGATTTTTTAGTGAACTGGTGTCAAACAGAAACTTTCACAAAACATAATCACATTGTCACACAATTAATTATTCAATTATCTAGCATAATTAACCCTAATGATCAAGATTTCATATCAATATATCTAAGTAATAATCATGAATAATTTGCATGAAAAATTCATGATTTTTATTTCTATTTAACAATTAAATAATTAAAAGGTACATCATAAACGCATGCAATTATCATATAATAATGCTTAAAGATCAAAACTTGGAATTAGGGTTTAAAAAATTTTTTTTTTATTTATTTATTCCAGATCTGATTTCGAACTATACTATATATTAATACATAGATATTATTTTTATTTCATTTTTATTACAATTAAACCAATTAATTAATAAAATAATCAAAATAATTACATAAAAAATTCAAAAAATATGAAACCTTAACCCCCCTTCAAGTTTTGATTTTTAGGTAATTAAAAATCACATGGGTGGCTCGTGATACCACTGTTGGGTTATATAACAATTTATCAAATCAAATCACAAAGCACGCGGCGGAAGATAAAACCTATGTAGTTAATTAATTAACCAAGATAGAAAACGTGTACCTTAAATTGATGAGAATAAATCAAGAAACTTTGTAAAAGTTTAAAATAAACTTCTCTACGATTGCACACACGACACGTGAATGCACGTATGCTAGTACTTGATCACGAACCGCAACGTTTGCTTTATCTCTTGATTTTTGTCAAACAACTAAAACCGAAATCCTCTTTGTACTTGGGAACTTCGGCCGTGAATAAGAAGAGAAGGAGGAAGAAGAGGTAATGAGGGCTTTTTCTTTTTATTTATATCCAAAACCCTTTTCGTATTTGACATAGATTAGGATTCGTATTAGATATAAACTAGGATTAGTATATAAGAAAAACAAATTAAATTAATGGATTTAAAACCATTAACAAAACCGGCCCCCTTTAATTTATAATTAGGAAATCTCTAGAATATCCTAATTACAAATTAAGTCCTCGTTTAACTAACGTCGTTAGCTAGTAACCATTAGTTTTTAACGACCATTCGTTAATTGAAATCGTGATCATATTAATTAAATACATTAAATATATTAATTAATATATTTGTATCGAGACGTGTGACCCCGTAGGCTTAAATCATTTTCGGACATACGTCATTTTTATCAGAGAAATCTAAAGAAGGATCCCTCTCCGTTTACTTTTATACCTAATTATATATGAATGTTATAAACATTTTGATCATGTATTGTTAAATCAACTTTAATAGTCGTTGCTTCTATCTATTCATTCTTTGTCTGATTGTACACGGTGTTTCGTGAAGTACATTGTTCATTAATAGTGGTTACCTTGTCATTGAAAAAAACTTTATTAAGTGTGTGTTTTATTGGTTTAAAAGTTAGTATGTCTTTGTGCTTATTTCAGAGTACGTACACACCTTAAAGGTAGATGAAAAAAGTGATGTCTACAGTTTTGGAGTTGTGCTTCTTGTACTGATATCAGGTAAAAAAGCAGTGGGGGAGTTTGGTGATGGGGTGGAGATTGTTAAATGGGTTAGAGATACGATTTCAAAGAACCCTCACCCAACAGATTCTTCGGTCGTGTTGTCTTTATTGGATTCGAGGCTCAGTGGTTACAATCTCTCAAGTGTGGCAGATGTGTTAAAGATCTCGATGATGTGCGTGAGATACGAGAGCACAACTAGGCCTAGCATGAGGGAAGTCGTTTACATGTTAACAAATAATCCTCCACTCGAGGCCACACTTGTTGCATAAACATGCTTAGTTTGTAAGCAAGTACTTTCGGAAACGCCAACTTATAGTTGTATTATCTCTCTATTCTCTCTCTATATATAAGAGTATATCTTTAAGTCAAGTGTGGTAGTCTTCTAGCATTGTCATAAAGGATAATAATTCCTCATCTTTTCTTTGTACGTGGTATTATTATGTACGGTTCTTACTCATCTCTTTCATTGAATTCAACTTTTTACTAAAATATGGTGTGAAGAAGATACAAATATACCGTATGATATGTGTTTACTTTTTTTTGTTAGATTCAAATATACGAGTACTATTGTGAGTTTGTGTTAAAAATCATAATAACAACAACTTCTTCTAATATTGAATCTCAATTCAATAATAAACACACAAAATCTCCAGAATAATCAAACTTATCAATCCACACCAGCTAATCTGTTGTGGATCTATTATCTATTTGATAATAGTTCTATTACAATCAAATTACCTAGACAAGAAAAGATCGATCGAATAATAGAGATACAGAGAAAATATATACGAATATATGAATATGTATATGAATGTGTGTGTATAATTTCTTAACCCTAAAATTGGGTTAATGTCTCTTTATATACTCAAGCACTTTTCCCTTATAGCATTCTGCACCTCCAACTTTCCAGCTTGTCATTTTTAGTCCAAACTTCAACAACCTGCATAACAAGAAACTAAACACACAAGTTTAGTCCCTAAACTTTGTGTAACCAGGTTAAGACTATAAAACCATACAATTTTAACACCCCCCTTTAGTCTTAACCTGGAACATATCAAACAGCTTAAGTTTAGAACACAAGTAGTTATGTTGTTTTGTATCCAGTGCTTTTGTAAGTACATCTGCAATTTGATTTGCAGAGCTTATTTTCTGAGTAGTAATGACACCTTTTAAAATCTTTTCTCTTACAAAATGCAAATCAATCTCAAGGTGTTTTGTTCTTTCATGGAACACTGGATTAGCAGCAATCTTAATTGCTGCATCATTGTCACAGAATACAGAAACTGGACTCAAATTATCACACCTTAAGTCCTTTAGAATTTTTAAAATCCAAATCATTTCAAAAGTAACTAAAGCAAGAGCTCTATACTCTGCTTCAGCAGAAGATTTTGAAATTGTATTCTGTTTTTTACTTTTCCAAGAAACTAAAGAACCACAAAAGAACACACAAAAACCTGAGACACATTTCCTACTTACAACACATCTAGCCCAGTCTGCATCTACATATGCATTAACAGAAAGAGGTTGAGACTTAGAGATCAAGATACCTCTACCTGCAGTACCTTTAAGATACCTTAAAAGTTTCAATGCAACCTGCAAATGAGACTTTAAAGTTGAATGCATAAACTGACTCAAGCAGTGTACTGTGTAAGAAATGTCAGGTCTAGTGGTAGTTAAGTAAATAAGTTTACCAATTAGTTTTTGGTATTCAGTTATATTGGTCAACAAACCATCCTTTTCAGAAGGAGAAACAGTCAAAGCAACATTATGTTGCATAGGAGTATTAAGAGGCTTACTAGCAAGCAAACCATAATCAGATATCAAATCAAGACAATATTTTCTTTGAGAAAGAACAAGTCCATCTGAAGTATCAAGTATCTCAATACCTAAAAAATACTTCAATTTTCCAAGATCTTTAATCATGAACTTTGATTTTAGAAAGCCTTTAAATCTGTTAATTTCATCAAGATTGTTACCAGTGATAATAATATCATCAACATAGACCAAGATAGCAATAAACAATCCATCAACAGACTTAGTATACAAGGAATAGTCACTAAGACTTTGAACAAAGCCATTTTCAAGTAAAGCACTAGTTAACTTTGCATTCCATTGTCTAGGTGCCTGCTTAAGACCATATAAGGACTTATTAAGTTTGCAAACTCTTTTGTCAGAAGCAGAAAAATAGCCAGGAGGAAGATCCATATAAACATCTTCAACTAAATCACCATATAAATGCTTATTCCCACTCAAGTTGAAACAGATTCCAGTTATTTTGAACAGCTAATGTAATTAAACACCTAACTGTAACAATTCTCTACAGGTGAAAAAGTTTCTTCATAATCAACTCCAGCTTTCTGATTATACCCTTTAGCTATAAGTCTAGCTTTATATCTCTCTATCTCACCAGTAGATTTATACTTAATTTTATAAACCCACTTACACCCTATAGGTTTTCTATTAGCAGGTAATTCAACCAAATCCCAAGTTTGATTTCTATATAATGCTTCCATCTCTTTATTCATAGCCTCATTCCAACATTCATGTTTAGAAGCCTCAAAGAAAGAATTAGGCTCAACACTCTTATTAAGTTGTGAAATAAAACATAAATTTTCAGAAGAAAGCATAGAATAACTCATATATTTTCCAAACCATACTTCACTTTCTTATTAGCCAGTGAATTACCAACAACAAAATCATGATACTTTCTAGGAAAAACAGAAGTCCTATTATACCTTCTCAAATCAAAATCATTTTCATTTTCATTATCATTAACAAATTCTTGTTGAGGTAATTCTTCACCCTCAGAATCATTCTGAACAAATAGGGGGAATTTGTTAGGCCCAGATTTACTGGACCCACTCCAGACTTTAAGACTGAAGCGTCACTGAAGATTTGTCCAGAAATAATAGAAGACCGGTGAGCTGTTTACTTGTACATGAATCTGGATTCCACCAGATTAGCTCACTGGACTTCACTCCAGTCAAGATCGTTTCTACTGAAGACATTCTCACTAAAGTCAAAGACTGAAGTTTGAAGAAGAAGACTGACAAGCAGTGGAGCCCACTGACAGTCTTACCAGATCTCCTGACTGGAGCTTTGTCAGTGTTCTAGACCTTACAAGTCTGAACACTGATTACGAGGAATTGACTTTTGCCTTTACACACTTTTACACGGATAATCCATTTGTCTATTGATAAAAGTACAATACGTGTGTAAAGGTGGTTGGTTAAAAGGACGACAAGTCACATCAATATGACTTTATCCTTGTACTTTAACCAATGCATTTAAGGAATAAAAGTTGTTTCCTTAAATGCATGCAACCATATTTGTACGGTATAATAAATTCACTGTTGAATTTATTTGCCTATAAATACCAAGTCACATACCTCGTACAAATTACTTTTTGCAATTTGGTGAACTTGCTAAAATACTCTCGATCATAAATAGTTATACTTCACAACTTTAAGTATATCGATCCAAGGAGATTATTTAGCAAGTATAGATCACTTGTAATTCAAAGATTGTTTAGATAGTTACATACTTGTAATATCTAGGTTCCGCAACAATCTTGTATTTTGTTTATCATCAATAAAGAAAATACACTTGAAAAATTACATTTGTGTTCGACCGATCAAAAATATAAACTAAATACCTATAATTAGTACGGGTAAGTCGAGTATCGTTTCCACAGGGAATCATGGGAAAGTGTTAAACAATTTCAAAAGTTAATTAATCTAGGCATAAACTTAAAACCGATTGATTGATTGATTGATTAACAACTAAAATTGCTTGTGAAATTAACAATATAATTCAATTAAATAAAAGGGATCATTCTCATGCTTCAAATTATGTTTTCAAATATGTAACCTAACTTATATTCATTGGAAATCACATAGACATGATTCGTTATAACGTTTGGATTGAATGAACTTAAGAACTAAATTAATCGGTTGTGATGATTCACGATAACGAAAAACCGGGGAATTGACACAACTAGACTTCTAATTCATTGAAGTAAAACTACAAGTTCATGAGAGATTAATTCAATAATCAATGATTACTTAACAATAAATTAAACCAAAAGATAGATGGAAATCATTCAAGGTTAAAAACATGTAATCATTCATTCAAATCCAAACAACATTAGATGCAAAACACAATTAAGAATTAAACATCTAATCCAACATGAATATGAGAAAGGTTGAACATAAATGGCTTACATAATTGTTCACATGAGAATGATCAAAAGAAAACCTAGCCTATCATCTTCATCAATGATTCTTCAATGTTGGCTATGATCTCCATGAAAATATGATATGATAGTGATATTGGGGTGTTGAGAGGATGAAAAACTGCTCCAAGTATGTGAAATATGTGTTGGATAACTTCCCAAGTCGTGAGTGAAAGTTATATAAACTGAAAATTAATAAAACCCCTTAAATTCGGAATTTTGTGCAGATAGGGCCGTCCCAGACTGTCACCTGGGCGTCCCAGACTGTGCCCCAGAAATGGCGATTTTCCAGATTTTTGCCTTTGACTTTTCTTGACTCGTTTCTTCATCCAATTAGTTCCATTTAATCACCTAAGGCCTGAAATCACTCAACAAACATAAAAACGCCCTAATCTTTTATTAACAAGCACAACAAGTGTCGTTTTTATCCATTAAGATTATGCAAATTAGGCGTTCATCACATTCCCCAACTTAACTCTTTTTCGTCCCGAAAAAGACATTCAGCATGTGACAAGTCAATTTACAATCCTATAATACTTCCTATCACCAAAGAAACACCATATAGGAGTTATATCAATTATACATGTTTGTAAAACTCAACCCTCAAGCAATCTTCAAAGTACACTTGGGCGAAACTAAGCAATGCAAACCAAATCACATAACACAATCAACTCATAAGACTTACAACTATCAAAAGATTTACGACTAGCAAATAGAAATATATAAATGTGCAATTAAACCTAATAAACCTCAAGTTTGCCACAATACATGCATCACACTCTCACAATGTGCACTCCCTCGGTTCATATTTGAGTGAATTAGCAAAAGATGTGCTAATATGTATATATGAAGCTCACAACCTATTATTGCACACTAAAAGTCATAGGCTAGTACACAAATCGAACCAAGACCTCATAACACCAAATTATCACTTCGGCATTCATACAAGATTGATGGAAACAATGGAATGAAATACGGTAATGATTCTCATTTGGGTGATTTACTAGAATGATTTTGGGAACATTTCATTTGGTTCTTTTTGATCAACTTACATGGATAATTGAATTGATTTTCACTTATGACCATATACTTTGACTTTTCAACCGGATATTGCAATTTGACTTTGACTTTGTTCTTTCTTTCGATTCATCATCATAAACAACACAACTTTGAACACTTAACGGATTTCATGACGAGTTGAGGTGGAATATGGATTGAATTGTATGATTGTTTTATCATTTTAAGCACATAATCCGGGTTAGAGGTCTCGACACGGTAAGTGCACTAGTTCTAACCTAATGTACAATAATGGTTCACACAATATGATCATCATGAGAATTCAAGCTACGCTAACAATCTAATTGAATCATTGACGAGGCTCTTTCTCTCATTAAATTGAAGGATATAACGGATATATAAGTGTGATACATGCATTGCGACTCACAATTGGCATATTACCCTTATTTGCACATTTCTATGTTTTTACTTGCTAGCAACTCTATCAAGACGCTCATAAGTCAACCATGTCATGCAATCTAATCTACACTACCTAGCCCCACTTACATGTACAAATCCAATCACCAGAAAATCTCCTTTTACAAACATGTATAGCTAATATAACTCGAATATTTTGTCCCTAAGGGTCAATTTCATTACAAGAAAGTAAATTAACATCTAAATTAAAAACATAAATGAAATTAACTAAAAATTGAAATCTACCTACGAATTGAAAATGCAAAAACATAAAACAAACACACAGAACACATAGTCACACATGAGGAATAGAAACATAAATGGAAGGTACCGATCACTAGCGTGGACCCTGCGGTCTAAAGATCGACTCCATCATGCTCTGGTACAAAGAACGGCCAATAAATGGTTCAGGGGCAGCAGTAGAAGAAGAAGCTGCAGAAGATGACGCTGGGGGATCACTCGGACCAGTCTCCATCCGACCCACACAAGACTGCCGTGGGAACCACTCAGAATCGTGGCTCTGAGGATAATGAGGATGCTTCTCCTCCTCATCATAAAGTCCCATGGTCCGGAAGTCATAAACTGGAGGAGTCTCAATAAAAGGAAGTCCTGCAGTGTGATCCTCGTGATGACGAACAGCTTCAGTATATTGGAATCTCCTCCTGATTTCCAACTCATGAGCATATGCCATTGCCCGCTCATAATTTCTCTGTTCCTGTCGCCTAACTCTTGCTTCTTCAGCCTGTTGAGCAGTCAAATCCCACATATGCCTCTCAAAAGAAGTCCATCGATGATAGTCACTAGGCCGCTCAATCCCAACACTCGGCCTATTTCTTCCTATTCTAGCATCTAACAAACCATCACCTATCCTTGGTGGCTCCTCTTCCTCATTACCCTCATTAACATCACTAGGCTCACCCTGTTCATCACCACCCACTAGCTCCAAAGGCTCCAGTTGAGCCATAACCTCCTCCAAAGTGAACCCCTCCTTAGGAGCTATCAAACGCCCCTTTGACTTCAAATCCTTCAGAACCCTACATTGGTGTCTATCCTCCAAAGTCCACTCAGTTCCATTCAACAACTTCTTCATGGTGACAACAATCTGACCAACCTTAACTGTGGGTGAATCAATTGTAGCAGCTTTATGAATCAAGATGAGGCGAGAAATGAGCCTCAGATAGGGAATGATCAGTTTTATCTTCTTGTTACGGCTCTCCCAAATGTTTGTCATGATGATATGTCTAAGTGACAATGCCAACCTGCCCGTTACTAATGCATACAACACTACCACTTCTTGTAACCTCATTGAAACCTTGTCACTACTTCTAGGACAAATATTCCAACTAATAATATTCATGATCAAACGGGGTAACGGTTTCAACCTAGCACGACTTAACTTAATGTTTAAGTTCAAAGCATCTCGAGGATAGGTGAACAACTCGGCTATCATCTCTACCAAATTCATATCCGGATCTACCCCATTCAACACATCATCAGACACATAATCAAATGGCTTTTTCGACTTAGCACCTAAATCAAACTTCATTATTTTATCCAAAGTTTCAAAAGACATTGTTACATCTTTACCATCCACTTTACCGACTAACTTAGTGGTCTCGGGAGGTTTCTTACCGGCAACTTTTTTCAATGTACCCAACCATTCAATAATACCTTCTAAGTTTACTTCAAGCTCATCATTATTATTCCACAATAAAGCGTTTTTCCAACCCATATCTTCAAAAGCCTCAATAAACCCAAAACCCCTAAAATCTTTCAACACAACTTTCCTTTCACCCAACAATTGTTTTTTCATGTTTTCTGCAGTCCCCATTTTATCTCTAAACAATTCATATTGCCATTTACGAGGTAAAGAGGATAAGGGCTTACTACATGGCCATTCGGGCTTTTCTTCTTGTTCAACCTCCATTGTTTCTTCTTGAGATGTTCTTTCATCTTCTTCGTCATCTTGAAGAATCATCTTTCTTTTTTTCTTGCTCGGTTGATTTGAAGAAGATGGCTCGGTTGATTTAGCCAAGGTTTTCATCAATGGTCCTGCTTTTTTCTTCATCCTATCAACAAAATTAATCACAAAGCAACAAACTTTATCAATAGTTAGTAATTAAAATCAAAAGCAAGAAAAATTAATAAAAACCCGTTTTTAAACTCACTTAAATCGAAAATTCTAGGCTGAAATCAAGAAAACAAAGACAAGGGTTTTGTAGCTCTCGAAAAATTATGCGATTTAGCCTCAAGAATTGTTTGATTTGGTTGAGAATTGAAGAAGATATGGTGATTTGAAGATCTAGGGTTTTAAGAAAATTAATTGGGGAAGAAAAGAAAAAGAGAGGGAGATCGACCGAAAAAGAGAAAGTGAATTGGATCGGTTTGTATTTGGCTGCAATTAAAGGTTTTTTTTTTTTTAGAATTTAAATTAAAATGACATAATAATAATAATAAAAAAAAAATCTGAGATCCGACCCATATGCAAGACGACCCGACCCAGCTCCCTACACGATGTGCCAGACTCGCCGACCGTCACACACGCTGCCAGCCACCGTCCCAGACGGTGTCCTAGAAACACATGTATTAGCGTTTTGACCGCCGTAAAGCAGAAGCTAGAGGCGTGTGGCTGCCGTCTGACATTTTAGAACAAACTAGAGGGGCGTCCAAGACGGTGGTGGGCCGTCCCAGACGGTCACCCCTTTTTTTCGCCTTACCGTGTTGCACGCCTGATGCCACCGTCCCAGACGGTGGCCTGGAAATTGGTGTTTGGGCGTTTATATGGCTGTAATACAGGAGTTTGACCCGTCTGGAAGTCGTGCCTCGTTTTGTAACAATCCAGAAGACCGTCCCAGACGCTTGTTAACCGTCTGACACGCTGACTTTGACTTTTTTATTTTTATTTTTAAGTACAGCCACCACTCAACTTTAAGTCACAAAACCAAATTTTGTTTTAAACATAAGACCAAATAAAACAACTAATAAAACCAACTTGAATAAAAAAAAAAACTTGATTTTAAAACAAAATTGGAATTATATAAAAATGAACTCCCTTCCCCAACTTAGAGGTACATTGTCCTCAATGTACACGCCCAAATTAGAGATAAGTTAATCGGCTCAATTAATTGCAAAAGGCGCTCTCTTTCTCACCCAAACTGACCTTCCCCAACTTAATTCTCAAACATAGGTGCCGAGAATGATCCAACTTGTGTAACTATGCAACAAAATACTAAAACAACTAAATAAAAATGCACGAAAGTGAAAACATACCGAAAATGAAGCTAGAAAACAACAAACGACGGGTTGCCTCCCGTTTAGCGCTAAGTTTATTGTCCTCAGCCCGACATTACCTCAAATGATTCAAGCAACCTCATAAGATGGTGGACTTGAGATGAAGTTCACCATTTCTTTTGTAGCTCCATTTATGTCGGTTGCATCCAAATACGGCTTCAAACGGTGTCCATTGACCATTTGCTTCACTCCATCCTTCGGATCTTCAATCTCAATTTCTCCAAACTTTCCAACTCTTGTAATAACATATGGACCCATCCACTTGCTTTTGACTTTTTCCGGAAAGAATTTGAGTCTTGAATTGTAAAGCCAAACTTTTTGGCCAACTTCGAACACCTTCTTCTTCAATTTGGCATCATGAACCGCTTTCATCTTGTCTTTGTAAGTGATACGCATCTTGTAAGTCCCAACTCTTGATGGTACTACTGAAGACACCTCTATGTGATGGTGGAGTTACTTTGCAATATATGCACTGAACTGGAGACGACCAGTTGCAGTGTGTATATACCAAGTTCTAGATAGATTACTTATATAAAGACAATAAGTAAAGAACAATGCAATAATATAAATAACTTGTAAACAATCTTGATGAGACAATATGTATTTTTCAATGTGTAATTTATTTATTGATATAAACAAATTACAAGGTTGATGCGGAACCAAGATAATACACGAATGTAAATATCCTAACAACCTATGAAATACAATTGATCTATACTCGGGATTTCTCAAGACAATCGAAACACTTAAAGTGTGAAATGTTCCTTTTAGCGATTGAGAGAATATTGCACAAGTTCACCAAGAATATTGCAGGTTTGCAAAGTGTGAAGTTTTCTCACGTTGTGATTTCACTTGTTATTCTTGTTGTGCAATGACTTGTATTTATAGGCAAAGTTAACATTGGGATGTTAACTTTAGCCGTACAAATGTGGTTGAGAGCATTTAAGGAATAGCATTTAATTCCTTGAAGTACTTTGTAAAGTTGTACGTGAAAGCAACTTTACTTAACCACCTTCATGTACCTTTTATATTTAAATAATAAGACAAGGCTTATTATCCGGGTAAAGGTACACAAAGCATATAAGTCAATTCCTCGTAATCAGTGTAAAACTTTGTAAGGGCTTTCCACTGATGGTCTCCAGTTTATAACTGACTAGAATGTCAACTGGGCTTCGCTGCCATTGCCATTCTCTATCTTCCATTTGTTGTCTTCGACTTCAACTGGAATGCTTCTTCAACCTGGTCAGTTCTCAACTGGAGGAAGTCTTCAGTTGCGTTAACTGTACGGTGCAACTGGACTTCAATATATTTCTCGACAAATCTTCTTGGTCACCAGTTTCACTAGTCTCCAGCTGCAACTGGTGACTGGTCAGTGTGAACTGGTGACTGGCCAGTTCCAGGTGAACTGGTCCTAACATTCATATGCTTCATTTCTCAACTCTTCAAGCTCACAAATCTGCAATTTTCTTTCCTTACCTGCATTCTCATAGTCCATGTTAACAGATTTGACGGCCCATAGGGCCCTATGTGCCAATTCAACCGGGAGATGACATCCTTTCCCATAAACCAACCGATATGGTGTGGTTCCAATAGGCGTTTTGAAAGCGGTACGGTAGGCCCATAAAGCATCATTGAGTTTGGTAGACCAATCTTTTCTATCGGGCCTAACCGTCTTTTGCAAAATTTCTTTGATTTGCCTATTGGAAACCTCAACTTGACCACTCGTTTGTGGGTGGTAAGGAGTAGCAATTCGGTGGTTTATGCCATACCGTTTGAGAAGTTTTCCAAATTGAAAGTTTTTGAAATGAGACCCCCCATCACTTATGATCACTCGAGGAATTCCAAATCTTGAAAATATGTTACTTTGACAAACTTACAAACAACGGTATGGTCATTGGTCCGGGTAGCAATTGCCTCCACCCATTTGGACACATAGTCAACGGCAACAAGAATGTAGTAATTACCAAAGGAATTAGGGAATGGACCCATAAAATCGATGCCCCAAACATCAAAGATGTTAACAACCAAGATAGGTTGCATGGGCATCTCATTCCTCTTGGAAATATTGCCTATTTGTTGACATCTCACACAATTTTTAACAAATTCAGCGGCATCCTTAAAAATACTAGGCCAAAAGAGACCACAATTAAGAACTTTGTAACCTGTCTTTTGCCCGCTGAAATGACCTCCACATGCATAAGAATGTGCATGGGTCAACACTTCCTGAATTTCCTCCTCCGGTACACACCTTCTAATCAACTGATCCGCACCAACTTTGAACAAATCCGGCTCATCCCAAATGTATTGCTTCACTTGAGCCATGAATTGTTGCTTCTTTCTCTTAGTCCAATGTTCCGGTACCTTACTGCAGACAAGAAATTCACAAAATTTGCATACCATGGAACAATAGAAACGGTTAGTAAATATTCATCCGGAAATGTCTCATTGATCTCCTTGGTTGAATCATCATCCATAACTTGAATTCTTGACAAGTGGTCCGCCACCACGTTCTCACTTCCCTTCTTATCTCGGATTTCCAAATCAAACTCTTGTAGCAATAACACCCATCTAATTAGCCTTGGTTTAGCATCTTTCTTCTCCATCAAATGCTTGACCGCGCTATGATCTGTGTACACTATAACTTTGCTACCACAAATGTAAGAACGAAACTTGTCAAGAGCATAAACAACCGCAAGCAGTTCCTTTTCGGTGGTGGTATAATTCAATTGGGCATCCGATAAAGTCTTGCTTGCATAATAAATCACAACGGGTTTCTTGTCCACCCATTGTCCCAAAACAGCCCCAATGGCAAAGTCACTTGCATCACACATGATTTCAAATGGCATGGACCAATTAGGTGATTGCAAAATGGGGGCTTCAACCAATTTTTCTTTCAAAGTTTCAAAAGCTTTTAAACACTCATCATTGAAATACAAAGGTACATCTTTTAGTAACAAATTACACAAAGATTTTGTTATGACACTAAATCACTTGATGAACCTTCAATAAAACCCGGCGTGTCCAAGAAAAGAACGGAAACCCTTGACATTGGTTGGAGGGGGTAAAGTAGAAATCACTTTGATTTTGGCCCGGTCAACTTCCATGCCTTTATTTGAAATCACATGACCCAAAACTGTCCCCTCTTGAACCATAAAGTGGCTCTTTTCCCAACTTAAAACCAAATTTGTCTCAACACATCTTTTCAAAACTTTAGTTAGCTCATTAAGACAATTATCAAAGGTTTGGCCAAAAATTGAAAAATCATCCATGAATTTCTAGGGAATCACCGACCATATCCGAGAAGATACTCATCATACACCTTTGGAAGGTGGCGGGAGCATTACATAACCCGAATGGCATTCGCCTAAAGGCAAAAGTTCCATAGGGACATGTAAAAGTGGTCTTTTGTTGGTCATCGGGATGAATAGCAATTTGATTATAACCTGAATAACCATCTAGAAAACAATAAAACTTCTGACCTGCAAGTTTTTCGATGATTTGATCAATGAATGGCAATGGGAAATGATCTTTTGAAGTAGCGGTGTTCAACTTTCGGTAGTCAATGCATACCCTCCACCCGGTGATGGGTCGGGTTGCAATTTGTTCACCACTATCTCCTTTCACCACTTGAATTCCAGCTTTCTTAGGTACTGTTTGTGTTGGACTTACCCATGTACTATCCGAAATTGGGTAAATAATTCCAGCATCCAACCACTTAAGTACCTCTTTCTTCACCACTTCACGCATATGAGGATTCAACCTTCTTTGAGCATCACGTGAAGGTTTTGCTTCAGCATCGGTGATGATTTTGCATCACAATTGATGGACTAATGCCTTTCAAATCGGCAATTGTCCACCCAATGGCCGCCTTATACTCCTTGAGCACTTTTAACAAAGCCCTTTCTTGAACTTCTTCCAAATTTGATGCAATGATCACCGGCAAAGTCTTTTCACCTCCCAAAAATGCATACTTCAAATGAGATGGGAGCTCTTTCAACTCAACTTGTGGTGGACTTTCAATGGATGGCTTGAGATGGGTGTCAATATGATCCGGTAGACTTTCCACTAAATGAGTCCATGGTGGTCTACCTTCTTGAATGGCCATGATTTCCCAATCTTTCTCCTCCTTCTTCAATGTTTCACTATGCTCCAAGATTAACCTGTCAACCAAAGCACAATTCTCCCGTGTGTCTTCCTCATTTTCATGAGGAATGCACTCATCAATGACGTCCGCCATAAAGCATTCGTCACTAACTACGGGGTTAGGAACACTAGCAAAAACATTTAATCTCAATTTACGGTTGCCAAAAGTCATTTCAACCGTACCCCTCCTACAATCAATTAGTGCATTAGCGGTGGCCAAAAAGGGTCTACCCATGATGACATTGGGCTGCCTAACATTACCGCTTGATGCATAATCGAGTACCAAAAAGTCTACGGGGTAATAGAAGTCCTCCACTTTCACAATAACATCTTGGACAATTCCTAGGAAGTTTAAGGACAAATCAGCCATCACCAAGGTGGTGTCGACTTTTTCCAACGGTCCAAAGTCATATTGGTCATACAAACTTCCCGGAAGAATGCTCACACCCGCCCCCATATCCAAAAGTGCCTTATTCATTTTAAAATCACCAACTTGAATTATAGTTAAAGGCGCTCCCGAATCTTGGAGTTTAGGTGGGAGTATACCCATCACAACGGCACTAACTTCCTCGGTCAAAACAACTTTCTTGAGAAGTTTATGGTGCCGTTTTTGGGTACACAACTCCTTAAGATATTTAGCATAAGCCGGAACTTGCTTGATTATGTCAATAAGAGGTATATTGATTTTGACTTATTTGAAAAGTTCCCATATTTCTTCCTCATAGGGACCTCTTTTCTTAAGTGTAGGTCTAAGTTTTGGATTAATTAAAGCCAAAGGAAAAGGAATGGTATTACCCTCCATATCCTTTCCTTGTTTTTCAGAAAATTTTTCATTAGACCTATTGTTTTCTACCTCTTTAAAAGACACTTTTTTAGTTGATTTAGGTAGAACAAATTCCGGTTCATGCTCACTATCTTCATTTTCATCAACATCCTCCACCACACCATCAACAAGTGATGATGGAGGCACAACATTATTATCATAAACTTTACCACTACGAAGAAGACTTACATTGTTGATTTCCACATTCTTGACATTCTTTGAGTTGCCACTTTGATGTTGTGGATTGACTTTTGTATCACTTGGTAGCTTCCCCGGATTCTTTCTCAATGCCGCCACATCCTCCACTAATTGACCGACTTGCTTTTGCAAACTCTCAACCGTTTTATCCCGAATTTCATTTTTCCTATCCATCTCTTTCAAGTACTCCATGATTTCCCCGGTTGACACCTCATTACTTCCCGAAGGTCCACCTTGGTTATTACCTTGTTGATAATTCCTTGGGTAGCCTCTATTGAATCCTCCCTGATTTTGGCCACCTTGGTAATTCCCTTGGTTGTAATTTCGGCCTTGGAATGGTTGAGATGGTGCTCCACCGGTTTGGTTGTTGCCTTGAAAGTTCGGGTTGAGTTGGTTTGAAGAATTCCCATATCTAAGATTGGGATGGTTTCTCATTCCCGGATGATAAGTGTTGGAGTTCATGTCAAATGGCCTCTTTTCTCCATACACTTGATTCACCTCTTCAACTTGTTCCGGGATCAATGGACATTGCAAAGCCGTATGTCCAAGCTCATCACAACTCTCACAAATCGGATATTCTTGAGAAACTTGAGCAACACCCCGATTTTCAGCTTTCCCCAACTTGGCAAATTTTCGTTCCAATGCTTCAAGTCGATCTTTGGTGGCTTGATCACTTGTTGATGATGAGAAGCTATTCGATGTCTTGCTCTCCTATTCGATTGTGCTTGTCTTTTCGAATTCACACTCATTTTCTCCAAGAATTCCCAATCAACATCTTCGGGATTTGTCAAGAAAGTTCCATTGCTAATTGAATTCACATCTCTTTTCTCTTCCGGTAACAAACCATCATAAAAAGCCGTGATCAATTCCCATTTAGCAATTCCATGATGAGGACATGTTCTCAACAACTCATTAAACCTCTTGAAAGCTTCATAGAATGTTTCACCCGATTGTTGCTGAAAAGTTCTTATGGAATTTCTTGCATCACTAGTCTTTTGCATGGTGTAATACTCATCCAAAAATTGTTGTTGCATTTCAGCCCATGTAAAGATGCTACCCGATGGCAATGCTAAGAACCATTGCTTAGCTTTATCCTTCAAAGTGAACTGAAACAAGACTAGTTTGACTTCATCCGGTGAAAATCCTTTCCCTCCAATAGTTCCACAAATCGCCTCAAACTCCGACAAGTGCAAATAAGGCTCCTCTGATGCTTTCCCATAGAAGTTGGCAAAATGCTCAAACATTGAGGTCTAACCTCAAATGCTCTACCTCTCAAAACCGGTGGAACTATAGGTGAAACATTAACGGCTATGGCGGGTCGAAAATGACTATCAACTCCTTGTGGTGGAGGTTGATAGTTCATATTTGGCATGACTCGGTTATGTGGTTGGTAAATTGGGTGGTTTCCACGACGGTATTGACGTAGTGGTGGTCCTTGAGGAACTCTTGGTCCTTGGTTGACATATTGAGGTTGAGGTTGATTGTATTGCGGGTATTGGAAGTTTTGTGGTTGTACATAGTCTCCCCTATCATTCCAATCATACCCATCATCATGATCATCAAATCTCCCGTCATCCCAATTATCAACTCTCTCATACACCGACTCCTCCGTATACCGTGATCCATCTCCAACATAGGTTGGTGTTCCAAATCGGTGAGGAGTTGTGAAACCACTCCTCACGGATCGGGGTGGGTGTTGTTGTTGATGTTGGTTTAGAAGTTGGTTGTTTGGGTCAAGGTTGGTTTCTTGTTGGGTTATGGTGGGTTGGATGATTGGTGGTCTATTTTCAGGATTACTCATGTTTGCACGGTGAAGTACTCTCCTCCCTAGCTGTTTTCTCAATTTCCGGATCAAACAACAAAGGTGATGTATTCTTGGAATACCTCGTATGCATACACTACTGTAAACCTGCACAATCAACACACCTCGTGTAATACTGAACTACAAGAATGAAAAAGAAATAAACAAACTAATAGCTAAAACTAAACTAATTCTTTTTGGATTTTTCTGAAAATTTTGAACAAATTAAAACAACTTTAACACTTTGCACACCGATTCCCCGGCAGCGGCGCCAAAATTTGATCGTTGTCGTTGGACCGATCAAAAATATAAACTAAATACCTAC
>CM067171.1:55410597-55626263 GCA_034093135.1 Erigeron breviscapus | reverse complement strand
GTGATGATCCATGAATTAATAAGTGCCAAGATAGTATCACAAAGGCGTTCGATAGCTAGGCGAGCAAAAAATACATGGATCGCTCAGACTTAACACTTAACTTTTAAAAAATCAAATAGCGTTTGGTGTAACACTAAAACATCACATCATTTTTTTAAATTATTTATTTATAAGTAATATTTTCTTGCCATTCAAATATAATTTTTTGATTTTTTTTCATGCATTAGTTAAGGTATTAATAAGTCATGTAATGTAATAACTATATACAATATTAAGTGAAATGAACCCATGTGGCGAGTTACTATTCGTCTACGCAATACTCCGTATTATTATTCGGATTTTGCCAATCGCATCCCGTTTGGGGTTAATATTACAGGTTAATTATTGGTTTTTTCATTATTTTTTTCTTTTTGGGTTTCCAAACAATATATTGCAACTCTTTTTATGGTCATATATGGTACCATTATGTACCCTTATTTGGTTTTTGCACACTACTGCAGCTTGATGAAGGAAAAAAACCATTTGCCCCCTGAAGTTTATTAAATGTACACATTAAATCCTCGGTGTGTGAGTGTAGCGGTACATAAGGTTGCGTAATGTTGCAGTACGGTTGATATCCCCAAGGCAATATATTGAAAATTTCGTCAACTTATTTTCTTTTATTTTGTATTTTTGGTTTATTGCACATATTAAATATACGTATTCGATACTATAAATTTTTAGAATCGTATCTGGTATTGCTTTAAATAAATATCTATTTCATTTACCAAAAGTTTTAAACTAACATATATAGCGACTCCACGCATCATAAATAACAAAATGTATTGAGACCCCGTAACGCGTAGACGGAAGCTGATATGGTTTTGTCTTTAAATAAATATATATTTGAAACAAATGACAGAATGATTTTTAATTTAGGAGGTTGAAGATTCAACACAAATACACTAAAACAACAACTATTTCAAAACAAAAAGTGAGGCCACGCAATGCGGGGCTCGAATTTTACTAGTAGTTAAGCATTAAGATTAAAAATTAACTTAGGTTTAAATGTTTAATGATATGCTGGAGAGAAAGCAAATTGCCACTCTATTCCTTTTTTTTTTAATTTTATTTTTTAACTTCAATAGACTTTTATCTATACCCCCTTATAAAACAAATCACACATTTCTCATCTTTTAATTTTCAGCCATTGAGATACCTAAATTACCCCTATCTTTTCTATACTCCATTATAAAGCAAATCATTCTTTCTCATCTTTTAACTTCCAGCCTTTGAAATACCTAAATTACCCTTCTCTTTTATTAACTAATTTAAATATCTTCACTTAATATACCTATAATACCCTTATCTATACTCCATTATAAAGCAAATCACCATTTTCTCATCTTTTAACTTTCAACCTTTGAAATACCTAAATTACCCTTCTCTTTTATTAACTATTTTAAATATCATCGCCTAATATACCTTAATACCCTTAATGAAATTAATTACTTTTACATTACCACCATTAAATCAATTACTTTTAAATTAATAAACACATCGCTAGGTCACCAACACCGGCGCCACCCGTCGCTGCCGCCGCATTGCGCGGGTAACCTTCTCGTTAATAGAAAAACTAACTAGAACCTAGAGTACAAGAGACAAGAATAAGAAACACAAAATACTGAGGCTTTGTTTGTTTTCAAGGCTGAATGGAATGGTTCAGCACCAAGTGCTGAATCGGTCAGCATTCCACTTGTTTGTTATATCCTTCTGAATACTGAACGAGAAAAATAAAACGCTGAACCATTCCACCCATATAACCTCTCTTAACCATTCATTATCCACTCTATTACTCTCCTTTTTTCCCCCTTTTTCATCATAGTCGTTCGACTCCTTCCATCTATTCTAATCTTTGCTACTTTTGAGCTCATCGACACCAAAGTATTTAGAACTTTGCATAATTTTTTTTCCTTTTTTTTTCTTTGCTACAGTCATCTAACTCTTTTTTTTCATTCTTTTTTTTCTTCTTTGATAAATAAGAACATGTCAACGACCTCCATTAACCATATTTAAAATATTTATTTATTATTATTTTTACTATTATTTTTCATATTCACTTTTACCTTTATTATTTTTCTATTTTTTTTTTATCAATATTACTATTATTACTATCATTATTATTTTCAAATTATTATTGTTTGGCGTAATTGTTGATGTTTGAAACATTAGTTTTTTTATTTATTAATTATTAGGCCATGTTGGGGAATTTCGCAAATAACGAACAGATAACCGGATAAAACAATCTCTGAAAGGCGTGTAATCACTTTCAGATTGAATCAATTTGGCGGTTCACCCAAACTATTCAATCGGATACAATTCAGAGAATTAAGAATTTTCTGTATGTATTATTTGAGAGCGTTTGAACCAAAAAAAGAAGGAGAAAGAATGTGTTGACCATCAATAATGAACGGGTGTTTATATCAATTAGGCCTACTAACTGCCTTTTAGGCAGTTAATTACATAGGTTTCGAATTTGGCAAAAATAGCTCGACTCCAGCCAGGGGCTCTGCCCCTTGGACCCCGCTCCCACGGGCGCTGCCCCCGGACCCCTGTAAGGTCATAATAAATTCAGATAGGCGTGCACTCCGCACCTCCAAGCCAAATGATGTTTATTATTACAATAATGGTCAAAACAAGTTAATCCAATTACACTAAAATATCCAACAGGTTAGTGTATGTATATAAATTATGTATATATATATATATATTATGAATTTAGATATAGATATTATACTTATGTGTAATTATATATATAGTTATTTATATATATATATATATATTATATATATATATATATTATATATATATATATAATCCGTATGTATATATATACCGTATATATATATTTATTTGTAAACAGTGTATATATATATATATATATATTTTGCTTTTTGTCGGTTTTATGATATTATAAATCTCTGACTTGTCTAATGTCATCCTTTTTTTATATTATGTTTAAGATGACATAAATTTGGAGGAAGAAATTGTGTTTATGATCATTGTTTGTTGATTTTGCAATAAGCATTTATGATCATTGTTTGTTGATTTTGCAATAAGCATTTATGATCATTGTTTGTTGATTTTGCAATAAGCAATTATACAAAAGGTTAAAATGGTAATTTTTCACCATTCAGAGTTTCAGATTAGAAATCAAACATATTTTTTTATTTAGAACCAGAATTATCCAGAACCTTTGAACTATTCAGGCTTTAGAATCATTCAGTGTTGGTTATTTAATATAATTAACATGATTTTAGTGATATTGGATTAACTCGTTGACCAAGTTAATTTTATCTATAATTAATGAGTTAGGAGATGCGGAGTGCATGTTTAGTTATGATAAAATTAAAATATTAGTTGATTTATTTATATATATGCATTGTATATGTTTATATATAGTGTACTGTACTTTTGTTTCAAAACAAAGTACTCGTACATATGAAAATAAATAAATCAGATGAGACAAAATGTGTAAGCACTATGTGGTCCTTTTGGTCAACACAAAAGAGAAGAGAGACAAGGACAGTTCCCAACCATGCGGGAAGAAATCGATATATTAGATAAAAGAAAGAAACGGTTCTTTTGACAGTTCTATCTCTTCTTTGTGTATATATTTTCTTTCAAGGGTGTACTATCGTTTCTCTCTCTCGCTCTGCGCGCACTCTCAAGAAATATCACAAATTCAGTTCTTGAAATTTCACATCTAATCCGATTAAATCATTTGTGTATAGTACCCACAAATAGGTTTAATCTGATAGTGACTACACGATTTGTGAAATAATCCAAGCGATATCATCTTTGTTCGTTTTCTGTTTTTCCTGTTCTAAACTTGTATATCACGTCCATATTCAACATTCAGCGCTAAATCATTCCGTGTTATCAAACACAGCCTGAGAAAGTTTAAACGGAAAACTTTGAACCAAAACTGGAAATGCACTATCTGTTCTATTCATGTTGAGATTGGTAGACCGGTTTGATAACCACATATAGCTCGTACTTTTTAGAAGTATATCACTACAATAAAAACTTTTTAGAAAATGAATGGTAAGTTTTACTTACTTTTATAGATTTTTTAACATATAAAATACTTTTGTTACTATTATTTATTATTTAAAATAAAATAAAAACTATATATATATATATATATACTAGCACGGTACCCGCGCAATGCGGCGGTGGTCGTCGCGGCGACGGTGTGCTGGTGGGGGCGACTGTTGGTGGCGGAGTAGTCGAGTGGTGTGAATTATTGATGTAAAGGATTAATGGAGATATTTTGAAATATCAATGATTGATAGTGTAATTTAAATATTAATGTTAATAGGTAGTGTAGATAAAAGTATTTTAAAAGGTGCTATGTGTAAATATTACACAAGTTTCAACATTTCTAAAAATACAAACTATCTTTTTAAATATATATAGGTTTTAGGTAAAATAAAATAAGTATTAAAGTAAAACAAATAAAACAATAGGTTTCTCTTCACTGAAAATCACCGTGCATCATGAAAATTATCGTGCATCAATTGTTTCGTGAATCTTCGTGCATCAATTTAACCATGATCTAAGGGTCAAGATCTGTATTTAATACTTGTTTTACGAGATAGTTAAACTTTTTAAAGATTAAGAATTACTCGCATAAACTACTCCGTAGCTTATACTTTAAGCAATTAGCCACAAAAATAACCTCCACAATATAAATAAACCCTCCCTTCTAAAATCTTCCACCCAAATTTCCAATCACAACCATGGCCGACGCTGAAGAGTCCCTCACCATCACCGCCGAATCATCTCCGATCCCTAAATCCACCGTCGTTGGAAGATGGGCCGACGAACCTGACGACGTCCCCGATCAACCCGAACCCGATTCACAACCATCCACTTCAGATATCAACCTTAACTCACTTCAAATTGATGAGTCCAAGAAACTTAACAACTTTCTTGAAGACCCAGAAGATTAAATATCCAAGTTGTAAGTATATGTAAATATAACACATACCCTTTTTCTAAATTTCACTAACAATTTAATAAAAATCAAAACTTTTTGATCAATTTGATTAGGGTTTGTTGTTATTGGTGAAAACACACACGCCCACTTTCCAGTTTTGTGTTACTTTTAATAAAAATAAAAAGTTTTTGAATAATTTGATTAGGGTTTGTTGTAATTAGTGAAATACATACACACCCACTTTCTAGTTTTCATTAACTTCTAATAAAAATTGAATCTTTTTGTATAATTTGATTAGGGTTTGTTGTAACTTTTTGTTATTTTGTTGATAGGTTACTTCTGGGGAGACACCATATACGTCTGCGGTCCGATTTGAGGATTTGAATATATCTCCTGAGTTACTTAAAGGGTTATATGTAGAGATGAAGTTTGAAAGGCCTAGTAAGATACAATCGATTAGTTTACCGATGATTTTAACTCCGCCGCATAAGAATTTGATTGCCCAAGCGCATAATGGGTCTGGGAAAACGACGTGTTTCGTTTTGGGAATGTTGAGTCGGGTTGATCCAAGTGTACACTCCCCTCAAGCAGTTTGTATATGCCCGACTAGAGAGTTGGCAATTCAGGTATATATGTTTATTTATCAAGTTTATGGTAGTTAAAACTTAAAAGTTGTTATATAGTATATGCCATAGCTGAAAAACCTGTCTTATGAGTTGGATTCATGTTTTTTTCTTATGTGTAGTTATAATTAACAATGGTAAAAAATAGAGTAATAGTTTTAAGAAGGGTCTGACTGAAAATGTATTAAATTTGAAACTTATTGCTTTGTGTGTTTGATGTGTGTGTCAAACTTTCAGTTCATTCCGGTGCATTTTATTCATATAACTTGTAACTAATTACATGGTGACGGTTTTGGTTAGTGACATATGACATGACAACTTACATGTCCAACGGGTCAGTAAAACCGGATATCTGATGAAGAGGTAACTGGATACGTACAGTATAGTGAGCTGACAGTTTGATCCACAGATAATAGCAAAACATGACAAGTTGATTATATTGTGGACTTTTGGTGCACTTAACTCTCTTTTAAATTCTAAGAAGCATGCATGTTGCTATTAAAAAGAAGGAAATGAAATGACAGCGTTCCAATTAGGCACTGAACAAACTTTGCTTAGATAAAAGAAAGGGAGGGTACAAGTCCATTTAATTGGTATTAAATATCAATGATTAAAATCTAAGAACATGAAAGACGATAGAAGGTGCATCGCTGTTAGCATCTGTCAACTTCTTCTTGCCTTTTGAAGAGGTATAAGTCCATTGAGGTGGCATAAATTGGTAACAATTTGAATTAGCTGCAACTATCTGTAAATAAGTGAAACTTGGTTGCACAAATATGCCTTTCCTTTCCTAAGAAAGTAAGAAATAACAAGGCTCTGCACCTTAACAAATTGCACTCTCGGTGAAATCAAGATAGATACAAAATTACTTACTGTGGAGATGGTTGTTTCCAATATGCTATAGATAGGGACCATAAATACTAGCTAGATGTGAGAATGTTCTCAGTAGTGTTTAGAAGTAGTGTTCTTGGAGGGTAAGTACAAGTTTTATTTTACTTAGAAAGGGTGGAGTAAGTCTGTCCACGTAGTTACAAAAATCAATGCTGAAAGAATATTAAAGATGATGCACAATTTAATGTTGTTACGTTTTCACAACAGCTTTTCAATTTGAGAATTGCAGCAGGGCTTCGTATATGGTTGTATTTATACAATCCTTGCTTATTTGGATATTTGTGTTTTGACTATATATATGTAATGGTGCAGAATATGGAAGTGTTACTGAAGATGGGAAAGTTTACGGGCATAACATCGGAACTGGGCCTTCCTCCAGATAGAGCTAACTTTATACCAGTCGCCAAGAGAGCAGACGTGACAGCACAAGTAATTATTGGCACACCTGGTACCATTAATAAATGGATTACAGCCAAGAAGCTGAGCACATCTGATTTGAAGATTCTTGTGTTTGATGAGGCAGATCATATGTTGGCAGAGGTGATCTTTTGCTTACCTTAATTGTGTCCTTTTATGAAACAATTTAAATTAGTATTCTATCTTTGGTCTCCTTCGAAAGTTTAGCAGAATCTCACCTACCCTTTAGATTTATACTGATATAGATTTGTAATTGATGCTCTCTCTCTCACTGCAGCTCCCAATAATTAATGTGCCAACTGTCGAGCGTTGAGCTCCTTCAGTTGGTTGATTTATTAGTTTGTGAACTATTAGCCTTTTTATATCAGTTGATAAAATGATAATTGAAGCTTTAGTTATCCATTATGTACTTGTGTCACAGCTGCAATATCATGTTGTCTTTGACATTGCAACTGGATTTAATGTATGGAATTTAGATTCTGAAGGGAATTTGATTGGCTTGGATATATGAATATAGCTTAGATGCATGTTAGGAGCAAATAAAATAAGCATTGGTACATTTATCATGGATCTTCCAACCGTGTGTCTTTGGGTATACTTCAAATTGACATAAAACATACGGTAATATTCTTGATGAGATTTTGGGAATAAGGTTCCAGCATAGACGCGTAGTAGGTTACCGAGCTGTCATAAGTCATGTTACAGTATCTTGCAAGGTAACATTAGATTGTGATATATATTATATTTGCTTGCTATACTCCTGAAGGAAGACTATGTTTACAAAAAAGAGCAACTCCCAATATCGTCTTCCACGGGTTATGGGTCCCAATATGTCTTTTGACGGTGTATGGGGGAGGTTGAGATGTAGACAATTTTACCCATACCTAAGGTCAAAGGCTGCTTCCAGGTCGTGCCTAAGGTAGAAAAGGACCTTCGGCCTTGCAAGGAGTAAGGATTAAGCCCAAGACCTCTGTCTCCGGGCAAAGGTGTTAATCACTTGATCCAATCCTTGCTTGTAAGGAAGACCTTGATTGGGTCTATCATGATGTGTTCACCATTATAGGGCAATGATACATAACATGCTTATCTTCTTATTTATTGCTTTTTGTATGATATGCATATCCAAGTGTGTAAAGTACATACCTTTAATCTGGTTTCTAAAGCTTCAATGCTAAAACTGACTACATCTTCTGTGCGGTCATTTATTTTGCAATGAAAAATGAAACATTTATCTAATATTAATCACATAATCAATATAAAGCTTACCTTTTATTCAGATACAACACAACCATGTTTTTTCGGAGCTTGCAGTTTGATCTTTATATACATTTATTGATGCTTTGAAGTGTTATAATTGGAGATTACTCATCTAGTTTATTTTGGTTTAGGGCGGGTTCAAAGAAGATTCTATGAGGATAATGAAGGCAATCGTCAAGCAGAGTCCTAGTTGCCAGGTTTGTTCTTGTTATAGTTACTTGATTGAGTTATCTTAAAATGTTTCCTTTTGTATCGTTTCTCATTCTTTTGCTAAGTGTGACATGAAACGTAATATTGTTATTGTTTTGCAAGTTCACTTTTGGATATTAATTATCTTGTGTGTAATCTGAAGTTGCCCATCTAAAACTTTGCACAGGTGCTATTGTTTTCTGCTACCTTCAATGATACTGTGAAGGCTTTTGTATCGAAAATTGTGAAAGATCTTTTTGTACAAGAATACAATCAGTTATTTGTGAAGAAGGAAGAATTGTCGTTAGAATCCATTAAACAATATAAAGTGAACCTACCTGATGAGCTTTCGAAGATTATGGTTATTAAGGACAAAATCATGGATTTGGGGGAGAAAGTTGGGCAGACAATTATATTTGTGCGTACAAGAAGAAGTGCTGGAATGTTGCATGAGGCACTTGTTAAGTATGGGTATGAGGTAACAACAATCCAAGGCGCTCTTACACAAGAAGACAGAGATAAGATAGTCAAAGAATTCAAAGATGGGTTGACCCATGTTCTAATATCAACTGATCTTCTTGCTCGTGGATTCGACCAATCCCAGGTTTGCATCCTTGCTCTGGAAGTTTCATGTTTTTTCGCCTGGTGTTTTATTTAATCAGGTTTTCGTTTTTCTACCAGGTTAATTTGGTAGTGAATTATGATCTCCCGATAGTACATGATAACCCCACAGAGCCAGACAATGAAGTCTACTTGCACCGCATTGGTAGAGCTGGACGGTTTGGCCGCAAGGGTAAGATTTTTGCTGATCATTTTTTTTTGTTATTATTCTTCTTGAACTGGAGATTGCAGGATAACCAGGTAGGTGCTATACTTACGGATTCTTCATGATGTGTCAGGGGCTGTATTCAACCTGCTGTGTGGTGACAGGGACAAATTGATCATGGAAAAAATAGAGCGGCATTTCAACCATTATGTCACAGAGGTAAATATTTACCTCACATTTCAACTTCAAATTTCATTTGTTATAGTTGCTATCTTTGAGTATTTGACAAAACATCGTTTAGGGCAATGCAATTTACTGGTATTAGATTATGATGCTGCACATGTTAATAATGATAGAACAAGGGACTTTTACAAGTGTGGCTAGCATGTGAAATTTCGAATTAGGGTATTAGTTGATTGATAACTTTGCAGATCAAAGAAAATTTTATTGTTACTGTATGCACGAATTGGCACCTACTTTGTAATTGTATATGTTGTGTCGAAGTCTACTTAAAATGTATCTCTTTTGTGCTTCTTGTAGGTGCCCTCGTGGAGAAGCGATGAAGATTTCAAGGATGCTTTGAAGAAAGCTGGTTTAATGTAAAGCTTTCAATAATATATGTTACTTTAAGCTTACCATTACATTATGTTCACTTGTGACAAAGCAAGAGCAGAATGTGCAACTATGACTGCACTTTCGTTTCATTGGATGTGAAGTGGTCTTTCTATTGGTTTGCTGAGAAGAGTTTTGTGTATGATTAGTTTTTTATTTACGGAAGTTGAAAGTTATGAACAATTGAACGCAACATATTTGAAAGTTGTTGTTGTACCTCATGGACCATATTTGTCTGTTCAATTTCGGAACTAGAGCTTTTGTGACATAGGTTGTAATATCATTCATCTCTGGGTAAAACCCAAAATTTACATTTATATATTACGAGAGAAAGTACCCGCGCGTACGGCGGTGTCATAGAGTGTGATAGGTCATAGGAGTTGATATGTCATAGAGTATGATAGTCAAATGCCTTAGCCGTACGGGTTCCGCCCTCAGATTTAAAAATTCGTCAAAAGTATATCGAATGACATTTCTAATGAAAGGGCATGAAATTTTAAGAACACCCGTATAATTTTTATAATTGTCCGTTTACAACATCTAGGAAACTATATAGTGTATCGTTGTACACATACTTATACCGTTATTATATATATGACTTAAACTCGTATTTTGTTGTTTAATTAGTTGTTTAATTAATTTGAACAAAATCCAACTATACAAACAATTATCATAGCTAACATCTCTCTCCCCAGTCCCCGCCATAACTCTATTTGGAGATAACGACTAATTTTTTGTTAATACTTGAACATCACATTGCAATACCAAATGAGTTGTTCCATTCAAGTGACAAATAATATATACTCCGTAATAATATTAACAATAATAATGAAGGTAAATATGATGTATCTTATAAACATGTCACAATTTTTATTCATATGCACAAAGAATCATTCCCAATAAAAATCAAAGCATTCAGTTTGATAGTTATAGATTTTCAACATCCTACCTTTCTAGCCAAAATGGATATAAAACGTTAAATTTAAAATACGAATAATTGATAGTCGATCTGGATTGAAACAATTTCTTTACCTTCCCATGACGGGATTGGATATCACTGATATTGAAAATAATTGGTGAGCCGGGTAGAAGGCATAGGAAGATGATGATCAACAAATAGTCGAGTTTTGTTAATTAGTTGAGTGCGCAAATGAAAATATATGTTAGGACTTAGGAGCATAGAAAATGGTACTTTGCACATTTTGAATAATGATCGATAAGTTAAAAATTCAACAATTTAATTATACATAAAATTATTTACTTACCATATACCTTTTAATAGTTTTAAACTCTTATTTAGAAGACTTTTAAAAATAAAATAAGGTGGTGTTGGGGGGTGGAGACCCCTCAACTTAAAATAAGTTAGAATTATCTCGACTTTTGGATTAAAATCAAAAATCAAGATTTAAAGTTAATTTTTGAATTTTGTCCATCGATTTTAATTCAAATGTCAAGATCTCCCCAACTTGACTAACTTGAGGGAATCTTTACCCGGTGTTTGGGTTAGTAAATGAAATTGGTAATAAGTTTGGTAATGGATACAGATTTGAAAGAAAACAAAAGTATATATATATATGATACTGGAAAGTCGTCTTTATTATAAAGTTATTAATAAGGAAATAGAAGAAAGAATAAAGATGTGGTGCATGTGTGAAAGAAAATGCAAGAAATAAAAGGAAGATAAATAATATGCAGTGTACCATGGTAATAATGGGTTCTCAAAAACCCAAATTTGATTGATTAAATCAAAGTCATTCACTTTAAACAAATATATCACTTTCATATCCGTTTCGTACTATATAAACCCTCCAACCAAAAGACTAGTACTATACTAGTAAATAAATCAATACCGGATTCGAATGAAGTGGAAAACTTTTACTATAAAAGAAAAATGGTAAAAGAAATAAAAAAGAAAAAAGAAAACAAAAAGAAAGTAATTAATACTAGTTTTGTGGATGGGTACTAGTTGTTCATTTTTAAAATAGAAAAGGAACTAAAAGGACATGCATGATATATATATATATATATAAAAAAAAAAAATATATAAAAAAAAAAAAATAAATAAAAAATAAAATATATATATATATATATATATCTTTATTAAACTCGTTTTAATGAGAATACGTGTTGCATTTAGACATTCACTAACTGTATATAGTGATTGCACTTTTGTATTTCTCTACAACAAGCTTAAAAGCTATATTCTATTAGGATGGAAAGTGTACTAAATAATGCATGTATAATTAAATATATCATTACTGATGATGGGTTAATCTAATATTTAATCATATGAATTTGCATAATGAAGTCATGAGCATATTGGGTGAATGCCAATTCATATTGTGAGTTGTGTTGTCTAACAACAATGTGAAGCATAGGCAACTTAACTATAATAAAGCTTAATTTAAAACTAATTATGAATGATAAATAATTGAGAGTGGGAGATTAGGCTAATAACCTTACACCCAAGTGAACAAAAACGAAAAGTGTCCAAAAGGCTCCTCCCACAAACTTCACAAAAGTGAGAACCTCCCTTTCCTGTTGATTTAGGTTGCCGTCTCTCATTTAGAAATACAACTTTTGCACTGTTGATCACATACGTTTGAACATTTTCGATATCCAACACCTTTTCGATCTCTGAAACTCTCACGACGTCGTGATATGACGATCTCCTTATCTACATATATTTATTAGAAAGAAGTAACTTAAATTTCAATGTAAAGAGTAAATTATTAGTATATATACTAAAAACCAAATTTCATATCATATACAGTACAACTATAAAATTGAATAATTAAAAAAAAAAATCCACATATAGAGATACACAAATCACACAATGTAATGCTACAATGCTGATAAAATCTTTGGAAATACACTTACTTGAATGACTTGATGCTCTTTGTGTCTAGAAGATCGACAAAAAATACAAAATGTTTCGTCGTTGCAATCCATGCGTCTGACACACAGAGAAAAATTCGGATGATAAGAGCTTCTCTAGCCATGAAGGCACCAATTGTTGCTGCCATTGATCATCCATCAATAGAAGTACAAAATTCATTATTATAACACATAAACAAATAACAAATATAATATTTTCAAAATACACATTACCATTTAGAAGTTGAGGTTTTGTTAGAATTACCAATTGGAAAAAGAAAGATTAATTGTTGAGACTTGAGATTTTAGAAGTTTTTGTTAATGAGAGAAAGATGAAAAGACTAGAGAAAGAGGAGGAGTAAACAACTAATTGTGTTTTAAACGAACACATAACGATCAAACAAACCAAAGAAACACGTTGTACACTTTTCACCCCAAAATCATGTAAAGTAAGGGGCTACGAACTCACCTTGGACAGCAACAACACGTTAGTACTGAGCTAAGATAAGTTTATAAGCGTTCGATGAGCTCCACACGTCCACAACCTATCCATATACATTTCATACATTAAGATAAGTCACATCGAAACCCTAGAAACAACTCTTGACTTTGAGAGGTCCTAACGACTCCTATACAACTCCAATGATAACAAAGGAAGGCTCTAACAGAAGCTCGAGTCGATCCTAGAAGGCTGAAAGTGAAGCTAGAAAGAAAACTGGAAAGTCGAAGTTCCAGGGCACCGTCTGGCACGCCAGAGCCTGGCGTCTCACACACTGGCCCAGGTCTGGCTTACCGTCCAAGACGCTGTGCACCACCGTCCAAGACGGTGGCTGAGTTTGGCGTCTGGGTCGAGGCACCGTAAGTCAGTGGATTGTAGCATCTGGGTGGCGTAAAGGCTAGATAACACATGGAGACCACCGTCTCACACGGTAATCACACCGTATGAGACGCCAAAATAGAGACAAGAGCGTCCCAGACGCTGAGCAGGACCGTCCAAGATGGTGGGTCTGCACCAACTCGACCAGCAGCTGCAGGTTTGAAGAAAAACACGACCCGAACCAAGAAAAACCCTAGTTTTTGGACTCTAATCGATCAAGGAGGGTTCTCAACTTGTTTTGGGACCTGAATACACATATATGGACGTAGATAAACAATTCCCAACTCACAAATTCATTTCATAACATCAAATAGATGTCGATTTTTGGCCAAGACCTCACCAAGAACACCAAAACCCTAATTCAACCTAAAAACCGATTTATGGCTCTTTCAAGTTGTTTTGGACATGAATTAGCTTAACTTGACATTAACAAACGTGACCCACATAAGAATTTCCACTAAAATCATAAATTTCTTGACCAAATCTTTCTTGACCCATTTCAACCCTAATGAAACCCTAGTTGGCTCAAAAACCTGGTTTTGACCCATAATTGACTAGGATTAGCTAGATTTGACAAGGAAACATGTTTGTAAACATAAAACAATGAAATTGAGTTAAGTTTGACTTACCAAATCTTCCACCCTAGCGTTTGACCTGAAATTGACCCGATTTGAGATATTCTTTCCACTTTGAAACCCAATCTTTTGATATGATGTTGAAGTGATGATGATGATGAAAAACCCTAACAAATTCTTGCTTGAAACATTTAATTTGATGTATTAAATTTAGAGAGAGAGAGATAAGAGAAAACTCTTGCAATGAATGTAGAGAGAGAGATATAAGAGAAAATGAGATGATTGGTAGAGATGAGTGGAAGGTTTTGGTTGGGATAGGGTTGGGTTAGTGGGTAAGGGTCATGGGTATGGGTTGACCCATGGGTGTCCAAACACAATTACTAGTTTAATTACACCCCGACTAGCATCGAACCACCAATTAAATCGACCAAATAACCTCGACTAGCACACGAACATAATTTAATTACAACGATCATCAAATCATATATGCACCTTGAACACGATTAATTCACGAATAATTCGATCATGTATTACTTTATTAATATTAATTAGTCAAACGTACATATAATTAACGGGTCAAATTTCACAAATGTTACATCATTACCCCGTTAAAGGAATTTAGTCCCGAAATTCGATCAAAACCCTAATCACTAAACAAATGAGGATATTTGGCTTTCATAGAATCTTCACGTTCCCAAGTGAACTCGGGTCCGCGCCTAGCTTGCCATCTCACCTTGACGAGCGTGTATCGAGTGTTCTTTAACTTTCTAGTTTGTCGATCAAGTATCTCTATCGGTTCTTCTACAAACTTTAACGTTTTATCTACCCGAATTTTCTCAAGAGGCACATGAAGTGTTGGATCCGCCAAACACTTCCTAAGGTTACAAACATGGAACACATTATGAACTCCACTAAAATCTTGAGGGAGCTCTAAACGATAAGCAACCGGACCAATACGCTCCAAGATCTTAAATGGGCTAATATACCTTGGCCCCAACTTGCCACGTTTCACAAAATGAACTACTCCCTTCCATGGAGACACCTTTAACAAAACAAAATCTCCTACCTCAGACTCAAGGGGTCTTTGTCTCACATTGGCATACTTTAATTGTCGTTCCCGGGCTACCCTTAACTTTTCCTTGATTTGTGAGATCACTTTTGTCGTTTCAACAACAATCTCGGGTCCAATGAGTTGGCTTTCACCAATCTCCGCCCAAGCAAGAGGTGATCTACACTTTATCCCATACAAGGCCTTAAACGGTGCCATTTGAATACTAGCATGGTAGCTATTATTGTATGAGAATTTGACCAAAGGGAGATGCACATCCCAATTGCCACCAAACTCGATGGCACAAACTCTTAACATATCTTCAAGTGTTTGGATCGTTCTTTCACTTTGACCGTCGGTTTGTGGATGGAACGCCGTACTCATATCGAGTTGGGTACCCATTGCCTTTTGGAACGCCTTCCAAAACTTCGAAGTAAATCGGGTGTCCCGATCGGTGATTATGGAAATCGACACTCCATGTTTGGATACTACTTTTTGATGTACAAACGTGCCATGGTGTCAAACTTATCATCTTCCCGGATTGCTAGAAAGTGAGCCGACTTAGTCAATCGTTCAACAATCATCCAAATGGTGTCACGACCACTACTCGTTCTAGGTAATTTCGTGATGAAGTCCATAGCAATTCCTTCCCATTTCCACTCCGGTGTTACCGGTTGGACTAGTAAACCGGGTGGTTTATTGTGTTCGGCCTTTACTTGCAAACATGTAATACACTCACTCACATACCTAGCAATATCTTTCTTCATTCCTGGTCACCAATACAAGTCTCTCATATCAAAGTACATTTTGTCGGACCCCGGGTGAACCGAGTATGCCGAATTATGTGCTTCATTAATCAACTTCAACCTTAGACCCCCAAAGACGGGAATCCATAAACGCTCCACAAAATACAAGCCATCATCATCCTTTCGGTCAAATTGCTCTTCTAGCCCATGAAGTGCTTCATTAATAAAGTTTTCGGGTAAGGTAGCCATTCTTTGAGCTTCAATTATGGTATCACGAACACTTCTTTGTACGGTGAGGCACATGGCTCTAAATCGTCTTGGTTTCACACGTTCTTTTCGGCTTAAAGCATCGGCTACAACATTGGCTTTACCCGGGTGGTACCGGATAACACAATCATAATCACTAAAAAGTTCTAGCCATCTCCGTTGCCTCATATTCAATTCGCTTTGATCAAAGATGTGTTGTAGGCTTTTGTGATCGGTATAAATCACACTTTTGGTGCCATACAAGTAATGTCTCCAACACTTCAAAGCAAACACGACCGCTCCTAACTCCAAGTCATGTGTTTGGTAATTCTTTTCATGCACCTTCAATTGTCTAGATGCATATGCAATCACTTTACCCCTTTGCATCAATACACATCCTAAGCCTTGCCCGGATGCATCACAATACACAACAAAATTGTCGGCTCCATCGGGCAAACTTATAATGGGTGCATCACATAACTTGTCTTTAAGCAATTGGAAAGCCCGTTCTTGTTTATCACCCCAATCAAACCTCCTTTCCCGTTGTGTCAACAAGGTCAAAGGTTGAGCGATTTTTGAGAAGCCCTCAATAAACCTCCTATAATAACCCGCCAAACCAAGAAATTGACGAATCTCGGTTGGCGTCTCGGGTCGTCTCCAATTCTTCACCGCTTCGATCTTACTAGGGTCCACATGAATTCCCTTCTTGCTCACCACGTGACCAAGGAAATGAACCTCTTCTAGCCAAAATTCACATTTTGAGAACTTGGCATATAATTTCTCATTCCGAAGTAATTCCAACACCTTCTTCAAATGCTCGGCATGATCTTATTTTGTTTTGGAGTAGATAAGGATGTCATCAATAAAGACAATGACAAATTGATCCAAGTAGGGCCGACACACCTGGTTCATCAAATCCATGAACACCGCCGGTGCATTGGTCAACCCAAAAGGCATCACCGTGAATTCAAAATGCCCATATCTTGTTCGGAAAGCGGTTTTTGGAATGTCGTCTTCATGGACCCTCAATTGATGGTAACCCGACCGCAAATCAATCTTGGAGAAATATCGAGCACCTTGAAGTTGATCAAATAAATCGTCAATCCTAGGAAGAGGATAACGATTCTTCACCGTTAGCTTGTTCAATTCTCTATAATCGATACACATTTTAAACGATCTATCCTTCTTTTTGACAAATAAAACCGGTGCGCCCCAAGGAGATTGGCTAGGGCGAATGAAACCCTTTTCTTGAAGCTCTTTGAGTTGGGCGGTCAACTCTTGCATTTCGGTCATGGCTCAGCGATAAGGCGCTTTGGCCACGGGAGATGCATTAGGAATGAGGTCAATACGGAAATCAAGTTCACGAGATGGAGACAAACCCGGTAGGTCATCCGGAAATACATCCGCAAAATCTTTAACTACGGGCACGGTTTTCAATTCAACTTTAGTAACGTTTACGTTATACACTTTCCCTTCCCACGGCTCGGTTGTCTCACCTTGGACCACTAATTCTTCCCCGTTTTCTAAAGGTATCCTCACTACTCTACTACCACAATCGATCACCGCGTTCATAGCCGACAACCAATCCATACCCACGATCACATCAAAACTACCGATATCGAAAGGCATTAAGTCTATGTAAAATGGGTGGTCACATAATTCTAACATACAATCACGAACAACTTGACTAATTCTAGACAATCCACCATTTACCATTTCGAGTTCAAAGTAATACGACAATGGGCTAAGACTAGCATCGATCAACGGAATGAAACCATTGAAAATGAGGCTATACTCGACCCCAGAATCAAATAACACGGTAGCATATTGATGATTGAGAAGAAAAGTACCTGCTACAACATTTGGGTCCGCACGAGCCTCGGCCGCATTCACGGCAAAAACTCTTCCACGAGGGGCTAATTGTTGTTGTTGTTGAGGAGCTTGTTCTTGTTGGCCTCGTTGTCCCCGATTTTGATTGGGGCCGACGATTTGCAATTGATTCGGATGCACGGTCACTTGAACTTGTTGGCCAATAAGATTAGGGCACCTATTCCGGTAGTGGTCTTGGCTATCACACTCGTAACAAGTACCCCGGGCCATTGGGGGATATCGAACATTGAGGGGCATAACATTCAAAGGAACGACACGAGGATTGGTAGGACACATTCTTGAGATATGACCCACTTGATTACAATGGAAGCAAGCATCACACCGAGTGTGAGACCTATGATGACGATTACACCGTGGGCATTAAGGAATAGCCCCGGTGTTAGCCTCCCTTTCCGGCACAACCGCTGCAAATACCTTCCCACCTCTAGTTGGCTTCTTATGATGATGCCTATCGTCTTTCTTGGTGCCACTAGACTCGGCCACATCCTTCCTCTTACCATCATTCTTACCTAGTTCACCACCCTTCACAAGCTCCATGGTGACACTAGCGGTTCGGTTAATGGCTTCATTGATTGTTAATGGCATGGTAGGATGAGAAACGAACACTCTCACTTTATAAGGCAACCCAACAACATATTTCTCCACCTTCTGATCTTTGGGTCTCACTAGATGAGGAATGAGTCTAGAAAGTTGGTTGAAACGGCGAGTGTACCCCACATGATCGGCTCCCTTCATAGCTAGGCTAGTAAATTCTTCTTGTAGATTCCTCATTTCATGTGGTAGGCAATACTTAGCGACAATCATTTGTTTGAAGTTTTCCCAAGGTATAGAGTTAGCAAGATCAATCCCCAAAGCATCCACTTCTACATTCCACCATTCTAGAGCATCACCCCTTAACATGCCGGTGGCGTGGGAAAATCTTTGGTCATGAGTACATCCACTTCTAGCAACAACGGCTTCAATCTTCTCTAGCCACTCCAAACAACTGGTGGCCCCACCTTCTCCCTTCCACTCCGGAGCTCCACAAGCCTTAAAATCTTTGAATATGCAACCTTGTCGATAAGTATTGTTGATTCTTTGTTGAGCAAAGGCTCCTCCTCCATTCTCTTCACCATTCACATCAACATTTTCATCCTCTTCATTGTTTACTTGAACCGCTTCAACTTCCGGTTCTTCTTGTTCACCCTTAGCTTGCATGCCCGCCGAGATTCGGGCCACGAGATCCGACATGAGATCATTTAAGGCTTGAGTGATAACCTCGGTTGATACCGGGGGATTGGCACCACCCCGGCCACCTCGACCACCACGACCTCCACGGCCTTTACGGCCTCTACGACCTCCACGACCACCTCTACCTCCTCGACCACCTACAACTTCTTCTTGATCATCTTGGTCACGGAGATTTCTCACGACTCTCCTTGGTCTAACCATTATCCTGAGCATACGTGTTAGGTTAGCAAGTTAGTTCTCACAATTCACACACACGAGATAACCAAAATCAATCGTCACATAACAAGCATTTCATATCTAGGGTTTTCCCTAGACCGTCTAACATGCATATCTCTATGGGGATATTATCATGGCAATAATCTAAGGCTTCATCGATCATACAATTCACAATCAACAACACAATCACAAGCCAATTAACACCGTATAAAAGGGGTCAAGTCATAACAAGGCAGGTAAAGCATAGTCCGAATCTAACTTCAACATTCAATACATTAAAGGTGTTTATATACAGGTGATACCAGCGGATTTCTCTCCACACCGTTAATATATTGAATGGATGTCGGGATTCGGTTCCGTTATGCCCTCTAAGTATTGGTTGGGTATGTATACAGGTGATACCAGCGGCTTTCCCTCCACCCAACCAACACTCATCAACCATACCGGGTTACACTACTATACTTTATCCACAATGCGCAATCCACGAGGTCATTAACTTTCATATGACATAGGGTAACCATAGAATCGTTGATCAGGCTCCTCTAGGGTTACCGAGTGTCATACTCCGCTAATGCCATCATTTTACTTTGCTAGGGACAAACAATAAATGGTTCCAAGAATCCACACATCAACATACATCACAACAATTCAACAATTCACGGTGTATCCCGACACTATCACGAACATCAATCAACAAGTTATCAAAACCCCACGAACTCCGTTCAACAAATCCACACATTCCATACGATTCACGTTGCACACATAATTCCCTATCATGCACGCTAAATATGAAGTGTTTTTGCAATGGTTATAGTCTAGCTCATTCCACCCAGGGGTGGTAATCGAGCCGAGCTGTTCACGAGATGCTCGAGCTCGAACTCGTTTAAACCGAGTTCGAGTTTAACTATTTCGAGTTCGAGTCGATCCCAAACAAAAAAACGAGCTCGATTAGTTAGACGAGCCGAGCTTTAAAAAAAAAATTGGGCTCGGCTCGCTCGAAAGATCGTTTACTTTTTCGATCCGAACGAGCCGAACGAGCTTTACGAGCTACTCGAGCCTTGGTATACATGGTTAAAAGTATCACTTATATGTTACTAAGGAGAGTTGAACCCATGACCTCCAAGTTTAATGGATGACACTTTAACCACTAAGGACAACCATCTTTTTATTATTATCTTTGCATATATTTTATATAAAGGATCAAACCTTTAAGTCTTTAACCATTACTATCCATTTCGCTTATGTATTACTTAAATAAAAATAAAAATCGAGACTTAATACTTTAATAGTGTATCAAACTTAATTTTTTTCCAATTTATTTCAACTTCCAAATAATGTGATATGTGTCGCTTGCTCTTGACATATTAACTTTTCTTAACTTATTATTTTGATAACTAATACATATTCTTTAAAAAATGTAAATATAATATGTTTTATCTAAATTTTTGTATATATATTTAAAATAACATGTTATTATTCATTTTAATTTTTGTGAGATCACTTGTTTTAGGATAAATGCAAAAATACAAACAAACTTTTCATCATATTACCATGAATCAAAACGATCTATCAAAATTATGATTAGTATTTTATTTTATAGGAAAAATAAAACAAGTATTCAAGTAAAACAAATAAAACAATAAATATTTCTTTTCACTGAAAATCACCGTGCATCATGAAAATCATCGTGCATCAATTGCTTCGTGAATCTTCGTGCATCAATTTAACCATGATCTAAGGGTCGAGAGTTTGTCCTATTTGTTTTACTTTAATATTTGTTTTACAATACCCAACCTCTATATATATATGTCTGTGTATAGAGTTAAATTACTACATGTATGCTGTGAATAACTTTATTTCAATAGTGATCATTTTAGTAGATCATTTTTATTCATAGTAATGTGATCAAAGTTTCGATTATACACGTATAAGGATCGATAAATGTTTAATGGTAACATATTTGATAACTAATACATATTAGGTATCCTTTAGTACTAAAACAAAAACAAATATCATATAGTTGATTTTGTCCAAAGTTCTTTCTATAAGGATAACATATAACTATATGTGTAAGGGATTATTACCTATGGATGTAACTAACTATGACCAAATGTCTATATTATGTAAAGATCTTGTAAAATGTCTATGTCATGTAATGAACTTTCAAATCCCGATTATTAGATGTACATGACCAATCAATAAATATAAATTTTTATCACTATTATTATATTCGGTAGTAATTTTTAATTTATAACTTATATAAAACTCATTTATAAGTTAAATACATATCTATATTTTCAACTTATAAACTTATATTACTGATTATTTAATTATTTATCCATCTATTAATATAATGAAATGTGGTTAAAAATTATAAAACGATGTTTTGCATCATTTTTTGAATAAGTGATACCATTAAAAAAACAAGAGATTTTAAAACCTTAAAAAATAAGAGACATTTTTATAAATAAGAGATTTAACAAAAGGCTAGAATTTTTATAAATATACTACTATATACTATATACTGCAATTACAATTAAATACCCATATGAAGCATGTACATAATTTTAAAGGGCTTTTCGTTTCTAAAGGTACTCAAGTTGTCCATTTTTACTTTAGAAATAATTCATATATACTATATACTGCAATTACAATTAAATACCCATATGAAGCATGTACATAATTTTAAAGGGCTTTTCGTTTCTAAAGGTACTCAAGTTGTCCATTTTTACTTTAGAAAGAATTCATGGGTGAATATATACTTATATGTGTATATGTAAATCATAGATCGGAAACAGGACCCCATATCAAGGTGGGTTTCGGTGGTGGGGGTGGTCACGCTGGTGATGGGTGATAGCGAGGGATTTCGGCGGTGACGATGGTGAGGTCTCATCGGCTGTAGTTGTTGAAGTCGAACAAAGCTGTGGCTGCTGCTCCTTCTCCTCCACTTGTGACTGCTGCTGCTATTTTTACTTTCTAATTAATCCCCTAAATCTCAGATTCGTCTGAAATCTAAAAGATTTAAAACAAAACAGCCGTGTTTAACAAATTAATAGATTAGCCCATTTAAATGTGTATGCGAAGAAGATGACACACATGGCTGTCTATGTGGCATGCCTAGTTGGTCAAAACCAGTCAACAAGAGACAAAACCACCCTCCAGTATTTTTAGTCTCCATGTTAGGCGGTGTTTTACAAAACATAACCCACAATATACGAAATTAAAGATTGGTACCTCCTAAAGTAAAAAAGTACAACTTCAGTACCTTTACAGACGAAAAACCCAATTTTAAAAGTTACGTATTGAAAATTAAAACCATAACTATTGTTCTATTGGATTATTAAAGGCCCAAGAATCAAAGAGCCATGAATTTCGATCGTTTCAAAATCACGATACCGAAGAGACTAGTGCAGTTAACAACTTAAGCTATATACAAGTTATATATGTCTTCATTCTTCAGACTCTTTACTGTGTTTTAGGGTAACAAACTAACAATATATTATACACCCAGAAGATTCACAGTAAGTTTACTCATATATTTATTAATTTCTTTGAATAAGCTTACTTGTAATCATGTTTCTTATGTTTAAACAATTTTCTTATATTGGCAGATGGCTTCGAATGAGCAAGAAAATCATGAAAATGATACAAATGGTCCTACTGAGCCTCATGATTTGGATTCTCCCGAAGTGAATAATTCGCAAAAAAGAAAAAGAGCGTGTAAGTCTGCCGTTTGGAAGGATATGGTCAAGACTAGTGATGGGAAAAAGGCTCAATGTATTCACTGCAAAGAACTTTATACGTTAAGTTCCTCATCAACCACAACAACACTAAGGCGACATCTTGAAGGCTGCAAAGTGAAGAAAATTGCTGACAGCAAACAACAGCTTCTCAATTTTCAACGGGTCTCGGGTGAGTCTCAATATGTTTTTCCTGCCCTTAAAACTGGTAAGTTTGATTCTGAAGTTACTAGAGAGTTGATTTCTCATTGGGTTCTTATGCATGAACATCTATTTTCTATCATAGAAGAAGAGGGTTTAAATCTAGTTTTTAGAAGCTTCCAACAACATAGCTATGAAAACATTCATAGACAGACCCTTAAAAGTGATTGCATGACTGTGTATGAAATTGAGAAAAAAAAACTAACAAACTTGCTAGAAGGGATTAACAAAATTAGTATAACTACTGATTTGTGGAAAGCTAAGAACCAAGAAAAAGAGTACATGGTTATTACTGGGCATTTTGTTGACTCAAACTGGAAGTTACAGAAAAGAGTTTAAGTTTTGTAGAAATTCCCCCTCCTAGACGAGGTGTTGAAATTGCGGACTGCTTGTTGAAGTGTCTTAGGGAGTGGGGAATAGAGGATAAAATTATGACTATTTCTGTAGACAATGCTTCCGCAAATGATTCAGCGATAAAAATTTTGAAAGCTCATTTTAAAAAACTTGAAATGCTATTTTGTGAAGGAATATTATTTCATGTAAGGTGTTGTGCACATATTTTGAATCTCATGGTGCAAGATGGGCTGTCGGAAATCAAGGACATAGTTCATAAGGTTCATGCTAGTGTGAGCTATCTTAAGAATAGTGATTCAAGATTAATGGTTTTTGTTGAAATAGCAAAGCAGAATCGTTTACCTGATAGGAAACTTATCTTGGATTGTAAGACACGATGGAACTCAACATACAAAATGCTATCTACTGCCATTATTTTCAAACAAGCATTTTCTGAGTATGAATTGAGGGACTCGTCATATAAGCATTGTCCTTCTGATGATGATTGGGATAAGCTTGAGGTCATTTGTGAAATTTTAGAAGCTTTTGATTCATGCACCAATATCATTTCGGGAAGTGATTATCCAACTTCGAACCTGTTTTTTGGAGAGGTTCATTACATTAAGCAACTTTTGGATAAATGTTCGGAGGATTCTCGTGAGTTTGTTGTATAGATGGTGAAGACTATGAAGTTGAAATTTGATAAATATTGGGGTGAATGTAACACGCTTATGGTTATTGCTTGTGTCTTAGATCCAAGGTGTAAGTTGGATATGCTTAGGTTTACTTATAAAGAGAAATATTCAGAAGGAGAAATAGAGGTTAAGGTTGAAGAGGCAAAGAAACTTGTAAAATCAGTTTATGAGGAGTATGCTATTTCGTTGCGTACTACGCAGGAAAATGCAACTGGTAGTTCAAACTCTCGAGCTGGAAATGTTACCAGTGAGCACGCTAGTGGAAAAAGAGGATTCTCGGCATTTTATTCGTGTATGAAACAAGCTGAATGTTATGAATCTGAAAAATCAGATTTAGTCACATACTTAGAAGAGGGTATTTATTTTTGTAACGATGATTCAGCTACCTCTTTTGATGTTTTGGATTGGTGGAAATCACGTGAGGCAAAGTTTCCGGTATTATCTAAGATGGCAGCTCAAATATTAGCTATCCCGATCACAATTGTGGCATCAGAAGCTACTTTTAGTGCTGGGGGTCGGGTAATTGATACGTATCGAGCATCGTTGAAACCAGAAACAGTACAAGCATTGATATGTGGAGGAGACTGGATTCCTAAGCTTCATGGAGTTAAAAAGAAAAACAAGGTAACTTAACTACATATGTATATTTAATTCTGTTATCCCGTCATTTGTTACATAACATTAAAACTCACTTAATTACATACTTCGCAGAAAGAAACACAAGTGCAAGAGATATGCTTTCCTGATGTCTTTGATATACGAATCTTTAGTTGGGTTAGTTTACTAGTTTAATATTTTTAGTGATATATTTTTATCTCCAAATTAACTTCAACCAAAGTTTTAATTTTGTTTCTGTCATGCAGCTTTGCAGGAGATGGCTTTTGTTGCAAGTTCATTTGACAATCATTTGAAGAGTTGAAACATGTCTACTTTTTCATTTTGAAATCCATCTAGTTAGAATTTATCTTTATTTTGTCATCTCTGGTTATAAACTATTTTGTAATGAAGTTTGTTTTATGTATGACTTGTTATGTCTTACAGTACTTGTATTTTGAAGATTAATCTTGATACGAACATATAACCTTGATTGGATCATTAAATGATCACATAACCTTGATACGAACATATAACCTTGATTGGATCATTAAATGATCACATAACCTTGATACGAACATATAACCTTGATTGGATCATTAAATGATCACATAACCTTGATACGAACATATAACCTTGATTGGATCATTAAATGATCACATAACCTTGATACGAACATATAACCTTGATTGGATCATTAAATGATCACATAACCTTGATACGAACATATAACCTTGATTGGATCATTAAATGATCACATAACCTTGATACGAACATATAACCTTGATTGGATCATTAAATGATCACATAACCTTGATACGAACATATAACCTTGATTGGATCATTAAATGATCACATAACCTTGATACGAACATATAACCTTGATTGGATCATTAAATGATCACATAACCTTGATACGAACATATAACCTTGATTGGATCATTAAATGATCACATAACCTTGATACGAACATATAACCTTGATTGGATCATTAAATGATCACATAACCTTGATACGAACATATAACCTTGATTGGATCATTAAATGATCACATAACCTTGATACGAACATATAACCTTGATTGGATCATTAAATGATCACATAACCTTGATACGAACATATAACCTTGATTGGATCATTAAATGATCACATAACCTTGATACGAACATATAACCTTGATTGGATCATTAAATGATCACATAACCTTGATACGAACATATAACCTTGATTGGATCATTAAATGATCACATAACCTTGATACGAACATATAACCTTGATTGGATCATTAAATGATCACATAACCTTGATACGAACATATAACCTTGATTGGATCATTAAATGATCACATAACCTTGATACGAACATATAACCTTGATTGGATCATTAAATGATCACATAACCTTGATACGAACATATAACCTTGATTGGATCATTAAATGATCACATAACCTTGATACGAACATATAACCTTGATTGGATCATTAAATGATCACATAACCTTGATACGAACATATAACCTTGATTGGATCATTAAATGATCACATAACCTTGATACGAACATATAACCTTGATTGGATCATTAAATGATCACATAACCTTGATACGAACATATAACCTTGATTGGATCATTAAATGATCACATAACCTTGATACGAACATATAACCTTGATTGGATCATTAAATGATCACATAACCTTGATACGAACATATAACCTTGATTGGATCATTAAATGATCACATAACCTTGATACGAACATATAACCTTGATTGGATCATTAAATGATCACATAACCTTGATACGAACATATAACCTTGATTGGATCATTAAATGATCACATAACCTTGATACGAACATATAACCTTCATTGGATCATTAAATGATCACATAACCTTGATACGAACATATAACCTTGATTGGATCATTAAATGATCACATAACCTTGATACGAACATATAACCTTGATTGGATCATTAAATGATCACATAACCTTGATACGAACATATAACCTTGATTGGATCATTAAATGATCACATAACCTTGATACGAACATATAACCTTGATTGGATCATTAAATGATCACATAACCTTGATACGAACATATAACCTTGATTACTTAATTAAACGAACACATAACGATCAAACAAACCAAAGAAACACGTTGTACACTTTTCACCCCAAAATCATGTAAAGTAAGGGGCTATGAACTCACCTTGGACAGCAACAACACGTTAGTACTGAGCTAAGATAAGTTTATAAGCGTTCGATAAGCTCCACACGTCCACAACCTATCCATATACATTTCATACATTAAGATAAGTCACATCGAAACCCTAGAAACAACTCTTGACTTTGAGAGGTCCTAACGACTCCTATACAACTCCAATGATAACAAAGGAAGGCTCTAAGAGAAGCTCGAGTCGATCCTAGAAGGCTGAAAGTGAAGCTAGAAAGAAAACTGGAAAGTCGAAGTTCCAGGGCACCGTCTGGCACGCCAGAGCCTGGCGTCTCACACGCTGGCCCAGGTCTGGCTTACCGTCCAAGACGTTGTGCACCACCTTCCAAGACGGTGGCTGAGTTTAGTTTATTTTGGCGTCTGGGTTCGAGGTTTCCACCGTAAGTCAGTGGATTGTAGCATCTGGGTGGCGTAAAGGCTAGATAACACATGGAGACCACCGTCTCACACGGTAATCACACCGTATGAGACGCCAAAATAGAGACAAGAGCGTCCCAGACGCTGAGCAGGACCGTCCAAGACGGTGGGTCTGCACCAACTCGACCAGCAGCTGCAGGTTTGAAGAAAAACACGACCCAAACCAAGAAAAACCCTAGTTTTTGGACTCTAATCGATCAAGGAGGGTTCTCAACTCGTTTTGGGACCTGAATACACATATATGGACGTAGATAAACAATTCCCAACTCACAAATTCATTTCATAACATCAAATAGATGTCGATTTTCGGCCAAGACCTCACCAAGAACACCAAAACCCTAATTCAACCTAAAAACCGATTTATGGCTCTTTCAAGCTGTTTTGGACATGAATTAGCTTAACTTGACATTAACAAACGTGACCCACATAAAAATTTCCACTAAAATCATAAATTTCTTGACCAAATCTTTCTTGACCCATTTCAACCCTAATGAAACCCTAGTTGGCTCAAAAACTGGGTTTTGACCCATAATTGACTAGGATTAGCTAGATTTGACAAGGAAACATGTTTGTAAACATAAAACAATGAAATTGAGTTAAGTTTGACTTACCAAATCTTCCACCCTAGCGTTTGACCTGAAATTGACCCGATTTGAGATATTCTTTCCACTTTGAAACCCAATCTTTTGATATGATAATGAAGTGATGATGATGATGAAAAACCCTAACAAAATCTTGCTTGAAACATTTAATTTGATGTATTAAATTTAGAGAGAGAGATAAGAGAAAACTCTTGCAATGAATGTAGAGAGAGAGAGAGATAAGAGAAAATGAGATGATTGGTGGAGATGAGTGGATGGTTTTGGTTGGGATAGGGTTGGGTTAGTGGGTAAGGGTCATGGGTATGGGTTGACCCATGGGTGTCCAAACACAATTACTAGTTTAATTACACCCCGACTAGCATCGAACCCCCAATTAGATCGACCAAATAACCTCGACTAGCACACGAACATAATTTAATTACAACGATCATCAAATCATATATGCACCTTGAACACGATTAATTCACGAATAATTCGATCATATATTACTTTATTAATATTAATTAGTCAAACGTACATATAATTAACGGGTCAAATTTCACAAATGTTACACTTTCAGTGTCACTAGCAGACTTAGAACTACTGCCATCACTGACTTCAGTCTCTCTCCCTTCATCATTGGGACTTTGAGGTCTTTCATTAAAATATAAGTTGTCAAAAAAGTTTAAATGATCAATTTCAGAATTTTCATTAGAAGAAACCGTAGTAGACATTTTAAAAGGAAACACTGTCTCATAAAATTTGAGTTAAACAAACTTTTGCTTTCAAGACCAAAAACTTTGTAACCTTTCTTAACATTAGAATAACCAACAAATACACATTTTCCAGACTTACTAGAAAACTTATCTTGATTATTTAGTTTAGTAGTAAAACATAGGCAACCAAAAGACCTAAAATGGGAGAGATTATGTTTTATTTCATAGACCAACTCATAGGGACTTTTGCCAGATAAGACAGAGGAAGGTAATCTGTTAATGAGATAAGTAGCAATTAGAATGCATTCAGACCAATGTTTTCATAACCGGACCGGAAGGCGAACCGGTCTTATTACTGGTCACTGGTTGGATCGGTTGGATCGGTCGAACCGGATTAAAGAACCGGGTATATTAAAGTTAATGTATAGGATATCCTGTATAGGTTTGTATTTTTCTATATAATAACCTTCGATTAAATAAGCTAAAAAAGAGAAGATGTATTAAAATTACTTGTGGTGGTTCCAAAAAAGAAAGAAAAAATTACTTTGTCTAGATTGCTGGCCCACCTCCCACGTGACCATTGCAGTCCAACACTCTTTGGATTCCATCTTCTCTGCCTTGTCAATTCATATACATATATGCTATACTTTTTGAATGGATATTTATATATACTAGTTGGAAAGATAAATACCAAACACACTCACTCAAAGATAAATTCCATTTTCTGCTTTCGTTTCTCATCCTCCCAAGAAACCAAACACACTCACAGATTTCGTTTCATTTCCCATGTTCGTTAATCCTCCTCCGGTAACGAAAAATGATATGGATGTTACTGAGTCACCGGAGATTGCCAGAGTTTACAAATCGGAGTAATGTAATGTCTCGTCGTCGTCGCCGGTCAAATCAATGGTTATTGGTCCAACCACCGGTTCCCGGTTCAACCACCGGCCAATTGCACGACCGTTTCAACACCTATAACCGGACCGCCTATAGAGCCGGTTCCTGATCTAACCGATTGGACCGGCCGGTCCAGTCCGGTCACGAAAACATTGATTCAGACCAAAGATAGAGAGGTAATCCCCCCTGAAACATAAGAGATCTAGCTACATTCAAGAGATGTCTATGTTTCCTTTCTGTTATACCATTCTGCTGTGGTGTATATGCCACAGTAGTTTGATGTATTATACCAATTTTTATGACAGAAAACAGAAAAAGTAGCATTTACAAACTCACTTCTGAAAACTTTCACATTTTTATCAAATTGATTTTTTAACAAATAATAAAAGTTTTCAATATTTTGAGCTACTTCATCTTTGGTTTTCAACAAAAAACACCAAATAGCTCTTGAAAAATCATCAACCACAGTAAGAAAATATTTATACCATTCTCTACTTTGTATTCTGTAAGGTCCCCAAACATCAAGATGAACTAACTCACCCAACTCTCTTGATTTATGATCACTAATAGGAAAAGGTTCCCTTATCTGTTTAGCTTTATGACATATCTCACATGGAATAAAATGATTTCCATTATCAATCTTTAAGTCATTTTTTAAAACATGCAAAACTTGATCAGCAGGGTGACCTAATCTATTATGCCAAGTTTGTTTAGACAAAAAACATGTTATCACATTAGAACACAAACAAAACTGTTATTACTACCTTGATTATCAAACATATATAATCCTCCAAATTCACTACCAGACCCCACCAGGTTCTTTGATCTCAAATCCTGAATGTAACATGTATTTTCATCAAAACCAACAAAATACTTAGAATCTCTAGACATTTTGTGAACAGAAATTAGGTTTACTTTGTACTCAGGAACAAACAAGACATCAAACAAAACAACATTATTAGATAACCTAACATTACCAATCTTTTTAATCTTAGCAACTGTTCCATTAGGATGTCCCACAGTAATATTAAGATCACTAATATCTTCTACATTAAATAAACAATTTTCATCACATGGTAAGTGTTGATTTGCACCAGAATCCATAACCCATTTTCCATTTACAAACCTAAAACTTGACAAAGCATTTAAACACATAATCTTAGACATGTTTTTGCCAAATAGACTCTCAAAATCAAAAGAAGTACCTGCCATATTGGCATTAAAACTGGAACTAGGAACTGGTTTATCACTGATAAGGTTCAAGAGTTTCACCATCTGCTCATGAGTAAAAGACAAAGAACTACTAGAAGAAGAATCAGAGGTACTAGCAGAACTATTATTAACAGTATGATCAGTTACCACATTGTTACTGGTTGCATGTTTTGCATTAGAATTAAACTTTTTCTTAAAACCAGGTGGATAACCAACAATTTCATAACATCTGTCAATAGTATGTCCTATCATATTGCACTTTTTACATTTTAGATTAGGATTAGGACCTCTATTAAACCCTTTTCTATTATCAAATCTTTGAGCATTAAACACAGAAGGTTGAATTTTAGTAAAACTATCATGCACAGACATTGTTCTATGTGACTCTTCTCTGGAAATAATAGCATAAGCAGTTTTCACATCAGGAATAGGTTCTCTTGTTAAAATATTAGTTCTCATTGGCATATAAACATCATCAAGACCCATTAGAAACTGCATTAACCTAAGCAACTTATTATGATTCTGAAAATCTTTAGCAGCTTTACAAGTACAAGCAGGCAACTTAACAAGAGCATCATACTGTTTCCACAAAGAATTTAGCTTATGATAATAACCAGATAAAGAAGATCCATTCTGTTTTAGTGAATTGATTTTAAGATGAAGATTAAACATTACAGATCCATCTACTTTATCATATGTTTCTTTCAATTCTTTCCACACTTCACTAGCATTTCTAGAAAAAATTTGACCCATATAAAGTTCTTCAGATATAGAACCAAGAAGCCAAGACAAGACCACAACATTACATCTATCCCATTGACTAGCCAACATTTCATCATCAGTATCTTTTTCACAGTCTCCTTTAATGAAACCTAGCTTATTTTTTGTTTCTAATGCCAAGGTCATTGCACAACTCCATACATTATAATTTTCTGTACCTTTCAATTTAAAATTAATCAAAGAAACCCCCGTAGTATCACTAGCATGCAAATATAAAGGATCTCCAAAATCCAACTTACTTATTTGAGTAAATGTATCATCAAAACCAGAACCATCAGTTTTATTTTTATTTTATCACCAGTTTTATCTTCAGGAGCCATTATAGATTAACAAACAATACCAAAACTATCAATAAAGCAAGAACACACAAAGACAAATAAAGCACAAACAATCAAACAAGACTAATAATACCAAGACAATTATTATCAACGAAAATAACCACAACTAAACAAAATAATGAAAAATATATTATTTTTAAAAAAAATATCAGTTGGCTGACCAGTGACAGGATTCCTAGCCTTTCAAGAAGGTAGGTCAAGAATATCAGCCAACAGTTTTTGAACCTTCACGATTTTCACACTTATGTAATTAATTAAGACAAGAAAGTAATTGCAGAAAGTAAAGAACAAGAACAAGAGTAAAGTTCAAGTATTAAGAAACTATGCAAGTCTAATCATATGTATCATTGATTAAACAGTGAATACATGGTCGATATTACAACTTGTCTTACAAGAAAATACAAGAACATACAATTGTTAAGTTTTAGACTAACTAGAAAACTTAAACAATTACAAAGAGAATAAGCGACACACACTTAAATGGTGACAAACACAAAGTGTAAATGATGCGGCTGTGTTGCTTTATATAGGGGAGGAATTAGGGCAACACAGCCTTACAATGATAGTGATAGAATGGTGGTTGTTGACTTCTCATTGGCTCAACGTACTTGCATCCAGGAGCCTTTGTCTTCTTTACCAAAACGGGTATGAAGGAGAAAACCCTTGTTTTGGTCCTAACTGTACCTTTGCCATATAAGGTAATACCCAGTTGGAAGAACCACCATGTGACTTCTTGTCTTCTTGTGATTTGAAAACTTCCCGCCTTGACACACAATTGGGAAGTAAAACACCCGCTGACAAGAGTCACTGACTTCGCTGATGACTCGCTGACGACACACGTCTGGTCAGCGAATCCTTGACTCAACAATCTCCCCCTATTCGCTGAGAAGACTTGCTGAGTAGACTAGACTTTGATAAGAATAAAGGAATGATGAAAAGATGTCTTATATATCATCTTTAAACATTACAAGCTGATACATATAGCATATACATTATAAGACGTCTAAAGATTTGCAGCTTCAAACTCATAAGCATCTTCTTGCTTAGCGATCCTGATCGCTGGGTCATCCCTTCTGTGAGGCTTTATCAATTCTTCATCCAACTTGCTGATAAACCATCTGTTGTTGGATGTTTCAGCACACCTTCTTCTTATGCTTAAGATGAACCTAGTGGACGCTTTTTCAATTTCAGCCAGCCGAAAGAATAATTGATTGTTCTGAAAGTTTGTGAAGAAGATGCCAGCAGGATTCTCTATCACTCTCCCTTCCTCAAAGTGGCTTCTGGGAGGAAGTCTGGTGTTCAGCAAGGCATCACCAGTGATAGGAGGAAGGTCAACAGTTATGGTTCGATGCTCTGCTTTCCTCTTTCTTTGAATCCTTCTTCCTGCTGAGGTGGAGATAGCTGCTGGAGTACCAAAAACTTGCCTCAGCATTTGCAAATCAGTTTTGAACTTGGTTTCGTACTCTCTGGCCTTCTCAAAATAATCCTTGAGCATATTTTGGAGTTGTTCATAGCTGACAGCCTTCTTGTCTTTCACCAGCATGTAAACTTCAAACCACTCAGAGGCACCCAAGGAGGTTGGTTTGACCCCTTCAAGTTTGATTGGCTTGTCAGCACCTTCTCTTAAGATTTTTAAGTTGGTCTTAAGACCCATTTCAGCACGAAAGGCTTCAGCAACAACAATCTTTTGAGGCCTCTTTCTGTCCTCCATATGCTTCAACCATTTTGCCTTTTCTTCTTCAAACTTGGCTCTTTTCTCGCTGAGTTGCTTCTCAACTTCTGTATGCTTATGCCTGTATAAAGCTTCAGCACCACCCATTTTCAGCAGCATTCTTTGCTCACCATCCAACTGATCTTTTTCAAGGAGAGGTAGCTGCTTGATATATTCAAGATTCTTTCTTTCATTTTCTTGATTTTCCTTGATCCTGTCCAGCTCCTTGATAGCTTCTTCTTGAGTTTTTCCATCAGCAGTCAGTGCCAAGATATTCAATCATTTGGTGTTGATGACCTGCTGAAGATTGGATGGGTAGCTGAGCAGCTGAGAGAGAAGTAGCGATCACTTGCTCTGCTGGAAGAGTGATGGGAGGTTTCTTGAAGAATCCAGAATCAGTGAGCTGTTTTCGACGAGTATCAGAAAGAGGAGTAATTTCAGCATTGACCAGATATCGTTTATGAAAAATTGGAAGCAATTCCTTTGACCTATTTGTTTCCATTTCTCTAGCAAAACTAGCTTCCCATGATGCTTTGATCACTTTGGGGTCAAACTGCTCCCCTATATCATCAAAGACTTCAATGTGCCCCTCATCAACAGCAGCAGGAGGTACATTAGTATTAACTATCTGTTGCTCCCCCTCAACACCAGCTGGGGGAACTTCAACACTTATAATTTCTTTTCCAGTAGACTCCCCCTCAACACCAGCAGGGGGAACTTCACTTTCCTTTTCATCACTAACTGCCACAATCACCATTTCATCAGCTTTGGCGGTGTTAGTAGTAGCATCATCAGTTTCCATAACCTCTTCAGCAGATTCTTCATATATTTTCTCAATGGCTTTGTTCACTGGTTCACTAACCATTTCTATAACAGCAGCATCAACTTTCTCCTCCTTGGAAGTTGCATTGTTAATAACAACTTCCACAGTTGCTGGCTGTTGTGATTGTTGATGTACTAGCTGTGTCAGCAGGTTCTTGATTTCATCAACCTCCTTCTCTATCTTAACTTGCCTCAGGCGATCCTCCTCAGTGAAAGAAGCTTGAGGAACAGGAAGATCAGCCACTTGTTTTTCTAAGGCATGAATTGCCTTAGTGTTATTTTCGACTTGAGTAGTCAGAGGGGAGATGAGGTCACTCAGCTTCTTTACATTAGCAGCAGCAAATTTGCTGGTAGAGGCTGCTTTCTTTGCTGAGTAGCTGGTCGAATTTGCACATTTGATCAGTGACAAGGCACCAGATTTAATGATCTGCTGATCACGCTTGATAACATTTGTTGTGGCATTTATCTTGTCTTGAGCATCAGCTATGGAGGTCGTGTTATCTTTCAGCGTGTCTATAGCATTCATGTTCTCGTTTTGCTTGTTGTACCAGCTGGTCAATGTGGAAACCAGCCTGTCAGACTCCTTATCCTTCAATTCAATAGCAAGATTGGCAGCTTTGGTAAGATCATTTAATTGATGCTCTACCCTTTCTAGTCTGCTAGAAGAGTTGGTAGAGTAAGAAATACCCAAGTCTTTTGGAAGAGACTCCACTTCTTTGGGCATAACAGATGTACAACCAGGAATAGCTTGAAAGGAAGAAGGCATGCCCAGAGATAGCATGGTATTCACTGGTTGCACTGGTGGAGTTTTGGGCCTTGCAGTGAGAACGGCTGGCTCAGTATCTGCTTCTGTAGATGTGGTTTCAGTGACTTGAATTTCTTGAGAGATATTTTCATTAGCAGGTTCAACAGTCTCTTCATTTTCTTCCACTTCCATATCACTGGCCTCCTTTTCATCAGCATAGTTATAGGAGTCCAGTTGAAATTCATCAGCAACAAAATCGCCCAAATCTAAATCACCTTCATCATCAACACCATCATCTTCGACAATTTCTTCATGCCTAGTACTAACATTTTCAACAGCAGACACATCACCAAGATCAACATTGCTTCTTTCAACATCTTCCACCACTGTTTCATTAACACCAGCACCTTCATTTATTTCAGTATTTTCACCATCTCCTTCAACACTTTCTACATTCCTACCAGCAGTTGCAACTGTTTCAACATTAACACTAGTGCCTTCAATACTTGCCACATTTTTCCCAGTTCCAACATCATCTCCAGCAGCTTGCACTTCAGGTTGATCAGCAGTGGCTGCTTCTCTTTCAGCTGTAGAGAAGTTGAGAGGGGAAGGAGAATAAAGGGCTTCTGATTCAACATGGTGCTGCTCTATGTTCTCTTCAGCAGTAGAGGTTTCTTCCTCATCAATGAGAGACAGCTGAGAGGATTCCAACCCCTTAATCGTCACACCTTTTGCTGCTTTCTTCTTTCTTTTAGGAGCATCAGCAGCAGATGAGGAAGGAACAGTAGTCTTGGAAGACTTGGATCGTGCCTTTTTGGCTTTCTTTGCAGCCTTGGTGATTTCTTGAATAATTACTGTGCCATCATCCACACCAGAGGGTGCTCTTATGTACAAGTGTGGATAAGAAGAGAAAAGCACCTCTTTCATTGGAGGAGTGAGTTCAGCAAACTTGCTGTCAAAGAATTCAGAATCACAAGCAGGCTGTTTGTAGACAGAGTGACCAATTCTTGGTGGCTTGCAGACAGTAGCACCAAATTGATTGTATTTTTCTTTAAGTTCTTGTTTGAAAATCAGAGAGAAGAACCTGGTGAATGGAATAGTATATGAGCGGTTGCTGGCTTGAACTTTTGCCTTCATATCTTCAAAAATAACCGAGGCAAAATCAATAAATCTTCCAGTGGCCAAAGCATGGATGATTTGCATGTTTAAGGCAGTAGCCTGATCAAAGGATCCAGAGTTGCCACCCAAACACTGGATGACATGAGCGAACAATAATCTCCAAACACCAGGGATATTTTTCTTGGTTGGGTTGCTAGGTATAGCTTCAGGCTTTTCCAGGTTTGTACCATAACCAATGGTTGGCAACCATTTCTTCCATTGTTCTATAGTTGCTGGATTCACAAATGGTCTCTCCTTTGTTTGATCAGGAAGACCAAGAGCAGTGCGAATAATTTTGGGTGTGATTGTTATGCGTACCTATTTCTTCTTCACCGTACCGTTAATAGCACCGATATTTACATGATAATCACATGTCCACCAGAATTCCCGGAGAAGATAGACGTACATATCTTCAGGATCGGAATAAATGGCATTTGTCACTGGGCACGCTTTTATGAAATCAAGCATATGTTGGTACCCAATTATGCCGGATGGAACTTCAAGGGAACCCAGATAATTATTGGATTTTATGGTGAGTCTTTGGGCTTGAAAGTTTACTTTTTGAGATGAAGGAATAGTTTCTGGATCAAATGTTTCAGAATGCATATATAGAGGGACATGTTTAAGAGCTTTCTTAGTGGCTAGATCCTCAGCAGACAACTCAACATGAGTTGGAGATTTAGGTTTATTTTCTGGTTGTTGTTGTTGGGAAGATGAAGAAGCCATTTTAGATTAAGATTGAGAAATGGGAAGAAGAAGATGAACATAGAGAGGAGATAGAGAGAATTTTGAGAAGTTTGAGAGATTTTGAGAATAAGAAAAATAAGGTGATTTGTGAGAGTATAAAGGATGGTGTTTGAAACGATTTGAATATATATAGCATGGATATGGGCCCCATAACTATGACAGTGAACCGTCACCAATACTCTCTTTCATACGTAATATATACATATATATACGTATTTGAGTAACGTATAAAAATGGATTGATGTGACAACTTGTACCATTATTTCAAAAGTACTCGATTTTTACGGCGGATACAGTGTACAAGTTGTCCATTAGGGAGAAAATCGAGGTAACCGTTTTGAGATTCCAATAAAATATTGATAAAAATACTTGGTGGATATACTCACACGTTAAAATAGTTGAGATTGAAGTATATCCACTGTCAATTTTGTAAATCTGGTTACCTCATTTAGAAACGGAATTTCAGTCAGCGACTTCACGGCAAACGATGGTCGCTGATGAATAAAGAATACAATTTTTGGCAAATTGTCAGCCATCAACGGATTTTGAGAAGTTTGAGAGATTTTGAGAATAAGAAAAATAAGGTGATTTGTGAGAGTATAAAGGATGGTGTTTGAAACGATTTGAATATATATAGCATGGATATGGGCCCCATAACTATGACAGTGAACCGTCACCAATACTCTCTTTCATACGTAATATATACATATATATACGTATTTGAGTAACGTATAAAAATGGATTGATGTGACAACTTGTACCATTATTTCAAAAGTACTCGATTTTTACGGCGGATACAGTGTACAAGTTGTCCATTAGGGAGAAAATCGAGGTAACCGTTTTGAGATTCCAATAAAATATTGATAAAAATACTTGGTGGATATACTCACACGTTAAAATAGTTGAGATTGAAGTATATCCACTGTCAATTTTGTAAATCTGGTTACCTCATTTAGAAACGGAATTTCAGTCAGCGACTTCACGGCAAACGATGGTCGCTGATGAATAAAGAATACAATTTTTGGCAAATTGTCAGCCATCAACGGATTTTATTTGTCTTTACCAGCAGCCGTTTGCTGCTGGACTAGATAGAGACTTTTAGCTCTCTATTGCTTTTGTTTTGCTTTTTCCAAAGCAACAGGGATCAACGGATTTTAGATGTCTTTACCAGCAGCCGTTTGCTGCTGGACTAGATAGAGACTTTTAGCTCTCTATTGCTTTTGTTTTGCTTTTTCCCAAAGCAACAGGATCAACGGATTTTAGATGTCTTTACCAGCAGCCGTTTGCTGCTGGACTAGATAGAGACTTTTAGCTCTCTATTGCTTTTGTTTTGCTTTTTCCCAAAGCAACAGGGATCAACGGATTTTAGATGTCTTTACCAGCAGCCGTTTGTTGCTGGACTAGATAGAGACTTTTAGCTCTCTATTGCTTTTGTTTTGCTTTTTCCCAAAGCAACAGGGATCAACGGATTTTAGATGTCTTTACCAGCAGCCGTTTGCTGCTGGACTAGATAGAAACTTTTAGCTCTCTATTGCTTTTGTTTTTAGCAAGTAAGACACACTTGAACTTGCTGAAAGAAATTTTGACCATAAGGTCACTTTTCAACTTATAAGAGAGATGTAAGTTGAAGCATCAGCAGACATGACAAGTCATGTCGCTGATTCACCATTCAGCATTCCCAACTTACTGACCAGATACTTGAATCTGGTTTCATCTAAGGGTTTGGTGAATATGTCAGCAAGTTGGTCATCAGTGGGGATGAAGTAAATTTCAACATCTCCTTTCATGACATGGTCACGAATAAAGTGGTACCTTATGTCTATATGTTTGGTCTTAGAATGCTGAACAGGATTATGTGTGATAGCAATTGCACTTGTATTGTCACACATTATTGGAATCTTAGAGAATTCTAAGTCATAGTCAGCGAGTTGGTTTTTCATCCAGAGGACTTGTGCACAACAACTCGCTGCTGATACATATTCTGCTTCAGCAGTGGAGATGGACACTGTATGCTGTTTCTTACTAGACCAACTAGTCAGCTTCCCCCCCAACAGTTGACATCCACCACTGGTGCTTTTCCTATCTAACATGCAACCAGCATAGTCAGATTCAGAATATGCAACTAAGTCAAAACTGGAGTCTTTGGGATACCAGAGACCCAGTGTGGAGGTACCTTTTAGATACTTGAAGATTCGCTTGACAGCGAGAAGATGAGACTCCCTAGGAGAGGCTTGATATCTTGCACATAAGCAAGTAGCAAACATGATGTCAGGACGACTCGCTGTGAGATACATCAGCGAGCCAATCATTCCCCTATAGTGAGTGGGATTCACATGCTTACCATCAGGATCAACATGGAGATTATTAGGAGGAGACATAGGAGTGGCTTTAGTGGTCACATTGGACATGTCAAATTTAGCCAGCATGTCTCGAATGTACTTCTCCTGATTAATGAAAATCCCATTTGGGAGTTGTCGAATTTGTAGACCAAGAAAGAAAGTCAGCTCACCCATCATGCTCATCTCAAAGTGAGAAGACATCAGTGAGCTGAACTTGGAACAGAGTTTCTTACTGGAGGACCCAAAGATGATGTCATCCACATATATCTGGACATAAAGAACATCAGCACCCTTTCTATAGATAAAGAGGGTGCTGTCAATGGACCCTCGCTGAAACTTGTTAGAGAGAAGAAATTCAGAAAGAGTGTCATACCAGGCTCTAGGAGCCTGTTTAAGGCCATATAGAGCTTTATAAAGACGATAGACATGGTGTGGCTTGGCTGGATCTTCAAAACCAGGTGGCTGCTTAACATAAACTTCCTCATCGAGTTTTCCATTTAGGAAGGCACTCTTAACATCCATCTGATATACTGTGAAGTTTCTGTAAGCAGCATGTGCCAATAATAAGCGAATTGCTTCTAATCGGGCCACTGGTGCAAAGGTTTCATCGTAATCAACACCTTCTTCCTGAAGGTATCCTTGTGCAACCAGCCTAGCCTTGTTACGAGTAACAACACCATCTTCGTCCATTTTATTCCTATAAACCCATTTTGTGCCAATGGGTTCTTTGTCAGCAGGTAGAGGGACAAGAAACCAGACATGCTGTCGTTTGAACTGGGTAAGTTCTTCTTGCATAGCCTCTACCCAAGAAGGACCAGCCATTGCTTCTCCTATATTCTTAGGGGTGATCATCGACAAGAAATTCACATAGAGACATGTGTTTCTAGTCGCTGATCGAGTAACAATTCCTTTAGAAGGGTCACCAATCACTTGGTGAGATGGATGACTAGAAGTCCATTTAAGTGCAGGAACACTTGATGAACCTAGTCGAGTGTCAGCGGAAGACTGAGAGATGGGTCCAGCAGAGAGATTATGGTAAGGAGAGAAGTCAATGGTAAGAATGGGTTCAGAAGTAAGATCAGTAGAGCCATTCGACTGATTTGAGTTATCATTGATGTTGGAGTCATCAGCTGACTCCATATCATCAGCATTAGCTGATGCATCATGAAACTCTTCCTCAGTATAATCATCAGCATGCACGTCATCAGCCAGTGATCTAGGTTTGGCTGATGCTATATGGATTGATCTTAAGATAGGCTCAACTGGCTCAATCGAGTAGATATGAGCAGCAACTTGCTTTGATTCAGCATCTGCTGAACTATCCTGTTTGTCATGCTGATTATTATCAGGCAGCGAGCAAGATGCATCAACAAATGAGTCAGCTTCCTGAAAGTGAGGATCAGCGAGCTCATTGAAAATGACTTCAGATGAAGTAGTTTGAATGTCCTTAAGAGCTGATGAACTTTCATCAAAGGTTACATGGATTGATTCATCAACCTTTTGAAGGCGAGTATTGAATACTCTAAATGCCTTGCTGATGGAGGAATAACCAAGGAAGTAGCCATCATCAGCTTTAGGATCAAATTTTCCTAGGTGATCCTTGTTATTTAAGATAAAGACAGGACATCCAAAGACATGGAAGTATTTAATTTGAGGTTTCTTACCTTTCAAAACCTCATAAGCTGTCTTGTCATGTCTTTTGACAATAAGACATCTGTTTTGAGTATGACAGGCAGTGCTGACAGCTTCTGCCCAGAATTTACTCAGCAAGGAAGACTCGCTGAGCATAGTACGTGCTGCCTCAGTTAGAGTTCTGTTTCTCCTTTCAGCAACACCATTTTGCTCAGGAGTTCTGGTGGAAGAAAAGTTTTGTGATATCCCTTGATCAGCACAAAAGGATTCAAGAGTGTGGTTTCTGAACTCAGTACCATGATCGCTTCTGAGTTCTTTAACCCTTATGTTGTTGAGGTTTTCCATTTTCTTGATGAAATTGATAATCTCTTCAGCAGCATCACTCTTAGAACGAAGAAAAATAGTCCAAGTATATCGTGAATATTCATCCGCAATTACTAAAGTGTATCTGCTACCCTTTAGACTTTGGACATTTACACGACCAAAAAGGTCCATGTGAAGAAGATGAAAGCAGCCAGTGATAGAATTGGCCTGCTTTGTTTTGAAAGTGGCTCTGTGGCTTTTACCTTTTTCACAAGCACCACAGAGTCTATCCTTTTCAAAAGAGAGATGAGGAAGGCCACGAACAAGGTTCTTTTTGGCCAAAGAGTTGATGGTTTTGAAATTCAAATGCGACATACGCTTGTGCCATAACCAATTGAGTTCAGCTGCTGACTTAGCAAAGAAACAAGTCTCACTATCAGTTTTGATAGGAGTGAAGTCCACCAGATATACATCTCGTTTTCTTGGAGCGACCAAGACGACTTCCTTGTTTACGTTTACAACAGTGCCTTGATGCTTATCAAGAATCACTTTATAGTCAGCATCACAAAGTTGACTTATGCTGATAAGATTATGTTTCAAACCATTTACATAAGCAACCTTGGTGAACTTGATGAGACCATTAGAGAGAAGACCATATCCTTCAGTTTGTCCAGTGGAGTTATCACCAAACACTACAGTAGGGCCAGCAGCCTCTACGTAGTTATCCAGCAGGGTCTTAGAGCCAGTCATGTGTTTTGAACAGCCATTGTTCAAGTACCACACACCTTTTCCTAGTGAGCCCTGCACGGACATAACAGAAGGATTTAGACTGGTTCACTGTTAAACTCGCTGACAGCCATGTCAGCGGGATTAAAGATCTGAGCTTCAGAGGATTCCTCTCTACTGATAGTGTCATCATCAGTAGTGAGAGGAAGAGGAGCACTAGGGTCAGTATTCTCATCTCTTGGAGAGTTATCAACAAGTTGATGAGCAGGAAGCATGTCACGAGCTACCTCATAGGTGAAGTATTGATCAGCAGAGGTATAAGTGACAGTGTTTCCAGTATCTAGAACAGTCAAGTTGCTGACTTGATTGTTGTTCCCATACTCGACCAGAATGCTACCATGACCATTAGAGATGATCTCTTGAGACTGGGGAAAGGAGATTTGCTGAGCAGCAATGAAATCAGCAATGTTTTCCTCAGTGAGAACAGTTGTATCTCCTTCATTATTTTCATGTTCAGCAGAAAAAGACCTTTCGCCGACCATAGTAGAGGAGGAAGCAACTGTTGAGGAAGGAGGATTAGGTTGAATGACAACCTCAGGAGCATCCCTGGAGTTATCACAGTCGGAAGCAACATGACCTCTGCTGCCACATATGTAGCATTTTTTATCAGAGGTGCTGCCCTTTTGATTTTGAAGGAAAAATTCCTTCAGTTGAGAAGAGAGATCATTAACTTGCTGAGCTAGCTCGTTAATTTTAGGGTCAGAGGAGGAAGATGCCTTTTTCTTTTTCTTTGACTTTTGCTTATGCTTAAGTGTAAGCTGAGGCATCTTAGGAGCGGGACCCAAAATGGACTTTCCTTTTGGATCCGCAGATTGAGAAGTAGAGGGATTTTGTGATCCCTTAACTATACTCCAAGCTTGTTTAACAGCAGGGTGAGAAGAAGAAGAAGGACCCTGCTGATGAGACTGATGCACTTTTTTAGGAGTGATCGGTCTAGACTGCTGAATAGGAGTAGCTGGCCTCATTTGCCTATGAGGTAGGTACTGCCTGTTAGGAGTAGTAGCTCTCACTTGCTGATGAGGCAAGTGTACTCTTTGAGGAGTGATAGGTCTTACTTGTTGATGGGGCAAGTATCCTTTCTGAGGAGTGATAGACCTATTTTGAGTATGAGGCATTCTTTCTTTTTGAGGAGTTTTATGCCTCATAATGGAAGGAATAGGCATGAATTTAGGTGCCTGCTGATGGACCTGTCTATCAGCAGGTCTGACCTGAGAAGGTCCTACTTGCTGATATCTAGCGTCACCGAATCTGACGCGTCTTTTCATAGCGATCATGCTGATCAGATTTACTGTCAGCATGTGCAGGTGCATGATGAGAGGATGAGAAAGAAGGGGTTTGAGAAGCAACTTGTTGTGATGGCTGACTGACAGAGTTAGCACGCTGAGGCGTGCTGTAGTTATAAGGTACAGCAACTGTGCTTCTCTTAAAAGGTTCAGCAGCTTGAAGAGTAAGTTGCTGAGGAGCGACAGGTTTAAAACCATCACTGCCAATATCTCCTTCAAAAGATTCCCCAGAAGAGTATTGAACTCTTCCTTCATTAGGCATCATGCCAATAATGGGAAGATGAGGATAAGGATTGCTAGTGCTTGCTGATGAGCTAGCACCATTTTCCTCGGCAGGGGTAGATGGGTCGCTGGTGGAGGTAATGGTAGAACCAGCTTCCATTTCATTATGGTAATCATTAAGACCCCTAACGAAATACCATTTTTTCATTTCTTCAGGAGAAATGACAGCAGAAGGAGGAATGGAGATTTCAGGTTTTACATCATCATTGAACAAGTCAGAGAGAGTAGCAGCGGCCTCAAAGTTACCGCCAATGACTGCCTGAACTTGGGCAGGGACTTGTTCATTTAGACACTGATGATGAAACCTGGAAGCTTTTGACCAGGAGGTCACAATCTTTTTAAGGTTGGCAACTTCAAGCTTGAGTTTTTCATTCTCAAGCTGAACTTTTTGTGCCAGCAACTCATGAGATTGGAGTTCAACATGAACATTCCTGAGCTCATTGAGTTTTTCAGATTTGTCACTTATCTCTAAGGAGACAGAGTCAAGTTTCGATTGGATATCAGCTCGTATAGATTCAACGAACTGGATATCACACAGAAGAAATTCGAAGATTTTAGGTTTATCTTCATCAGAGGCAGAAGAGTGAGCACGTACCTTTTTAATGGTGACATTTACCCACTGACTGGAAGAGACTTGGTCTTTTGTCAGTGCATCACCATCAGCGAGTGCCATAAGACACATGACATCAACGTACTCTTCACTGTCTGAATCATCTGATTCAGCCCAGTCATGTTCTTCAGCGACCAGCCCTTTCGCTGGTGTTTTTGCCTCCTCCATCTCAGCAACCTTTGCTTTAAGCTGATAGTATTTGTTCCTGTACTCATCAGCAGGTTTAGATGGGTTAGTTTTAGGAGCATCAGGAGTTGGAAGAGCAACTATGCACTCCTTTTGGTAGTGTCCCTTCCTACCACATCTCCAGCACTCCTCTTGAGATTTGTCAACAGAAGGCTTATATGGAGCAACCGACTTACTGTTGTTCCATTTTCGTGAGTACCTCTTGCCAGCGACCAGGGCAAAGTCCATGAAGTCGCTGAACATCTCTTGTTTCTCATCAGCATCGAGATCATTAACAAGAGATTGAATAGGAGGTGGGAGATGAGAGGAGCTGGCACCATTATTAAGATTAATGGGCTCAGCAGAGACAAGGGCAAGGGGATCAATAACAGAATAAGCTGAAGAAGAAGTAGAAGAGGAGGGACCAGCACTATGTTGTGCGTCAGCAGCAGCTCTTAGAGTTTGAGCAAGAGCTCTCTCTTCAAACTGAAGCATGCCAAAGAGAGATTCAAGATCAAGACCATTGAGTCTCTCTGTGGTCCTAAGGATTTGTCTCAATCCTTGCCACTTGATAGGAAGACTATCAATGAATTTGTGGCACACCTCAAAGTCGTCATGGGTGATACCAACATTGGTCATGTCATTTAGCAACCCTTTAAATCGGGTATAGGTGCCATTGAGACCTTCATTTGGGAGAGAGAAGAATTTTTCATAGGCTCTTTTGAGGTCTATCTTTTTAGTGGCAATGGTAGCAGCAGAGCCCTCATACATGCTACATAACCTATCCCAGACTTCTTTAGAAGTGGAATATTTGATGATGAGCTTCATGATGTCAGTAGGAAGGGTAGCGACAATCATGTTTTTGAGCCTAGAATCAAGATTTACCAGTCTACGCTCATCATCGGTCCATTGTACCTCTGGTTTGACAATGTCAATCACAATCTCAGGAGCATCAGCAGTTGCTCCTGGTGTTCTTTGTACCAGAGTAGGTACGTATGGACCTTTGGTCATAATGGTTATAAGGTAGGGTTCTACACCAACTATGTGAAGAAGCATTCTTTCCTTCCAAGATCCAAAGTCGTCAGGCTCGAATCTTGGAGGAACAGACACGTAACCAAAGTCACGTGTGTTCACTAGAGTTGGTACAGCAGACATGTTCTTGTATTTTAAGAAAGAAATAAGATTTTAGATAAGAAAAGAACAAAATTTAGAAAGAAATAAGTATGCAAACAGATCTTTGTTTCAATGATTTAGAAACAGTGGCTCTGATACCACTTGACAGTCCACGATTTGCACACTTATGTAATTAATTAAGACAAGAAAGTAATTGCAGAAAGTAAAGAACAAGAACAAGAGTAAAGTTCAAGTATTAAGAAACTATGCAAGTCTAATCATATGTATCATTGATTAAACAGTGAATACATGGTCGATATTACAACTTGTCTTACAAGAAAATACAAGAACATACAATTGTTAAGTTTTAGACTAACTAGAAAACTTAAACAATTACAAAGAGAATAAGTGACACACACTTAAATGGTGACAAACACAAAGTGTAAATGATGCGGCTGTGTTGCTTTATATAGGGGAGGAATTAGGGCAACACAGCCTTACAATGATAGTGATAGAATGGTGGTTGTTGACTTCTCATTGGCTCAACGTACTTGCATCCAGGAGCCTTTGTCTTCTTTACCAAAACGGGTATGAAGGAGAAAACCCATGTTTTGATCCTAACTGTACCTTTGCCATATAAGGTAATACCCAGTTGGAAGAACCACCATGTGACTTCTTGTCTTCTTGTGATTTGAAAACTTCCCGCCTTGACACACAATTGGGAAGTAAAACACCCGCTGACAAGAGTCACTGACTTCGCTGATGACTCGCTGATGACACACGTCAGCGACCAAGTCTGGTCAGCGAATCCTTGACTCAACAGTTTTAAAATATTTTTTTAGAAAAAAATTAAAATTAAAAACACAAATAATAAGAACTTGAAACATAAAAGAGGTGTTACAGTGCTATCGGCTGAAGCAGATAATGACTATTTCTTCTTCTTGATTCACTTAGTCAAGAAGAGAAACAATCTATGCAGCGGAATACCAGAATCAAACAATATCAACACCAGAAACCCTAAATAGTCGATAGAAGAAGAACCCCCAAAATCTAGGGTTTCAAAAATTAGGGTTTTTAGATAAGAAAAGAACAAAATTTAGAAAGAAATAAGTATGCAAACAGATCTTTGTTTCAATGATTTAGAAACAGTGGCTCTGATACCACTTGACAGTCCACGATTTGCACACTTATGTAATTAATTAAGACAAGAAAGTAATTGCAGAAAGTAAAGAACAAGAACAAGAGTAAAGTTCAAGTATTAAGAAACTATGCAAGTCTAATCATATGTATCATTGATTAAACAGTGAATACATGGTCGATATTACAACTTGTCTTACAAGAAAATACAAGAACATACAATTGTTAAGTTTTAGACTAACTAGAAAACTTAAACAATTACAAAGAGAATAAGTGACACACACTTAAATGGTGACAAACACAAAGTGTAAATGATGCGGCTGTGTTGCTTTATATAGGGGAGGAATTAGGGCAACACAGCCTTACAATGATAGTGATAGAATGGTGGTTGTTGACTTCTCATTGGCTCAACGTACTTGCATCCAGGAGCCTTTGTCTTCTTTACCAAAACGGGTATGAAGGAGAAAACCCATGTTTTGATCCCAACTGTACCTTTGCCATATAAGGTAATACCCAGTTGGAAGAACCACCATGTGACTTCTTGTCTTCTTGTGATTTGAAAACTTCCCGCCTTGACACACAATTGGGAAGTAAAACACCCGCTGACAAGAGTCACTGACTTCGCTGATGACTCGCTGATGACACACGTCAGCGACCAAGTCTGGTCAGCGAATCCTTGACTCAACAGTTTTAAAATATTTTTTTAGAAAAAAATTAAAATTAAAAACACAAATAATAAGAACTTGAAACATAAAAGAGGTGTTACAGTGCTATCGGCTGAAGCAGATAATGACTATTTCTTCTTCTTGATTCACTTAGTCAAGAAGAGAAACAATCTATGCAGCGGAATACCAGAATCAAACAATATCAACACCAGAAACCCTAAATAGTCGATAGAAGAAGAACCCCCAAAATCTAGGGTTTCAAAAATTAGGGTTTTTAGATGAAAATACGCCCTAATTAAAAGAACCCTAAATTCTTCAAATCAACAACCAGATCTAACAATACTCAACCTGGCTTTGATACCATGAAAGAATATGATTTTCTAATTATTATTATTATTATTTATTTATTATTTATAAATGAAGATGATTATACCAAGACGATATAATCAAATACAATACACGAATTCAGTCATATGATAATGACCAAATTATAGACAAGAACAAGACTATGATCAATCGATCATATACAGAGACAAATAAAGAGAAATATATGAGAGATAGATAGATACAGACAATATATGAAATACACACACACTCATAACCCTAAATCTGGGTTATGTGACTATATATACTGATAGACTTGTGAAGATGTTTCCATGCCCTCCAACTCCTCTAGAATATCACAACTGGTCCTTCCAGCTTTGTCTTTAGGCTTTGAACACCTTTAGTCCTTGTACTTCTTAAATCTTCAGTTCCTGCACAACTAATCATTTTGGTTAGAACTAATTATACTAATACTTCATTCCAAGATTGTATTACCTTCATTTTAACATAGACGATATTTTTTATGTAGTTTTATGGATGTGAGTTTATATGGTTTCATTAGTAGTGATGGAATAATCGATGGTAATTTTAGTGCTTATAGACTAGATATTTTCATTTTTATCAAACCGTATATCGAACGGGTTTAATTTAATAGATTATATTATCATTTGAACAAAATAATACAAGTGTACAACGAAGGGCCCCTTTTGGTGATTCAAAAGATCTTGGTATAACCTTTCAATATACTCGTAATAAAATACTCACTGAATAAACACATTAGAAAATTATATCTATATACCATATAGTATTTCATAGACACTAGTTTATGATTATCTTACATCCAACAATAAACAAGCAATCTCTTACATTATGCCAAGTAACTCCATCTCATTTTCAACACCATTCCACCTGGCCAGTTTCATCACCACAATCGCATCACCATTACTACAATTCCACCAAGTGTCCACCTACAATTCCAACAACCTTACACCATAAAAATAGCCACTTGTTTCTTACCAAAAACTAACACCTTAATAAAACAAACCAAAAACATAGAAAACAACAAAAACATATATAGTTATAACAAAACCAAATTACATTACATACACCTATATATACATAAACATTTTTGTTTCACATTTTCACTACAATATATTCAATTCTTTGTTGTTACAAAATGCAATCTAACATGGCTATGGATGATTTTGGATCATCCTCATCATCAATCTCACAAACTTCGTCAACAAATTCATTTTTTACACCTTTACTTATGTCCATTATGGGCATTGGTGCTACCGCTTTAGCCATACTTTTTTACCATCTTTTATTAGTTAGATATTGCATGAGAAGACATGCAGCACGAATGACAGCATTACATAACTTAGCCGGGGAAGAAATCCAAACCGGAGTTGATGAAAAAACACTTACAACAATACCCATAATCACGTATAAAAAATCCGACCCGATGATTATGGATCAATCCGAATGTGCGGTTTGTTTAGGTGATGTGGAAAATGGGGACATGGTTAGGTTGTTACCTAATTGTAAACATTTGTTTCATGTTAAATGTATTGATGAATGGTTTGTGGGACACACGAGTTGTCCTGTTTGTCGGGTCCCAGTTGTGGGACCCGACGACGAGTCAACTCGTGGTTGCCCCGTTTGTAATAGATCGGGTGGAACCATGGTTGATGATCGTTCCTCGTTCGTTTCTTACGAACGAGACGATGCTGCTGCGTTAGAGGTTATTGATAATGCTGGTGAATTTACATCTGGACCACGAATATTGCTTCGGCATTGTCATTCTCTAATTTTACCGGGTGAAAAGAAGGGGAGATTAACGGGAATGGAGTTAAAAAGATCATTATCAATGGGACAAAGTAATTGTGTGATTATTGACATAAATAATGTTGGTAATGTGGATAAAGATTGTACGTATTATTCGTCGTTAAGAGACGAATCGATTAGGCAATTTCAACGTGTTAAGGAATCGATAACTCGAATGTGTGTAGGTGTCGAAGGACAAAGACAAGGGAGTGGCAATATTCTTCCATATTGATCGATATATGTTTTGTGATTATAATTCATGTAGACTTGGAATACAAGAAATCATATAATGTTATGGAAGGTTTTCTCTTATAACCAAATTCTTTTGGTCACCTTCTTGTTTATGTGAAGAAATAACCTAACAATAATAATTGGTTATGGGGTATTAACTCATGGATTGTACGTTATGGATATATGCATGTCAATAAGAAGATATATATTTAATGAGTTTCTTTTGATTTGAACGATTGATCAAGACAATCCTAAAAAGGTTACATGGGCTCGAGTTGTAGCAATTGTTAGATGACATCGGATCGGTCCATATGTTATATGTGCTATGGAGGTTGGTTGTGATGTAAAAGTCAAGGGCGATCATATATGGTTGCACTAGCTAGCTGCCCATGTTATGGAGGACTCATGGTCACGTTTCGCCACCGTTATGCACTGGTAATTAAAAATGGATCGGATATGGATTGGATCAGATATAGATGGGATGATCAACTAATAATCAGATTTGACCAATGGTCAAATTAGATGTGTATCGACAGGATACCTCTATCGAGTTCTTGTATTTGTTTATTTAATGATTGAAATCCACAATACGTGGTTTATATCTTTCTTTGACACGTACGATATATATGTTCCGTACGGGCGGAATTCATTTACAAAGCTTCGAATAGTAATAACAGGGGCACGATCTGATCTGTATTAATTGCTAAAAATGTCGTTATTGAAAATGTTAGTGGTAGATATAACTAGTAGCAAGGTCCGACAACCAACATTTTATGTCGTACATTTTTCATAAAATCATACAATATGAAATTCAAAATTTTTCAAGATTTAAGAAATGTTTCATCGAATTGGTTGTTCTTAACAATTTGATACTAACAGCTAAATCGCGGTCTCAACTATTTGTGACCACTGACCACGTGTAATTGCATCTAGCATACACTCTTTTTTTTAGAACGACAAAATCTATCGTACACTCTTGTCTACCTTTTCGTACTATTTGTAAATATTCAAGGTATTTATTTTTTAACTTTGACTTTATTTCGTGTTATATAAAACTTAATAAAAATTATACCAATAATACATTTTTTAAAATACAAATCAATTTATATAACTTTCATCTTATTTAACACAAAAAGATTATTTAATGTCAAACACTACTACAAAAATGATACTATGACCTATTATGATTATAGAGAGTTAGTGTAACAATCGTGGTTTTTGACTTGTAATTAAATGTGATTTATTTATTTTGACTCGTTGACTTGAACGTGCAAAATGACTAATTAATTTAGTTAGTTGATTTCATTTAATGGATGATTTTGTAACGTGTAATATGCTAGTCGGGGTTATATAGACGTGTTAATCGACGTTGTGACGTAAGTTGACGTTTAATTAAATTAGAAATGTAATCGGGTGATCCATGGGTCGACCCGTGACCCATGAATCACCACCATTGACCCAACCCTATCCAAACCACTCCCCAATCCCACTCTTACACTTCTCACCCACACATTTCACCTCATCTCTTCCCTTTCTCTCACTACATTCATTGCAAGACTTTTCCTTCTCTCTCTCACTAAATTCTTGCACCAATCAAATGTGTTCAAGTTAAATTTGTATTAAATTCATCATCTTTATCATCATCTAATCATCATATCAAAAAGTCAAGCCTTCTAGTGCAAGGAATCACCATCTATAGCTCAAATTTGGATTTAAAGCTTTGTTGGAAGAATTGGTAAGTTAAACTTGTTCTAAGATCATCATTTTATGTTTGTAATCGTATTTCTAATCTCCTACAAGTAACCTTGGGTCAAATGTGAGTCAAAATCGTTCTTGAGTCATAATTAGGGTTCTAAGTGGCCAAATGGGTCAAAAACCGGGTTTCATGCTTGATTGTCGAAATGGGTCGAAATCCTAGTGTGGGTTATGTTAGTAAATGTGTTCCTAGTCTATCCTAACAAATCCCAGGTCAAAATTCGAGTCAAAGAGAACCCTAGGTCAAAATTAGGGTTTTTACATGATAAATTAGGTCAAAAACAATTAAATTCGAAATTTATGTTTTTGAATCAAAAACTATGTTATGGGATACAATTGTTTACATCCAGATGTGTTAAACAAGGATTAAACGTGTTTTGAATCTGCACAAATCGAATTCTCACATAAAAATTAGGGTTGTTGATTCTAGGTCAAGTTCACTTTTTGGTCAACCTCCTCCTTGCCCAGTTCGTTCCTCCTCCCCTGCCCAGATTTATCTTGCTCCCTGAACCACCGTCTTCTACGGTTAATTGGCGTCCCAGACGCTTCCTTGCCCTGTTCACTATCTCCTACGGTCACTGGACCGTCTAAGACGGTGCCCTCCAAGTTTCATTTTCGAGGTTTTTGACCCAGACGCCATGATTCTCTGTTTTACGCTCAATCAGACGCTAAAAAGGGTAATTTGTAACATTCGTGATTTTTACCCGTTTGGCTGTACTTGTAATTTGATTAACTACTTTAATAAACGAAAACTTTGAGTCTAATTGTGTTCGTCTATCTGTAAATTGGGCCAGTTATAATGTCATAATTGGATTTCTAGAATTAAGCCCATGATTACAAGACCGTGATATTGGCCCATACGTGTTATAAAAATTATATTATAGAAAATGATTGAGTAACTGTAGTAACAGGAAAAACGTATATACAAAACCTTAAGTATAATGTACGGTAAACAGTGTCGGTGGCACAGTGTCGGTGGTTATCTAATAATTCCATTAATAGGACAAAGCCGACATACTTTATGGAAAGTAGGAATACTCGTGAAATTTTCACAAGCTATATTTGATTTATTAGTTGAATAATGTTACTAGTAGACATCCGACAAAACTTTTATGGATATATATGTAAAACGTTGCTTTTTCGATCGATTCTTTCTCGGTTTGGCTTGAAACTTGCTAGAACGTAATAACTAGATTTAAGATACCTTAATATGGTTTTAAATTTCACAAAATAACACTTAAAAATTTTATAAAAATGCAGCCCCCAAATAGTGAAAATGTCAACTTCAATATAGTAATTTCCAAGGATTTTTCATGACAAATCTTTAAGTTTTAACTTCCAAATGACACCACAACTTCTAGCTACCACTTGTAACATCCAACACATCACAAATTGCATGAATTACAGCTAATTTGATGATTCATAGCACACCAAAACCGGACTTATATTGGAAGTTTGATGAATATGCATAAATTTTATCATATTTAATTCCATTTCATTTACTATAAATACTAGCCTTAAGTTCTCATTAAAAACTCACACCTTAAACTTCATTCTCTCTCTATTTAGCATTCTATAAGTCTAAAATCATCTTCCCCCTTCTTGTTATAAGTTTCAAAGAACACTTGATTGTTCTAGTATAAGCAAAGTCGCTTTGATCTCAAAGTTCGCCGAAAATCGTCAAGAGAAGTTGTTATCAACAAATCTCTCTAAGATCTTCAAAAGTTCTAGTTATAATACTCAATTTGGGTTGGGAATAATCTTCAATTATTAAGTAAACAAGTCCAAGTCTTGAAAGAATTTCATTTGAATCAGAAGTCGTGTTCTTCGTACGTCGAAAGTTTGATCTTAGAGTTCATAAACTCTCATTTCTTGTAAGTATTTTTATAAAACCTTACTATACTTTGCTCTATGATTTTAGAAATATATGTTATGTATTGAAATGCTTGTCAACTTGATTTTATACTCAATTGATACATAATTGCATTTAAATACGGTAACTATCGCTTTTATATATGAATATTGAAATATTGTTACTATTGCGAAAAATGAATTATTAGCGAAAGTACGAGAAATCGTAAAACTTTTATTAAATCATTTTAAATACTTATTATGGTATATAAACAAGGGCATAGTTATATACCTAACTATCCTAATTCATATAATTACTATTCACCATCTGTGAATTATTTCGTATTTTCGAATTGTTTGATTTATGGATAGAATATATCCTCGATACGCTTTTAACCGCACAATGTTTCCGAAAGTGATTGCACCTTGGGCCTCTTTGGCTTATGCAGGAGGAATGGAAGGTAGTTCGCGAAAAGTTTGCATAAGCATTCACTAAGCAACTTAATTCGCCCCGGTATTCTTCACGACCCAAGGCCAACCCTAACACAACTTGGAAATAAAATGCTGGTTTTTCCTGCCATTTAAGGTATCTCTTCAATTGTAATCAATACATTTTGTATTGATTATAATACATACCATTCAAGGTATCTTTTCATATCTCTGCTATTGAAAACATCTATTCGTTACAAGATTAATACATTCTTCGTATTAATCCTATTATTTAAAAATACTTCAAAAGGATTTAGAAATATCAGAGGAATACTTTATATATCCTACGGATACGTATTACATACGGAAAGTTACATTTTTACCCTACACTTTCAAAGGTATCATTTTTCGTCCTTATACTTTGGACATTTGACAATTTAGTCCCTTAAACTTTTATAACATAAATTACGTTGACAAGCGTATTAATAAGGTAACCTTATAGTTGTATATCTATATTTGGAATTTAGCATGAATATAAATCAATTCACATTGAAATTAGGTAATACGTAACGTTGCCAGTTGACTCGCTCGTCATCGTTAACTACATCAATCTCTTCTATTTTGCTGTTGAACTATCAACAATAAGGTGAGTTTCGTAAACCCTCCCTACTCAATTGAGATTCGGGCTGAAAAGTGTACATGTTTGTTTAACTGTTGATTGTTGATTTGATTGATTGCATGATTGAATTGTTGTTATGGACATGTTAGCGCATTACTTATTATATAAGTCGCACCGTTAGCGCATTACTTATTATATAAGTCGCACCGTTAGCGCATTGTTAATTATTAACTATGTAAGCCGCACCGTTGTTGAATGTTATTGATTGTTATGGAACGTTGTTGAACGTTATATGAAATCGTTGTTGTTGAACGTTGACTTGTATTGAATTGTGATAATGTGAAACCTTATAGGTTTTCTTTGGACTTGATTAGATATTCTAATCCTCGCTTATCGTTAACGGTTATATCCGACACGGTTATTCCTTGTTACTTGTCCCTACGAACTCACCAACTTTATGTTGACACTCTTTAGTACACTTTTCAGGTAACCAAGTTAATCAGAGACAGAATGGATGAATAGATGCTTGCATTGCTAGGGTTTGGACTATCTTTGGACTTTCTGGATCCGTGATCCTTATTTCCCTTTAACGGTTATATCCGACACGGTTATTCCTTGTTACTTGTCCCTACGAACTCACCAACTTTATGTTGACACTCTTTAGTACACTTTTCAGGTAACCAAGTTAATCAGAGACAGAATGGATGAATAGATGCTTGCATTGCTAGGGTTTGGACTATCTTTGGACTTTCTGGATCCGTGATCCTTATTTCCCTTTAACGGGTTATGCTTAGGATCAACTACTATCGTTTGAATATTTTTCTTTTAAGTATGGATTGAGTGTGTATTTTGATGAATGTTGATTATTGTAATGAGCTTGTGGATTGTTTCAATCTATTGAATGCATATAGTTTGACTCTACATAATTCCCATGTCATGCTGTGCTTTTCTAAGTGATACTCCATGATTCCGCCATGTTGGGGTGTTACATAATTAGAGACCACCGTCTGAGACGGTGGTTCTTACCGTCTGAGACACTGAGCAATTGTTGGCCTACCGTGTGACACGCCGCCGCTGGCCGTCTGTTACGCTCCTTGCTTTTAACCACCGTAACTTTACGGTGACATCACCGTACATTACGGTCCTTCACTTTTCCTTTTTATTGAGTTTCCTAGCTGTGGGCCCATATTTCTAGAATCGGTTTGGGCTTTCTTTTGGGTCGTTCCTCAGATCCATTGGTGTCTATTTCGGGCCGTTTAAGTGGGTTCAAGTAGAACGTTCAAGCAAAGCTCATATATATATATAAGTAAAGTGTGTCGTTTATCTATATAAGGCATATTTACATTAATATGCAAGTCGAGAAACCCTAAACTCTTTCATGTCGGACAAACGTTAACCAAATATATGTATATATATATATATGCATATGTATGTATGTATGTATGTATGTATATATGTATGTATATGTATATAAGTATTGTATATAAATAAACATATTTATATTAATACGAATGTTGTATAAACGTATTGATAGGTCGTGAACTTTGAAGAATTCGGGACAATTATAATTCGTTGAATACTTATAATTTAATTATAACTCGACGTTCAAGGCAAAGGTGAGTTTCGTAGCCCCTACGTTTACTTTATTTGGGGTGGAAAGTGTACTTGTTCGTTTAAACGTTTGTCGGTTGATACACTTTGTTATGATATGAAACGAGATGTTAGTTATCTAATTGTTTACTTGTGATACGTGTTAATGGATCGTTTATATGTGATGAAGGACGTTATTGTATATTATATAAGACGTTATATTATATGTATATATATATATATATATGTGGACGTGGACGGTGGATTGACGAATCCACACCCGGTATGATCATTGCCATATTATAACATTATTTTGTTAAAACGTATATTATATATTATGTAAGACGTGGACGGTGGATTGACGAATCCACACCCGGTATGATCATTGCCATATTATAACATTATTTTGTTAAAACGTATATTATATATTATGTAAGACGTGGACGGTGGATTGACGAATCCACACCCGGTATGATCATTGCCACATTATAACGATATTTTATTGAAACGTATATTATATATTATGTAAGACGTGGACGGTGGATTGACGAATCCACACCCGGTATGATCATTGCCATATTATAACATTATTTTGTTAAAACATATATTATATATTATGTAAGACGTGGACGGTGGATTGACGAATCCACACCCGGTATGATCATTGCCATATTATAACATTATTTTGTTAAAACGTATATTATATATTATGTAAGACGTGGACGGTGGATTGACGAATCCACACCCGGTATGATCATTGCCATATTATAACATTATTTTGTTAAAACGTATATTATATATTATGTAAGACGTGGACGGTGGATTGACGAATCCACACCCGGTATGATCATTGCCATATTATAACATTTTTTTAAAACGTATATTATATATTATGTAAGACGTGGACGGTGGATTGACGAATCCACACCCGGTATGATCATTGCCATATTATAACGATATTTTATTAAAACGTATATTATATATTATGTAAGACGTGGACGGTGGATTGACGAATCCACACCCGGCATGATCATAACCGTGGATACGGGTTGTTTAACCTACATATGGACGATATTATATGTATATGGACGATTATTGGACGTTGATATTGACTTGTGTTGACTTGTGATAACGTGAAACCTTTTAGGGTTTCCTTGGACGTGATTAGGTATTCTAATCCTCGTATATCGTTAACGGTTGATATCCCGACACTTGATTTTCATTCCTTAAACCTACGAACTCACTAACTTTATGTTGACACGTGTTAGTACACTTTTCAGGTGAACAGGTTAACCAGAGACGTATTGGATGATTGCTTGATTGTTTGCATGCTAGGATTGGACTTGGACTATTTCATGGATCCGTGATTCATAGTTCCCGATTATGGGTTATGCTTAGGATCATTTACCATCTTTTGAACTATTATCTTGTAAACGTTTGATGGGCGTGCTCCTTATGCATTTTTTTATGATTCCGGTACTTGTAATTGATTGAATTGTATGGATTGTCCAATCCTTTTAATGCATATAGACTTGTCTCTACTTAATTTCCATGTCGTGATGTGCTTAGTATGTGATGTGACCAATTTATATAGATCGCCCACATCATTATTGGCCTTTTTCGTATGTGTTTTGAGTCGATTTTGTATGCATTTGGCGCGTTTATGGTGTTTGTTAGTGCTTTCAGGTTTGTAGCAGGTTGCGCGTCCATTTGGTACATTTTCTGACGATTTTTGGCCAAGAAGTTGACCCGAGTGTTCGAATGATGTTGATAAAGAAGAAACAAGATTTCAGCAAGAATTTACTGCGCCGCAGTGGGAGAATTATTGCCCCACTGCGCCGCAGTCTCTAGTCGAGAAGAAACCAATGCTTTCCAGAGATTTAACACTGCGCCGCAGTGGGAGGACTCATTCCCCACTGCGCCGCAGTCAGAGGACCAGCTCCACTGCGCCGCAGTCTCTAGTCGAGAAGAAACCAATGCTTTCCAGAGATTTAACACTGCGCCGCAGTGGGAGGACTCATTCCCCACTGCGCCGCAGTCACCTTATGATCAGAATTCCAGGGACTTTCCACTGCTTCGCAGTGGGAGCACACCATGCCCACTGCGGCGCAGTGAGTGCACGGGGAGATCAGGGCTACAGCCCCTTTGCATCAGATTGGGGGAGATATAAAAAGAAAAAAACCCTAATTTCCTTTTCATCAAGTTTTTCTTTCTAGGAGCTGTTTACCAAGAGTTTTTGACGGATCATCGCAGATTTCATCATTTGATTCATTGAAGATTCAAGAACATCCATCTAGATCGTATCTAATTTTCTGTCTTGCAATTTATATTCAACTATCATTGGTACAATATGTTTTCTTTCAATTTCTTTATTGCAATTCAATTTAGTATGATTGGCTAGATTTCTAATCATCCACTTTGATGAAACTTGACGAATGATATGATTGCAATATTTTAATTCGAGAGTTGATTCATTTATCGTTGTGTCGTGATCTTTATCAATTAATTCCTTGCGATTTATTCTTTTGATGTTGATGGTTTATGTGTTCATCGTTAGTGGTACTAGGTGAATATGTTTATCGTTCAATTCGATTGTCTATGATCGTTTGTCACCGGTTCATGGTATGACGGTGAATGTCAAATCTATAATAGGAGTTAGTTGGTAAACGTGTTTAGAAACGGTTGGTGGTACCACGTTTTTCTTCACATAGGCATAATTGGTAATTGGATAATCAAGCAAACTAATTGTTGGAGAGATTTTCTAGGCATTGGTGGTACCGGCTTGGGTAATTTAACTAGCAACTTAGGTGTTTGGGTTATTTGTGAGCGGTTGGTGGTACCACGCGAGCATTTTATCCTTTCACGATTATCTTGTCAACTCTAAATAATTTGAACTTTATCGTGTGCAATCATAACTGAAGTCAAGTGGATTCGAAGTGGGTGATCTTTATTCATATTGTTTGAACTTTCTTTACTTTTCAATTGTCTTGTCATTTCAATTTCTTTAATTTCATATTGTCAAGGTGAGGTAGCAATTCGGCTACGGTTCCATCCTTATTCCAAAACCACTTTAGCTGACAACTATTTCAAAACCATTCCCCGTGTTCGATCCTGTATATACGAACGGGTCCACTGCCCGCAAGTGTGTAGTAGTCAGTTTTAGGGTATTTCTTGTTTTAATTTTTAAACTCGATTTCACACATCAGTATGTAACATGATTCCGCCTTGTTGGGGTGTTACAGTTAGGGGAAAGGGTGCAGTCGGCACTTTGCATCGGCTCCTTCCATAGCAAGCATCGGCTCTTTTATTTAAATATCATAAGATATTAACGATGTAAATTTAAATAATTGTAGTTATAACTAATATTTATTACGTTATATGATCAAACATATATAAAGTCATAATTTGATTAAAAAAAAAATCAAAAAAGTGATTTTAAAATATAATATAAAATTTAGGAATTATTTTCCTAATTATATCATTAAATTAATTACTTTTATAATTATAAAATGTAGAAACTTTTTCCATAATTAATGACCATATTTAAATTTATTATAATTAAAATTAAATCTAAAAAAGTTATAAAAGGTATATGACATCAGCGTTTTGATTTAATGGTTCTAATTAAAGGTTGAGCTTCATTTAAGAGTCTAAACTTCTCCATTTTGAAATTAAGGTTTCTCTTTTATATATATTTAGAAATGGTTAAATGTTAAAAAAATTTAAAAGAATTGTGAGAGTGAAAACATCAACAACATGATTAACTAGAACAATATCTGTACGTTGTCCGGGTTACACTTAATAAATTATTTTTTTATAATTGATATGACTCAATCTATACCTCGATTAAAGAAATTGGAAGAAAAAAAAACATATTAAAGTAACATTACCAAACCACAAAGTTAATTATTAATATCTTAGTCCAAGCATTATATAAGAAATAAGAACTTATATCGATTTAATAAATAGAAAAATCCATAAAAAGGTAACCTATTTACACAAAATTCCTAATAAAGGGAACCTATTTAGTTTTCATCTATTAAATGGATCCTATTTCTAAAAATTTTACAATAAAAGGAATATCGTTAGTTTTTAACGTCAGCCCTCCGTTAAATGCCATGTCACCACTGCCAAGTCATTAAAATTTTGCTTATGTGGACTAACTGTTCTTTCTCGTTACACCTTTTATCGTTTACATCATGTTCAAACTAATTGGTTCTAGTCCCTGGTGGTATACGATTGTAGAAATCACAGCTATATGTAGTTTTGGTAGTTTTGCTTTATTTGTTTGAAAGTATGGGTGAGTGCTCTCTTTTATATGGAGTTGTGCTCTTGTTGTTTAGGGGTGGCTGATATTATACAAAGTTTCGATTACTTGATTTGACTCTGTTTTTCTTTGGGTAGCATTCATAAGGGTTGGGTTGCGGGTTCCTTTTGGAGATGGAGTAATCGGATCATGTCCCAATTAGAATTATTGAAAAAGGTAAGAGCTTGTAGTCTGCTTGGATTATAACTGCGGTAATATAATATGCAAGGATTGACCTTTGTTATGGTAGAGGTCTATTTGGATTATAATCTTAACTTCATATTGGGAAGCCATCTGTTATGGTTGATTTATTTAGTTTTCCCATGGATCCACCAAGTGATGACTAGACAGTTTAGTTCTTCACTAATCTTTGTTTGGTAAAATAAAGTAATAAACTAATCTTTAAAGGGAAGCTTTTTTTTTCTGCGAGAATCCAGGTAATTGGTTATGGATATGAGGAACTTTGACTAGATATGTCGGAAAGATTAGCCCTCATGTGTACTTTTAAAATTTATATATATGCAACGGAAGACCAAAAAATACAAACATGTATTATTTATAAAACATGCACACGATTAATATTTCCACCAAGATCCAATTACACCATGATAGTTGTCATAATAAATAGACTAGGAGTAATACCTTTTAAGTAGATAAAACCTTGTGTGACAAAAACAATATTCAATAGTATGAATATCTCTACAGTTGATCCACACAAACACTTCAAACAATACCCGAAGATTGCTAGATCTTAATCACCTAGAGCCAAACTCCTAGTTTGACACTTTATTTGTTATGGCCGTGAACACCAAATAGAAAGGGGGTAATTTCTCATCCTTAGCATACATGGAATACTAGAGAAAAGAAACTATATCTGCTAGACTCAAAATACAACCCTTTTATAGTTGAGTTCAACGAGCCACTTGCAAAAGGAAATCAATATCCAAGATATGAAATCCACATGTAGATATCAAAGTGATACTGCATGGCCCATACAAAGATTTGATACATTGCATCTTAAGATATCCAAATCTTTTATATTGATTAAATAATAAAGTGATTATATATATGTATACAATATACATATATCCGGGTATCTAAATGTTCATTGTGTGTGACCCCGTAGGCTCGTGTGTAAGCGTAGTATAATTTTGTGTTATGACGTACACACTAATCCAATAATAAGGCCAAAAATTCATAATTCATTTTTAGTTAAAGTCAAAGTTCACTTAAAAATTTTAATGACGTGCCAGTGGTGATGTGGCACTTAACGGAATGCTGGCGTTAAAAACTAACAACATACCCTTTATTGTGAAATTTTTAGAAATGAAGTCCTTTTAATAGACGAAAACTAAATAAGTTCCTTTTATTAGAAATTTTGTGTAAATTAGTTACCTTTTGATGAATTTTTCCCTTTAATAAATAACCTTACTCGCATTTACATAATTTGGTCACATGCACATGATACACAATGATACATGAAATTTATATTCCAAGAATAAAACGTCAAGTTTTCTGTTACGACAATATGTACGTATTAATAGTTAAAGGAACAATATGTATAACATTAATTGCAATTTGATCTTACTTACCTAACTTGACAATACTTCTGTTGCTAACTGTTACAAATTGGAGTAATACAAAGTATATTCAGCTAATATGAAAGTTTTTTAAGAGTAATATTATTAATAGCCCAAAAAGGCAATGCAAGAGAGTCAGAGACTCAGCCAAAAACATATGGATGTTCATACTTCATACACTAAAGTAAAATTTAGTGAAACAAAGTGTAACTCTCTTTTTGACATGACACTCCAGCACGGCAGCACCTCCGATTGATATTCGAGAAGGCTAACACGACCAGGGCAAAAAAGGTCAAACCCGACCAGGGCATTAGCGGCGACGTCGCCGCTAATGCTGCGGGGCCCCCATGTCAGTTATGGCTAATCTGGCAGAGTATAAGTGGCCCCCCGTCAGTAACAGAGTATTAGCGGCGACGTCGCCGCTAATGCTGCGGGCCCCCATGTCAGTTATGGCTAATCTGGCAGAGTATAAGTGGCCCCCCGTCAGTAACAGAGTATTAGCGGCGACGTCGCCGCTAATGCCCTGGTCGGGTTGACCTTTTCCTGGTCGTGTTACCCTATGCTTATATGCAAATTCCCTAATATATATTTAAAACCCGTGCGTGAGTATCTGTGCATCCTCTCAACCCTCCTCTTATTTTATTATTTTTCGCTTCGTTTGGCGTGCCCACCTTCTTCTTATTATTTTTCTTTTTAAATACTTTCACCGACCATGAGTTTACATGAATCAATACTCCTTTTCTCCCTCTAACTCCGGAAAGGAACCAGGCCTTTCCTTTCCGGAATCTGGCGCCTTAGCTTATAAGAACCCTTCACCTGTCGCCGGCAAAAAAAAGGCTGCAAACTTTCAGATTCTCCTTTGCAGTAAACCGTGCCGCCATAGATTATAAAAGTAGAGAGGAAAAGCAATAAAAATAATCACAATATAAAATCCGGTCACCGCTACCGTTTTCCGACAACAACAATAATCGCTGGCAGATTCTCCCCCATTCATCAACACAGCAACTTCTCTTTACAACTAGAAAGACATAGTAAAAATATATTTGCAACATGAAGGATCATGAACAAAATAAAATGAAAAAAACATAAATCAACATGAACTTTTACGGCGAGAAAAAACGTAGAGGTTTTACGGGCTTTTATTGTTATAAACCGAATCCATTTATGACCGGCAACTAGTTCTGGATTGTTTGAATGCCCAGCCAAGTCTCCGACAACTTCTTGCCGGAAAAAACCGCTGTCATTTTACACAGGCTTAAGTAAAAGCATTCGTTATGTACTATCATCATATATTCTTATTGTGATGTTTGGCAAAGTTCACACCATCACAAAAACAATTTTCAAGAGACAACAGATAACAAAAGAATAAAGTTTGATCCTTGATGCAATCTTTTGAAAAATATGGATTGTTGATGTAATTAATCTTAATTCTTAAACCAAAGTCAATAATTTGGTGGCTGTTGTACAGACTACCAAAGTTTTTTTGGTGGCTGTCAATTTCAGAAGAAAATGAAAGGAAATGATTGATTTAGTTGGAAGGGTGAGAGAAAATAAGTGGAGGTGGAGGGGTTTCATTTTATTACCGTATGACTTTATGGGTATGACTTCAGGAGTATAGCACGTGTCATGTGATTATGTGAATAGTTTGACATTTGTCTTGACTACTAGTGCCTAGATCCGTGCGATGCACGGACAACCGTAAATATTTTTTCTAATTTTATTTAAAGAATGGACATAATTGAGTATCCTATATACAATGGGTTGATGATTCATAAACTAAAATGATCGAAAATTATTACTTTACTAAAAAGAAGCATCACGGACAATGTCATTAGTTTTAGAAGGTTGATCACAACTCAAATTACAAATTGTATATAAGATATAAATTTGTTTCCAATAAACACCCAAACACACAATGTTTTTAACCATGTATATTCGTTATCGCATAATTTTATATCTAAAAATCTATATATCGAATTTACTTGCGAAACATTGGTTTACATCTTATGAGATATAAACCGATCCTTTTAACACTTTATGTAGCTTTTATTATCATCTTTATAAAATTAAGTGTTCATAAAAAAAGTGGAAAAAAAACACAATTGTGTGTGTTGTCATAAAATTGCATCCTGCAAATTAGTGTCAAAAGATAACATTACATACTACCAAGTTTCAAAAGATACAACTTGATAAGGGAAGAACAAAACCATATATACAAACTACCCAACTATCAAAAAATACCAACTTGCATACTCCTAGGGTTTTTCGCAACTACTGTCAATTCCATCTTTGGTTATCAAATTCATAAGAAGTTTCTTTTTTATAGTTTTTTTTATCTCTATGATGGAGTGGGAGTTAGTTTCCTTACTGGGATCAACTTTTCCCCCCCTTCATTAAAGGAGATTCTAACATTAAACATTTGAAGACTTTTGTATGTTCACAAGTCGATCTTGCATGATAATTGTAACATGCTCTTCAGCACATAAATTTTGCTTATCAAGGCCAGCATTTTGATCTACACTTGGGCTAACTCCTATGCCACAACCTATGTCGCCACCTCTGCCACCATCTTTGATACCACCTACATTTGAACAATCACGTCTGCCACCAACTACATGTCGAACACCACCTCTATCACTACCAACACTTGCTATACCTTTCTTTTGGGTATCCTTACTTCATTTTATAATGGTACCTTTGAGCTACTTCTCATGTAATGACCATATAGGCCCATTTTGAACATTTCTTTGATTTTGCAATTCCATTTTGTCTGGTTTGCATCATTTTCCTAAACTCAGTTAATTCTTATTCATTTGAAGACAATCGATGTAACATCACACAATCACTTTTTGAACCACTGCCATTGTCTATTGCAATGTCATTATCAAATTTCATTCTCCTTATTTACATCATAATCAAAATCATCAGTTTCACAATGTGCTAGTTTCTCCTTCGCTTCCTCCTTCACTTCTTCCTTCAATTTCTTCAAGAAAAGACTGTGTCATCCTCAAAGTCATCACCACTTTCCTCAAAGAAACCTTAACATATCTAATTTTCAACATCGACATAAACCATATGGGTTACCAATCAAGATTATTCAGTATACAAATAAACATAAATACCTTTTGCACTCTAAAAAATCTTTTAGAGCATTTATAAGACTCATTCCATGAAATACTTAATACACCAGGTTTCTTTGTCAAATTAAAGTCACAAACCGAAATTAAGTCATTTAATGAACTAAGATAATTATCTAAAAGAAATTATTACCAACATATATATATGGATAAGGTTATGTGAGAACAATTCACAAGAAAGAAGATAAAAAACAGTTTCATTATGTGGACACTTAAAAGATTGTATAATAACAATAATTCGTAAAAAGTTATACTTGATAAACAAATATGGTGAATAAATGGGACTAAAACGATGCATACCCAATAATCAATTAGTTGTCGATGAAGAAATAGAGTGGTCCATCAGGCGTGAAGATCAACCCCTTTAAGAACTAACCATATGCATCTGACGAAAATAGCCGGTATCTAAGAACAAAGCAAGATCAAAGAATGTGTTATAAATGACATAACATACACAACCCTTTTTTTTAAGGAAATGCGCTTAATTAGGCCAAAAAACATTTGCTCATGTCTATCAAAACAGGAAATTTCTTACTGATGCAATATTAGGCAGCGAGAGAACTTACTTGCTTCAGTGTGTCATACAGGTACCATAGAGATTGTTTTATCTATGCATAAAAGAGAGTTATATCATTAAATTCATGTGAACTTGATGTCAATTTATATAGGAAAAAGATTTTTTTTTTAAAAGGAAACATTTGATTATTAATTCTTGACCATGTGAAGGGCACCACTTGGTTACTTCAATAGCTTTACTAAGTGATCCTTCTATATTTGAGGATACGTAATCAAAAAAAAAATTAAACATTTAGATCACCCACAAAATTGCTCCCCGTGTAGAATTAAATTAATTAATTTTGTGACACGTTTAGCACATATTACCTTTTTACCAACTTATTGTAGCTCAGGGAAAGCCATCCCATCATTATTTCATCCCCGCTTGTAATACCGCTTCTAGAATACCAAAAATGATATCTTCTTGGCAAAAGTTGATGCTCAAGGATTTCCTTCCCAAATTGCCCATAGGTCCGGTGACATGGGCTAGCTGATAAGAATTGCATGACCAAAAAGTAGACCTCCTGAAGATAACATAATCAGTTAAAGAGTAATTTTGAAATTAACATACCACCCACCTAAGCACATTGCCAAGAAAGTTAACAAATCTGTCATCAAACTCATGCACAGTATATAGCAAAAATTGGGCAGCAGCAACTATAGTTAAAGGCACATGCTATGTCTCTAAGAGGGGTTGCTTCGGAATTAGCAACAGGTTCAACAATGCCTTCAGAATAATTATCCTTCTCTTCAAGTGTGTATATATATACATATCTTGATCTGGTAAGTTAATGCAAATTTGTTAGTTTCATTTTTAGATTATTATTAAATACCAATGAATATTGACTTGCCATTTGGAACATATGTGTCAGTTAGTAGTTGATCTTCTATAAACACGACACCTGGCAGAAGATAGAGGCTGACACTCATCATTCTCCAATGTTGATGAATCAGAAGGTTCCATATTTTTACACAAATAGAGTCTTGAACCCCTAAAACTCTGTTTTTGATTCTGCCTTTCGAGCAATCTCCTTGCACAAAACACCTCTGAAGGGGTCGTGATGATACTGTAATCTACCGAGGTTTTGTATCATTATCAAGAAAAGCTGTGACATACTGGCGTAAGAAATTAAAAATCATGCTCACAGTAAATCATAAAGTTGAAGAGTTACCTATGGATAGCTTAGTATGTCATCCATCTGGTGTTGTATTTCCCACCCTTTCGAGATGCGGCCGGAAAAATTGTATTAGCATTCACCAACTCTATCTTGTACCAAGAAAAAACCACATGCAGACACACATTAAAGCCCATGTCCATATTTTTTAAAGCATTGCAATAAGAAAAAATTGTATTAGCAAATGATCTTTCACCTTCGCTTGAGTAATTCCTGTTCTTGCATTCGGCTTGCTTCCAGACTTTCAGTTTTAGTTTACTCAGCCAGTCAACTTCTTTGTGAAGCCTGTCCAGATTATCATCAGACATGGTAAGAGTTAGACAGGCCGAGTAATAGCTAAAAATGGGTCAGGTTCAAATAGGACACTCGATCTAAAAAGGGTGAAACAGGTCGGGTCAGAATTTATACATTAATGCAACAACGCCGTTACTTGCCTCTCTAATAATGAGATTGAGAAATAACCAAAAAATTGGATGTCTGGGTTTCATCTATAGGCAATGATTTTTTTTACTCTAATGGAAACCACTATAATCTAAGAAATAACCTAACATAGTTCAGTTGAAGGGTGAAGGATTAAAGGTTGTGCCATTACTCTCGACAATATCTAGCTTATCGTCAAAATAAGGGTCCGAATCTAATAATTGCAGCGTTAAGATATATGTATATCTGTCTAGTGTTGATTCTATAAATCCATAGTCTAGTGCCAATTCAGCATTGCTTTTGTTCAGATCAGGAGCTGCCAGAGTCAAACTCAAATAAGAACTTGACGTTTCTAAAAACAATCTTCACTTTTTAGGTCAAACAGCACAACATGGTCAAGCTTAAAAACCTTTTCAGAAACTTCTACCAACGTCGAATCTCATATAAGTTACCTAACTCACTCTCACCAACAGTGTTTTCATAAACTTCTACCAACGCCGAATCTCCATTTTGGGAACAAAAAGGGTCGGCCTCAGGTGCTGGACTATCCTCGGCCTTCTTGATCTGCAAAAAGAGGGAGAGAGAATGGAAATTAAAGCAAAAAACAGATCGACCTGGTAACTTGCACACATCGACTTAAATGGAAATTTTTGAAAATTGAGGGTGGTTATGGGTGAAGGCAAAACCCGTTGTCCAATGTAGAAACTGGATCAAGTTGTTTACCCACCTTCGTGAAGTGCATACTCTAAAAATAAACCTTACTTGTTTATTGCATTGACAACTATGCCAATATTTCACTATTTTCTTTTAATGGATGCATTAGGCTCATTTTTTGATGTATGTAGCTACAGGAAATCAACTTCTTCCATAAATTGAACAGTCTATGTTTAATAAACCACCGAAATTAATGATATATAAAATGTATTAGTTGTAGTGAATCCTCAATAAACCATAGGCGGCAATATAACTTTGGGTCATTAAGGATATAAATATTTGGGTCATATATTGTACGTACATGATCCAAACCCGTCCATAGCGACCCCTCAAATACAGATAATTTTGTATCTAATTGTAAAGGCAGGTGGTCATATATTGTTAGCACTCACCACATAAATATAACTCAAAATCGTCCCACCGGCATTTTGACCTAGTAAGCTCTATGGATCACCTTGAATCAATAGCTTTCAAAAGTTTGAGGGGTTCTATAAAGGGAAACAAAAAAAAGGGGGCCCAGTTGGTTACTTCTTTATGCAATTATCCGGTTTATCGGGTTATATTTTCAGTATACCCATGTATCAAACATCCGTTTCCTTGCAACGTAAGCAATGAACATACATCCTTCTTTACGCTTTCATATATGTAGCATAAATCAATGTAAATGCTCACCAATTTTTGCTATAAAGAGTACATGTGTATATGCACTTCATCCATGATATCCCACCACAATAAGTCGAAAGTGACAGAAAGCTAACACGCTTTCAACCAAACCAGTGAGTCAATATCCCCGCATCATCTATAGCGAATGGAAAACACATAAAAGGATGAAATGAAGTGGCATTACATGCATACCTTGGTCGGGGGAAAGTGAAACCGCCATTAAATGATTCAAACCAAAGTTTCCATTTACGTGACACGCCCTTTCTGCATTTGCCACTTTTTTTTTTAATACAAACATTAGTAAGCAATGCAATTGTAACCCATAGAAATCAATCATAATGTAGCAATAAGAAGCGTTTGCTTTTTGATCACGGGTCAAATAAAACCTTACTACTATGAAACTTTTTTTATAACCAAAATAATATGAAAATAAAATTTAAAAGTTTATAGTGCTCTTGCCCAGCAACATCAGCAACAAAAGCAGCCCAGCAGCAATAACAGCCCAACAGCAAGCAGTAGCAGCATCAAAAGTTTATAGTGCTCTTGCCCAGCAACATCAGCAACAAAAGCAGCCCAGCAGCAATAACAGCCCAACAGCAGTCCTCCTCCTCCTCCTCCTCCTCCTCCTCCTCCTCCTCCTCCTCCTCCTCCTCCTCCTCCTCCTCCTCCTCCTCCTCCTCCTCCTCCTCCTCCTCCTCCTCCTCCTCCTCCTCCTCCTCCTCCTCCTCCTCCTCCTCCTCCTCCTCCTCCTCCTCCTCCTCCTCCTCCTCCTCCTCCTCCTCCTCCTCCTCCTCCTCCTCCTCCTCCTCCTCCTCCTCCTCCTCCTCCTCCTCCTCCTCCTCCTCCTCCTCCTCCTCCTCCTCCTCCTCCTCCTCCTCCTCCTCCTCCTCCTCCTCCTCCTCCTCCTCCTCCTCCTCCTCCTCCTCCTCCTCCTCCTCCTCCTCCTCCTCCTCCTCCTCCTCCTCCTCCTCCTCCTCCTCCTCCTCCTCCTCCTCCTCCTCCTCCTCCTCCTCCTCCTCCTCCTCCTCCTCCTCCTCCTCCTCCTCCTCCTCCTCCTCCTCCTCCTCCTCCTCCTCCTCCTCCTCCTCCTCCTCCTCCTCCTCCTCCTCCTCCTCCTCCTCCTCCTCCTCCTCCTCCTCCTCCTCCTCCTCCTCCTCCTCCTCCTCCTCCTCCTCCTCCTCCTCCTCCTCCTCCTCCTCCTCCTCCTCCTCCTCCTCCTCCTCCTCCTCCTCCTCCTCCTCCTCCTCCTCCTCCTCCTCCTCCTCCTCCTCCTCCTCCTCCTCCTCCTCCTCCTCCTCCTCCTCCTCCTCCTCCTCCTCCTCCTCCTCCTCCTCCTCCTCCTCCTCCTCCTCCTCCTCCTCCTCCTCCTCCTCCTCCTCCTCCTCCTCCTCCTCCTCCTCCTCCTCCTCCTCCTCCTCCTCCTCCTCCTCCTCCTCCTCCTCCTCCTCCTCCTCCTCCTCCTCCTCCTCCTCCTCCTCCTCCTCCTCCTCCTCCTCCTCCTCCTCCTCCTCCTCCTCCTCCTCCTCCTCCTCCTCCTCCTCCTCCTCCTCCTCCTCCTCCTCCTCCTCCTCCTCCTCCTCCTCCTCCTCCTCCTCCTCCTCCTCCTCCTCCTCCTCCTCCTCCTCCTCCTCCTCCTCCTCCTCCTCCTCCTCCTCCTCCTCCTCCTCCTCCTCCTCCTCCTCCTCCTCCTCCTCCTCCTCCTCCTCCTCCTCCTCCTCCTCCTCCTCCTCCTCCTCCTCCTCCTCCTCCTCCTCCTCCTCCTCCTCCTCCTCCTCCTCCTCCTCCTCCTCCTCCTCCTCCTCCTCCTCCTCCTCCTCCTCCTCCTCCTCCTCCTCCTCCTCCTCCTCCTCCTCCTCCTCCTCCTCCTCCTCCTCCTCCTCCTCCTCCTCCTCCTCCTCCTCCTCCTCCTCCTCCTCCTCCTCCTCCTCCTCCTCCTCCTCCTCCTCCTCCTCCTCCTCCTCCTCCTCCTCCTCCTCCTCCTCCTCCTCCTCCTCCTCCTCCTCCTCCTCCTCCTCCTCCTCCTCCTCCTCCTCCTCCTCCTCCTCCTCCTCCTCCTCCTCCTCCTCCTCCTCCTCCTCCTCCTCCTCCTCCTCCTCCTCCTCCTCCTCCTCCTCCTCCTCCTCCTCCTCCTCCTCCTCCTCCTCCTCCTCCTCCTCCTCCTCCTCCTCCTCCTCCTCCTCCTCCTCCTCCTCCTCCTCCTCCTCCTCCTCCTCCTCCTCCTCCTCCTCCTCCTCCTCCTCCTCCTCCTCCTCCTCCTCCTCCTCCTCCTCCTCCTCCTCCTCCTCCTCCTCCTCCTCCTCCTCCTCCTCCTCCTCCTCCTCCTCCTCCTCCTCCTCCTCCTCCTCCTCCTCCTCCTCCTCCTCCTCCTCCTCCTCCTCCTCCTCCTCCTCCTCCTCCTCCTCCTCCTCCTCCTCCTCCTCCTCCTCCTCCTCCTCCTCCTCCTCCTCCTCCTCCTCCTCCTCCTCCTCCTCCTCCTCCTCCTCCTCCTCCTCCTCCTCCTCCTCCTCCTCCTCCTCCTCCTCCTCCTCCTCCTCCTCCTCCTCCTCCTCCTCCTCCTCCTCCTCCGCTTCTTCTTGGCTTCCTTGATGTACCTCTTCTCCTCGTCATCACACTCTGTTTGGCCCATGAACGAAAGAGCCGAATACATGGTGCGCTTCCTTTCTTCCTCACGAATGGCAGCCAAAGATTGTTGTTGTTCATCCAACACCGCCTCTTTTTTACACCCAAGTCGGTCGAGTCGGGCGGCTAGGTCGGAAGCTGAAGAACGAGCAGACCCCGCATCGGAAGAAGCAGATGTTCGTGATGCCTTTGACCTAGTAGGGGGGCGCGTATACTTATCCCCACCGAAGAGGTCATTATCACCAAGGTCCACCGGCTCGAATTGGGTCTCCTCCTCCTCCTCCTCGTCACTGTCAACCACATTAAGAATGTTTTTCCTTTTATGCATGCTTCGCCCCATAACATCATGACCGGATGGAGCGAAGAACTTTGGCTTATCTTTCACAAGCAACCAACACTCGTACATGGTAAACTGAGTTTTGGTTTGACTAAAGTACTCTGAACGCGCTTCCTCCATGACTTGGGCATCGTTCTCACCACTAGATCGATGATCATCATAGCCTTTCCAGATTGCATTGAACTTGTTTACATTTGTTTTGATTTTTCTCCACTTGCCACTAATCTGATTGTGATTTCTTGGGTTGTTGGGGAATCTTGCATTATACTTCTCTCTGATTTTCCCCCAAAAACAATCAAGCGATTGGTCTTTGCCAACTATTGGATCTTCTGTAGCATCGATCCAACACTCAGTGAGAACTTTCATTTCAAGCTCGCTCCAATGTGACGAGTTTGCAGCAGGTTCTTTTGGTTGTTTGCTTTTCTTGGTGCGTTTGGCCATGCTTTTGACCCGGCCCTTCTTTGGTTGTGTTTCAGGAATGGATTGGGGGGTGGGAACAGATTCGGGTGTGGGAGCGGAGTGTTGATCAGGTTGTTGAAAACATGCTGCTGACGATGACCCCCATGGTAGAAACTAGGGGGTTGTGTAGCGGCAAGTGAAGCATAATAAGCTGCCATGAATTGAGGATAACGGGGGTCATTTGGTTGTGGGATGAACGGTATTTGTGATGGGTTGTTAGTGTACGATTGATTAAATTCGTTCACGGCGTTGTTCCAGAAGTCGTCGGCTTTTTGGTTGTTGAAATTCGACATGATTTGTGCTTAAAATGGATTTGTATGTGTTAATGTATCTGAATAATGAAAGTGTGGTGTGTTCTAGTGCTTATGAAGTTGTATATATAGGCTTTTTCAAAAACTAGCCGTTAAAGGACTAAAAGTGTAAACTTTTTTGTACTGCAGGTGGTCAAACAGGCCGTTAGAGGGACCTGTTTTGCCAACTTTTGAAAGTTCAAAAGTTTTGTCTTCTTCCTTCAAAACTATCCGTTGCATTCAAAAAAAAAAAAAAATTGGAGAAACACTCGTCCCCGAAGGAACGAGCCAGCCGGACGAGAGCCCCGAACGAGCCAGGGACGAGTCCCACCCAACGGTGTGGACTCGTCCGAGGCAGCCGAACGAGCCCTCGAACGAGGGCATTGGGCACCCTCTAACAACATCAGCAGCATCAACAACCTATTTTAACTACATCAGCAGCATCATCAACATCAGCATCATCAGCCGCCTATTTTAACTACATCACCAACATCATTGGGACATAATTGAGACAAACAAAAACTTATGGGCATGCCTATTTTAACACATCAGCAGCATCACGCAGCCTATTTTAACTACATCAGCAGCATCATCAGCAGCCTATTTTAACTACATCAGCAGCATCACAGCAGCCTATTTTAACTACATCAGCAGCATCACAGCAGCCTATTTTAACTACATCAGCAGCATCATCAGCGCCTATTTTAACTACATCAGCAGCATCACGCAGCCTATTTTAACTACATCAGCAGCATCATCAGCAGCCTATTTTAACTACATCAGCAGCATCACGCAGCCTATTTTAACTACATCAGCAGCATCATCAGCGCCTATTTTAACTACATCAGCAGCATCACGCAGCCTATTTTAACTACATCAGCAGCATCATCAGCAGCCTATTTTAACTACATCAGCAGCATCATCAGCGCCTATTTTAACTACATCAGCAGCATCATCAGCCCTATTTTAACTACATCAGCAGCATCACAGCAGCCTATTTTAACTACATCAGCAGCATCATCAGCAGCCTATTTTAACTACATCAGCAGCATCAACAACCTATTTTAACTACATCAGCAGCATCAGCAGCCTATTTTAACTACATCAGCAGCATCATCAGCCGCCTATTTTAACTACATCACCAACATCATTGGGACATAATTGAGACAAACAAAAACTTATGGGCATGCCTATTTTAACAACAATTTCGAAGGGATGGATGTTCCAAAATGTCAACAACTATATGCATAATGTAGTATCCAAAAATAATACAAAAAATCTTAAACTATCAAACATGTTTGATAATATTTATCGGTTAAAGTACTGCTATTTATAATAGGCATATAACGTTTCTGCATGCAAGAATAAATATAATTAAAAAGATCAATAAGATGGTGATGATACTAATAATGGTGATGGTGAGTTGGTCGGCAGACTCGCGAGGGAGAGATGTCTTCTTTTAACTCTAGCTGGTAAAAAAGGAAAACCATGAACTAATGAATGAGCATATCATGTTACCAAATGTATTGTAATGTAGTCCAAACAGTGTTATTTTTAAGAATTTTAATGATAGTTCTTGTATGCAATGCTATCTTTCAAGAGATCCTGTTGGTGCTTTCACATTGTCCAGCATGTGGGGGTTCGCTTGTTACCATGCCGCTTGCAATATTTTCAGAAGATCTCGACAAAAGTAACTCCTTCTACTTTACTATGAGAGCAAAGACGTCAAATTCAGGGAGACGAATCAATCCCATTCCAAGATATCTGATATCATGCATGTGAAATAGCAAGAAAAGCAAATTAATGAAAAACAAAAATACAACAGCTTAAAAAATTTAAAAAAGAAGATTAGAATGCTACAGATGTAAAAACATGGATATGAAGTCACAAAGAAATGTGCAAATGGACCAAAGCACTTTCCAATCCCAAAAACATGGATATGAAGTCACAAAGAAATGTGCAAATGGACCAAAGCACTTTCCAATCCCAAAAACATGTATATGGATTTACAATTTACTATAGTCTACTGTATGGTAAAGGTGACAAAATAGCAGGTCACCCAGGATTGGTATTTGGTAACAGGTTAAAATGGATCAGTTTGTATCAGTAGAAACTCAAAACGGGCTGGTCAGGTATTTGTCTGGATAAACTTAGAGTATTAAGTATGATTACAAAACTTTCATTACTTTAAATATAGCATATAGTTATAATATAGAACTAATCAAGAGTCATAATGCATTATCAATACACTTAGACCTGAACCCTAAAGCTTTAATTGACCCTTTTTGCTCAAACCATAGCAACCCACTACCCACCCGCTCAAGAAGGCGTTAGATAGAACTGAATGGTAAAGCTATATAGCGTATCACGAAAAGTTAGATGGTAACATTGCTAATAATCTTATTCAAACATCTGTCTTGAATAACATAAACTAAAAGAAAACATATAAAAAGTCAATGGGTTATGGAATCAAATATGAGATCTTTATAGTTTATATACAATAAGTTAGACGGGTACATATAGATGTTTTATTGGTTGTAGAAATAATATAAATTCAAGACTTGCACGAAAACTAAGCACCAGCATACCTTGTCTGCCGCCTCAACTCTTCGTCAGCATTTCTCAAAAACTGATCCCAACCACTTCCCAAAAATCAAACGGAACTGCAGTTTTCAGACCTGGCCTTACTCCAATTCCTACCATGTAAACATCGAAGATTCAAAGATAATGCAGAGCCCTCCATGGATTAAAATCCAAAAGCTAAACCGTCGTGTCCTTTTCTACATATCAAGTTTTTGTGATTTCCCGATGATAAAAATCCTTCATCTGGAGATTATAAACAATTAACAACAACAAAAAACAGTTTGATATGCCCAAAGGGTACTCACCCAAAATCTTAATTCGAATTGATAATCACCAAAAATAGTACTCATAGACAAAGAAGGATACCTGGTAATCATCATCTTTGTTGCAAAACCTAATTTAATTCCTTTTTGATCCCTTTCATAATTGAACGACCGATTCCATAAAAATTTGGAGAAGATGGATTACGTGCAAAGTGAGAAAGAGAGGGAGGGAGATAAAGATGGTTTACATCTATACAATATAACTCATCTGATTTTGCAAAAATAGGGGAGTTGGGCCAACCAACTAATAACCGCTCTTTTACCATCAACCGCAAGCTTACCTTTCAAGAAAAGCAAATTAATGAAAAACAAAAATACAACAGCTTAAAAAATTTAAAAAAGAAGATTAGAATGCTACAGATGTAAAAACATGGATATGAAGTCACAAAGAAATGTGCAAATGGACCAAAGCACTTTCCAATCCCAAAAACATGTATATGGATTTACAATTTACTATAGTCTACTGTATGGTAAAGGTGACAAAATAGCAGGTCACCCAGGATTGGTATTTGGTAACAGGTTAAAATGGATCAGTTTGTATCAGTAGAAACTCAAAACGGGCTGGTCAGGTATTTGTCTGGATAAACTTAGAGTATTAAGTATGATTACAAAACTTTCATTACTTTAAATATAGCATATAGTTATAATATAGAACTAATCAAGAGTCATAATGCATTATCAATACACTTAGACCTGAACCCTAAAGCTTTAATTGACCCTTTTTGCTCAAACCATAGCAACCCACTACCCACCCGCTCAAGAAGGCGTTAGATAGAACTGAATGGTAAAGCTATATAGCGTATCACGAAAAGTTAGATGGTAACATTGCTAATAATCTTATTCAAACATCTGTCTTGAATAACATAAACTAAAAGAAAACATATAAAAAGTCAATGGGTTATGGAATCAAATATGAGATCTTTATAGTTTATATACAATAAGTTAGACGGGTACATATAGATGTTTTATTGGTTGTAGAAATAATATAAATTCAAGACTTGCACGAAAACTAAGCACCAGCATACCTTGTCTGCCGCCTCAACTCTTCGTCAGCATTTCTCAAAAACTGATCCCAACCACTTCCCAAAAATCAAACGGAACTGCAGTTTTCAGACCTGGCCTTACTCCAATTCCTACCATGTAAACATCGAAGATTCAAAGATAATGCAGAGCCCTCCATGGATTAAAATCCAAAAGCTAAACCGTCGTGTCCTTTTCTACATATCAAGTTTTTGTGATTTCCCGATGATAAAAATCCTTCATCTGGAGATTATAAACAATTAACAACAACAAAAAACAGTTTGATATGCCCAAAGGGTACTCACCCAAAATCTTAATTCGAATTGATAATCACCAAAAATAGTACTCATAGACAAAGAAGGATACCTGGTAATCATCATCTTTGTTGCAAAACCTAATTTAATTCCTTTTTGATCCCTTTCATAATTGAACGACCGATTCCATAAAAATTTGGAGAAGATGGATTACGTGCAAAGTGAGAAAGAGAGGGAGGGAGATAAAGATGGTTTACATCTATACAATATAACTCATCTGATTTTGCAAAAATAGGGGAGTTGGGCCAACCAACTAATAACCGCTCTTTTACCATCAACCGCAAGCTTACCTTTCTCTAAGAAAAGCAACGTAAGATTTCAGCCTTTTTCTTGCAACATAAGGGGTGCCACATAGGACAAACTTAGAAAAACCTAGGTAGTGATTTATATAGTGTATAGATACCTTGAACTACAACATATTCCAAGATGCACTCAGCATTTAGAGAATCTCTTGTGCTTTACCAACTGAAGTAATCTTGGTAGCTATGCTTGACAGATGATATAATTCTCGATAAGCTATTGATAAAAATAAAACCTAGCAAAATACAAAGCTTGTATAAATAGAATCTAAAATGTTCAAGACAAAAAACTTAAACCTCTGGATATTCAGTATAGTCACTATTTTGAGTGTCATTGTTATGGTAATTACCAATGTTACTACCTCCTTAGAATCTGAAAGCATTCCTGCAATAGAAGCATCAATTGCATCTTTATCTGCTTGTCACAAGCTTTTGCTTCCATTAGAATCACCATTTTCTTGTTAATATCATGTGCCATGACTTGAAGAAGAAAAGTAGTTAGTCTTGCACTTTAGTCTTTACCCATAAAGGTATTGAATGAAAGTCTGATAAACAATAGGCAAAAATGACACTCCAAGCTGGTAAAACCATCTGATTTAGGGGGTAACATAATTTACAAAATTCTTGTTTAATCTCATTATTTGAGTCAACTTACATCTCATTAGTAAACCCTAAGCAATATGATCTTTACAAAACTTAATTGCAACATTGTACCTAAAGCAGTACCGCAAATATCAGTTATAGAGAAAACATGGAAATAGGAGCTAATAACTCATGGAGTCACTCGTGAAAGTGATGCATAAAGTTCAAATAACCAGATAACTACTTAAAGTGGCTCCGGCTCTTTCGACAGTAACTTTATCATCAGTGGAATCATGGGTAAAAGGACCAAGTTCATAATACTTAATGTCGAGATCTAAGAAGAAAAGATGAGCTGCAAGAAATAAGCACAAAATATCAACCTTCGAATAAGATACATTCTTTTAATATAGATTCTTTTAATATACATTCTTTTAATATAGATTCTTTTAATATAGATAACACAAAATGCGATAAATGATAGACCAGACCAGATTAAAAATAGTGTCATAAAGAACACACGAAGAGAGCGCATTTTGAATAAGCTGGTTGAAAGTATCTCACAAGACTTTAAACCTTGAGCCTCATTCTCGAGGTTATATAAATTTGAACTTCTTTTGTAGTGACAAAGCCACTGCTTTGATTCTGCAAAAAAAAAAAAAAAATAAATAAAAATAAAGAAACTCATACGTCTTCCAAAATGTATATTACAAAACAAAATATAATCTGTTCAAGCTAACCCTACCCAATTCAAACCCGCACCAAAAACATGATGTTTTGACCCCTAAGCCAACCCATCATATTCGTTCATTTTGCGACGTTACCTAAACTTACCTAATTAGTTGAAGTTTTAGCTTTTGCCAATCTCAACATCCATCAGTAAAATGACAAATCATTTTCAAAAATTAAAATCTACATGCCTGATAAAGCTAATGCTTTTGATGTTCTAGATATAGCACCTGTTAAGATAAACATCATATCATGGATGCATTTACCCAAAGTCAAGACTCCTTTGCAACTTCAAGTTGCTATAACTAATTGTATGAATGTGCAGCTTCATATATATTGAATGTAAGAAATCTGAAAAAAATCATATCATAGACACCAACAGCCCACTTGTAGCCACCATATAAATAACATGTTTTGGAAACATTTTAAGCATTTAAAATCCCTTTCTATGAAGTTCTATACATGTATTTGAATCCAGATTAATAAAAATCTGTATACTTTATACATAAAACTTATCACTATCAAAGACATGGCAACAACCTAATATCAAATAATAATCTCAAAACAGAACCTACCTCCTTTGTGCAGAGTGCATCAGATTCATTCAAAAGCATCTTACGATCTCAAATAGCTCAAGTGCATCTTCTTGAATAAAAAACGGTCACAAATGGGCAAATCAACAACCAAGATTCCATGCTCATCTCTGCATTCAAACATGAAAAACTTTTATATTAGAAGTGTACAAATGAAATACAGTTGAGATATTACAATCAAGAGCTTCAATAGCTTACTAATATATCGCCGTAAAATCCCCTCAATGTTTTTTGGTGTAAATCTTCCCTTAATCTTTGCTATCCAAATAAAAATCAAGAAAAAACATTCCATCCTTCTAAGCTTCTTTCTCTCATTTGGATATTTCACCAATAGCTTAAAGTGAAACACACACAAGCACATGCACACCTTTGATTATAAAGGTACATTAGGCTATAAACATAAGCCTTTTCAAATATGCTAACGAAATTTAAAATTATGTCTCGCACCTTGACCATCTCAACTGCCACATTATAAAAGAGAAGAAAAACTCAAGTTTCATCAAACACTTTGTAAACATATATAAAAAAGGAAAAAAAATCAAGTTTCACACTCCATCACTCATTTTCCAAACCATCAAATAACCAATCTAAATAACATTGAAACTAAAAAAAAACTCAGCAAAAAAACAACACTACACATAAAACCAAAACCAAAATTCAAACTGAAGATTATCTAAATAAATGAATAAGCATACCTCATATCTCGAATGATTCCCATGTGTAGATCTACACCAATGAAGAAAAATATTTACTTGAGCCGATTAAACCCCCAAATACACAAAGAAAACATATTCAAATGAAGATTCAGATGAAAATACCTCAACATATTATATGAGATTCTTGACAAAAAAGAGTATCTCATGATGGAAAAATAAAAAAAAAAAAAAAAAAAAAAAAAAAAAAAAAAAAAAAAAAAAAAAAAAAAAAAAAAAAAAAAAAAAAAAAAAAAAAAAAAAAAAAAAAAAAAAAAAAAAAAAAAAAAAAAAAAAAAAAAAAAAAAAAAAAAAAAAAAAAAAAAAAAAAAAAAAAAAAAAAAAAAAAAAAAAAAAAAAAAAAAAAAAAAAAAAAAAAAAAAAAAAAAAAAAAAAAAAAAAAAAAAAAAAAAAAAAAAAAAAAAAAAAAAAAAAAAAAAAAAAAAAAAAAAAAAAAAAAAAAAAAAAAAAAAAAAAAAAAAAAAAAAAAAAAAAAAAAAAAAAAAAAAAAAAAAAAAAAAAAAAAAAAAAAAAAAAAAAAAAAAAAAAAAAAAAAAAAAAAAAAAAAAAAAAAAAAAAAAAAAAAAAAAAAAAAAAAAAAAAAAAAAAAAAAAAAAAAAAAAAAAAAAAAAAAAAAAAAAAAAAAAAAAAAAAAAAAAAAAAAAAAAAAAAAAAAAAAAAAAAAAAAAAAAAAAAAAAAAAAAAAAAAAAAAAAAAAAAAAAAAAAAAAAAAAAAAAAAAAAAAAAAAAAAAAAAAAAAAAAAAAAAAAAAAAAAAAAAAAAAAAAAAAAAAAAAAAAAAAAAAAAAAAAAAAAAAAAAAAAAAAAAAAAAAAAAAAAAAAAAAAAAAAAAAAAAAAAAAAAAAAAAAAAAAAAAAAAAAAAAAAAAAAAAAAAAAAAAAAAAAAAAAAAAAAAAAAAAAAAAAAAAAAAAAAAAAAAAAAAAGAGAAAAAAAGTTTCATCAAACACTTTGTAAACATATATAAAAAAGGAAAAAAAAATCAAGTTTCACACTCCATCACTCATTTTCCAAACCATCAAATAACCAATCTAAATAACATTGAAACTAAAAAAAAACTCAGCAAAAAAACAACACTACACATAAAACCAAAACCAAAATTCAAACTGAAGATTATCTAAATAAATGAATAAGCATACCTCATATCTCGAATATCCCATTCATATACCCAAAACTTACATCTTTTGAGTTTTGACCCGCTATCCACTGCACCTGCTCTGTTTCCGTAAAAGAACATATATATCGTCAATCGTGTTTTCAAGGTTCTGGTACAAAATCGTTTCTTATCCTTCAGATCAAGCCCGATCTGTACCAAAAACTTGCATGTTTTGGCATGTTATCTCTAAAGCTTGCAACTGGAACTTGGTTTAACCATGTTAAAGCTAAATAGTCATTGAAGGAAACATGGTATTGGGGACTATCGGCTTACCAAGTTTGGACACTGATCCACCTTTCCTTGAACTGTATAGAAGGACACAATAAACTTTATACACAATAAGATATGCCACTGTGTTTTCTAAGAGTATTCATATCAGAAGTAAGCATAACATAACAACAATAAAATGAAGAAAACAAATGAGAGAACTTTATACCTTAGTATGAATTGGAATGATCTCGTATGGGACTCAACCAATGTGATATAAACACAATTAGATACAAAAACGAATATAAAGGGACATTCAAGAGAGAACAGGAGAAGGAGAAAAATACAGAAGAATAGAAGACAAAAAAGTCCCCAAAAATTTGAAATATCCAAACAAAGACAATGCTTTTTTTAAAACAAAAGAGTTGAACAAATCCATGAGGATGAAGAATCAATCACAATTCACAAACGTAAACATTAGTTTATTTCTACATTCAAGATTCAAAAATCAAAAGTACAAAAAAACAATCTAATCTACAGAAACAAACACATCTTATCGCTCTCGCACCGAGCAACCGGAAACATCACATGAATTGGACACTATGAAGCAATTCCTATAGAAGATGGACATTCATTAAATATTGTAAAATCCACAAAAGTTGGAATCTTTTACAGCCAATATGATAACCTCTTTCACAATGTAAGGTATAAAAATGGATGAAGGCCAAATTTAAGAACCAGCAAATAGCAAATAAAATAAGTTTAATTACTTGGTCACATATTATAGCAGTGCAATCAACAATTACATCCATTGGGTTTATCAACAACCTGAACGCAATAGACTCCATTTGAGTCATATATATTGTGATATATGTGGCCATATTTGGGACTTTGAGTATGAATATCAATAGACTAAAACTCAAAAAAAGTTGGACGCAAGTCCATATTTGTGTTTGGTAGAGAAACTCACTGTTTTTTTGCGGGCTAATCATTTTTTTTTTTTGAGAGCTAACCTATTGACAAAAACTATAAGATAGTTATTTCATCCTGCAAGAAGATGTGTTTAGTTCAGTCGGGACTTCAAGACCTGAATCACCCAAAATCCAAAAGATAACGAATACATAAAGCAATACTCACCTCTGTCCACAAACGTCCACCAAAATAATTATGAATAAAGTAAGAAATAAACTTACATGTAATAACAGAAATTATGAGCTTATTTTGCGAAGAGGATGACCAAGCGTAGTTCCAATTGATGAGTCTTGTTAAGTGGCTAAATCCTCATTCTGCACCAATAAAAATAAAAATAAAAGTTAAAAATCATCAAATAAAATGTCATAAAAGCATAATCTGAAAAGAAAAAAAATTAAACAGAATTAATTGATGAGACCCAAATCTGGAGAAAAAAAAGGGGGGGGTACAGATTAGGAACAAAAATTTATTTAAGAAAAATAAAAGATTAAGAAGGGTGGTCGTGTATGGTGGTGACCCAACTTGATCCCAAATCTGGAAAGAGGAAACCCACAAAGTAGGAACAGAATTAACTTGATCCCAAATCTGGAAAGAGGAAACCCACAAAGGGCGATGGTTGTTGGTGGTACGTCGATGGTTGTGGAGGGGCCGATGGTCGCACAGAGGTCGAGATGGTGGTGATGGCGGCCGGAGATAGAGATGGAGAAGAGGGATGGGTCTTGGAGATGGAGGAGTTAGAGAGAGAAAGGGAGGTTGTTTGCCAGAGAAAAGAGAGCGTGGATAGAATATAGAAGGACAGGGGCAAAAATGTAAAATCGCATGTCCCAAATTTGTTAACTTTCAACGTGGTTATAATTAATATATATAACAAAGCAGCTGGCGCGTGTCTACAGTGTCCGGCGCGTAGCTACAGTGTTTTGCTGACGTCAGCTTTTTTTATTTTTTTTTTTAAAAAAAAAAATATCGGTCTCACATATATATTTGGTTTGCGAATAAGAAAACAAAGTAGCCCTTTGGTTGGGTGGTACGCGCGTGGCTTTGTGTGTGAGAGGTCTGGGGTTCGAACCCCGCTTTTTCTTTTCTTTTTGGTTCTTTTTTTTGGATTTACTAATTTACACTTTGCTCCCTCATAGGTTTCCTTTTTCCCTCCTCCAGTTTGTTTTCTTACTTCCTGCCCCCTCCTGTTTTCTATTGTGCTTTTGTTTTACTTTTATTTTTTTATTTTGTATTTTGTAATTAACCTTTGTAATATTTTGTTAATTTTGTATTTTGTAATTTATACTTTTTTTTTCTTTTTTTTTTAAGTTTTGTAATATTTTGTTTTTAACATCTTTCTTTTCCTTTTAGTTTTTTTTTACTTTGCTTTTTGGCTTATATATTTTGTAACTTTTTTTTTTACTTTGCTTTTGGTTTTTTTTTTATACTTTTTGGTTTTAATTTTTTTTTTCTTTTTAGTTAGTTTTTTTAGTTTCTTAACTTTTCGCCCAAAAATTTGGTTTTCAGCTTCATGATTTCTAACTTTTAACCCCCTCCACTTTGTTTTCTTGCTTCCTGGCCCCTCCTTTTTTCTATTGTGTTTTTGTTTTTGTATTTTGTAATTAACTTTTGTAATATTTTGTTAATTTTGTATTTTGTAATATATATTTTTTCTTTTTTCTTTTTTTTTTTAACTTTTGTAATATTTTGTTTTTAACATCTTTGTTTTCCTTTTAGTTTTTTTATTACTTTGCTTTTTGGGTTATATATTTTGTAACTTTTTTTTTTTTTTTTTTTTTGTATTTTGTAATTAACCTTTGTAATATTTTGTTAATTTTGTATTTTGTAATTTATACCTTTTTTTTCTTTTTTTTTAACTTTTGTAATATTTTGTTAATTTTGTATTTTGTAATTTATACCTTTTTTTTTCTTTTTTTTTTAAGTTTTGTAATATTTTGATTTTAACTTTAATCATCAAATCTTTTTTTTTTTTACTTTCTTTCTCTTATTTTAACGCTTCAAACTTATTTTTACCACTTAACTTTTGTATTTTTTAACTTTATATATTTTGTTATTTTGTATTTTGTAATTAACTTTTGTAATATTTTGTTAATTTTGTATTTTGTAATTTATACTATTTTTTTTTTACTTTCTATCTCTTATTTTAAGGCTTCTAACTTTTACCATCAAACTCTTGGTTTTGACCACCATAGTAAACTTTAAGTGTCCAAAATATATTTGCATGACGCAACGTCGATCCCGGACAACGCCCAGAGTCAAAAAACTAGTTTTTAATAATATGATAACAATCCTAAAGTGAACTACTACAGTGACGGCTCCAACTGGCTCAATTGGCTTCTAGCTGGCTTAGTTGGGTAGTTTGAAATGACATTTTTGTCCCTTTATCTTCTACACTTTTCAGGACCTTCTTTTATCTTCTCTCTGCAACAATTCACCATGTCGGTTATGTGAGGAGGGGCACTGTAGCTAAGCCCCTCCAATCATTCCATTCCTTAGTGCGTTTGGTTGTTCAAAGAAGGAGAAATCTCATTCCGTAGGAATGTAAACATTCCATCATTTGATGGAATCTCCATTCCATGGGGATGGAGGAAGGAATTTCATTCCTTCATCACTTGAATCTGATGGAATCTGATGGAATCTGATGGAATCTGATGGAATCTGATGGAATCTGATGGAATCTGATGGAATCTGATGGAATCTGATGGAATCTGATGGAATCTGATGGAATCTGATGGAATCTGATGGAATCTGATGGAATCTGATGGAATCTGATGGAATCTGATGGAATCTGATGGAATCTGATGGAATCTGATGGAATCTGATGGAATCTGATGGAATCTGATGGAATCTGATGGAATCTGATGGAATCTGATGGAATCTGATGGAATCTGATGGAATCTGATGGAATCTGATGGAATCTGATGGAATCTGATGGAATCTGATGGAATCTGATGGAATCTGATGGAATCTGATGGAATCTGATGGAATCTGATGGAATCTGATGGAATCTGATGGAATCTGATGGAATCTGATGGAATCTGATGGAATCTGATGGAATCTGATGGAATCTGATGGAATCTGATGGAATCTGATGGAATCTGATGGAATCTGATGGAATCTGATGGAATCTGATGGAATCTGATGGAATCTGATGGAATCTGATGGAATCTGATGGAATCTGATGGAATCTGATGGAATCTGATGGAATCTGATGGAATCTGATGGAATCTGATGGAATCTGATGGAATCTGATGGAATCTGATGGAATCTGATGGAATCTGATGGAATCTGATGGAATCTGATGGAATCTGATGGAATCTGATGGAATCTGATGGAATCTGATGGAATCTGATGGAATCTGATGGAATCTGATGGAATCTGATGGAATCTGATGGAATCTGATGGAATCTGATGGAATCTGATGGAATCTGATGGAATCTGATAAAAGTAAATGATGGAATTGAGGATTAGCAGTCAGCTATGAATCTTGGTCGCGTTTGGTTCACAGAATCTGATGGAATCTGATGGAATTGGAATCGAATTCCATTCCTTAGTGCGTTTGGTTGTTCAAAGAAGGAGAAATCTCATTCCGTAGGAATGTAAACATTCCATCATTTGATGGAATCTCCATTCCATGGGGATGGAGGAAGGAATGAATTCCTTCCGTCACTTGAATTCTCAAAAAATCAAAAACATTCCGTCAAATTCCATTCCTATATAGAATCCAAGGTGAAAGTAATAAAAGGTCTTTAAGAAAAGAAACTAAAATACAACGCCCACCGTTTTTAGCAAGTGGTTTTGCCTTTTGCCTGGCTTTTGGAGTTTTGCTTTATGAAATGAATACGTGTAGCTTATATGAGAGCTATCTCCAATTTGTACACAAAACTCTGCAAGTGCATGAGACACATCACAATAGTTTTAGTTTTATAATTTTAATTTTTTTCTTTTTTTTTTTTTTTTTTTTTTTTTTTTTTTTTTTTCTTTTTTTTTTTTTTTTCAATTCCTTTGATAGATTCCATTCCTTCCAAAAACATTCTGCGAACCAAACGCGCCCTGAGACACATATAGAATCCAAGGTGAAAGTAATAAAAGGTCTTTAAGAAAAGAAACTAAAATACAACGCCCACCGTTTTTAGCAAGTGGTTTTGCCTTTTGCCTGGCTTTTGGAGTTTTGCTTTATGAAATGAATACGTGTAGCTTATATGAGAGCTATCTCCAATTTGTACACAAAACTCTGCAAGTGCATGAGACACATCACAATAGTTTTAGTTTTATAATTTTAATTTATAGTTTTAAGCCCTACCCCACTTATAAAGTTTAAGGACCGAATTATAATTGCAAACTTAAACTAATTTCATAATTTGAAAAAAAAAGTCACAAATAAGTTACAAGGCAACAACAAATCAACAATGACAATAACAAACATAAAATATATCTTTAAATTACTTTTTTTAATACTTTTTAAAGATATTGGATCCTAAAAAAATTATGTATGTATTTACATAACATTACTTTTTTTAAACATATTAAAGATATTGGATCCTAAAAAAATTATGTATGTATTTACATAACATTATTTATGTATCATTGGTACATCTCTACGATAGAAAAGTTTCTATGGTATATGCTTTATTGTCGCTTAAACGGTATTAGAACAGAAATCATGTTAGCCCACGAAATCGCTATTTCTCCCGGGGCAACCCCTAGGCTGTATCACTAGTTTTACATAATTTGAAATCCAAAGATATGAGAAGTGCCAAATATGAAAGAAGATAGCAGTCAATATAACAGGATTGAGTGATTTTATTTCTTCATGCCCATAACATTTAACACTTGTTGTTATAAAAATTTTTTTGACCAAACGTGTCACATACTTACATGGATTCTTGTCAATTTAAGAAAACATATTGGATAACTGGTGGACAATAGTTTCTCTTGATGATGCACTTCCACCAAAAGTCGATCTATATGTTTAAGAAAATAGAAACGCATCACGATAACATATATCACAAGCTAAGATCATTGTACGTGCCATGATGTGTTCTTGTTCAAATTAAGGCATAGAGAATATAGAATAGAAGAAGAAAAAAAGATGACAGGGATGAAGTGGTACCCGTTATCAATGCGCAGCTTATGGGTATTAAGTAAATTTATTTTACCGGCATCATAAACTGAAAGAACCCAAACTCATTTTAGGAAAATAAGAGAATTTTTTTTTTTTTTTTTTTTTTTTTTTACAGATTTTCCCCACTGCGGCGCAGTGGGGCTGTGCCTGCCCACTGCGGCGCAGTGGGTACCTGCTGCCCAGTTTTTTTCCAAAACTCCATTTTGACACTTAAATCAACTTACAACTCAACCAACTCAAAACCAAACTTCACATTACAACATTTATGAGTTCAAAGAAGGATTTGACACATTACAAAAGACAACGTACAAAATTAGAAATTTCGGCATGACCCGTTCGTAAAATCGTCATCCAAACCTGTTACGGATTATGAGTTTCTCCAAAACACGTTCTTAGGCCTCATACACAAGGGTTCTTAGGCCTCATACACAAGAGGTTCTTAGGCCTCATACACAAGGGTTCTTAGGCCTCATACACAAGGGTTCTTAGGCCTCATACACAAGGGTTCTTAGGCCTCATACACAAGGGTTCTTAGGCCTCATACACAAGGGTTCTTAGGCCTCATACACAAGGGTTCTTAGGCCTCATACACAAGGGTTCTTAGGCCTCATACACAAGGGTTCTTAGGCCTCATACACAAGGGTTCTTAGGCCTCATACACAAGGGTTCTTAGGCCTCATACACAAGGGTTCTTAGGCCTCATACACAAGGGTTCTTAGGCCTCATACACAAGGGTTCTTAGGCCTCATACACAAGGGTTCTTAGGCCTCATACACAAGGGTTCTTAGGCCTCATACACAAGGGTTCTTAGGCCTCATACACAAGGGTTCTTAGGCCTCATACACAAGGGTTCTTAGGCCTCATACACAAGGGTTCTTAGGCCTCATACACAAGGGTTCTTAGGCCTCATACACAAGGGTTCTTAGGCCTCATACACAAGGGTTCTTAGGCCTCATACACAAGGGTTCTTAGGCCTCATACACAAGGGTTCTTAGGCCTCATACACAAGGGTTCTTAGGCCTCATACACAAGGGTTCTTAGGCCTCATACACAAGGGTTCTTAGGCCTCATACACAAGGGTTCTTAGGCCTCATACACAAGGGTTCTTAGGCCTCATACACAAGGGTTCTTAGGCCTCATACACAAGGGTTCTTAGGCCTCATACACAAGGGTTCTTAGGCCTCATACACAAGGGTTCTTAGGCCTCATACACAAGGGTTCTTAGGCCTCATACACAAGGGTTCTTAGGCCTCATACACAAGGGTTCTTAGGCCTCATACACAAGGGTTCTTAGGCCTCATACACAAGGGTTCTTAGGCCTCATACACAAGGGTTCTTAGGCCTCATACACAAGGGTTCTTAGGCCTCATACACAAGGGTTCTTAGGCCTCATACACAAGGGTTCTTAGGCCTCATACACAAGGGTTCTTAGGCCTCATACACAAGGGTTCTTAGGCCTCATACACAAGGGTTCTTAGGCCTCATACACAAGGGTTCTTAGGCCTCATACACAAGGGTTCTTAGGCCTCATACACAAGGGTTCTTAGGCCTCATACACAAGGGTTCTTAGGCCTCATACACAAGGGTTCTTAGGCCTCATACACAAGGGTTCTTAGGCCTCATACACAAGGGTTCTTAGGCCTCATACACAAGGGTTCTTAGGCCTCATACACAAGGGTTCTTAGGCCTCATACACAAGGGTTCTTAGGCCTCATACACAAGGGTTCTTAGGCCTCATACACAAGGGTTCTTAGGCCTCATACACAAGGGTTCTTAGGCCTCATACACAAGGGTTCTTAGGCCTCATACACAAGGGTTCTTAGGCCTCATACACAAGGGTTCTTAGGCCTCATACACAAGGGTTCTTAGGCCTCATACACAAGGGTTCTTAGGCCTCATACACAAGGGTTCTTAGGCCTCATACACAAGGGTTCTTAGGCCTCATACACAAGGGTTCTTAGGCCTCATACACAAGGGTTCTTAGGCCTCATACACAAGGGTTCTTAGGCCTCATACACAAGGGTTCTTAGGCCTCATACACAAGGGTTCTTAGGCCTCATACACAAGGGTTCTTAGGCCTCATACACAAGGGTTCTTAGGCCTCATACACAAGGGTTCTTAGGCCTCATACACAAGGGTTCTTAGGCCTCATACACAAGGGTTCTTAGGCCTCATACACAAGGGTTCTTAGGCCTCATACACAAGGGTTCTTAGGCCTCATACACAAGGGTTCTTAGGCCTCATACACAAGGGTTCTTAGGCCTCATACACAAGGGTTCTTAGGCCTCATACACAAGGGTTCTTAGGCCTCATACACAAGGGTTCTTAGGCCTCATACACAAGGGTTCTTAGGCCTCATAAAGGGTTCTTAGGCCTCATACACAATCATAATCATATCACAATTAGGGGTTCTTAGGCCCCGGAGGTTCTTAGGCCTCATACACAAGGGTTCTTAGGCCCATAATCACAATCAAGAGGTTCTTAGGCCTCATACAAGGGTTCTTAGGCCCATAATCACAATGCCCCGCACGGGCTTTAACGCCAAATCAATTACCACACACGGAATCCACCATCGTATGGTAATTGACCCAAGGCATATATAAAAGTATGCAAGAATACTCACCTCCTTCGCGACCACAAATCAAAAACCATCAAAACCGCAATTACACAATAGTTATGCTTCAACCTGGCAATAATTCACAAATACATATAATGTCATCAAACACACACAAGGTCACTTAGCCACATTCAATTGCATCTTAGAACCAAACCCATCTTTTATAGTCTCACATTGTTCTTAGTTTGATTTACAACATATTCGCCTCTTACATCATTATCATAAGGCCAAACTCATTTTTATACGAAAAGTATCCTTTTCATTATTCGACCAAGGTGACTTCAAACAAGCATAACTTGAGTTCTACTCAATCTTTTTAGGTGATTCCAGTGGCCAAATTTACTTAACACACTTAGGTACATTTCATCTTTAGAGACCAACATGTTAATTATCCCTCAAGAGTGACTTCTGATCGTTTTAAAAACACAAACAGTTGCTGTCCTTACGCACAAAACAGATTTGACCTTACCGACTTCAAATAATCGTAACTTGAGTTCTACACAATATTTTGACCTCATTCCAGTGGCCAAATTTACTTAACACACTTAGGTACATTTCATCTTTAGAGACCAACATGTTAATTATCCCTCAAGAGTGACTTCTGATCGTTTTAAAAACCAAAACTGCTGCTGTTAAACAGCTTTGACCTTACTGACTTCAAATGACCATAACTTGAGTTCTACACAATATTTTGACCTCATTCCAGTGGCCACTTCTTCTTAACACAATTTAGCACATTTTATCTTCAGTGACCAAGACATGAATTTACTCATAAGAATGTGTTTTACTCGTTTTAATAACAGATGTAAAAATCAGTTTTGCTGAAAGATCAGCATGACGACCCTGAATTCAAAAATTCACATCTAGAGTTCTACTTCGTCTTTTTAACCCATTCCAGTGGCAAATTTGAGATAACACAATAAGCTACATTTTCTTTTTAGGACTCGACAACTGAAAATTCTGTCATGGGGGTGTTTAACTCGTTTGAAGGTCAGGGTCAGAATCTGTCCAACTAATTCTCACTATCATTCAACCAAATCTATCATGCAACCCCATTTAAACCCTAAATTTGATTAAATTACAAGAACCCTAACTTGTATTATATAAATTAACTCATATATATGAAAACCCCCAAATTTCCCAAATTCAATACATCATGAACCCTAAGTCAAAATTAATTCAATTGACCCATTTAATCAAAACCCCAACTTAATTACTTGCAAGAACCCTAATTAGAACAAGTAAATGAATTAGAAATACCTTCAAAAATGAGATGAAATCAATTAAAGAATGGCATGCTATCCCACACTAACTTGTCTTCTTCCCTTTTTAATCTTGAACCAAGCACCCCCAAATCAAATGGATATTTAAAATCCTAATTTCCCAATTTAATTTTTTTGCTAGAATCCTTGAACATTATTATTATGATTATTAAGATTATTATTATTATTATTTCATAGAACTTTTCTTGAATTAGATGAAATAAAGATTCCCAAAGTCTAAGATGTGATATTGGAAGAATATAGAAGATTATAGATAAAGTTAGTAGAAAGATTGGATTAAAGAAATGAAGAAGAAGAAGATTGGAAAAAAAATGAAGTGGAGGATGACTAAGGAAAAGGGATGGGAGTCTGGCATGTTCTTGTGATGCCACGACCCATATCAATTTTTGAGGGAAAAATATATCCGCTATTCGCTAGAGTTCCAACTAAATAAATCCCGTATTCAAAATATAAATACTAGGAAATTATTTTAATGATAAAACTATAATAAAGGTTTATTTTCATTGGCTTAAAAATTTCGGGATGTTACATATTACTAATGAGTTTCTAAAATAAATACTTTCAAGGTAAACAAACAATTAATTAATGAAATGTCGTCACAAATAAAAAAAGATGCAGATGGGCTCCAAAATTAATATAAGGAAACGAAATTAAATGGCTGAGAAATAGGAGTTTTAGTTGTTGTTTATCTTACGTCGTTTACTTCTATCCACGTTTATATTATCTAACTAACTACCCTTCCACTTTAAATGTATGATTTTATAAAGTTTTGAGAAAATATGGACCCAAGCCATTCATTTGAAATGGGAAATGATAAACATACCACTGTTTTTTATTAATTTACCACAATATATATGTTTTACAACTGATTGGGTTAGTGTTTGAATGCATCGGCGATGAAATTTGAGGTATGAATTCCAATTTTTTTTAACTCCGCATTCACCTCTCAGTAATCAAGTTGATTTAGGATGTTTTTGGTAAAAATCGAGTTATTTTTGGATAATTTAGGTAAAAATATCAAGTTGGTTTAGGTCTTTCTTTGATGACTTTAGGTAAATATCGAGTCTTTTTGGGATGATTCAGGTTAAAATTAGGTCGGTCTTCTGTGACTGTAAGTAAAAATCAAGTTTTTTTTCATTCTAAAAGTCGAGTCTTTTTGGATGTTTAGTTTAAAATCAGGTCTTTCTTCGATGACTTTAATTAGAAGTCGAGTCTTTTTTCGTTGATTTAGCTAAAATCAAGTCTTTATATGATTTAGGTAAAAGTCAAGTCTTTTTTCGATGATGTAGCTTAAAATCGAGCCTAAATTTTTGATTTATTTAGCTAAAATTAAACTTTTTTTTGGATGATTTAGCTGATATTCGAACCTTTTCAATTAAAGTGCTAAAAATTGTTTGTTATCAACAGTATCTTGGATGATGATGACGGAGCAGCAAAGACATGGTTTGGTATGTTGTGATCAGTTGCCTCCCCTATGTGCAAAGTCTCCATGGTTGGTTGCCGAGTGCGTTAAAGACAACGGAATAAGTGGCCATTATTTCTACAACATACACAACCCCCTGTTTTATTACCGGTGTCGAATTCCCGAGTTGCTTGGGAAAGTTATCCGAGGTTTTTTCCATGGATGGGTGATTCTCTCCAATAATGTTATGTGGTCACTTTGGAACCCACTGACTTCTCAGATCATTCGTCTACCTCCCCTAAAGAATGAAGATTTTGATGATGATATCGGACAATGTTGCTTATCGTCCCCTCCCAATGGCCCAGGTTCAGTTCTTTTGTTAACAAGAGCTAAGAAACCTGTCTTTGTTTTTTGTCGGCTAGATTGTAAGAGAAAGAAGTTAAGATGGACTGAAATGTCATATGCTAAACAACTCAAGAGAATAACTATTGATGGTAGTTTAGTGCATAGCCTAACTTGTTGCGATGGTAAAGTATATGCGCTAAGTACTGATGGTACCGTGTCCACTTTTGTCATACAAATTGACATTGCAGTTAAGGATAAAGAAGTTGTGATAAAACTGTTAGTTTTCGGGCCATGCCCTTCTCCTGACTATAAAGAAGTATATGGTGAAGACGAACTTATTGATAATTATAATTATTTTCTGAAAGGATCTTGCACAGAGTTATTCTGCATCATCGTCGAGGGAACGAATAAAAAAATTGCTTCTGTGACTTTGCATAAACTAGACATGACTAGTATTAAGTGGGAAGAACTAGAAGGCCTCAAAAACTGGGACATGTCTAATACGAGGGTGGAAGAATTAAGGGATGAAGATGTTGCAGGCTTGCAGATAATTGCTATGATGTGGGAGGAAATGTCAGACCTCAAAAACACGCTCTTTTTTGTGGATTTTGATCGTGGTTGCTCGATATTTTACAATCTGTAATCTCCTCAGAGTTAGGGGGTTATATACACATTCGTGGTGAAACAGACAGCTTAATGTTTTCGTACCATGTCAACTGTAGAACCATCCTTCCATCTACTATACCTTTTCCGGTGTTGCCAACAAGCCATGTGTTAATGTGGGAATACAGGTATAGCTTTTATTTGAGTTGTATTCAATTACATGAAACTTGTTTCTTAAAATCATAGTTTTGTGTAGGTTGGATGATGACTATGGAGAAGCCAAGTGCATAGTTGATTCTAAACAACAAGAGGATGAGATAGTCGTAAGATCAGTTACAAATGACGAGGTTGGATTTAACAAATCACGCCTGCTTAGTATCCCGTTTGATATTTTGGAGACGATTATGAAGTTTTGTGTTGGTGTGGAATACATAAACTTTCGTGCTACATGCAAACAATATCATCTAGCAGCACCTCTGAGTGAATGTCGCAATGAAACATCACTAAGGAGATTACAGAGCTATTCATTAGTTTCACCTTGGCTGGTGGTTTTAGACACAAATCGAGGCCTTAACACTTTTACAGATCCCATGTTTGGTGACCAGTACTTCATGAAAAATTCTCAAATATCGATTGTGAAAGGCAGTGGAATATATTGTTCCAGGTTTTGGATGGTTGCTGGTAAGAGTTATTGACGACGAACGTCCACGCCTAGTGTTTTTTAACCCCTTCACAAATGAGATACGCAAGCTTCCAGTATCATTTCGTATTTTCGATAGCTTATGTATCTCAGCACCACCAACTTCCCCCAATTGTATGGTTATTGGATTTATATCACGTGAGAAAAAAACCCGTGCTCATATCTTCTATGTAGCTCCGCAACCAACCCCAAGGCGTGATGCATATGAGAATGTAGATGATTATCTACTTGCTTCGGGTGGTGGTTTGATTGAACCAACCTGGCGTACACTTGAATTGGGTGATAATATAAGATCTATTCGGTTTCCAACATTTCATGGAGGAGATCTATATGCCTTGTGTAACGAGGGAAAACTCATAGTTTTTAAACATTTGCTGGAAGAAGATTACTCCTGGAAGGTTATTGAAGCCAAAATCCCTGGAAGTGGTTGCAAATCTGAGGCACAATATTACATGATGAAATGCGATCAACATCTTTTAGTAGTCATTGTGAGCAAGTTTGAAAATTCCGTCGAGGTATTTGAGCACAATGATTTAACAGAAGAATGGGAGAAAGTAGATGATTTAGGAAAACACATGATTTATGTTTCTGATACAATGTGTCTCTGCATTGACGCCCAAACGCCGGAAATGGCGAACAAGATTTATTTTCCGTGTTTGCATCCCACAAACGGGAAAGAAGTGTTCTATTCACTCGAAACATGCTTGTTTCACACATTCAATGGCAGAAACATGGAACAATATTTGGGGGGTTTACTCAGGACCGTACATCATCACAACCCTCTTGCATGGATTGAACCAAGTTGGTGTTAGTTGACTTTGTTATGTATCATTATTTTTTTTGAATGGGTTATGTATCATTATTATTCTTTATAACACTATGTGGTACGTTAAACTTGTAGCTTCTTTTTAATCATTTGTATGTTTACTAATCGACTTTTTTTCTTTTAAGTTGTTGGAAATATGCCTTTTTATTAATCTTTTCTTTCCTAACTGGTGTGTAAAAGAATGCCCTTTCTGCGTAATTATAGCTCGGGGCATCAACGCCCAGTCTCAACGCAATGGACCAATGTGTGGGTTCTGTGACACTTATTCCACGAAGTCCATGTTGACCATGGTCAACTGAGCATTTGCAGGGTAGTGGTGGCCAAACTTGATTATGACCAAATGGTTCTTTGTGTAAGTATTCTGTGTATTGTTTTTTTTTTTCAAGATTATTTGGTAGTTTTATTTGATTTTTTGTCCAAACGATCCTGGTTAAAAATGTTTGGTACGCCAGTAAGCATATGATTTGGTTTGTAGATGTTACAGGGGCTGCAAGCCTGCAATAATATTCCTGCTTTCAGAACTATTTCGAGAAACTCCAACAAGGTTAGAATGCCCTGCCTATTGACTTATCCAGTCATCTATGTGCTCTGCCTAAACATCATAGATCAACTGTTGTGAAATCTGTTAGGATATGGAATTCAAAGTGATTCTATATTAAACCAAAGGTGTACATATATACATGGATGGAACTAATTTGTTAGTTGAGATCCCATATTATATGCTAGATAATTGACTATACAACTATAATTCCTAATTCTAAGCTACTTGATTTGACTAGGATATTTACAGAATAAATTCAAATACAACTAATGTAATTGTCGGTTAATACGCCCCCTCAGTCTGAGAGCAGTAGGAGAACGAATGCACAGGCTGGATCTGAACCGCGTAAACAATATACGACTGTTGCCTTGCGAGTAGGAACAAATAGTTCTAACAATAAGTTTCGAAGCCAACTCGTTTCGGCTACTGCATTTGCGACCCCTCGGTACTCGGCCTCGGCGCTTGATCGAGAAACAGTGGGTTGGCGTTTGGATGACCAAGACACCAAATTATCACCTAAGAAAACACAATAACCCGAGGTTGATCTTCGTGAGTCGGGGCATCCCCCCCAATCCGCATCAGAATATGCAGTGAGTTGCGTGGATTTGGAAGGTTTGATATGTAAACCGAAGTCAATGGTACCTTTTACATAACGAAGGACACGCTTGAGAAACTGTAAGTGAGGTTCACGTGGTTGGTGCATGAACAAACAAATTTGTTGAACAGCGTATGTGAGGTCGGGCCTTGTGATTGTTAAATATTGTAATGCTCCTGCTAATTGACTATACAAAGTGCCATCCGACAATGTGTTACCTGATGTGGAACTTAATTTTGAAGCCGTGTCACAAGGGGTTGAGGCGGGTTTACAATTAGACATATTCCCTCGTTCAAGTATGTCTGTGGCGTATGAAGCTTGCGAGAGGAATAGTCCACCATCCTTTTTGGTCACCGAGATTCCAAGAAAATGATGTAGTTCGCCAAGGTTTGTCATGGCGAATTCAGATGACAATGTTTGTATAACCCGTCTTAGGAGTGTGTTGTCTGAAGCCGTGACAATAATATCGTCTACGTATAGTAATAAGTATGCAATTTGTTGACCTTCACGGTAGACAAAAAGGGAATTATCACTGATGGTGCTATGGAATCCACACTTGGTAATGTATGTTGCAAACCTTTCGTACCACGCGCGCGGCGCTTGCTTCAAACCGTATAAAGATTTCTTCAACCTGCAAACATGGTTAGGAAAATTCTGATCTTTAAAGCCCGGTGGTTGAAACATGAACACCGTTTCCGGTAAGTGACCGTGTAAAAATGCGTTTTTCACATCGAGTTGATGGATAGGCCAACCGCGTGAGACGGCGAGACTAAGAACTGTGCGGATGGTCGTGGGTTTTACCACGGGACTAAATGTCTCATCACAATCGATGCCGACCCGTTGGCTTTTACCATTAACCACAAGGCGAGCTTTGTACCGTTGAAGAGTTCCATTAGCATTGAACTTGTGTCGAAATAGCCACATACATCTGATTATATTAGCATTTGGAGGCCGAGGCACAAGTTCCCATGTTTCATTTTTCATTAAGGCACTATACTCTTCGGTCATGGCGGCGTGCCAACATGGATCAGACAAGGCTTTTAAGTGAGAAGTGGGTATAGGGGAGATGGGAAGTATTGCGGAAGTGTGTAGGCTTAAAGGAACACGAGGCTTGTGGATTCCTGATTTGGATCGCGTGGTCATGTGGTGAGATGGTGGAGGTGGTGGTGGTGGTGGCGGTGGAGGTGGAGGTGAGGGTGAGGGTGGTGGTGTGGCCGTGGGTGTTTGGGTGTGAGGGGTAGATGTGGTGTGGGTCGTAGGTTGCATGGAATGCATGGGTGAGGATGGAAGCTGATTAGATGATGTGTTTGGTGGTGAGTTGTTTGTTACGTGGGAAGAGGCAGTAAGTGTTTGGGAGTAATGCGTGGGATTTTGAAAAATTAAAGGTGAGGGTTCAATATCCAAAAAAGAGTAATCTGGTTGGACAGTGGATGTGGATTTTGCAAATGGGAAACACGATTCATCAAATGTTACATGCCTTGAAAGGATAATTTTACCGGAGGCGAGATCGAGACAACGATAACCACGATAGTCGGCTAGGTAGCCGAGGAAAACACACATAGTTGAGCGGATAGTAAGTTTGTGTGGACGAGTAGCGGACGTGTTTGGGTAACAAGCACACCCGAAAACACGTAGATGATCATATGATGGTTGGCGAAGATATAAAGCTTCGGTTGGTGTTTTAAACTTTAGACGAGTGGTCGGGAGAATGTTATGAAGATAGCATGCCGTATGAAGGGCTTCGACCCAAAAACTAGGAGGAAGGTTGGCGTGGGTGAGAAGAGTAAGCATAATGTCGTTGAGACGACGTATCATGCGTTCGGACCGACCATTTTGTTGTGACGTATGTGGACACGAAAAACGGAATTGAAGTCCATGGTTATTAGCAAACGACTTAAATTGATTGTTGTCGAATTCACCCCCCATGTCACATTGGAAAGATTTGATGGATGTATGAAATTGTGTCTGTATATATTTATGAAACTTGGCAAATTTTGTGTAGGTTTCAGATTTAAATTTGAGGGGGAAAACCCATACATAATGTGTATAGTCGTCGACAAGGACCATGTAATATTTATAACCGTTTTTGCTCAAAAGTGGTGATGTCCATAAATCACAATGTAAGATATCAAATGGCAAAGCGGTGCAAGATTGCGATATAGAAAACGGTAATCTTCTATTTTTAGACAATTGACACGACTTGCAAATAAGAGTCTTAGGACGTTTATTACATGGAACAAGTTTATTTGTAACTAGAAAATCAAAAACCGGTGAACCCGGGTGTCCCAAGCGGTCATGCCAATAATCTTGAAAGGAAGAAGCCAAAGCGGTTGATGAAACTGGATACGTGAAAGGGTAGAGATGACTCATGTGGCGGGATATGATTCGTCCACTCTTCATGTCCTTCACAAAAAACCCACATGGGTCAAACTCAACAGATACATGATTATCAATTGTAAATTTTCTTACGGAGATCAAGTTTTTAATTATGCCCGGTGTGAAAAGAACATTTTTAAGGTATAAGGGACGTGAAGGTGTGGTAAGGGTGGATGTACCCGATCCATGTATTTTCACGTTAGCGCCATTACCTACAAGAATAGAGCCAAATGAATGATTAAACATAAGATTACTTAATTTACCTTGGTCTCCAGTCAAGTGGTCAGAAGCGCCTGAGTCCATATGCCAATCATCATCATTAGGATCCAGATTCATAGCATTCAAAGCCTCTCCAAGTTGGGTGGGAACCAGCGGGTCGCACTCAGCAAGATTGGCAGTTGGGACTGATGAAGACGCACCAGATCTACGACTTGGGCCAGAACTGTTTTGGTTGCGGTATGCTGAAGGCTGCCAGTTCGGTGGGCCATCCCATGGAGCCTATCCCGGAGCAGTAGGGTATGGGCATGGGGGCGGGGCCCATGGGTATAAATTTGTCCAGTTGGGCCATGGCTGGTTGGACATTGGTGGAGCAGACCACTGGGCCGGTTGAGATGAACCCAAGCTTTGGCTCCTGGGACGTGTGGTGCTGCCATTATGAGAGGGGTGGCGCCGGTTGTGTTGAGAGTTATTTCTTGGTGCAGGTCGGCGACGTTGGGTATGGTTTTGGTGACCTTGTGGTGGTTCGGGTGCAATTGCGGCCATAGCCGTTGGTGGAGAGAGTTGATCTCGAGCTAGCATGCGACGATGATCTAAGTCCAGCATACCAACTGCTTCATCCCAGCTTGGTTGCTGTTGATTAATAATGGAAGCTGTGGTGTCGTATTCCGGTGGGAGGCCTCGAACAAGTTGAAGAACTAACCTTTGATCATTCATCGGACTATCGACAGCCCGAAGTTGATCACCCAAGTCTTTGAGTTTCTGGCAATACGCTTCAATTGACGGCATGGATTTGAGTGTAAGATTATTAAACTCCTGTTCCAATGCCGCAGCACGAGCGCGCTTGTTGTTGAGGAATATCTTTTCAATGCGTGACCATGCTTGATGGGCCGTAGACTCTGTCTCGAGAACACGGGTCAAGAGGTCATCAGACAAGGTTCCATAGATCCATTGAAGAACTATGGCGTCGATTTCTGACCAATCGGAAAATGTTGGATCGTCTTTAGCGGGCGCCGGCGTACCGTCGATGTGAGCCAAGACTTTGTATCCCTTTGCGTGGAGCTTGAAGAGCTTCACCCATGAAGGGTAGGAGACCTTAATGCCGTCAAGAACTCGAACCTTATTTTGAATGTTTGTGACTGTATAAACCGGGTGAAGGGGTTTGGGAGTTTGAGTCTGTGAGTTGTCATTATTTTGTTTAAGGGGAGTACTAGGCTCTGAGGTCTCACCCATTGATTTAGGTTGGAAGTGAAACAAAAGGAAGAAAAGTGATTAGCAGTGCAAGCCGTAGCTTAATTGAAAGAAAAGAGAAAAAAATATTTGTGGTTTTAAACCTATGCTCTGATTACCATGTTAGGATATGGAATTCAAAGTGATTCTATATTAAACCAAAGGTGTACATATATACATGGATGGATGCTCAATAACCGGAACTAATTTGTTAGTTGAGATCCCATATTATATGCTAGATAATTGACTATACAACTATAATTCCTAATTCTAAGCTACTTGATTTGACTAGGATATTTACAGAATAAATTCAAATACAACTAATGTAATTGTCGGTTAATACGCCCCCTCAGTCTGAGAGCAGTAGGAGAACGAATGCACAGGCTGGATCTGAACCGCGTAAACAATATACGACTGTTGCCTTGCGAGTAGGAACAAATAGTTCTAACAATAAGTTTCGAAGCCAACTCGTTTCGGCTACTGCATTTGCGACCCCTCGGTACTCGGCCTCGGCGCTTGATCGAGAAACAGTGGGTTGGCGTTTGGATGACCAAGACACCAAATTATCACCTAAGAAAACACAATAACCCGAGGTTGATCTTCGTGAGTCGGGGCATCCCCCCCAATCCGCATCAGAATATGCAGTGAGTTGCGTGGATTTGGAAGGTTTGATATGTAAACCGAAGTCAATGGTACCTTTTACATAACGAAGGACACGCTTGAGAAACTGTAAGTGAGGTTCACGTGGTTGGTGCATGAACAAACAAATTTGTTGAACAGCGTATGTGAGGTCGGGCCTTGTGATTGTTAAATATTGTAATGCTCCTGCTAATTGACTATACAAAGTGCCATCCGACAATGTGTTACCTGATGTGGAACTTAATTTTGAAGCCGTGTCACAAGGGGTTGAGGCGGGTTTACAATTAGACATATTCCCTCGTTCAAGTATGTCTGTGGCGTATGAAGCTTGCGAGAGGAATAGTCCACCATCCTTTTTGGTCACCGAGATTCCAAGAAAATGATGTAGTTCGCCAAGGTTTGTCATGGCGAATTCAGATGACAATGTTTGTATAACCCGTCTTAGGAGTGTGTTGTCTGAAGCCGTGACAATAATATCGTCTACGTATAGTAATAAGTATGCAATTTGTTGACCTTCACGGTAGACAAAAAGGGAATTATCACTGATGGTGCTATGGAATCCACACTTGGTAATGTATGTTGCAAACCTTTCGTACCACGCGCGCGGCGCTTGCTTCAAACCGTATAAAGATTTCTTCAACCTGCAAACATGGTTAGGAAAATTCTGATCTTTAAAGCCCGGTGGTTGAAACATGAACACCGTTTCCGGTAAGTGACCGTGTAAAAATGCGTTTTTCACATCGAGTTGATGGATAGGCCAACCGCGTGAGACGGCGAGACTAAGAACTGTGCGGATGGTCGTGGGTTTTACCACGGGACTAAATGTCTCATCACAATCGATGCCGACCCGTTGGCTTTTACCATTAACCACAAGGCGAGCTTTGTACCGTTGAAGAGTTCCATTAGCATTGAACTTGTGTCGAAATAGCCACATACATCTGATTATATTAGCATTTGGAGGCCGAGGCACAAGTTCCCATGTTTCATTTTTCATTAAGGCACTATACTCTTCGGTCATGGCGGCGTGCCAACATGGATCAGACAAGGCTTTTAAGTGAGAAGTGGGTATAGGGGAGATGGGAAGTATTGCGGAAGTGTGTAGGCTTAAAGGAACACGAGGCTTGTGGATTCCTGATTTGGATCGCGTGGTCATGTGGTGAGATGGTGGAGGTGGTGGTGGTGGTGGCGGTGGAGGTGGAGGTGAGGGTGAGGGTGGTGGTGTGGCCGTGGGTGTTTGGGTGTGAGGGGTAGATGTGGTGTGGGTCGTAGGTTGCATGGAATGCATGGGTGAGGATGGAAGCTGATTAGATGATGTGTTTGGTGGTGAGTTGTTTGTTACGTGGGAAGAGGTAGTAAGTGTTTGGGAGTAATGCGTGGGATTTTGAAAAATTAAAGGTGAGGGTTCAATATCCAAAAAAGAGTAATCTGGTTGGACAGTGGATGTGGATTTTGCAAATGGGAAACACGATTCATCAAATGTTACATGCCTTGAAAGGATAATTTTACCGGAGGCGAGATCGAGACAACGATAACCACGATAGTCGGCTAGGTAGCCGAGGAAAACACACATAGTTGAGCGGATAGTAAGTTTGTGTGGACGAGTAGCGGACGTGTTTGGGTAACAAGCACACCCGAAAACACGTAGATGATCATATGATGGTTGGCGAAGATATAAAGCTTCGGTTGGTGTTTTAAACTTTAGACGAGTGGTCGGGAGAATGTTATGAAGATAGCATGTCGTATGAAGGGCTTCGACCCAAAAACTAGGAGGAAGGTTGGCGTGGGTGAGAAGAGTAAGCATAATGTCGTTGAGACGACGTATCATGCGTTCGGACCGACCATTTTGTTGTGACGTATGTGGACACGAAAAACGGAATTGAAGTCCATGGTTATTAGCAAACGACTTAAATTGATTGTTGTCGAATTCACCCCCCATGTCACATTGGAAAGATTTGATGGATGTATGAAATTGTGTCTGTATATATTTATGAAACTTGGCAAATTTTGTGTAGGTTTCAGATTTAAATTTGAGGGGGAAAACCCATACATAATGTGTATAGTCGTCGACAAGGACCATGTAATATTTATAACCGTTTTTGCTCAAAAGTGGTGATGTCCATAAATCACAATGTAAGATATCAAATGGCAAAGCGGTGCAAGATTGCGATATAGAAAACGGTAATCTTCTATTTTTAGACAATTGACACGACTTGCAAATAAGAGTCTTAGGACGTTTATTACATGGAACAAGTTTATTTGTAACTAGAAAATCAAAAACCGGTGAACCCGGGTGTCCCAAGCGGTCATGCCAATAATCTTGAAAGGAAGAAGCCAAAGCGGTTGATGAAACTGGATACGTGAAAGGGTAGAGATGACTCACTATTGTGGCGGGATATGATTCGTCCACTCTTCATGTCCTTCACAGAAAACCCACATGGGTCAAACTCAACAGATACATGATTATCAATTGTAAATTTTCTTACGGAGATCAAGTTTTTAATTATGCCCGGTGTGAAAAGAACATTTTTAAGGTATAAGGGACGTGAAGGTGTGGTAAGGGTGGATGTACCCGATCCATGTATTTTCACGTTAGCGCCATTACCTACAAGAATAGAGCCAAATGAATGATTAAACATAAGATTACTTAATTTACCTTGGTCTCCAGTCAAGTGGTCAGAAGCGCCTGAGTCCATATGCCAATCATCATCATTAGGATCCAGATTCATAGCATTCAAAGCCTCTCCAAGTTGGGTGGGAACCAGCGGGTCGCACTCAGCAAGATTGGCAGTTGGGACTGATGAAGACGCACCAGATCTACGACTTGGGCCAGAACTGTTTTGGTTGCGGTATGCTGAAGGCTGCCAGTTCGGTGGGCCATCCCATGGAGCCCATCCCGGAGCAGTAGGGTATGGGCATGGGGGCGGGGCCCATGGGTATAAATTTGTCCAGTTGGGCCATGGCTGGTTGGACATTGGTGGAGCAGACCACTGGGCCGGTTGAGATGAACCCAAGCTTTGGCTCCTGGGACGTGTGGTGCTGCCATTATGAGAGGGGTGGCGCCGGTTGTGTTGAGAGTTATTTCTTGGTGCAGGTCGGCGACGTTGGGTATGGTTTTGGTGACCTTGTGGTGGTTCGGGTGCAATTGCGGCCATAGCCGTTGGTGGAGAGAGTTGATCTCGAGCTAGCATGCGACGATGATCTAAGTCCAGCATACCAACTGCTTCATCCCAGCTTGGTTGCTGTTGATTAATAATGGAAGCTGTGGTGTCGTATTCCGGTGGGAGGCCTCGAACAAGTTGAAGAACTAACCTTTGATCATTCATCGGACTATCGACAGCCCGAAGTTGATCACCCAAGTCTTTGAGTTTCTGGCAATACGCTTCAATTGACGGCATGGATTTGAGTGTAAGATTATTAAACTCCTGTTCCAATGCCGCAGCACGAGCGCGCTTGTTGTTGAGGAATATCTTTTCAATGCGTGACCATGCTTGATGGGCCGTAGACTCTGTCTCGAGAACACGGGTCAAGAGGTCATCAGACAAGGTTCCATAGATCCATTGAAGAACTATGGCGTCGATTTCTGACCAATCGGAAAATGTTGGATCGTCTTTAGCGGGCGCCGGCGTACCGTCGATGTGAGCCAAGACTTTGTATCCCTTTGCGTGGAGCTTGAAGAGCTTCACCCATGAAGGGTAGGAGACCTTAATGCCGTCAAGAACTCGAACCTTATTTTGAATGTTTGTGACTGTATAAACCGGGTGAAGGGGTTTGGGAGTTTGAGTCTGTGAGTTGTCATTATTTTGTTTAAGGGGAGTACTAGGCTCTGAGGTCTCACCATTGATTTAGGTTGGAAGTGAAACAAAAGGAAGAAAAGTGATTAGCAGTGCAAGCCGTAGCTTAATTGAAAGAAAACAGAAAAAAATATTTGTGGTTTTAAACCTATGCTCTGATTACCATGTTAGGATATGGAATTCAAAGTGATTCTATTTTAAACCAAAGGTGTACATATATACATGGATGGAACTAATTTGTTAGTTGAGATCCCATATTATATGCTAGATAATTGACTATACAACTATAATTCCTAATTCTAAGCTACTTGATTTGACTAGGATATTTACAGAATAAATTCAAATACAACTAATGTAATTGTCGGTTAATAAAATCTGCGTTAACTTCTCGAGCAATTAAAATGCCTGACTTTCGACTTGTTTAATTCTAACGTCTTTTTTATTAGGACAGATCTTTATTATTCAGTACTTTCCTATATTAGTTGTCTCATTTGTGATTTGTGGTATCGAGTGTTTGAGATTGCATTTCCAACTTTTTGGTTTCGAGTTCGTTCAGTTGTCATGATATGGATTATGGGTGCATATCACTATAACCTTAAATTGCTTGTGGTAATAAATTTCATCGGTTGATGATGTGTTGTGTGTTTTATTTTAAATTTGGGAGTTTCCAGTGTCTCGCATTGACAATGTGAGTCAAGAGGTGGTTCAGATAGGCCATCTTTGACCTAGGTGCTCATTAATAATAATAATAATAATAATAATAATAATAATAATAATAATAATAATAATAATAATAATAATAATAATAATAATAACAGCTAGATAATAATAATAATAATAATAATAATAATAATAATAATAATAATAATAATAATAATAATAATAATTAATAATAATGAATCATTCTGATTCTGAATAATAATAATAATAATAATAATAATAATAATAATAATAATAATAATAATAATAATAATAATAATAATAATAATAATAATAATAATAATAATAATAATAATAATAATAATAATAATAATAATAATAATAATAATAATAATAATAATAATAATAATAATAATAATAATAATAATAATAATAATAATAATAATAATAATAATAATAATAATAATAATAATAATAATAATAATAATAATAATAATAATAATAATAATAATAATAATAATAATAATAATAATAATAATAATAATAATAATAATAATAATAATAATAATAATAATAATAATAATAATAATAATAATAATAATAATAATAATAATAATAATAATAATAATAATAATAATAATAATAATAATAATAATAATAATAATAATAATAATAATAATAATAATAATAATAATAATAATAATAATAATAATAATAATAATAATAATAATAATAATAATAATAATAATAATAATAATAATAATAATAATAATAATAATAATAATAATAATAATAATAATAATAATAATAATAATAATAATAATAATAATAATAATAATAATAATAATAATAATAATAATAATAATAATAATAATAATAATAATAATAATAATAATAATAATAATAATAATAATAATAATAATAATAATAATAATAATAATAATAATAATAATAATAATAATAATAATAATAATAATAATAATAATAATAATAATAATAATAATAATAATAATAATAATAATAATAATAATAATAATAATAATAATAATAATAATAATAATAATAATAATAATAATAATAATAATAATAATAATAATAATAATAATAATAATAATAATAATAATAATAATAATAATAATAATAATAATAATAATAATAATAATAATAATAATAATAATAATAATAATAATAATAATAATAATAATAATAATAATAATAATAATAATAATAATAATAATAATAATAATAATAATAATAATAATAATAATAATAATAATAATAATAATAATAATAATAATAATAATAATAATAATAATAATAATAATAATAATAATAATAATAATAATAATAATAATAATAATAATAATAATAATAATAATAATAATAATAATAATAATAATAATAATAATAATAATAATAATAATAATAATAATAATAATAATAATAATAATAATAATAATAATAATAATAATAATAATAATAATAATAATAATAATAATAATAATAATAATAATAATAATAATAATAATAATAATAATAATAATAATAATAATAATAATAATAATAATAATAATAATAATAATAATAATAATAATAATAATAATAATAATAATAATAATAATAATAATAATAATAATAATAATAATAATAATAATAATAATAATAATAATAATAATAATAATAATAATAATAATAATAATAATAATAATAATAATAATAATAATAATAATAATAATAATAATAATAATAATAATAATAATAATAATAATAATAATAATAATAATAATAATAATAATAATAATAATAATAATAATAATAATAATAATAATAATAATAATAATAATAATAATAATAATAATAATAATAATAATAATAATAATAATAATAATAATAATAATAATAATAATAATAATAATAATAATAATAATAATAATAATAATAATAATAATAATAATAATAATAATAATAATAATAATAATAATAATAATAATAATAATATCAAATAATTAATATATAAAGTGACTATATATATAAATTTAACATCCAAAAATGTATAAATGTAAATAATAATAATAATAATAATAATAATAATAATAATAATAATAATAATAATAATAATAATAATAATAATAATAATAATAATAATGCATAGTATAATATTGAACATAAACGTGCCTAATGCATTCATCATCATTATCATTCCAGGTTGCGGTATCAATAAAGTGGTACCGAATTTAAAGCAAGATTGGTATCCACTATTTAATTAGAGATCGAATTGGGTTGTGTTTTATCTCTTTTAATTTGAAAAGGCATAATATAAACCAAATACTTAACCATCATATGTTTTTGATACAAGGTGAGTGATGCTGATATGTTATCCATGGTGCATAGTACTTTCAATTAACTGTAACATTTGTGTGATTTTAACATTCCAACCTTCAAGAAACATTTGGTTTCTCGTACATTGGCTACTTATGAAATTGCAACAACAACATGTAGACTGTCATCTTCAATCACGACCATCCTATCCTCTTAAATGAAAGAACAAATGTTCGTCCATGAGGACCAGCTTCTCCACCTATATTCTTTTTCTACTACTTTTGTTGGTGTGAGACGGGGGTCAAGGGTTCTATCTTCATATTTTGTAAGGCCGGAGGTCATTTTCTATCTTGAATAGACGTGAAAGCAGCATCTCTACTTCGGTAGGGTCAGATGTCTACATCTCAACTTCTCTCATACACCGTCGTGGTATTATGACGCAAATGACCTTTCCAAAATGTAACCCGACTTGGCTTGTCCTGTCCATTTGACCCAAATGACCTCTCCAAAATGTAACCCGACTTGGCTTGTCTTGTCCATTTGGCATTTGGGAACATCTTTCATAAAATCATAAAAATGATAATGAGTTATGAGCTGAATAGCTGATATATACTTTATTGAGAAAATTAGGAAAATTTGTATAAAATCAACTATTTGAATTATATTTGATGTTCTATCTTTGATAAAAATGATCAATGTGTTTTTTCAAGTATATACTTCCACTACTCATGCTGGACTATTAAAGAAAACTTTCTATATTGGTGCTAGAAGTTACAACCATGCTACAATTGGTGATCTGAATCATCTGATCATGACATCCATCGAAAAGTAGCTTTTTCGTGTTTGTCTTTAAAAAAAAAACTCTCTTTTTCGTTGTATGTAATGGGAAATAAACACAACTAATGGAGGTTTAAAGAAAGTGTACAGTAAGGTGGTATAAACCTTGCATTGGAGAGTCAAATTCATAGGCAAGCCAATGTCGATATAAATGCTTAAGAAATTTATATTTATGAACTTCCATCGGTTGATCAATGACATCCATATTATTCATTTATTCTAGTTAATAAAATTAATGTATCAAACATATACAACATTAAAAGTAATATGGGTTATAGGTTCAAAAAAGAGGGTTTAGTATCCCGGAGTGTAAGCAACTTTGCAACTTTTCTATTGTATGTAAGTATCAAAAATTTTGTACATTGTATGTAAGTATCTCGCTAAATTGAACACTTAATGTAAATTTTTTACGTTGACCAATCAAAAACTTCTACGTGGGCAGCTCATATGGTTGCCACGTATACATTTTTACATTAAACGTTCAATTTAGCGAGATACTTACATACAATGTTCAAATTTTTTGATGCATACACACGATAGAAAAAGTTGCAAAGTTACTTACACTCCGGGATACTTAACCCAAAAAAAGATTAGTACATTAGAATGCACGAATTGTCATAGTGTGTATCGATTATCGAACTTTAATTTTGTACATTGTATGTAATGAACTTTCAAATCCTGTGCATTGTATGTATCGCATATATGTGGCAACCATATAGGTAATAACTTTCAAATCTTGTCATTGTATGTATTCGGGTATATGTGCAACCATATAAGTTGTCACTTATAAGTCTTTGATTGCTCGGATACATACAAAGCACATGATTTGAAAGTTTATTACTTTACCGCATACAATGCACAGAATTGAAAACCGATCTATAATTATACATCTGTTAATCTTTATCATAAACTTTGAAAGTTGGTTAGGCAGCCACCATAATAAAAATGTTCATCATATAAAGTATAAACGTATATAAAGTAAAAAAATACCATGATTGAACCAAGCAACTTGCATTCTTTCATCCTCACACACCATGTTTTCCATACACACACTCTCTCCCCTTACAGCTTCCACAACCCACCATCGTATCTCCACCAAGCGATCCAAACCCAGACCCATTCTATACAAACCAGCCCACAACCCATCCACAATTAAATCCTCAATTGAACCCAACCCAAAACCCAAATCCCGAAATGGGTCATGGCTCAGCCCAGGTTGGCTAACATCCTTAAGAAATTCACTACTTTCCATTTCACCATTTGACAATTCAAATATCCCAATCGCAAATGCACAACTTGAGGATGTTTCTGACTTTTTGGGCGGGGCCTTGTTTTTACCTTTGTTTAAATGGATGAATAATTATGGGCCTATTTATAGGTTAGCTATTGGCCCAAGAAATTTTGTTATTGTAAGTGATCCTGTTATTGCTAAACATGTTTTGAGAAACTATGGGACTATTTATGCTAAAGGCCTTCTTTCTGAAGTTTCCGAATACTTTTTTGGTTCCGGTTTTATTATTGCGGAAGACGCGCTTTGGACGGTATGATTTCGGTTGTTTAATAGTTGTAAAGGTTGTGAATTTTGTGCTTATGCTTGATTTTGATGTTGGGTTTTTTTTCAAATTTTGTTTTCCTTTGGCGGGGTAGTTTTTAAATTTTGATACTTGATTTGTTATAAATTTTCTAAATTTTATGTTTAGGCTTTTGATGTTATGGATACCGGCCTATTATCGGTCCCCGTTATCCATCTCCACGACAAACATGAAAAAAATGTGAATCGCGTTTGATTCCTCGGCCACTATGTTTCGATCTACTTGATTTTAGTCAGTGGCGAATCAAGAATTTTAGGTCTTAGTGTTGAAACCACGTTAACATGATCGTCACATACCATCTATCATTCGTAGAAGATACTAACAAATGTATAAATTAAACTAGTAACTTTATATTGACATGTGTTAGACACTTAGATGTATGAATTTTAGAAGTATGTTTTGTTCGGTAGCCAATTAATTTTGAACTAAACTAGAGGTCGGCTTAGGCGGAACCAATTTTGAAGGTCTTGTTTTCAAAATCTCTAGCAAAAACCTCATTTTTATCCAAGTTTGGAAAAGCCAAAAATAAATGAAAAGGCTTATAAATGACAAAATTACCTGATAGCACTAATAGGTACAATAATATAAGTTTTTTTTTCTGTTTTTGTTTTTGTTGTATATTTTTAGTATGCATTTCTTGCTCCTTAAATTGTGTGATTGACTAAAGTTCAAAAGAAAAAAATTTAAAACGTCAAAGCCAATAAGGAAAAGAAACTCAAATTGGGGAATGAAATATTTGCAAGTGAGAAAAAGAGTATGTTTATTGCAATGAAAAGTCCAACTATTAGCCCAAAACTAAAATTTTGAGGCCCTTTCACAATGGGTGGCCCTGCCTAGTATTATTGAGCCCCAATGGCAAGCCGGTTCTAAACTAAACTGATACATAAAAAGATACTAAAAATATAGTGTTTGGTTAGTTGGAATAACTCTTGGAATGTAATGAGTCATTTCTTACCGTACTAATAAGAGTTTAGTTGGCTCTCAAAGTAATATAATTCCTTAACTGTTTACTCATTCTTTATTCATCAGCACATATCAAAAAATCCGATTTATTATCCCTATATATAATGAGGATAAACAATATATAAATAAATAAACAATCAGCCTTTTAGGTATAAATATAAATTACATATAAATCATTTAAATATTTAACCTATTACTTTTAATTATTTTTTTTCGAACATTCGATTCAGAGAATCTGTTAGATCTCGAACAACTCGGACAATATTTGATCGCAAATATGCTTTCAAGGTTACGTTTGACATGATTTGACATCCCCTCGCCCCTCGGGATGTCAGGTTCGTGCAACGGGCCTTAGCCCTTAACCTTGTTTCAAAACTCGGTTTTTATGTTTGTTGATTAGTTTTTTAGTTATATTGTTTATGTTAACAATTTGATCAAATGAAACAAAATTTGTCAGGTTAATACGTATATGAGTATATCTTTTGTCCAAACAAAAGTTTCATATCTTTTTTTTTTTCCTATAAAAAGATTGGAAGTATTCTGTTGCTTCATCGATCGCTTGCCATAGAATAAAAACAAATTTTCATTTTGTGATAAATATTCTTGAAGTAAGTATCTATACTTTTTTTGAAGTAAGTATCTATACTTAATTACCATTATTGAACACACAAATATAAACATTTCTCATAAAAAAAATATGTGCATCACCATGAAATACAAGTGCATTCATAACTCGATATCCTAACCTTTTTAAAATACAAAATATGCGTACTTTAAAGCATACATACATAATACATTGATACATATACATACATATATGTTATTGGTAACGAAATGAGATTAGATATAAGAACCACCTAACTTACACATTTTGATGTATAACCTTGCTACCGATACTCCGAAACACATGAGCATATCTTTTGCATGAAAGAAACAATTAAATAATAAATAATAAGTCTAATATGATTTATTTATTGTTTATATATACTCACTTTGTAAAACAATTTGCCCCTTCTTTTATGACATTTCTAAATACTTGAAATGAACTTTTTTATAGTACACAAACTATCCCTTATCTCGTAAAATAATTACAATACTCTATCAATAAACATATTTTTATTCCTAAACTACAAACCATACTCACATTTCATTGTGGCCTTTATCATCACCACCACCACCGGTCCCAACCATGGTCTATGGTCGCCACCATTATTTCTCACCGCATTACGTGGGCAATATTTATTGTTATTATACCGTGGTGGATCGAGGTTGAAATTGAAAATGGCAATTGATGAATTTAACTATTATACTTCCGCTACTCATGTTGGACTATTTATGAAGACATTCTATATTGGGTTAGAAGTTACAACCATGCTACAATTGGTAATTTGATCATGTCATCCATCAAAAAGTGTTTTTGTTGTGTTTTGTCATTAAAACAAAGTATCTTTCTCTTTATATGTAATAATAATGGGAAATAAGCACTTCTAATAGAGGTTTATAGAAAGTGTATAGTAAGGTTGCAATGAGGTGGATGTGTATTTTATAAACCTTCTAATGGAGAGTCAAGTTCACAAGCAAGGCAATGTCCATATAAGGGTTTAGGTTACAAATTAATAATATAAAAGTTAAGAGTGTAAATTAAATAATTAAAGGCAGATTGAGTAATTTTTTATATATAATTCCAAAAGAAGGGGTTCATAAGGGTAATTGAGTCTTTTTCAAAATAATTTTTGTGTAATTATTTTTAATATGGGGTAAATAATTTTTATATATAGTAGTAAAGATGAGGTGTAGTGCTGCAACTTTCAAAACCACAATTTTTAGTGAATGGAAAATTAAATATCACCTTTCAGCATTGTGGTGCTGAATCATAAACGTTTTTTAAGTTAAATATCAATTTAAATATAAAAAATTCTTAAAAACTAAAGGGAAAACATATGTTGCTATTTGATTTCACATTCACATTATTTCATCACATGAGTGGATTTAAAAAAAAAAAATTGTGAAGAGAAAGCATACGAGAGATATGATGTAGGCTAGCATATTAGTTAGTAATTACTAGCATGTTACTCGCGTAATGTGACGGTGGTCGTGGTGGTGAGTAGTGGGGCGACTATCGGTGGTGGACGCATCGTCGAATGTTGTTGATAATTGATGTAAAAGGTTAATGGAGATATTTTAAAGATAAGATTTGATATATAATTTAATCATTAATGTTAAGGGGATAGTGTAGGTGAAAATATTTTAAGGAGTGCTAAGTAAAAATATTATATAACTTTTTAATACTTATTTAGTTGTTTCTTTTAATTAGATTTTTTTTTAAACTATCTATATCTTAAAGTTGGCTGAATAGATATTCAAACCTGGGACATATAAGTCACCAAAAAAGCTCCAAACCACCACACCACGTCATCGTTTTACTCATTGTTGGATAGTATAGATAGTTATGTCAACTCATTTAAAGCTTCACTGAAAGTCTAAAATGACAAAACATGAAACTAAAATATCTTATTAGTTCAGAGAAAACAAACAACCCCAGCTTACATTCTTTCATCCTCACACACCATGTTTTCCGTACACACACTCTCTCCCCTTACAACCACCACAACCCACCACCGTATCTCCACCACACAACTCAAACCCAAACCCATTCTATACAACCCAACCCACAACCCATTCACAATAAAATCCTCAATTGAACCCAACCCAAAACCCAAGTCCCAAAATGGGTCATGGGTCAGCCCAGATTGGCTCACATCCTTAACAAAATCACTACTTTCCACTACCCAATCTGACAATTCAAATATCCCAATTGCAAATGCACAACTTGATGATGTTTCTGACCTTTTGGGTGGGGCCCTTTTTTTACCTTTGTTTAAATGGATGAATGATTATGGGCCTATTTATAGATTAGCTGCTGGCCCAAGAAATTTTGTTATTGTTAGTGATCCTGTTATTGCTAAACATGTTTTGAGAAACTATGGGACTATTTATGCTAAAGGTCTTGTTTCTGAAGTTTCTGAATTCTTGTTTGGTTCTGGTTTTGCTATTGCTGAAGACGCCCTTTGGACGGTACATTTTCGGTTGTTTATTTGTTGTAAAGTTTGTGAATTATGTGTTTATGCTTGATCTTGATGCTGGGTTTTGTTCAAGTTTTGATTTTTTTTGGTGGGTAGTTTTAAAATTTGGATTTTTGATATGTTGTTAAGTTTCTAAATTTGTGTTTATGCTTTGATTTTGATGCTATGGATAACCGACCCATTATCAGTCCCAACCGACGACCAATATGAGAGAATGTGAATCGCTTTTGAACCGGACCAGCAGGCTTTTGGATTGCAGGACTACTTCATTTTAATATTGGATTTGGTTGAAGCTTTGGTTCTTTTGGTGGTTTGCTTTAATACTTGCAGTTATTACTATGTTAATTTCCCTTTGAACATATTTTTGAACAAATTACTTGGCCATATATTGTATCAAAATATACATATTTTGTTATTGTATGCTTTAAACTTTAGAACTTACTTTTAGTTCTTTCTATTGTGTCTATCCGGTGGCTTAGTAATTGGTAAATTTACAACTTTCCCCAGCCAAACCATGTGAAATTCAATTCTTGCTATTGTACTTTTTAATGTACCTAACTTTCAACAAACACTAAAATGTACATAAGTAAATCGATAATCGGGGATATATCGGGGATATATCGGGGATATATCGGGATATATCGGGGATATATCGGGGATATATCGGGGATATATCGGGGATATATCGGGGATATATCGGGGATATATCGGGGATATATCGGGGATATATCGGGGATATATCGGGGATATATCGGGGATATATCGGGGATATATCGGGGATATATCGGGGATATATCGGGGATATATCGGGGATATATCGGGGATATATCGGGATATATCGGGGATATATCGGGGATATATCGGGGATATATCGGGGATATATCGGGGATATATCGGGGATATATCGGGGATATATCGGGGATATATCGGGGATATATCGGGGATATATCGGGGATATATCGGGGATATATCGGGGATATATCGGGGATATATCGGGGATATATCGGGGATATATCGGGGATATATCGGGGATATATCGGGGATATATCGGGGATATATCGGGGATATATCGGGGATATATCGGGGATATATCGGGGATATATCGGGGATATATCGGGGATATATCGGGGATATATCGGGGATATATCGGGGATATATCGGGGATATATCGGGGATATATCGGGGATATATCGGGGATATATCGGGGATATATCGGGGATATATCGGGGATATATCGGGGATATATCGGGGATATATCGGGGATATATCGGGGATATATCGGGGATATATCGGGGATATATCGGGGATATATCGGGGATATATCGGGGATATATCGGGGATATATCGGGGATATATCGGGGATATATCGGGGATATATCGGGGATATATCGGGGATATATCGGGGATATATCGGGGATATATCGGGGATATATCGGGGATATATCGGGGATATATCGGGGATATATCGGGGATATATCGGGGATATATCGGGGATATATCGGGGATATATCGGGGATATATCGGGGATATATCGGGGATATATCGGGGATATATCGGGGATATATCGGGGATATATCGGGGATATATCGGGGATATATCGGGGATATATCGGGGATATATCGGGGATATATCGGGGATATATCGGGGATATATCGGGGATATATCGGGGATATATCGGGGATATATCGGGGATATATCGGGGATATATCGGGGATATATCGGGGATATATCGGGGATATATCGGGGATATATCGGGGATATATCGGGGATATATCGGGGATATATCGGGGATATATCGGGGATATATCGGGGATATATCGGGGATATATCGGGGATATATCGGGGATATATCGGGGATATATCGGGGATATATCGGGGATATATCGGGGATATATCGGGGATATATCGGGGATATATCGGGGATATATCGGGGATATATCGGGGATATATCGGGGATATATCGGGGATATATCGGGGATATATCGGGGATATATCGGGGATATATCGGGGATATATCGGGGATATATCGGGGATATATCGGGGATATATCGGGGATATATCGGGGATATATCGGGGATATATCGGGGATATATCGGGGATATATCGGGGATATATCGGGGATATATCGGGGATATATCGGGGATATATCGGGGATATATCGGGGATATATCGGGGATATATCGGGGATATATCGGGGATATATCGGGGATATATCGGGGATATATCGGGGATATATCGGGGATATATCGGGGATATATCGGGGATATATCGGGGATATATCGGGGATATATCGGGGATATATCGGGGATATATCGGGGATATATCGGGGATATATCGGGGATATATCGGGGATATATCGGGGATATATCGGGGATATATCGGGGATATATCGGGGATATATCGGGGATATATCGGGGATATATCGGGGATATATCGGGGATATATCGGGGATATATCGGGGATATATCGGGGATATATCGGGGATATATCGGGGATATATCGGGGATATATCGGGGATATATCGGGGATATATCGGGGATATATCGGGGATATATCGGGGATATATCGGGGATATATCGGGGATATATCGGGGATATATCGGGGATATATCGGGGATATATCGGGGATATATCGGGGATATATCGGGGATATATCGGGGATATATCGGGATATATCGGGGATATATCGGGGATATATCGGGGATATATCGGGGATATATCGGGGATATATCGGGGATATATCGGGGATATATCGGGGATATATCGGGGATATATCGGGGATATATCGGGGATATATCGGGGATATATCGGGGATATATCGGGGATATATCGGGGATATATCGGGGATATATCGGGGATATATCGGGGATATATCGGGGATATATCGGGGATATATCGGGGATATATCGGGGATATATCGGGGATATATCGGGGATATATCGGGGATATATCGGGGATATATCGGGGATATATCGGGGATATATCGGGGATATATCGGGGATATATCGGGGATATATCGGGGATATATCGGGGATATATCGGGGATATATCGGGGATATATCGGGGATATATCGGGGATATATCGGGGATATATCGGGGATATATCGGGGATATATCGGGGATATATCGGGGATATATCGGGGATATATCGGGGATATATCGGGGATATATCGGGGATATATCGGGATATATCGGGGATATATCGGGGATATATCGGGGATATATCGGGGATATATCGGGGATATATCGGGGATATATCGGGGATATATCGGGGATATATCGGGGATATATCGGGGATATATCGGGGATATATCGGGGATATATCGGGGATATATCGGGGATATATCGGGGATATATCGGGGATATATCGGGGATATATCGGGGATATATCGGGGATATATCGGGGATATATCGGGGATATATCGGGGATATATCGGGGATATATCGGGGATATATCGGGATATATCGGGGATATATCGGATATATCGGGGATATATCGGGGATATATCGGATACCCTAATTTGTAATGGATTTTGTGTCCAATATTTAAATTGTGATTGGCCGTTTTCTTGAAATGTTACTTTTTTGTTGAAATAGTTGTTCTTAGGAATGTTGAATGAATATCTTTCTTATATTTTCCAGTTAAAAGATGGCTTAATATTTTTTTTCATCTCAGTTCTAAGTACAAACTCCAATTGTTTATAGGCAAGGCGCAGGGCCATAGTTCCATCGCTACACAAGAAGTACTTATCTGTGATAGTTGATCGTGTATTTTGCAAATGTGCTGAGAGATTTGTGGACAAGCTCAAATCATATGCATTAAATGGCTCTGCTGTTAACATGGAGCAGCAGTTTTCTCAGTTGACTCTTGATGTTATTGGTCTAGCAGTATTTAACTACAATTTTGATTCTCTAACTGCTGATAGTCCTGTAATTGAAGCTGTGTATACTGCATTAAAAGAAGCCGAAGCGCGTTCAACTGATATCTTACCTTATTGGAAGGCAGGTTAATATTAATCTTGTTCATTTACTTCCATATCGAGTCATTGTTTAACTTTTGAGCTCAAATTAACCTGCAACTACTGTGTCTGTCCCAATAAATGCAATGATTACCCATCTGTATTATTGAAATTCCAATCCAAATTTACTTATCTTGTTTTGGTAATTATGACCAAGTATTGACATTAGTGCACTACTGACTTTGGTGTAGAAGATACCTCAGTATAAGCATTCTCGAGTGGCAAATTCGATATTCACTTAACAGACATGCACTTTTGCGGAAGTATTAGTCAAAGTCAAAATGTTGCGTCTATATTAGTATGAAAGGGAATATTATTCAACTTCATAAAGGCAAGGTTGTAAATATCGCTTTCGGTATCGTATCGGCCGACCCCCGATATGCGATATATCGGATATATCGGGGATATATCGGGGATATATCGGATACCCTAATTTGTAAAGGAATTTATCTAAAATATATACAATTTGACATAAGTTTACATACCTTTCAATCTTAATTGCTATGTTACGAAGCAAATTTTACATACCTTTTAATCTTAAAGTCAGAAACCCTATTTTTGGTTTTAACCCGTGTTTTTTTATTAAAAAAAAAAAAAGTCAACTTTTTTTGACCGATATTGACCGATATTGGCCGATATTGACCGATATTGACCGACATTTGACCAAAACGATAAGTTCAGCCGATAACCCATATTTCGTATCAGTTGAAGGCCGATATCCGATATATCACCGATATATCGGCCGATATGGCCGATATTTGCAACCATGCATAAAGGATTTAACGTATCTATGCTTTTAGTAAAGTAACAAAATATCGAATTTCTCCCACTTTCATTCAAATTGCTCACTTTTCTATTCGGGTTGTCTCATAAGAATTTCAACTTTTTATCTATTGGGAAAATAGACTTGACCTCATTAGTCAAGTTTTACTGCTGCTTTTTATTTATGGCGGGAGTGAAGGAAGTAAAAAAGGAGTATTGACTGGCTGTTTTGTTGCAGATTAATGCATTACGTAAGATCATCCCAAGACAAATAAAAGCCGAACAAGCAGTTACTGTGATTAGGGAAACTGTTGAAGAACTTATTATGAAATGCAAGGAGATGGTTGAAAAAGAAGGTGAAAAGATTGATGACGAAGACTACGTGAATGATGCTGATCCAAGCATCCTTCGGTTCTTGCTTGCTAGCAGGGAAGAGGTCTGCAAACAGCGATCTATATTGATTTATTTTTCATATAAACTGGTTTGTAACATGGCAAACTGGGCTAGTCAGTCGCATTGGGTAACAGTTCGGGTTGGCCTGTTCAACCCCATTTCCATTTAATAATAAAATGGGAGGTTTAATGCTTTACAAATACCGATCGGGTGATTTTTCAACTTGTTTGGTCCATTTGAACCATTTTTCTGTAAGCTATTTATTAAAATGGCCCATTGGTGATGAAACATAATTCGAATGGACCCAGTCATTAGTAAATGAGTCGAAATTGCCCTCTCTATTGTTAATGTTTGATCCTTTTTTTTTTAATTTTCATTTAGGTTTCAAGTGAACAGCTACGTGATGACCTTTTGTCGATGTTGGTTGCTGGACATGAAACCACTGGTTCAGTGTTAACGTGGACTACATATCTTTTAAGTAAGGTACCCTTCGCCAGTTTTTCAAACTCGTGATTGGTACTTTATTGATTCATTTCATCCATTGCGTTAAAGAGATTCAAAACCCGTTTTGATAATGTTAACTTGGATTTTTGTGTTAATTATGCAGGATCCATCTTCTTTACATAAAGCGCAAGAAGAAGTTGACAGAGTATTACAAGGCCGCCCACCAACTTACGAAGACATAAAAAACCTCAAGTTCATAACACGATGCATAAACGAGTCAATGCGTCTCTATCCACATCCTCCGGTGGGTGAAAGAGCATAAGACCACTTATTCAATTCTAAATTTAATTTACACAAGTAATTGAGACTTACCAAGGTCAACTCAGTGCTCCCTGAGTAAATCTTACACTTGTGTATCTACGTGTAAATCACGCGTGGTGTGTAAACGGGCAGTCATCATAGGCATTTTTTTTAATCATTTGGGCTTTACCTATAGATATGGCAGAATGGGTAGGACGTGAAACAGGGTCAATACGGATATTTTTTGGTAGATGCCAAAATGGGTTGGATTAATCCGGAACACTTTTTTTTCCAAAAATGTTTAAACTAGGTAGCATGTTAGATGTGATATAATATTATTTCGATAATAATCTGATTTTGTGAATAAAATGGCTTCATTAATACACTTTGGGCATCTTCGACCCTTTTGCTTTGATGTTTTTTTTCTTTTTCAGTTTACCCATTTGGCCTGTTCGAGATTGTAAAGAAAACCAGAATCCACCATTCATAAGTAAATGTGTCAAGATTTTGCTTCTAGTTTTACCAATTATATTCTAAGACCAACTTGATTAGGTATTGATAAGAAGAGCTAAAGTCGCAGATGAGCTTCCAGGAAATTACAAGGTTAATCCTGGTCAAGATATCATGATATCAGTGTATAACATTCATCATTCATCCAAGGTATGATTATCCATGCCTTGCAAATAAAGGGATTCCTCTTTTCATATCTGTATTCTGTTTTGCGGGAAAAATTCTGACCAAAAGGAGCCGTTTTTGAAACGTGTTGTGTACCGAGACATTTTGTGAGCTATATATTAGCTTAACCCTCTAATTTTTGTATCATATACTTTCAAGGTCTGGGAAAGAGCAGAAGAATTCATACCTGAAAGATTTGACTTAGATGGGCCTGTACCAAATGAATCCAACACCGATTACAAGTAATTTAATACTATTCTTCCTTGCGTATTAACGTCATTATTTGAATCTTTTCTGTAGAAGTATGTTGATGTTCAAGTTTCTTCTTTATGTATGATCAACATTTACTTACTTCAAAGCTGAAAATTAGTCAGTTAATGAATCAGTTTCATGTCGTTCTCCATCAATCATGGTGTGTGCTGAACTGCTGATGGAAATAATTCCTTGTAGGTTCATTCCATTTAGTGGCGGCCCTCGGAAATGTGTAGGTGATCAGTTTGCTATGATGGAAGCGATTGTTGCACTCGCAATCTTTTTGCAGAACATGGAATTTGATTTGGTCCCAAATCAAAAGATTAACATGACAACGGGTGCCACCATTCACACAACAAGCGTAATTTCCTCTCACAATACTTTATTTCATATCATTAGTTAGATGGAAATATTATTGTTCATCCGTTTCATTTGCTTGTCGTTCTGCTACCTATAAAGTGAAAGTTCTACGATTTATGCAGGGTTTGTACATGAAAGTCAGAGAACGCCAAATCAGTTACACGACTGTTTCTTGAATATAGATTATCTACTTTTACTTACAAAGATTCACCATTCATCTTAGCATATACCCATTTTTATCTGTTCACGTTGTAGAGCGGGTAAAATATATGTATAATGTGCTACTATATATATAGCAAATAGTGGGTATTGATTTCTATCTAGAGTAAACATTGCTGATGAAATGAGAACATTGAATGCAATTGTACATCTATTACTTAATGGAACTCACCAGTTGACCAAACATCTTTTTATTTTTTTACCTTGTCAAAAAGCTGGAAACTGTAAATTTTTACCTTGCTTGGGTAGTGTTCAGTTTGACCCGATTGGAAATGGTCCCATCCACGGGTTATCTTTTATGTCATATCTGGTTTCAGTCACTCAAAAGAACACCCAAATCAAAATCCACTGCTAGAAACCTCTGACCGAATATGATATATCTCAGAGGTTTCAACCTCTTGATCTGAAAGAAAAACAAACGACATAACCAAGTGAAATCTCTGATTCGGTCAGATCTAAGAGGAAATTCAGAGATTTTATCAAAAAACAAACGAGGCCTAAGTTAAAGAAGTTGAGGTAATACCCACCCAACGTTTTACTTCCCGAATCTTCTTCTATACGCAAAATCAAAGCCAAATAAAAGACTTTTTTTTTTGGAGAATCAGTTTTCAAAATCACAGCTAAATCTTGCTCTAAATTAATATTGCTAAGGTTTCAAAATTCTTATCTATATTGAATCAGGCTTCAAATCCCTAATTAATAGGAATTAGGGTTTTCATTTAAATGGCTTATCACAACACAATTCATCTTCAACACACGATCCTTGCATCTAGATCGTCTGGTATTTTTTTATTCCTTATCAAACTGGTTGTTTATTTTTTTAATCTCACAAATGGCCTATTTCATCATAGATATTAATCTCATTGTTGATTGGCATGATATGATTCTTTCTTTAACAGATTACAAAATTTTAAATTAAAGTAACTTTTATTTGGTGATTCATGTATACAAGATGAATTCAAAAGAGCCTTTTTTATTCAATAAAAGTGCCTCTATTAATTTCAGATTTATACAGTGATATTATATTTCTCAGCTTCACAAGAGGTCTAGTGTGACTTTTTGTCAAGTATGGTATTGTTAGCTTCTACTTATTTGTTGAATTTAATTTCAATGAAAACAGGTTGACGATAAAAGAAGGTTGAGACAAGTACTTTTGGAAATCTTAAATTTATGTCATATATACATTTAGGAGTGTGGTTCAGTCACATCCAAATTAAACGTAGAGACTCGACCTTTTGTTGATAGTAATCTAGGTCTAGGCATGGGCAAAGAAGGCATCTTAAGCCATCTACAAGAAGAACTTGGTGTAATAAAAAATGTAGTGGGTTAGTTCACTAAGAAATGGATATCTGTATTTTCGTAATGGGTTGGTCCCTTCAACTGTCGTCTGGACACCCATGGTGACTTCAGCCGATTTAGTGTGAGTATTCGTTTTATCAATAGCTCTTGTATATATATATGATTATTCTGTTGTCTCAAAACTTATCATGAACTTATGCACATAATCTTTCTAGGAAACAATACTTCTTGGGAGTTGCCAATCGAGCTCTATCTTTAAGTTTAGTAGATATATGTTTATAAAAAAATACTCCTAGTAATTAAGCCTTTTGTTTTGATCTATGTATACACAATATTCATGAATCCTGTGTTTTCTTCTTTGATCTTTTGGGCTTGGTTCAACATATTTTTTTGTCCACCCGTTACCAAATTTACTCATGCATTTTCACTAGATACATTTTGTACATATATTTTCTTTTTGTGTGTGTATAGGTATACATCTACACGCAAGTAATAGTTGGTATGAACATATATTTTCTTTCAGTGGTTTATGTGTAGCTTCAATAACTTACAGCAAAAGATTTAGTATTAACTATGCAACATCTTAGTAAACTACAATTAGAATAGGTGTCACTGTATTAATAATATATCAGATAGAAAAGTTAGAAGTTGTTGTTAATACATTTTTTCTATGAATAATTCAACTTTGTATGTATGTTTTGTATGTGCAGGTTCTATTATGTGACAATGAGCATGGGGGATCCATCAAAACATTTATGATTTTGACATCCATGACAATTGGAATTTATAATACCTTAAAGTGCAATTTTGATTTCTTTCATTTGTTTGGTTGACCATATGAAATAGCTACCAATTTCTCGACTTCAAATTCACTATTAGACTAGTCACGGTTGTCCTCGTCCTCCTCAATATCAAGGATGTGATATTGAGGAGGATAAAAACAACTGTGATCCGTCTAATGGTTAATGTGAAGTAGTGAAATTGGTAACTATTTGATATGGTTAACCAAACAAATGAAATAGGGTTAAGTGCATGGGAATGTAACTAACTATGGCCGAAAAGTTATTGTGTGCATGAACTTACAGAACCTCTATTGTATGCATGAACCCTGCTAAATGTCTATTGTATCACGAAACCGGATAAAGGCTTATGTGGGCCCGGTTTCATCAACAAACCTAGATTTCATCTTCAACCAAACAAATTCAGGTATAATTTTCAAACCCAAATATATGTAAGTATAAATCACAAACTCAGATCTCATCAACAAACACTACTAGAAAACTGGAATATTCCGACGGATCTTAGGCGTCGGAATATAGGTGTGGGTAATATAGTTCCGTCGGAAATTGTTAGAATATGAGGGATCAGAATCGTCGTCATCATCTCCCGAGCTTACAAAGGCCTCAGAAGTGTATCGTAGGGCCCAAGCCCAAGATATTAGAGTTGGAAGCCCAAGTAATTAAAGTCGGTCATATGACCTAATTAGGGTTTAATTTGTGTATAAATATGGACGACTTGTATTACCCAAAATTAATTAAGAAATAATATTCTGATTTATCTTTCATCGTTAACATGGTATCAGAGCCCTCAATGGGCTTCATCATCTACCTTTAAACCCTTTTTCCGTTTGTATCACCTAAATCTATCCCTAAGCCACCATGGCCGATGAAGAGGCCGACGGCTCCGGTAAAGATTTGGCATTACAATTAGCAAACCTGTTACAAAACAACAATCATCAATCACAACAACCCAAACTATCCGACAATCTCCAAATCAATTTAAAATTAAACAGTACCAATTACTCCTTATGGACCCGTATGATTCGAGTTGCCATAGGAGGCCGATCTAAACATCTTTTAACACACTTAACCGAAAAACCACCAGACAAATCAACAAGCAAAAGTTTTGAGTCATGGGAACAAGATGATCTGGTTGTGTTCTCGTGGCTCATTCAAAACATAGAACCAATAATTGCAGGAAATCTTACCGAATTCTCCACCGCAAAAGAACTCTGGGATGCTTTAACAATTACTTACAGCAGTGGGAGAGACAAGCTTCAATCTTTCAATCTACACATCAAGGCAAATGAACTCAAGCAAAGCAACAAGTCACTCGAAGATTTCTGGATCGAATTACAAGGCGTCTGGGGCGAGATCGATCGACAAGATCCAAACCCGATGACATGTTCTGAAGATATCAAAACATATAATAGGATCCGATCTGAACAAAAATTATTTCAATTTTTGAACGGATTAGATCAAAAGTTTGATTCAACAAAAAGGGAGATTCTTCGAACCGATCCTCTTCCGGCGGCTGAAATCGCGTATGCCACCATACGAAAAGAGGCCGCTCACCAAAGAATTTTGGGAGCAACCACCACTGATGTCGAAGGGGCACGAGGCATAGCCACCGGTTTGATGGTGAAAGAAGAAGAAGGGTTCGGTTTTGCCACCAAAAAGTTCAATCGGTTCAATGAGAAACAAAAACCCTTGATTAAAGATGATAAATCAGGTCTCTTTTGTGATGAATGTGGTATGGAAAGACATACCAAAGAACAGTGTTTCCAATTAGTGGGTTATCCAGAGTGGTGGACCGGAAACAAAAAGGGTCGACGGTATAACCCATCAGAGAAAAACAAATCTTCTACCGCTCGAACTAACTCCACCAAGGATGATAATAGTAGTAGTGGCCGGAGATCGGAGAAAGGATTTGGTGGAGTAGCGGCGGCTGAAGTTGCCGGTGATGGGGGTTTTTCGGTGGTTGAGGGTAAGAAGAGAGAAGATAAACTCTCAAAAATATCACAACCACACACATATGTGTGTCGATATCCAGAACCACAAATAAAACAAACAAATAATACTTTGCCTAAAATATCTGTACCCACTTATAAATATAATATGGCAAATACTAATGGGTCGGGTAGTGGGCTCAAACATTCTTTTGGGCCCGAAAATAATTATGGGCCAAGCTCAATTGCTAAAGGTTTTATGACCCGATCTGGTCACTCTAACTCGGATGGATCTTGGATTTTCGATTGTGGTGCTACCGACACTATGACCTATGATTTATCTGATTTTTCAGTTTTTTCAAAACCAAGGAAAACCCATATTCGGGCTGCAAATAAAGGGAAAATGGATGTTATGAATGGAGGAACTGTTACAATTTCTCCAAACATAAATTTAACTAACTGTAACATCCCAAACTTTTCAAGTTTGACTTTTGACGTTGACCGTTAACTTGCTGTTAGTGACCGTTAGTTACTATATGATTTATATGTAATTGTGTGATTTAAATGATTTATGTGAGATATGTGTTAAAGTGATTTAAAGTAAAGAACTTAAAGTTGAATGTGATTAATAAAGTCAATTAATGTTCTCGATAAGATATAAGGGTCGACAAGTGTTTCCGTAGGCGTTAAAAGAGTCGTTAAGTGCCGAAACGAGTCAAAACGAAGTGCGAGGGCCTAGATGTAAAATTTAAAGTTGCTCCAGTATATAAGGGACCATTAGGTCGACCAAGAACCCTTTTGGATCAGTTGTAAACCCTAGAAACTTCTGCACACAAAAGCTTAGATCAAATCTCCAAGGTATAGTCAATTTCGGGGGATTTTGGAAGGGAATTCGAGTGCTTTCCGATCCGTTGATCAAGCCTACAGGTATAACATCATCCTCTGATTGTTAATTGAGTTTGCAATTAGGTTTTGCCTTTGTAGATTCGGCCATAAGGGTTGGGTTTACTCAATCTTGATCTTTTAGGTCAAAAAACGACGTTTTCGTGATTATAATTGCTAGAGTTGGTTAACTATATCAAGATGCAAACTTTAATGTTGAATGATGTTGATTATATTTATATAAGTGAATCCTAGGTGTTTAATTAGATCCATATGGGATCAATTGTGTTTTTGTATAAATCGTTGCGGTTTTGAGTCGTTTTGATGATCAAAAAGAGGGATTCATTTATGTAATTGGTTCAAGGATTAATTGATGTTTTCAAATGCTTAATTGTGACCTATTTGATGTCAATTTAATGGATGTAAGTCGTGGTGGAGGTTTGGGATTCGTTTGGAAGGTGAATTAGGAGAAACAAAACAAGTTCTGCTGGTCGACACCTCAGGTGCGGCGCACCTGGGGATTGGTGCGGCGCACCACCTGCTGGGTGGAGTTCTGAGTGTTTTGTGCGACGCACCAAAGGGAGGTGCGACGCACTTGGGGGTCTGGTGGTCGTTTAGGCTTGTTTTAGTGCTCATTTGACCCATAGACCTTAGGTATAAGTTATGTTGATGTTTAGGGAACTTGGAAATGTTCTTTAAGGTCCCGTTTATGTTACATGTCGATTATATGTGTGTGATAGGTAGTTGGGAACTCAAGAAAGATACGTTAAAGTTGCTTGTTGATCGTTGTGCTCGTCATCAGGTAAGATACATGTCTTTTATCACGCTGGAGGCACAACCAAAGTAGTTTTCTTTTAATTAACCTCTTAATCGGATTATCTTATATGTGTTGGGTTTCCGGGTTATGCGGGAGGTTATGTGGGAATATATGTATGATGAAGTGGCTTATTATGATATGATGACGTTTAAAGTAAAGGGGTGATATGCATGTATATTATGTTGATTTTAATTATACTGTTATGAAATGATTATGATAGGTGTTGTGATGTTGATAATGTCATTGATATGCCTTGATATTGATATGTGAGGGCTTATATGTGAGACTTAAGTATGAAATGTCTAGTTCACTAGATACAAGTAAGAAATGTTATGAGTTGTACACGTTGGTGGGATTAAACGTTAAAGTAGATGTGGGATTAGTTAGGTAATGAAAATACCTAATGTTAAAGTAAAGTGTGAAATGTGGGAAATCGTTCTAGCCTTAGTGTTAGTGCGTAAAAGTGAGAAAGATATGAATACGTGGGAAATGCTATAGCTAAATACGTGAGAATGACGTGGGAAATCGTGCTAGATGTAATGCTAGTGCGTATGACGTGGGAAATCGTGCTAGATGTAATGCTAGTGCGTAAGATGTGGGAAATCGTGCTAGTGGTAAAGCTAGTGTGTAATATGTAAGTTGATTAAAGATGTAAGATGTGGGAATAAGTTGATTAAGATAATTATAATAATATGTGAGAAAGATGTACATGTAATTTAAGACGTGGGATTACAATGTGACGTGGGATTTAATAAGATGTGATGTGACGTGTGATTAGATTGGTGCATAGACACAATTAGGAGTTTATATCCTACATGTGCTATACATATATGTGCGGTATGTTTATGTGTGATATGTAAGACGTGAGAATCAGTTGATTAAGCTGATTAAATTGATAATAAGATATGTGTGAAAGAAGTAAATGTGCTATACGTTGTGAGATCATAATGTGACGTGAGAATATGTACTAATATGAATACGTGTGACAAGTTTATGTGTGATATGCCAAGATATGATACGAAGTTATGTTTAGTAGTAAGTCTATGTTGATATGATATAAGATATTGATTAAGATGTGAGTATATGATGATAAGATGTATATGTTGATATAAAATGAAATGTGATGCAATGTGGGAAAAGGGGAGTATGAGTTGATCTATGGTTGTTGTGGATGATATGTAATGTGGTTACGTTTTGACAAGTAAAATATGACGAAGTTTTATGAAAGAAAAATGAAGAACGTCTTATCAAAATGTGTGTATCTTACTTAGCTAATTTTATTAGCTAACACTTGCTTTTATGAAAATGTTGTGTCCTTCAGGATAAGCAGGTATAAGCTAGTGAAGTGCGTGGATCGTGAGATGGGTAGAAGAATAAAGGAAGATTAGCATTAGTCTCCCTATGACTAGACTTTACCTATAGCCATATGTTCGGCTACATTATTTATGATTTATGTCTCTTGTAGATTTGATGGCAATTATGTTAGTGCCATAACTTGGATTTTACTTTGACTATTCGACGATGCTATTAGTAACACCAAACTTTAATGAAAGGCACCATCCGTTACGGATGGGGCAGTTTTTAAGTGATCCTTTTCCGCTATGTTTTAAACATCGTTGGTAAAAGTTTTTGAAATCCAGGTTTTTAAAATGACGGGTGTTACAAGTTGGTATCAGAGAAATGGTTTAAGTGAACCAAAATTCGACTTATGCCGTAGGATTTTGGACTTAGACCGATGAGAAGTAGGTTAGGCTTAAGTAGGATGCCTAGCTAATGAAGTGGAATGCTCTAGGACGGGTTGGGGAGTGAGTGAGAGTGTGATATAAGGCTTGTTTATTGTGTGTGATAATGTAGTTATATGTAGTAGAGCCTTAACATAGGTAGTCACTCTTTAATTCTTGCTAACCGTCGTCGTTGCTTTGTAGAATTAATGGCAAACACTAGAGCTAGTAACCAGAGAGCAGGAGGTAATGGTGGTGGTATTCCTCCTAATGGAAACGGGGCTGGAAATGAAGTAGAGCAAAGGCCACCCCGTGCACAAAATCGCCGTCTTGGTGATCCACCAACCGCCTCTGAAGTAGACAGGGCAAACCCGGTGATTGAGCAAGTTCCCAATCAAGCCCAACTACATGAAGAATTGAGGGCTATTCGAGCTCTCTTAATGAGAAATGAAGAAGAGTTAGCTCAATGGAGGGCTGAAAGAAATGCAGAAAGAATTGGGAGTGAACAAAGAGGTGAGCGTTCGGAAGGGAATTACTCTAATCCCTCCCAAAGTGTTGAACCATCCATGGCAGCCGTGGGTGTTAATGAAGTTAATGGTAGAGGACTTGGAGTTGTTAATGCACCTCGTGTTAATAACTTCAAATATGAAAGTTTTCAGAAATGTGGTGCCAAGGAGTTTGATGGTACCCAAAATGCAGTGGGTGCTATGGAGTGGATCGAGGACATTGAGGTAGTTTTTGCATCTTGCTATTGTCCGGATGATATGAAGGTTTTATGTGCTAGTAGGATGTTGAAGAAGAATGCCCGTAATTGGTGGAGGGCTACTACTGTGTCTATGGCTCCTGAAGTACTTGCAGTCATGCCTTGGGGAACATTTAAGGAGAAGTTTCTAGAGGAGTATGTGGGAACGCGTGAGTTAAGGTTGATTGAAAAGGAGTTTAGATCGTTGGTTGCTAAACCAGGTGCAATTTCTGATTATGCACACTCTTTTATGGAGAAGTTGAAGTTTGTTGGACACTTGGTTCGAAGGCAGGAGGACCAAATTGAGGCTTACTGTGATGGTCTCCCTGCTAGCTATCGCGGCCTTTGCAGGCAACATATTACATTGTCTGCTGCGATTAAGGAGTCCAAAAGGCTAGATGATGACCTTAAAACTGAGAAAGTGGCGACTAAGGATGATGAAAAGAAGAATGGATCCAAGAGAAGGTCTGATGAGTCATCGGATTCTAGAAAGAAATTTAAGAGTGGTTCGTCTTATGAAGGAAAAGATGATGGGAAAGTAAGTCAATGGTGTGCAGCTTGCAAAGCTCACCATAGTGGACCATGTTCGGAGAAAACTAGAAGATGCGACAAGTGTGGTAAGCAGGGACATGTTGCTTCTAACTGCAAGGATAAGACTCGATGTTACAAATGTGGTGAGACGGGACATTTGATTGCTAGTTGTCCTCGATGGAAAAATGATGAGCAGAAGGATGGTACTCAAAAAGCCAAAGCTCGTGCATAACAGAGGGTTACTATGGAGGACGGGCTTGATGACGAGGTATCTAATAAAGTAATTCTTTAGTAGATTAGTTGATTTTATATGTGATTATTATGTGCATGTGGATTGTGTATTTATTATGTGTGTTTTGTAGTTAGTATAATTATGCTATGATGGAAATGTTGGACATTAAGATGTGTGGATATAGTTAAAGGTACACGTGTGAGGAATGATATAGTTATAATTATGGTCCGGAACATAATTATAAATGTATCATGATGCGGACGTGTTCATTTGACGGTAATCACATTGACTAATGAAAGACATTAAATGAAAGGGAGGAGTGTGAAAAGCAAATGATTGGAAATGTGGTTGAATTTTAAGTGGTAAAACGTTGACAAATGCGTGTGTGGAAAGTAGTGAGAAGATGAAATGAGGTGTTGATGTCGTGAGATGATTCTGAGGACAGAATCCTATTAAGGAGGGGAGAATTGTAACATCCCAAACTTTTCAAGTTTGACTTTTGACGTTGACCGTTAACTTGCTGTTAGTGACCGTTAGTTACTATATGATTTATATGTAATTGTGTGATTTAAATGATTTATGTGAGATATGTGTTAAAGTGATTTAAAGTAAAGAACTTAAAGTTGAATGTGATTAATAAAGTCAATTAATGTTCTCGATAAGATATAAGGGTCGACAAGTGTTTCCGTAGGCGTTAAAAGAGTCGTTAAGTGCCGAAACGAGTCAAAACGAAGTGCGAGGGCCTAGATGTAAAATTTAAAGTTGCTCCAGTATATAAGGGACCATTAGGTCGACCAAGAACCCTTTTGGATCAGTTGTAAACCCTAGAAACTTCTGCACACAAAAGCTTAGATCAAATCTCCAAGGTATAGTCAATTTCGGGGGATTTTGGAAGGGAATTCGAGTGCTTTTCGATCCGTTGATCAAGCCTACAGGTATAACATCATCCTCTGATTGTTAATTGAGTTTGCAATTAGGTTTTGCCTTTGTAGATTCGGCCATAAGGGTTGGGTTTACTCAATCTTGATCTTTTAGGTCAAAAAACGACGTTTTCGTGATTATAATTGCTAGAGTTGGTTAACTATATCAAGATGCAAACTTTAATGTTGAATGATGTTGATTATATTTATATAAGTGAATCCTAGGTGTTTAATTAGATCCATATGGGATCAATTGTGTTTTTGTATAAATCGTTGCGGTTTTGAGTCGTTTTGATGATCAAAAAGAGGGATTCATTTATGTAATTGGTTCAAGGATTAATTGATGTTTTCAAATGCTTAATTGTGACCTATTTGATGTCAATTTAATGGATGTAAGTCGTGGTGGAGGTTTGGGATTCGTTTGGAAGGTGAATTAGGAGAAACAAAACAAGTTCTGCTGGTCGACACCTCAGGTGCGGCGCACCTGGGGATTGGTGCGGCGCACCACCTGCTGGGTGGAGTTCTGAGTGTTTTGTGCGACGCACCAAAGGGAGGTGCGACGCACTTGGGGGTCTGGTGGTCGTTTAGGCTTGTTTTAGTGCTCATTTGACCCATAGACCTTAGGTATAAGTTATGTTGATGTTTAGGGAACTTGGAAATGTTCTTTAAGGTCCCGTTTATGTTACATGTCGATTATATGTGTGTGATAGGTAGTTGGGAACTCAAGAAAGATACGTTAAAGTTGCTTGTTGATCGTTGTGCTCGTCATCAGGTAAGATACATGTCTTTTATCACGCTGGAGGCACAACCAAAGTAGTTTTCTTTTAATTAACCTCTTAATCGGATTATCTTATATGTGTTGGGTTTCCGGGTTATGCGGGAGGTTATGTGGGAATATATGTATGATGAAGTGGCTTATTATGATATGATGACGTTTAAAGTAAAGGGGTGATATGCATGTATATTATGTTGATTTTAATTATACTGTTATGAAATGATTATGATAGGTGTTGTGATGTTGATAATGTCATTGATATGCCTTGATATTGATATGTGAGGGCTTATATGTGAGACTTAAGTATGAAATGTCTAGTTCACTAGATACACGTAAGAAATGTTATGAGTTGTACACGTTGGTGGGATTAAACGTTAAAGTAGATGTGGGAAATCGTGCTAGATGTAATGCTAGTGCGTATGACGTGGGAAATCATGCTAGATGTAATGCTAGTGCGTATGACGTGGGAAATCGTTCTAGCCTTAGTGTTAGTGCGTAAAAGTGAGAAAGATATGAATACGTGGGAAATGCTATAGCTAAATACGTGAGAATGACGTGGGAAATCGTGCTAGATGTAATGCTAGTGCGTATGACGTGGGAAATCGTGCTAGATGTAATGCTAGTGCGTAAGATGTGGGAAATCGTGCTAGTGGTAAAGCTAGTGTGTAATATGTAAGTTGATTAAAGATGTAAGATGTGGGAATAAGTTGATTAAGATAATTATAATAATATGTGAGAAAGATGTACATGTAATTTAAGACGTGGGATTACAATGTGACGTGGGATTTAATAAGATGTGATGTGACGTGTGATTAGATTGGTGCATAGACACAATTAGGAGTTTATATCCTACATGTGCTATACATATATGTGCGGTATGTTTATGTGTGATATGTAAGACGTGAGAATCAGTTGATTAAGCTGATTAAATTGATAATAAGATATGTGTGAAAGAAGTAAATGTGCTATACGTTGTGAGATCATAATGTGACGTGAGAATATGTACTAATATGAATACGTGTGACAAGTTTATGTGTGATATGCCAAGATATGATACGAAGTTATGTTTAGTAGTAAGTCTATGTTGATATGATATAAGATATTGATTAAGATGTGAGTATATGATGATAAGATGTATATGTTGATATAAAATGAAATGTGATGCAATGTGGGAAAAGGGGAGTATGAGTTGATCTATGGTTGTTGTGGATGATATGTAATGTGGTTACGTTTTGACAAGTAAAATATGACGAAGTTTTATGAAAGAAAAATGAAGAACGTCTTATCAAAATGTGTGTATCTTACTTAGCTAATTTTATTAGCTAACACTTGCTTTTATGAAAATGTTGTGTCCTTCAGGATAAGCAGGTATAAGCTAGTGAAGTGCGTGGATCGTGAGATGGGTAGAAGAATAAAGGAAGATTAGCATTAGTCTCCCTATGATTAGACTTTACCTATAGCCATATGTTCGGCTACTTTATTTATGATTTATGTCTCTTGTAGATTTGATGGCAATTATGTTAGTGCCATAACTTGGATTTTACTTTGACTATTCGACGATGCTATTAGTAACACCAAACTTTAATGAAAGGCACCATCCGTTACGGATGGGGCAGTTTTTAAGTGATCCTTTTCCGCTATGTTTTAAACATCATTTGGTAAAAGTTTTTGAAATCCAGGTTTTAAAATGACGGGTGTTACAAGTTGGTATCAGAGAAATGGTTTAAGTGAACCAAAATTCGACTTATGCCGTAGGATTTTGGACTTAGACCGATGAGAAGTAGGCTAGGCTTAAGTAGGATGCCTAGCTAATGAAGTGGAATGCTCTAGGACGGGTTGGGGAGTGAGTGAGAGTGTGATATAAGGCTTGTTTATTGTGTGTGATAATGTAGTTATATGTAGTAGAGCCTTAACATAGGTAGTCACTCTTTAATTCTTGCTAACCGTCGTCGTTGCTTTGTAGAATTAATGGCAAACACTAGAGCTAGTAACCAGAGAGCAGGAGGTAATGGTGGTGGTATTCCTCCTAATGGAAACGGGGCTGGAAATGAAGTAGAGCAAAGGCCACCCCGTGCACAAAATCGCCGTCTTGGTGATCCACCAACCGCCTCTGAAGTAGACAGGGCAAACCCGGTGATTGAGCAAGTTCCCAATCAAGCCCAACTACATGAAGAATTGAGGGCTATTCGAGCTCTCTTAATGAGAAATGAAGAAGAGTTAGCTCAATGGAGGGCTGAAAGAAATGCAGAAAGAATTGGGTGAGTGGAAGGGAATTTTTGTGTTTGTTCTTTGTCAGCTTGTTTTTGACTTCCTTTTCATCCCTACTTTCCTTTATTTTTCCCCCCTCTCTTCTGTCCTTTCCCCCTGCCTCTCCCCTCTTTTATTTCCTGGTCCTCAGTTTTTCTCGGTTTTGTTTTTCTCTTTCTGTCCTTTCTTTATCTCTCCTTGCCCTTTTTTTGTTGTCACTTTTAGTCCCCACCTTTTTTCCTTACTCACCTAGTATATCCAGGTCTTTTTCCGCCTCGTTTCTCTGATATGTCCCTATTCTGTTTCCCTCTCTTTTTTTCTTGCGCCTATTTTAATTTTTCTTTTACTTCATTCCCTTTTCCCTTTCCACTCCTTTCCCCTTCCCCTCGTTTCCTGCGTTTCCCTTTTATCTCGTTGTATTTTTGCCTTACTTCTTCCGCTTCTCTACTCCTTTTTGCATCATTTCTTCTCTCGATTCTTTTTTTTTTCTTTTTGACTATGCCCGTCCTTCTTTCTCCCGTCTTCCTTGTTTCCTTTCCTTTCTTCTTCATCTTGTCTTCTCGCCACTCCTTTATTCCTTAGTCGTGTCCTCGTTACCTATCCCCCCTCTTCTTTCTCTATCTCTCCTTTCCCAGTTTTTTCGGCTTCATTCGACGTCCCTCTCCTTCCCTTCTTAGTTTTCTTTTTCTTTTCCTTTTTTTTCTCGTCGCTCTCATTTTGCCGTGTCCTCAATCCCATGAAGAAGTTGAGTATATTCGAGCTCTCTTAATGAGAAATGAAGAAGAGTTAGCTCAAATGAGGGCTGAGAGAAATGCAGAAAGGATTGGGAGTGAACAAAGGGGTGAGCGTTCGGAAGGGAATTACTCTAATCCCTCCCAAAGTGTTGAACCATCCATGGCAGCCGTGGGTGTTAATGAAGTTAATGGTGGAGGACTTAGAGTTGTTAATGCACCTCGTGTTAATAACTTCAAATATGAAAGTTTTCAGAAATGTGGTGCCAAGGAGTTTGATGGTACCCAAAATGCAGTGGGTGCTATGGAGTGGATCGAGGACATTGAGGTAGTTTTTGCATCTTGCTATTGTCCGGATGATATGAAGGTTTTATGTGCTAGTAGGATGTTGAAGAAGAATGCCCGTAATTGGTGGAGGGCTACTACTGTGTCTATGGCTCCTGAAGTACTTGCAGTCATGCCTTGGGGAACATTTAAGGAGAAGTTTCTAGAGGAGTATGTGGGAACGCGTGAGTTAAGGTTGATTGAAAAGGAGTTTAGATCGTTGGTTGCTAAACCAGGTGCAATTTCTGATTATGCACACTCTTTTATGGAGAAGTTGAAGTTTGTTGGACACTTGGTTCGAAGGCAGGAGGACCAAATTGAGGCTTACTGTGATGGTCTCCCTGCTAGCTATCGCGGCCTTTGCAGGCAACATATTACATTGTCTGCTGCGATTAAGGAGTCCAAAAGGCTAGATGATGACCTTAAAACTGAGAAAGTGGCGACTAAGGATGATGAAAAGAAGAATGGATCCAAGAGAAGGTCTGATGAGTCATCGGATTCTAGAAAGAAATTTAAGAGTGGTTCGTCTTATGAAGGAAAAGATGATGGGAAAGTAAGTCAATGGTGTGCAGCTTGCAAAGCTCACCATAGTGGACCATGTTCGGAGAAAACTAGAAGATGCGACAAGTGTGGTAAGCAGGGACATGTTGCTTCTAACTGCAAGGATAAGACTCGATGTTACAAATGTGGTGAGACGGGACATTTGATTGCTAGTTGTCCTCGATGGAAAAATGATGAGCAGAAGGATGGTACTCAAAAAGCCAAAGCTCGTGCATAACAGAGGGTTACTATGGAGGACGGGCTTGATGACGAGGTATCTAATAAAGTAATTCTTTAGTAGATTAGTTGATTTTATATGTGATTATTATGTGCATGTGGATTGTGTATTTATTATGTGTGTTTTGTAGTTAGTATAATTATGCTATGATGGAAATGTTGGACATTAAGATGTGTGGATATAGTTAAAGGTACACGTGTGAGGAATGATATAGTTATAATTATGGTCCGGAACATAATTATAAATGTATCATGATGCGGACGTGTTCATTTGACGGTAATCACATTGACTAATGAAAGACATTAAATGAAAGGGAGGAGGTGAAAAGCAAATGATTGGAAATGTGGTTGAATTTTAAGTGGTAAAACGTTGACAAATGCGTGTGTGGAAAGTAGTGAGAAGATGAAATGAGGTGTTGATGTCGTGAGATGATTCTGAGGACAGAATCCTATTAAGGAGGGGAGAATTGTAACATCCCAAACTTTTCAAGTTTGACTTTTGACGTTGACCGTTAACTTGCTGTTAGTGACCGTTAGTTACTATATGATTTATATGTAATTGTGTGATTTAAATGATTTATGTGAGATATGTGTTAAAGTGATTTAAAGTAAAGAACTTAAAGTTGAATGTGATTAATAAAGTCAATTAATGTTCTCGATAAGATATAAGGGTCGACAAGTGTTTCCGTAGGCGTTAAAAGAGTCGTTAAGTGCCGAAACGAGTCAAAACGAAGTGCGAGGGCCTAGATGTAAAATTTAAAGTTGCTCCAGTATATAAGGGACCATTAGGTCGACCAAGAACCCTTTTGGATCAGTTGTAAACCCTAGAAACTTCTGCACACAAAAGCTTAGATCAAATCTCCAAGGTATAGTCAATTTCGGGGGATTTTGGAAGGGAATTCGAGTGCTTTTCGATCCGTTGATCAAGCCTACAGGTATAACATCATCCTCTGATTGTTAATTGAGTTTGCAATTAGGTTTTGCCTTTGTAGATTCGGCCATAAGGGTTGGGTTTACTCAATCTTGATCTTTTAGGTCAAAAAACGACGTTTTCGTGATTATAATTGCTAGAGTTGGTTAACTATATCAAGATGCAAACTTTAATGTTGAATGATGTTGATTATATTTATATAAGTGAATCCTAGGTGTTTAATTAGATCCATATGGGATCAATTGTGTTTTTGTATAAATCGTTGCGGTTTTGAGTCGTTTTGATGATCAAAAAGAGGGATTCATTTATGTAATTGGTTCAAGGATTAATTGATGTTTTCAAATGCTTAATTGTGACCTATTTGATGTCAATTTAATGGATGTAAGTCGTGGTGGAGGTTTGGGATTCGTTTGGAAGGTGAATTAGGAGAAACAAAACAAGTTCTGCTGGTCGACACCTCAGGTGCGGCGCACCTGGGGATTGGTGCGGCGCACCACCTGCTGGGTGGAGTTCTGAGTGTTTTGTGCGACGCACCAAAGGGAGGTGCGACGCACTTGGGGGTCTGGTGGTCGTTTAGGCTTGTTTTAGTGCTCATTTGACCCATAGACCTTAGGTATAAGTTATGTTGATGTTTAGGGAACTTGGAAATGTTCTTTAAGGTCCCGTTTATGTTACATGTCGATTATATGTGTGTGATAGGTAGTTGGGAACTCAAGAAAGATACGTTAAAGTTGCTTGTTGATCGTTGTGCTCGTCATCAGGTAAGATACATGTCTTTTATCACGCTGGAGGCACAACCAAAGTAGTTTTCTTTTAATTAACCTCTTAATCGGATTATCTTATATGTGTTGGGTTTCCGGGTTATGCGGGAGGTTATGTGGGAATATATGTATGATGAAGTGGCTTATTATGATATGATGACGTTTAAAGTAAAGGGGTGATATGCATGTATATTATGTTGATTTTAATTATACTGTTATGAAATGATTATGATAGGTGTTGTGATGTTGATAATGTCATTGATATGCCTTGATATTGATATGTGAGGGCTTATATGTGAGACTTAAGTATGAAATGTCTAGTTCACTAGATACACGTAAGAAATGTTATGAGTTGTACACGTTGGTGGGATTAAACGTTAAAGTAGATGTGGGATTAGTTAGGTAATGAAAATACCTAATGTTAAAGTAAAGTGTGAAATGTGGGAAATCGTTCTAGCCTTAGTGTTAGTGCGTAAAAGTAAGAAAGATATGAATACGTGGGAAATGCTATAGCTAAATACGTGAGAATGACGTGGGAAATCGTGCTAGATGTAATGCTAGTGCGTATGACGTGGGAAATCGTGCTAGATGTAATGCTAGTGCGTAAGATGTGGGAAATCGTGCTAGTGGTAAAGCTAGTGTGTAATATGTAAGTTGATTAAAGATGTAAGATGTGGGAATAAGTTGATTAAGATAATTATAATAATATGTGAGAAAGATGTACATGTAATTTAAGACGTGGGATTACAATGTGACGTGGGATTTAATAAGATGTGATGTGACGTGTGATTAGATTGGTGCATAGACACAATTAGGAGTTTATATCCTACATGTGCTATACATATATGTGCGGTATGTTTATGTGTGATATGTAAGACGTGAGAATCAGTTGATTAAGCTGATTAAATTGATAATAAGATATGTGTGAAAGAAGTAAATGTGCTATACGTTGTGAGATCATAATGTGACGTGAGAATATGTACTAATATGAATACGTGTGACAAGTTTATGTGTGATATGCCAAGATATGATACGAAGTTATGTTTAGTAGTAAGTCTATGTTGATATGATATAAGATATTGATTAAGATGTGAGTATATGATGATAAGATGTATATGTTGATATAAAATGAAATGTGATGCAATGTGGGAAAAGGGGAGTATGAGTTGATCTATGGTTGTTGTGGATGATATGTAATGTGGTTACGTTTTGACAAGTAAAATATGACGAAGTTTTATGAAAGTAAAATGAAGAACGTTTTATCAAAATGTGTGTATCTTACTTAGCTAATTTTATTAGCTAACACTTGCTTTTATGAAAATGTTGTGTCCTTCAGGATAAGCAGGTATAAGTAGTGAAGTGCGTGGATCGTGAGATGGGTAGAAGAATAAAGGAAGATTAGCATTAGTCTCCCTATGATTAGACTTTACCTATAGCCATATGTTCGGCTACTTTATTTATGATTTATGTCTCTTGTAGATTTGATGGCAATTATGTTAGTGCCATAACTTGGATTTTACTTTGACTATTCGACGATGCTATTAGTAACACCAAACTTTAATGAAAGGCACCATCCGTTACGGATGGGGCAGTTTTTAAGTGATCCTTTTCCGCTATGTTTTAAACATCGTTTGGTAAAAGTTTTTGAAATCCAGGTTTTTAAAATGACGGGTGTTACAATTCTTTATGTTCCGTCTTTATCTCAAAACTTTTGTCAATCAGTCATGTGACAAAGGAACTTAATTGCTCAGTTCTCATGCATCCAACCTTTTGTTTGTTACAGGATATCAGGACGGGACGGATAATTGGGCGTGGCACTGAGAGAGAAGGACTGTATTATGTTGATGAAGTTACTGAAAGTGGGATGTCATGCTTGCTCATGGAACTAGTGAAAGAGAACAATGGCTATGGCATAGAAGATTGGGACATCCGTCAGTTAGTTATTTGCATATTTTGTTTCCAAAACTTTTCCCGTTAAATAAAAAGATTGAATGTGAAACCTGCATTTTAGCAAAAAGTCATAGGCAATCTTTTAAACCTCGTAATAGTAGAGTTGACTTTCCTTTTTCTTTAGTTCATTCTGATGTATGGGGCCCTGCACCGGTTAGTGGAGGTCACAATTTTAAGTATTTTGTGATTTTTGTGGATGATTGCACCAGAATGACATGGATTTATTTCTTGAAAAATAAAGATGAGGTTTATGATAGATTTACTGTGTTCTACAACATGGTTCAAACACAGTTTCAGACATCTATCAAAATTATGAGAACAGATAATGGTGGGGAGTATGTGAATTCACAAATGAATCTGTTTTTTCAATCCAAGGGAATAATCCATCAAACCACTTGTCCTCAAACCCCCGAACAAAACGGTGTGGCTGAAAGGAAAAATAGGATCCTTTTAGAGATAACTAGGGCTCTTATTATTGAATCCTTAGTTCCTAAAAGTTTTTGGCCTGAAGCCTTAGCCACTGCCACCTATTTAATCAATCGTCTTCCTACAAAGATTCTTGACATGAAAACCCCTTTGAAAGTACTCTCTGAATTTCATAAGCCACCATCAGTTCTTACTTTACCTACTAGAGTTTTTGGATGTACTGTTTTTGTTCATATTCCAAAATCACATCGTACCAAACTTGAACCATGTGCTGAAAAATGTGTCTTTGTGGGGTATGGGGGTACTCAAAAGGGGTATAGATGCTACAATCCTCATACTCGTCGTATGTTTACTACGATGAATTGTGATTTTTTGGAAACCAAGTATTTTTACTCTCAAGAACTCAGTAGTCAGGGGGAGGAACAAAGTGACACACTGAGTTGGCTTCAATATTCATCAGAAGGTCAACCAAGTTCTTCTACAACTGATAAAGATTCTCCAGATAAAGATTTACAGTCCTCCTCTCAAAGTGACAACCCGAGTCCAGACCTGATATCCGAGGTAAGTAATTTTGACCCAAGTCATACTTTGGATATTCCTGCTGATGAAATACAGGAAAATATAAATGGAGAGTCAGAAAATATAGAAGAAGAGACCACAGAAAGTGTTCCAGAAAAATATGTTCTTCCACCACGATCTACCAGAGGAATTCCTGCAAAGCGATACTCTCCAGAAAGACATTCTCGGTCTACTAAGTATCCGGTAGATAGCTTTGCTAATATTGTAGAAAGTTTTTTCTCCAAAGAGGCAAGAGCATTTGCAGCCAAATTATATTCTGAAGAGATCCCTTCAGGTGTAGAGCATGCTTTGAAGAATAAAAACTGGAAGGAGGCTATGGATAGTGAAATGGAGGCTCTTATTAAGAATGGTACATGGGAAAAGTGTGTCCTCCCAACAGGGAAAGATCCGGTAGGATGCAGGTGGATATATACCATCAAATATAAACCAAATGGGGATGTAGAAAGATACAAAGCAAGATTGGTTGCCAAAGGATACACTCAGACCTGTGGCATTGACTATTCAGAAACCTTTTCTCCAGTTGCAAAGCTAGATACAATAAGGGTTCTTTTCTCAATAGCAGCAAATTTGGGTTGGCCCCTTCATCAATTTGATGTGAAGAATGCTTTCTTGCACGGAGAATTACAAGAAGAAGTGTACATGGAAGCTCCTCCAGGATTTGCTCACAGCTTTAAGAATGGAGAAGTTTGTAAGTTGAAAAAGGCCTTGTATGGGCTTAAACAATCACCCAGAGCATGGTTTGGAAGGTTCACTCTTGCTATGAAGAAATATGAATATCAACAAAGCAACTCAGATCACACGTTGTTTCTTCGTCATAGAGGGAATCTTGTGACATGTCTGATAATTTATGTTGATGACATGATTATAACAGGAAATGATGAAAAAGAGATTAATCAGCTAAGATCATCTTTGTTTGCAGAATTTGAAATGAAAGATCTGGGAGATTTGAAGTATTTCCTTGGAATAGAAGTTTCAAGGTCTAAAGATGGAATTTTTATTTGTCAGAAGAAATATATTAGATCTTCTGGCAGAAACAGGAATGATTGATTGTAAGCCAGCAGATACACCCATGGTCATAAATCAGAAGTTGTTTGTGAAGACAGATGCTAAAGCTACTGATAAAGGAAGGTATCAAAGGTTGGTGGGGAAACTTATCTATTTGGCTCATACTCGTCCAGACATTGCATATGCTGTTGGAGTAGTCAGTCAGTTTATGCATCAACCTCAGGAAGATCATATGGATGCAGTTCTGCGAATCATTAGGTATCTCAAAGGGACTTTAGGTCATGGGGTGTTATTTAAGGCTAATGGTCACCTCAAAATTCAGTTGTATACAGACGCAGATTGGGCAGGAGATAAAGGTAATCGGAGGTCCACTTCAGGGTATTTCTCATTGGTAGGTGGTAACTTGGTTACATGGAAAAGTAAAAAACAGAAAGTTGTCTCCTTGTCTAGTGCTGAAGCTGAGTTTAGAGGTATAACTAGAGGCCTAGCAGAAGCTTTGTGGTTGAAGAAGCTGGTGTCTGAAATAGGTTTTGCTCCTAAAGAAAGTATTCGAATCATGAGTGATAATGAAGCTGCTATCCAGATCTCAGAAAATCCAGTTCAACATGATAGAACCAAGCATGTGGAGGTTGATCGTCACTTCATAAAAGAAAAATTGGAAAATGGAATTATCAAGTTACCGTTTGTAAAGTCTGAAGACCAGCTGGCTGATATTCTAACTAAAGCAGTGGGAACTAGGGATGAGCATATGGACCGGAAACCCGAAGCCCGATCAAAACCCGACCGAGACCGGCCCGAACCGGACCGACCGAGCCACAAACGGTCCGGTCTTCGGTCTAGGATTTCATTGATATATCGGGTTCGGTCCGGTTCGGTCCAAAACCCGGAAAAAGCCGGTCCAGGACCGAAACCCGACATTCAATAGCATTTAGGACTTTTTTGGGTTTTTATGCCATTTCAGCCCACTTTTTGGACCGAACCGGACCGAAAGCCCACTTTTTTGGACCGAACCGGACCGAAAGCCCACTTTTTGGGACCGAAACCGGACCGAAAGCCCACTTTTTGGACCGAACCGGACCGAAAGCCCACTTTTTGGACCGAACCGGACCGAAAGCCCACTTTTTGGACCGAACCGGACCGAAAGCCCACTTTTTGGACCGAACCGGACCGAAAGCCCACTTTTTGGACCGAACCGGACCGAAAGCCCACTTTTTGGACCGAACCGGACCGAAAGCCCACTTTTTGGACCGAACCGGACCGAAAGCCCACTTTTTGGACCGAACCGGACCGAAAGCCCACTTTTTGGACCGAACCGGACCGAAAGCCCACTTTTTGGACCGAACCGGACCGAAAGCCCACTTTTTGGACCGAACCGGACCGAAAGCCCACTTTTTGGACCGAACCGGACCGAAAGCCCACTTTTTGGACCGAACCGGACCGAAAGCCCACTTTTTGGACCGAACCGGACCGAAAGCCCACTTTTTGGACCGAACCGGACCGAAAGCCCACTTTTTGGACCGAACCGGACCGAAAGCCCACTTTTTGGACCGAACCGGACCGAAAGCCCACTTTTTGGGACCGAACCGGACCGAAAGCCCACTTTTTGGACCGAACCGGACCGAAAGCCCACTTTTTGGACCGAACCGGACCGAAAGCCCACTTTTTGGACCGAACCGGACCGAAAGCCCACTTTTTGGACCGAACCGGACCGAAAGCCCACTTTTTGGACCGAACCGGACCGAAAGCCCACTTTTTGGACCGAACCGGACCGAAAGCCCACTTTTTGGGACCGAACCGGACCGAAAGCCCACTTTTTGGGACCGAAACCCGACACAAAGCATTTAGGACTTTTTTGGGTTTTTATGCCATTTCAGCCCACTTTTTGGACCGAACCGGACCGAAAGCCCACTTTTTTGGACCGAACCGGACCGAAAGCCCACTTTTTGGGACCGAAACCGGACCGAAAGCCCACTTTTTGGGCCGAACCCGAACAGCCCACTTTTTGGACCGAACCGGACCGAAAGCCCACTTTTTTGGACCGAACCGGACCGAAAGCCCACTTTTTGGGACCGAAACCGGACCGAAAGCCCACTTTTTGGACCGAACCGGACCGAAAGCCCACTTTTTGGGACCGAACGGACCGGTCCCTTTTTGGGTTTTTATGCCATTTCGGTCTTCGGTCCTAGCCGGTCCGGTCCGGTCCGGTCCGGTCTTATGACCATGCTCATGCCTAGTGGAACCTCTATGTTTCATAAGTGTCTAAGCAAGTTGAATTTCGGAAATCCCGATATTCAACTTGAGGGGGAGTGTTAGAATATGAGGGATCAGAATCGTCGTCATCATCTCCCGAGCTTACAAAGGCCTCAGAAGTGTATCGTAGGGCCCAAGCCCAAGATATTAGAGTTGGAAGCCCAAGTAATTAAAGTCGGTCATATGACCTAATTAGGGTTTAATTTGTGTATAAATATGGACGACTTGTATTACCCAAAATTAATTAAGAAATAATATTCTGATTTATCTTTCATCGTTAACAGAAATATCCGTCGCAAATTTTTGATTTCCGACAGAAATGTCCGTCGGAATTTTGTTAGTACAATTTTTAGGATTAAAAATCATTCTGTCAGAAAACTAAATTTTAGCGACGGATTACTGACAGTTGAAAACCGACGGATTACCTACTGAAGCAGTTAGCGACGGATTTCCGACTGTTTTTTAGTGACAGATTTCCGACAGATATTTTAGCCACAGATTTTCCGACAGGTATATTAGTGACAGTTCCGACCGATTCTTAAAAAAAAAAACAAAAAAATAATAATTTGGATGCTTTTTTTTCTTTTTCAGTATCATTTATATGGTCAAATATTGGATTAAAAAAAACATAATATAATATTCATTCATTTCTTCAAAATGTTCCAGAACCCACAATATGTTACAAATGGCAAGCTATAATAAAAACTAAACCTACAATATGTTACAAATGGCAAACTAAAATAAAAGCTAAAATTCATGTTTTGATGATTTTTGCTGGATCAACGAAAATACTCATGTAAATTCCTGCTTCCTCACGTGATTTCATTAAACAATTTCAATATAACCTAGTTGTAGTCTTCATGCTCATTTTCCTACTCATGCCACTTAATTTCAATATTATTTGCCGGCGAACCTTTCACGGTATTCTGAATTCGACTTGTTCGATTTTCTGGGGCTCTCGGATTTGGCCATCACCATGACTGATGAACATCACTGCCATAATACAATTGAAAATGCAAATCAATAACAAAACTTAACACAACTTACCAATATGAATAAGAATCCACATATAACAAACTTCTTTAATTAAGTCACACTTAACATCTCAAATACTCTCGACACTTTTTAACAATAATTCTAGATAACAGTTTCTGTTGTCGATCTAATACACTAAATAATATATAAATATACATATATTCTGTAATATAAATCTGTAAAATAAAAAAAAATCCTGAAATATCAATAACTAAGATTAATTCTATAAGATATAGAAAAATATCTATACAAAAAATTTGACAAATAAATCCTGCAAACAATACATATTAAAAAAATCTAAGCATAATAAACAAAATAAAATATAAAAAAACACTTACAAGAAAAGTAAAAGGATGGTTTTTTTTTTTGAAGAGAATTAATACCTACGTAACTTGGATGATTAATTAGCTCACAAAACTTGTGTTCTTTCTTTTTTATAGATCGACTAAAGAGGAAAGAATGGGAAAAGAAGGTTAGTGATTTTCCTGATTTTTGAAAGAGAAGTGAAAAGTGAGAGAAAAGTGGGTGGTTTTTAGAAGATAATGTGAGGTTTGGTTGGATGGAGATATTTTCTTATTTAATGGAAATTGGAGGGGTATTTAAATTTTTGGGATAAAAAATGGAGGGATTTATCATTTCGTTAGACTTATTTATGGATTTGATAATTTTTACATATTAAAATACATATTTTTTTAAACTGTAATATAAAAATATGTTATTTTATATATAGTTTTTATATTACAATTTTAAGTATACGATGATAATGAAAAGTATTTTAGTTTCATTTTATGACAAAATTGAATAGAACTAACTAATGGTAGTTATGATAATAATAATAATAATAATTAATTATTGGTAGTCAAATACGAGTATTATTATATCATTACTATCATATTGTAGAGATGATGATTGATTAACCTTATCATTTACTCCGTATTATTATTTGTACTAGTACTCAGGCCCGTCCAATGGACGGGTAGTTTCAAAATATATTAATCAAAGCTAAAAAATTGGAATTCAAGTATATTAAATAGATACCGAATAAAATTAAAATACCTAAAAATTAAACATAAAACGATTCAAATAAGGCAAAAAGTTGAAGAAGTAATGCGTAATAAACTAATCTTTCGGGGAAGGCTTATCATACATATCGGAATCATACTCATTATCAGAATAATCGATATCAAACGTAGGAACGTCTTCTGATTCATCTGAATAGTTCCATTCACCTTCATCATTGGATTCATCACTATCAAGCATATCATCATCAACATCAGTTTCGTCAGAATCTTCATCATCTGGATTAAAATCTGAAATTTTTTTTCATGAATTAAGTTTCGTGGTTCAGTATTTTCCCATGGGCAGATTGCACTGCCAAGGTTCAATGTTTATATTAAACATTATAATCATCGTGAAGGAGACAAAATCCCTAGAACCAATACGACAACTTAATCAATACGAAAACTAAAGAAGGAAACATATGAAAATTAACTTCATATAAATATTGAATCTAGTTAACCTTTTTTTTTCAACTTTAGTTAAATAAAAAATCTATAGTTTGTTATATCTAAACTTAAGACAAACACAAACAACAATTTTAGACTATAATTACGAAAACTAAAGAAGGAAACATATGAAAATTAACTCCATATAAATATTGAATCTAGTTAACCCCTTTTTTTTCAACTTTAGTTAAATAAAAAATTTTAGTTTGTTATATCTAAACTTAAGACAAACACAAACAACAATTTTAGACTATAATTACGAAAACTAAAGAAAAATATATAATTTGAAAAGTACATACCAATTCATCAACAAAGACCATCTCGAACGTTTTGATTTTCTTTGGGTTGTTCCACTCCGAAACAGTCCATACATGCACAACACAGAGTCGTAGATGATGGTTAACATGTGTTGGCTTAAGATCTTCAAAATGAACTAATGTGGTCTTATTTTTGGTTGTTGAAGAATAAGGCATGATGAACCTATAATGGACAATAAACTAAATTAATAGAGATAATAATAACAATAACATAAGAATTCAATGTTAAATAATAATAATAATAATAATAATAATAATGATTAAATATGAACAAAGTATATTAAAAAAAACCCTCTTGGTAGTCGACTTCTTGGTAGGCGACTATTTTTTTGTTTTGGTCGTAGGTTTTTGTTTTTGGTTGAGGATATGTGAGGGTTTTTTGGGAGACTTTTAAGGATAAAAAGTTTTTTTTATTAATAATAAGGTCGGCCTATAGATTTAATAATTAAAAAAATATTAAAAAAATAGAGGATTAATGAGGAGGGAGTTTTAGGCTCAAGGAGGGAGGATTAGGGGTGCCAAGTGTACCCACAACCTCCTCTTTTAGTTATATTATAAATATATATTTAGTTTCATTTTATGAAGAATTATTTGTTTGTTTCACTAGTTAATTTGTTAATGTATATAAAAGAAATCATTAAATATTAGAAAAAATATTAAATATGGTTAATTGATGAATATGACATAATTAAAAATTAGTAAACTTAACTTACAATTAACAACTAGATTTATGCCCGTGTGTCAAATACACGGGTTGTTTATGATATTTTTAAGATTAAATAAATTATTAAATATGTAAATTTAAATGTAAAAGATGTAAATAAAGTCAAATTAAAAAAATATAATTCTTACATATATTTTATTTCATCTTTTGTAATATTTTTTTGTAAACAAGCTTCATTTTATAGTGTTCGTCTAATAACTGGTCCTAATGGTGCCCAATATGTTTCTTAATAGTTCGTTTGGGATAACAAACAATGTTTAGGGCCCAATAGGCCCAATCGAGTGAAAGACGAACACACACGACTCGTTTGGCCGATTTATACAAATGATGAACATGTTTGCCCCAATAAGCCCAAACGAATGACTGGGAAACATATTGGGCCTACTCAATAGGCCCAATGATTGGACGAATGCGTTAAATGAAGTTTTTGAGCAAGTAAATACAATATGCAACTATTATGTAATTACATTATATGAAAGTTGTATTGAAGTTAGTTCATCATTATTAAAGTGAAAATAGAATAAAACAAAAAATTAAATTGAATAAAAAAGGAATATATAGATTTCGGTTTAAGGCCCAACAGGCCCATTTGAGTGAAAGACGAATACACACGGCCTAATAGGTCTAAATAGGCCATTTCTATGCATACGTGTCCCGTTAGGCCCAGACGAATGATAGGAAAACATATTACGCCCAATGATGAAACGAACACTATAAATGAAGCTTATGAAAGTTAAGAGAGACATACATACACATACATACACATGAGATAACAACGATGTTTAAGGCCAAACAGGCCCATTCGAGTGAAAGGCAAACGCACGGCCCAATAGGCCCAAATACACGAGTTATATGCATATTAGCCCGTTAGGCCCAGACGAATGAAAGAAAAATATATTGAGCCCAATAGGCCTAATGATGAGACGAATACTAGAAATGAAGCTTAAGAAGATTAAGAGAGACATACATACATACATAAATACAGATGAGACAACAAACTATGTTTAAGGCCCAATAGACCCATTCGAGTGAAAGGCAAACGCACGGCCCAATAGGCCCAAATACACGAGTTATATGCATATTAGCCCGTTAGGCCCAGACGAATGAAAGAAAAATATATTGAGCCCAATAGGCCTAATGATGAGACGAATACTAGAAATGAAGCTTAAGAAGATTAAGAGAGACATACATACATACATAAATACAGATGAGACAACAAACTATGTTTAAGGCCCAATAGACCCATTCGAGTGAGAGACAAACACACGGCCCAATAGGCCCAAATACACGAGTTATATGCATAATAGTCTCGTCAGGCCCAGACGAATGAGAGAAAAACATATTAGGCGCAATAGGCCAAATGATGAGACGAATACTATAAATGAAGCTTAAGAAGATTAAGAGAGGCATACATACATACATATATACACATGAGACAACAAACGATGTTTAAGGCTCAACAAGCCCATTCGAGTGGAAGACGAACACACGACCCAATAGGCCCAAATACGCGAGTTATATGCATATTAGTCCCGTTAGGCCCAGACGAATGAAAGAAAAACATATTGGACCCAATAGGCCCAATGATGACACGAAAACTAGAAATGAAACATATATACACATGAGACAACAAACGAGGTATGAACCGGGTCGAGTCCAAAACCGAGTACAAAGCTGTTTTTTTTAAATGTTTTTTTCTACTTAATTCGATTTTTGACCACCTAATTGCAAATGATTCAACACTTGGCCCAAGTGTACCTCCCAATTGGTAATTTGTGGTGAATTGATAAAAAAAAAACTATTCGACGTAATTGCTAATAAGTCAACTAAAAATGTCTAAAAATCCACTAAAATTCACATTTTACTACGCAATTCAATTTTTGGCCACATTATTGCTAATGATTCAACCACTGGCCCTAAAATACCTATCAATTGGTAATATGTAGTTTATTGACAACAAAAAATTCGATTTAATTGCATATAAATCACTTAAATATAGTTAAAAATGTCAAAAAGTTCACTAAAATTCAATTTTTTACTACGTAATTCGACTTTTGGCCACATAATTGCTAAGGATTCAACATTTGGCCCTAATATAGCCCACAATTGGTAATATGTAGTTTATTGACAACAAAAAATTCGATTTAATTGCATATAAATCACTTAAATATAGTTAAAAATGTCAAAAAAAACAATATATTTCCTACGGATTTCTGACGGATTTTTATCCGTTGGAAATCGGTCGGAATATTTCAATTTTTCTGACAGATTTTCGACGGATAGAATAAAAATATTTAAAATTTTTAAACAATAAATATTTCCTACGGATTTCCGACGGATTTTTTGAAGTCCGTCGGAAATTTGTCGGAATATTTTTATTTTTACCGACAGATTACCGACAGACTGGTAATTTCGTCGGAAATCCGTTAGAAATCTGTCAGAAATTTATTGTCCGGAAAATTAAATGACCTTCTGTCAGTATTCCGTCGGTAATCTGTCGCAAAATTCCGACGGAACTTTTCTGTCGGAAAAATCCGTCGGTATTTTGCAGTTTTGAAGTAGTGAAACCCACCAAGCTCCATAAAATGGATCAAAGATTCACAACTCAGATATATTCAAATATAGTTTGTTTCATCTTTACACAAACATGACATATATACTAAAGGGACAATTTAAGTTCTTCATGTTCCCAAACTGCGAGTATAACTCAATCTTTATATTACACCCACATACTCGTGAACATTCTTCTAAAATCGAGTGGGTGAAATCGCTAAATGAGCTTAAAGGCAACAATAGTAATTTAAAAGAAAGCCGGGGAGGATTAGGGTTGTGGTCACCTTATCCATGCGACCTTGATTCGGTTTTGCTTCCACCCGTTGTAACACCCCAAGCCGGAGCTCGAAATGTCACGGAAATCATACAGCACCCGGTGGAATTACAATAGAACACTAAATGCAATAAATGATTCGGTGAATCCAAAACATAGCAATACAAGTAACAAAATACAACAGGAGCAAATAGCCATCAACGCTAACATAACACATCCAAAGATGGCAAACGATCCTAAGTATAATGCAAAAGGAGGGTCAATGAATCCTTGATCCATGAGTCCAAGTCCGGGTTAGACAGTAAGCAAGCAACTAAACACCACGTCCGGGGAGTACCTGATTACCTGAAAAGTGTACTAAGCATAGTCAACACAAGGTTGGTGAGTTCGTAGTAATGGTTCATAACGAACCAGCATCAATAATCACAATATAAGAATAGAGGCTAGACATGACTTACAGCGAGCCTCTAAGCAACATAATATCGTCCAACAACAAGATTACACAAAGGAAATGAGAGTGTAATGAGGATGCATAAATGATGTATGTATCAATGCAAATGCCGGATGAATGAATAAGCAAATATGCCTATCCCAAGCGTGACCTTCAATCACGTATGCAACGATACCCCTCTGCCATCGCCATGGTCAGGGCTGTATCTCAAAAACATCGAGATATATATGTCTATATACTCGGGGTCAGGACTACATCCAAAATGGGTGCATACATCTATGCACCAGGATGCCGGCAATCCCATGCCGAGGGCTCATCAACAATGTATGCAATGCTTACAATCAAATGTAAATGCATAATCATAAACCGACAATCAATAACCGTCAATCATAAACCAATAATCAACATCCGACAACATGAACCAACAATCGATAATCGTAACGGCCACACTTGTCAACAGAGGGACAAGGCCGTATCTCAATATATATATAAGTCAAATCCCCTAACAGTGGGACATATGCACAACATATGCATCAATCAAAATTAATCACTAATCACAATATAAACCAACTATACGTACATATACTTCAGAGGATTTTACTTCCTTCGAGTCCCAGATGCTTATGTATAGGGTCACCCGCAACCTTCCCACCACATCTAAAACCCAATGAATGCATAACCGACTTCCATGTATGTACGTCTATCCTAATGTATAAGTAACACTTAACGAAAACACAATCCAAGTCAACCAAACGACAAGACACGTCACATCAATCCAACAATCATGTCAAACAATCAATACATCAATAAATACAAGTAAACACGCCAGGTTTACACTTTTCAGCCGAATCCCAAGCGGGTAGGGAGATACGAAACTCACCTTGATTGGCAAAGAAGCTAGTAAAGGATTACAAACGAGTAACGGGTTCCACACGTCCACAACCTATAATTATTCATCGCAATACCGCCACGTCAACTATACAATCTTAACCAAGTTGAAAAGCGACACACATAAAAACACAGTGACTATCCACTGCGCCGCAGTGGACCAGAACTATGTCCACTGCGCCGCAGTGGCCAAACTGAACCAGGACCCGAGACAAAGCACTGCGCCGCAGTGAGCAAGGACTATGCCCACTGCGCCGCAGTGGGCTAAGAGGCAAAATTGGCCGAGGAAATCCACTGCGCCGCAGTGGGGACTATGCCCTCCCACTGCGCCGCAGTGGGACAACCTGCACTCCAGGACCAGCAGCTGCAAGTGCAGCAAGACGAACCCAAACACCCCAATTTCAACCCAAACCACACCAAAACGATTTGTAACCCATTTTGAAGCATAACTAAACATCAATGACCATAAATACACATAACCCAACCCACAAATTCGACCAAAACACCAAAATCACCCACAAATTCATCAAACCCTAACCCTAACCCTAATTTAACCCAAAACTCCATTTTACCATTTTAAAGACTCGAAATCGTATCAAATCAACTAGAAACACATGAACAAACATAAATAGAAGTAAATGGGTTGATTTAGACTTACCAAAACTCTTCCTAGTGCTCAATTCCGAATTTAGGTCAAAAATGGGTAAAATGGTAAGAACTTGGCCTTTGATTCTTCAAAGATGGCGACAATGAGGAGATGATGATTACGATTCTTGTATTATAGAAATTCCAAAACACAATTTAGATGGAATGAAATGGAATTAGATGGAGGTTTTCTTTTTCTAGAGAGAATAGAAGAGAAAGAGAGAAAGATGAGAAATGAGAAAAGGATAAGGGGGAAGTGGGTCTTGGGGGCTTGGTGGGTCATGGACTACCCACGGGCCGACCCGTTTCCCTTCTCAACCACAATACCATTAGTTGCACAATTTCATACCGACTACACATCCGACGACCCGACTAATATACCACATAGTCATAAAATCACAAAACGACCCAATTAATTCATTACTTAAATTGTTAGTCATATTACACGAAAAGTCAACGGGTCAAAATTCGCGGTTGCTTCCACCCGTTGCAAGAACATCCAAAGCCGGATGATAGCTATTGAACATTATTTGAGAGTCAAATTTGTGTTTTTTTAGAATCTTGTTTGTATACGCATCTTATAGAAAACGTTATATGGTAGATGTTTACTCTGTTGTTAGGTTGTTATCTTGAAGGTTGTAGGGTAGAATTTGTTTATTTTTCCAGATTGTAGATCTAGGAGAAAAGATTATTACCGTAAGTGATGAGGTTGTTTTGCACTTAATATTGATTATTCGGAAATTCGAAATGTTGATTTTTGGTATATTATGAATATTATCTGGTAAGTGTGAATCCAAAGTCATCAAGCCACATAAAAAGTCAAACTGATAATAGTCAAATTGTGACTGGTTACCCTTTCAGCAGGTCATTCGTGTATTCTTAAAAAAAAAAAATTTAGTTCATGCATACAATAGAGGTTCTGTAAGTTCATGCACACAATAACTTTTCGGTCATAGTTAATTACATTTCCATGCACTTAACCCAATGAAATAAATCAAAATTGCTTTTAAGGTATTATAATTTTAGATTGTCATCGATGTACTTTTAGCCTTGCTATGCATACTTGTTGATTCCTCAATTGTAGAGGTTGTACCCACTTAACTTAGTCATGAGTATTCTCTTGTAATATCAAGACATTAATTTGTAGTTTGTGTCTCTTTTCTTGGTGTTAATTTGTAGGGGTTCATTTTCTTAATTCAGTTTTGTTTGTTTATTTGGCTTTCTTTGTTTATTTGGTTTTCTTTGTGATCATAATATTGAGGGGTTATCTTATATCCGTTTCTTGGCTAAGGCCAATGTTGAACTTTGAGAAAGAAACTTTTCTTTTCTCATTTTCATCATTAGCTATTATCACTAGCTGTTATCACTTGCATCTTACAAAATAAATGCCAATTTATTCTATTTTTATCATCTTTGATTTTACATTTGCATCATAGAATGATAAGGGGAACAATAATTTGATGCATTATTATGGCGATGCATTTTTTATTTACAATTGTTAAAAGTATAATACACATAGAAAGTTTTAAATGATAATATATATATATATACTAGATTATTGTCCCGCGTAATACGCGAGATAAACATATTATATTTATATTACATAATTAGTAAAAATATGTTGAATATAATGATATAGATATTTAAAAAATGTTTTGTACTAAAGGTGGTTATATATATCTTTGTATAACGGTAATATAAAATAAAATACGAATATTTTTTATTGAAAAATGATTTTATTGTTATTTGAAATGGTTTATTTTAATTGTAGATAGTTCGTAAGATATATGCGTTATTTTGTTATATAATAACGATGTAAAATTATATATATTTAAAGCATGTTTATTTATTGTAATAATATAATTTCAAAAAAACATTAACTTCTTATTTTATAAAAAAATGAAATATCAAATTATTAATTTAAACTACAATAATTATCTATTCAATAAATCAACATAATATTACCATGACCAGTGTCATCAAATATTACCTCATCTGCTTTAATTGTTCATAATAAAACCAGACATAATTATAAATGTAAAATTCATATAAATAATGACAATATAATGATACCAAATATACCCTTTTAAATCACAATTTAGCGAAAGATTAAAATGCTCATTTATATGAATTATTTCACATGTAAAGATTTTATATAACTTCAATTTGTTAATTTAAAGTGACGTAAATTACATTATGTTAACATTTTTTTACAAAGATTTTTTTTTGAACATTTGATGGCATAGTCGTTCATCCATAATCGTCCTTACGCCCATTTTGAGATTAATGCCACCGTAGAGATTACAGTGGAAACCCCATAATAGCCCGCTAAACGGTACGATAACTAATTAAGGGTAAGATCTTCACCCTCTTACGTTTGAACAAAGGTCTTCCTAGGCCATTCTTTTACTAAGAGACTTAAGATACCAATGTGGTAAAATCTTATTGGAAATGTAGATATATTAAAAAGGCCAGAAATTGTAATTGTGTACATACACAAGTTATTATTTTTTGTGTACATGATTCACAAGAGAAGTTGATGTCGATGTTTTAAGATATGGCGTACATTATTATTATTATTATTATTATTATTATTATTATTATTATTATTATTATTATTATTATTATTATTATTACTATTATTATTATTTATCTATTTATTATTTATTTATGGTACGTGATCAGTTTTAGGTGTACATATACTATTTTAATTATTTACAGTTTATTATTTTTTTTTGTCTAATCATATAAAGTAAAAGTATTAATATTGTCATTTATTAAAGATGAAATAATTAAATTTGATCTAATTGTTCTCATTTTTCTCTTTTATAATTTTATTGATCACGTGATAAATAATAACGGATAATTTTATAAATTGTTATTTTATTGTTGTTGCTATATTATGATTTGTTTAACACCATTCATCCGTGTCACTTGTATAATTAACGTCATCTTTATGGTTATTTGGATACGATGTTTTAAATAATAGCATGTAACACCCCAAGCCAAGACTCAGAATATCACGGAAATCATATAGCACAAGGTGGGATTAATGTAGAACATGAACTAAATGCAAATAAAGGATTCGGTGAATCCATACAGTAAGATAAACAAGTATCATAATACATAAAGAGCAAGTCATCATCAAAGATTACAACAGAACATCAAAAGATGGCTAACGGTTTTAAGTACAATGCAAAAGAAGGCAAATGGATCCTTGATCCATATAAGTCCAAGTCCGGGTTCAACAGCAAGCTAACAATCAAACTCCACGCCCTGGATTAACCTGGTTACCTGAAAAGTGTACTAAGCATAGTCAACACAAGGTTGGTGAGTTCGTAGTAATGGTCCATAAGGGGCCATCGTCAATAATCACAATATACGAGTAGAGGCGAAACATTACTTACAGTGAGCCTCTAAGTAACACAATATTATCCACATCAGGATTTCACAATATATGTAAAACGTGTAATAAATATACCCAAGTAATGTCCGTAACATCCATTCAAATCAAGTGTCATATCCTCTTCAGTGGGATTTATACACTACATATGTCATATCCTCTTCAGTGGGATTTATACACTACATATGTCATATCCTCTTCAGTGGGATTTATACACTACATATGTCATATCCTCTTCAGTGGGATTTATACACTACATATGTCATATCCTCTTCAGTGGGATTTATACACTACATATGTCATATCCTCTTCAGTGGGATTTATACGCTACATGTGCATCAATCAATGTCCATTCATCACAAGTCTATCAATCATCAAACATCAAACTAAACTAATATATACGTACATACACTTAGGAGGATTCTACTTTCTTCGAATCTCAGATGCTTTAATATAGGGTCACCCGCAGCCTTCCCACCACATCTAAAACTCTTTGAAAGTAAAATCGACCTCCATGTATGTACTTCTATCCTAATAAGCTACAATAACACAAACACGTGCGTAAACCATCACTCAATCAATCAATACTATCCATCAATCAACCATCAATCAGAAAATACGTAAACAGTCAATCAAATCAACCAAACAATCCAACAAACACGTATATGTACACTTTTCAGCCCGAATCTCTATTGAGTAGGGAACTACGAAACTCACCTTGATTTCCAAGCAACGATAATGAGTTATCAAATAGTTATAAACGCTCAACAACCGCTATGTGTCCACCACCTATCAATGTATATCATAATATCATCAAAATCAACTCTATAACCCTAAACAAGTTGGTTTAGTGAGTTTAAGTCGAGTCACGACTCAACAAACGCTTTAATAACTTTCCCGTGTAAGAACAAGACATTTTGACAAGACATTTTTAGAAATGGAGGAAGATTTATACAAAATGGATGTTATTATAAGAAAATAGACTTTCTCATGATTCCAACGATAGGTCATACGTCTAAAACGGACTTACGGATCAAAAGATATGTATATATACATACATATAGTTTAAGTTACAATCTCAAGTTTGGTTCTACAAGTGACCCTCAACTTTGAACGAATGGTTTGGCTTGTGTAGTGCACCAAAAAGGTCATAAGAGGACATTCTGGAAAGGTCGGGACGATCCTAGGAGATTAGAATCGAAGCTAGGAAACCCGCAGATCATGACTGCGCCGCAGTCAGGATGCAATTCATGACTGCGCCGCAGTCAGGATGCAGAAACTTCGTTCCAGCCATTTTCCACTGAGCCGCAGTCAGACCATGTCTTTCCCACTGCGCCGCAGTGAAGACCAGGTCTGCACCACCAGCAGCAACAAGTTTTTGTGCAGAAAATGTGACCCAAACCTAATTTTCTCAAAACCCACGACCCTAAATCGACTCATAAGGCCATGGACTAGTTTTTGAAGCAATATTTGACATTCCAAAGCCTAAATACACTTACCCAAACCAAGATTTCATTCCAAAACATCATCAAATCTTCCAAGTCAACCAAAACCCTAATTAACCCTAATTTGACCCAAACTTCATTTTGAGTCGTTTTAAGACTTGCAAATACTCGAAACGACTAGAAATGCATAAATAAACATAAATAGATGCAAATGGGATGAATTAGACTTACCAAAACTTCCTTCTCGAGCTAGAACCCGAATTGGGTCAAAATGGGTAAAACCTTGCACTAAGACTTTTGATCCTTCAATATGGTGACAAAGAGATGAAGACGATGATGATTCTCGAGTTAAACTAGTTCCAAAACGCCAAATGATGCTAGAGAAATGAAGAACTAGAGATGGATGGTCTTGCTTTTTACTTGAAGAGAAAAGAGAAGAAGAAAGAGATAAGGGGGAAGGGAAATGGGTCAAGAGGGCTGGTGGGTCGTGGATAACCCACGGGTCGACCCGTTTCTCTACCTAAGCCAAAATACAATTCGTTCTACATTTAAACACGTTTAAGTTAAACTATCGACCTGACTAACATACCACCTTGTCATTCAATCACAAAACGACCCGAATTCTTCATCAACTTAAATTGTTAGTCAAATTACACGTAAAGTCAAACGGTCAAAACTCACGGATGTTACATTATTCCCCGTCAAAAGAATTTCGTCTCGAAATTCAACAAAACACTAATTACTAAATAAATGCGGATACTTAGTCTTCATATGATCCTCTCGCTTCCAAATGAACTCGGCTCCGCGTCTAGCATTCCATCTAACCTTAACAATCGTGTAGCGCTTATTCTTGAGTTTCTTGACTTGACGATCCAATATCTCTACCGGCTCTTCAACAAAATTAAGCTTCGAATCCACTCTAATCTCGTCCATGGGCACATGATGCGTAGGGTCCGCCAAACACTTGCGTAGGTTACAATTATGAAACACATCATGTACACCGCTAAGCTCTTGTGGTAATTCTAATCGATAAGCAACTTTTCCAACCCGTTCGAGGATCTTGGAAGGACCAATATACCTTGGCCCGAGCTTGCCTCGTTTCATGAATCGGATGACGCCTTTCCACGGTGATACTTTCAAAAGTACAAAATCACCCACTTCAAACTCTAACGGTCTCCGCCTCACATCGGCATACTTCTTTCGTAGCATGCGAGCTAGTTGGGCTATTCTCTTAGCTTGAGAAGTTGTTCTTGTCATTCCAGTTACTATTCCCGGCCCGCTACATTGGCTTTCTTCGATTCTTGGTTCGTCCCAGTGGAGAGTAACATCTCTACTACTCAGTGCTTCGGTCGGTGACATTCGAATACTCGCGTAACACCATTCTGTAACACCCGCCATTGCACAAGATTTCCGTCAGGGTCATAAGCACATTCTCTTCACATGTGATCAAGTCTCAAGTCGGTTTGAGTACCCGTTGCTCATTGGATGGCTCCCTGAATTGGAGTTAAGCGACTTTCTTTATCTGAAATGATAGAAATCGAATCTTCGTGCACCTAACCCATTTCTTCTACATACTAATGTGCCAAGTTGTCAAATTTTACCGGTTTCGTCGTATCGTGATCACTTCTTGTCGTCGGCGACTTCATGGCGAAGTCCATTACAATTTGTTTTCCTTTAAATCTCTCTCCCGGTCTTTCACTACACGCTTATTCACATCTCAGAAGTCTATAAGGGTTTTGACTACGCGCGCGATGTTAGGAAGTTAAGCATATACGAAATTTAAGTTATCGAGATGGGACAAGCCCGGTAAGTCGTCCGGAAAAGCCTCGGGAGACTCAAGATTAACAGAGACGATGTTAGTTTTCAGATTCTTGAGACGGTAGCTCTAAGGACGCTTGAGTTTGAAGACTTACATGGGACCCTAAGAATCTTACCGTTACACAAAGACGTTTTTAGTTAACTCTTTACCACTACCACTAACCGTATTTATCACCGTCATCCAATCCATACTTGCAAAAATTTCCATAGTTCCAAATTTCCAGGAGCATAGGGCTAATGAAGAGCTTAATATCATTTAAAGTCAACCACCATTACCAGGTAATTCAACTAGACCTATCTAGCACATCACCAACCATTTAAAGGATCGAGATCCAGATCTAAGCCTACGGATGTTTGCTAATGAAGAAAGTCTAGTAAGAGAAAGTAAGACTATAACCGGTCCTAGAATCGAATAACATTGAGGTGTAGTGGTCGAAGAGAAAGGAAAGTACCTATCGCCGCTTCCGGGTCGTTGCGGGCTTCATTAGCATCTCCCGCCAAGGTTCGTCCTCGAGGTTGCACCTGACGGCTTGGTTCGTCGTGGTCTCGGGTAAGAATGGCAACTTGAAGTTGATTATGAGAAGTCGTTACTTGGGCTTGTGGTTCGATCCATCTTGAACAAGCATTTCTATAGTGGTCGGGGCTACCACACACAAAACAAACACCCTGTTGGCTCCGAGGGTGGTTGGCTTGGGGATAAATGATTTGAAGAGGTGTTACATTCAATGGTGCCGCTTTCGGTGCTCTACAATTCCTAGCTACGTGCCCGCGCCGATTACAATTAAAGCAAGTCCCACATTGGTTAGTGGGAGAGTGGTGAAGATTACACCTGCCACATAAGGGGTGAGGTCCCAAGTAAGTTTTCCTTGCCGGCTCCACCGTCGCCCTGACTCTACCATTATTATGACCGTTGGGGTCAAACCTACCCGCCTTCCTTGCCTCACTAGATCCTCCAACTTCTTTCCTTTTCGATGAGGCTTTACTTAACATCTCCTCGTTGCCCATATTTACTCTAGCTTCACGTGTTTCATTGCTTCTTTGGAGACTTGACATGACTTGGGCTACGATAGTAGGTATGGCGTTTGCCACTGCTTGGGCAATCACGGTTGCCAAATTCGGCTCATCGCTATGGCTAGTCGCATTCCTTCTTGGTCCCACCATTATCTATAAGATAAGTAACGCGTTGACCCGAAAGTTAGCCTCACAATGCTCACATATTAGTCACACAAGTAGCTAATGCTCTCATACCGATGTAATATACTCATTTCATATCATTAAGCTTAGGTAAGAGTGCTAGAATCCTATGGGATTGTTACTTATCATTTTATCATGTCAAGTTCACTACAGTCGTTTATCGTTAATTCAAGTAATCATGTCAATACATCATACAAATAAACTAACTTGTTAACTTCATTCATACAATCATCCATCTACTAATACATTTTTACACGTGTATTACCAACTACGTTATATCATGCTTACAACCAAGTTTAACAATGTCTCATACATGTTCAATTTCACATACTATTAAGCAACATATCCCTATTGTTCACCGATTACAATTAACATCATTTGTGTTGGAATATCATCCGTTTATAATACATGGGAGTTAGGATGCTTACAACCTTGATACTCTCTTAGGGTGCATATCAACGTATTTATCACATTGTATCCTAACCGTTTATCAACACGTTTAAGTCGGACAACAACGAAAATATTTACAGCATCAACGTGACCACTACAGGGCATACATACATACACATCACACATGCATAATCTATATGTTAATCATACTAGACAACATGTCATTCCACTACCAAATCCAATCATAGTAATAGTTCTAAAGTTTATGACCCGGGGGTTTGCTTCACAATTTCTCTCAGGTTAGCCGCATTAGTAGTTAGTGTTTTAACGCCGATACACTACACACGTTCACTGTCTTTTACTAAAGCCGACATATAAATATTCTCAACTAACTGTCATATATCGTGTTATCATACCAGCATATCATACGTGTTTCATATCACTATGCTAAGGACAACATATCAAAGTTCTCAAGTAATCGTTATCTATCATGTCCTCGTGCTAAGTTCACGACAATTATCCCCCATCAAAACCAAACACTCGTATTCAACACATCTCATTACAAGCAACTAAAACAAGTCAACTAACACGAGTGGTTTAAAGTATAATCCGAATTCGATATACTTTCTAGTTATTGACCGGGTATGTATACAGGGTGTACCAATGGCTAACCCTCCACCCAATCAACTTCCATTAAGCATATCGGTTCCTTATTATACTCTAAGCCATGCATGCGCAATCCATGATGTTATTAACTTGTTATAATGTTGGGCGACCATAAAAGAGTTGATCGGGGTCTTTTAGGGTTGCCACAATATTATACTAAGTTAATAACATAACTTCATTTTGCTCTAAATCATCCAACTAGCATCAATTAATAGTAACAATCCACATCAACGACAATCAAATTCAGTCAATGCACACATTAACCACATTGTACTTATTCCACATTCATCACGTTGAATTTAAGCCATCACATAAGTGGTCTTAACTACGAACTCACAATATACACTTTCTAGGGTTCACAGAATTCACGTTGCACACAAATTTCCTAACCATGCATGCTATATGAAGAGTTTTAATTTAAGCCGTAGTCTAGGTCAAACCGCCTAATTCTCTACGACCACGCATGGGCCACCATTCTGTAACACCCCAAGCCAAGGCTCAGAATATCACGGAAATCATATAGCACAAGGTGGATTAATGTAGAACATGAACTAAATGCAAATAAAGGATTCAGTGAATCCATACAGTAAGATAAACAAGTATCATAATACATAAAGAGCAAGTCATCATCAAAGATTACAACAGAACATCAAAAGATGGCTAACGGTTCTAAGTACAATGCAAAAGAAGGCAAATGGATCCTTGATCCATATAAGTCCAAGTCCGGGTTCAACAACAAGCTAACAATCAAACTCCACGCCCTGGATTAACCTGGTTACCTGAAAAGTGTACTAAGCATAGTCAACACAAGGTTGGTGAGTTCGTAGTAATGGTCCATAAGGGGCCATCGTCAATAATCACAATATACGAGTAGAGGCGAAACATTACTTACAGTGAGCCTCTAAGTAACACAATATTATCCACATCAGGATTTCACAATATAAGTAAAACGTGTAATAAATATACCCAAGTAATGTCCGTAACATCCATTCAAATCAAGTGTCATATCCTCTTCAGTGGGATTTATACACTACATATATTCATATCCTCTTCAGTGGGATTTATATATTCAATTCAAGTGTCATATCCTCTTCAGTGGGATTTATACACTACATATGTCATATCCTCTTCAGTGGGATTTATACACTACATATGTCATATCCTCTTCAGTGGGATTTATACGCTACATGTGCATCAATCAATGTCCATTCATCACAAGTCTATCAATCATCAAACATCAAACTAAACTAATCTATACGTACATACACTTAGGAGGATTCTACTTTCTTCGAGTCCCAGATGCTTATATATAGGGTCACCCGCAGCCTTCCCACCACATCTAAAACTCTTTGAAAGTAAAATCGACCTCCATGTATGTACTTCTATCCTAATAAGCTACAATAACACAAACACGTGCGTAAACCATCACTCAATCAATCAATACTATCCATCAATCAACCATCAATCAGAAAATACGTAAACAGTCAATCAAATCAACCAAACAATCCAACAAACACGTATATGTACACTTTTCAGCCCGAATCTCTATTGAGTAGGGAACTACGAAACTCACCTTGATTTCCAAGCAACGATAATGAGTTATCAAATAGTTATAAACGCTCAACAACCGCTATGTGTCCACCACCTATCAATGTATATCATAATATCATCAAAATCAACTCTATAACCCTAAACAAGTTGGTTTAGTGAGTTTAAGTCGAGTCACGACTCAACAAACGCTTTAATAACTTTCCCGTGTAAGAACAAGACATTTTGACAAGACATTTTTAGAAATGGAGGAAGATTTATACAAAATGGATGTTATTATAAGAAAATAGACTTTCTCACGATTCCAACGATAGGTCATACGTCTAAAACGGACTTACGGATCAAAAGATATGTATATATACATACATATAGTTTAAGTTACAATCTCAAGTTTGGTTCTACAAGTGACCCTCAACTTTGAACGAATGGTTTGGCTTGTGTAGTGCACCAAAAAGGTCATAAGAGGACATTCTGGAAAGGTCAGGACGATCCTAGGAGATTAGAATCGAAGCTAGGAAACCCGCAGATCATGACTGCGCCGCAGTCAGGATGCAATTCATGACTGCGCCGCAGTCAGGATGCAGAAACTTCGTTCCAGCCATTTTCCACTGAGCCGCAGTCAGACCATGTCTTTCCCACTGCGCCGCAGTGAAGACCAGGTCTGCACCACCAGCAGCAACAAGTTTTTGTGCAGAAAATGTGACCCAAACCTAATTTTCTCAAAACCCACGACCCTAAATCGACTCATAAGGCCATGGACTAGTTTTTGAAGCAATATTTGACATTCCAAAGCCTAAATACACTTACCCAAACCAAGATTTCATTCCAAAACATCATCAAATCTTCCAAGTCAACCAAAACCCTAATTAACCCTAATTTGACCCAAACTTCATTTTGAGTCGTTTTAAGACTTGCAAATACTCGAAAATACTAGAAATGCATAAATAAACATAAATAGATGCAAATGGGATGAATTAGACTTACCAAAACTTCCTTCTCGAGCTAGAACCCGAATTGGGTCAAAATGGGTAAAACCTTGCACTAAGACTTTTGATCCTTCAATATGGTGACAAAGAGATGAAGACGATGATGATTCTCGAGTTAAACTAGTTCCAAAACGCCAAATGATGCTAGAGAAATGAAGAACTAGAGATGGATGGTCTTGCTTTTTACTTGAAGAGAAAAGAGAAGAGAGAAAAGAGAAGAAGAAAAGAAGAAGAATGAAATGTGTGGTGAAAGGAAGAGATAAGGGGAAGGGAAATGGGTCAAGAGGGCTGGTGGGTCGTGGATAACCCACGGGTCGACCCGTTTCTCTACCTAAGCCAAAATACAATTCGTTCTACATTTAAACACGTTTAAGTTAAACTATCGACCTGACTAACATACCACCTTGTCATTCAATCACAAAACGACCCGAATTCTTCATCAACTTAAATTGTTAGTCAAATTACACGTAAAGTCAAACGGTCAAAACTCACGGATGTTACATTATTCCTCCGTCAAAAGAATTTCGTCTCGAAATTCAACAAAACACTAATTACTAAATAAATGTGGATACTTAGTCTTCATATGATCCTCTCGCTTCCAAATGAACTCGGCTCCGCGTCTAGCATTCCATCTAACCTTAACAATCGTGTAGCGCTTATTCTTGAGTTTCTTGACTTGACGATCCAATATCTCTACCGGCTCTTCAACAAAATTAAGCTTCGAATCCAGTCTAATCTCGTCCATGGGCACATGATGCGTAGGGTCCGCCAAACACTTGCGTAGGTTACAATTATGAAACACATCATGTACACCGCTAAGCTCTTGTGGTAATTCTAATCGATAAGCAACTTTTCCAACCCGTTCGAGGATCTTGGAAGGACCAATATACCTTGGCCCGAGCTTGCCTCGTTTCATGAATCGGATGACGCCTTTCCACGGTGATACTTTCAAAAGTACAAAATCACCCACTTCAAACTCTAACGGTCTCCGCCTCACATCGGCATACTTCTTTCGTAGCATGCGAGCTAGTTGGGCTATTCTCTTAGCTTGAGAAGTTGTTCTTGTCATTCCAGTTACTATTCCCGGCCCGCTACATTGGCTTTCTTCGATTCTTGGTTCGTCCCAGTGGAGAGTAACATCTCTACTACTCAGTGCTTCGGTCGGTGACATTCGAATACTCGCGTAACACCATTCTGTAACACCCGCCATTGCACAAGATTTCCGTCAGGGTCATAAGCACATTCTCTTCACATGTGATCAAGTCTCAAGTCGGTTTGAGTACCCGTTGCTCATTGGATGGCTCCCTGAATTGGAGTTAAGCGACTTTCTTTATCTGAAATGATAGAAATCGAATCTTCGTGCACCTAACCCATTTCTTCTACATACTAATGTGCCAAGTTGTCAAATTTTACCGGTTTCGTCGTATCGTGATCACTTCTTGTCGTCGGCGACTTCATGGCGAAGTCCATTACAATTTGTTTTCCTTTAAATCTCTCTCCCGGTCTTTCACTACACGCTTATTCACATCTCAGAAGTCTATAAGGGTTTTGACTACGCGCGCGATGTTAGGAAGTTAAGCATATACGAAATTTAAGTTATCGAGATGGGACAAGCCCGGTAAGTCGTCTGGAAAAGCCTCGGGAGACTCAAGATTAACAGAGACGATGTTAGTTTTCAGATTCTTGAGACGGTAGCTCTAAGGACGCTTGAGTTTGAAGACTTACATGGGACCCTAAGAATCTTACCGTTACACAAAGACGTTTTTAGTTAACTCTTTACCACTACCACTAACCGTATTTATCACCGTCATCCAATCCATACTTGCAAAAATTTCCATAGTTCCAAATTTCCAGGAGCATAGGGCTAATGAAGAGCTTAATATCATTTAAAGTCAACCACCATTACCAGGTAATTCAACTAGACCTATCTAGCACATCACCAACCATTTAAAGGATCGAGATCCAGATCTAAGCCTACGGATGTTTGCTAATGAAGAAAGTCTAGTAAGAGAAAGTAAGACTATAACCGGTCCTAGAATCGAATAACATTGAGGTGTAGTGGTCGAAGAGAAAGGAAAGTACCTATCGCCGCTTCCGGGTCGTTGCGGGCTTCATTAGCATCTCCCGCCAAGGTTCGTCCTCGAGGTTGCACCTGACGGCTTGGTTCGTCGTGGTCTCGGGTAAGAATGGCAACTTGAAGTTGATTATGAGAAGTCGTTACTTGGGCTTGTGGTTCGATCCATCTTGAACAAGCATTTCTATAGTGGTCGGGGCTACCACACACAAAACAAACACCCTGTTGGCTCCGAGGGTGGTTGGCTTGGGGATAAATGATTTGAAGAGGTGTTACATTCAATGGTGCCGCTTTCGGTGCTCTACAATTCCTAGCTACGTGCCCGCGCCGATTACAATTAAAGCAAGTCCCACATTGGTTAGTGGGAGAGTGGTGAAGATTACACCTGCCACATAAGGGGTGAGGTCCCAAGTAAGTTTTCCTTGCCGGCTCCACCGTCGCCCTGACTCTACCATTATTATGACCGTTGGGGTCAAACCTACCCGCCTTCCTTGCCTCACTAGATCCTCCAACTTCTTTCCTTTTCGATGAGGCTTTACTTAACATCTCCTCGTTGCCCATATTTACTCTAGCTTCACGTGTTTCATTGCTTCTTTGGAGACTTGACATGACTTGGGCTACGATAGTAGGTATGGCGTTTGCCACTGCTTGGGCAATCACGGTTGCCAAATTCGGCTCATCGCTATGGCTAGTCGCATTCCTTCTTGGTCCCACCATTATCTATAAGATAAGTAACGCGTTGACCCGAAAGTTAGCCTCACAATGCTCACATATTAGTCACACAAGTAGCTAATGCTCTCATACCGATGTAATATACTCATTTCATATCATTAAGCTAAGGTAAGAGTGCTAGAATCCTATGGGATTGTTACTTATCATTTTATCATGTCAAGTTCACTACAGTCGTTTATCGTTAATTCAAGTAATCATGTCAATACATCATACAAATAAACTAACTTGTTAACTTCATTCATACAATCATCCATCTACTAATACATTTTTACACGTGTATAACCAACTACGTTATATCATGCTTACAACCAAGTTTAACAATGTCTCATACATGTTCAATTTCACATACTATTAAGCAACATATCCCTATTGTTCACCGATTACAATTAACATCATTTGTGTTGGAATATCATCCGTTTATAATACATGGGAGTTAGGATGCTTACAACCTTGATACTCTCTTAGGGTGCATATCAACGTATTTATCACATTGTATCCTAACCGTTTATCAACACGTTTAAGTCGGACAACAACGAAAATATTTACAGCATCAACGTGACCACTACAGGGCATACATACATACACATCACACATGCATAATCTATATGTTAATCATACTAGACAACATGTCATTCCACTACCAAATCCAATCATAGTAATAGTTCTAAAGTTTATGACCCGGGGGTTTGCTTCACAATTTCTCTCAGGTTAGCCGCATTAGTAGTTAGTGTTTTAACGCCGATACACTACACACGTTCACTGTCTTTTACTAAAGCCGACATATAAATATTCTCAACTAACTGTCATATATCGTGTTATCATACCAGCATATCATACGTGTTTCATATCACTATGCTAAGGACAACATATCAAAGTTCTCAAGTAATCGTTATCTATCATGTCCTCGTTCTAAGTTCACGACAATTATCCCCCATCAAAACCAAACACTCGTATTCAACACATCTCATTACAAGCAACTAAAACAAGTCAACTAACACGAGTGGTTTAAAGTATAATCCGAATTCGATATACTTTCTAGTTATTGACCGGGTATGTATACAGGGTGTACCAATGGCTAATCCTCCACCTAATCAACTTCCATTAAGCATATCGGTTCCTTATTATACTCTAAGCCATGCATGCGCAATCCATGATGATATTAACTTGTTATAATGTTGGGTGACCATAAAAGAGTTGATCGGGTTCTTTTAGGGTTGCCACAATATTATACTAAGTTAATAACATAACTTCATTTTGCTCTAAATCATCCAACTAGCATCAATTAATAGTAACAATCCACATCAACGACAATCAAATTCAGTCAATGCACACATTAACCACATTGTACTTATTCCACATTCATCACGTTGAATTTAAGCCATCACATAAGTGGTCTTAACTACGAACTCACAATATACACTTTCTAGGGTTCACAGAATTCACGTTGCACACAAATTTCCTAACCATGCATGCTATATGAAGAGTTTTAATTTAAGCCGTAGTCTAGGTCAAACCGCCTAATTCTCTACGACCACGCATGGGCCACCATTCTGTAACACCCCAAGCCAAGGCTCAGAATATCACGGAAATCATATAGCACAAGGTTGGATTAATGTAGAACATGAACTAAATGCAAATAAAGGATTCAGTGAATCCATACAGTAAGATAAACAAGTATCATAATACATAAAGAGCAAGTCATCATCAAAGATTACAACAGAACATCAAAAGATGGCTAACGGTTCTAAGTACAATGCAAAAAAAGGCAAATGGATCCTTGATCCATATAAGTCCAAGTCCGGGTTCAACAACAAGCTAACAATCAAACTCCACGCCCTGGATTAACCTGGTTACCTGAAAAGTGTACTAAGCATAGTCAACACAAGGTTGGTGAGTTCGTAGTAATGGTCCATAAGGGGACATCGTCAATAATCACAATATACGAGTAGAGGCGAAACATTACTTACAGTGAGCCTCTAAGTAACACAATATTATCCACATCAGGATTTCACAATATAAGTAAAACGTGTAATAAATATACCCAAGTAATGTCCGTAACATCCATTCAAATCAAGTGTCATATCCTCTTCAGTGGGATTTATACACTACATATATTCATATCCTCTTCAGTGGGATTTATATATTCAATTCAAGTGTCATATCCTCTTCAGTGGGATTTATACACTACATATGTCATATCCTCTTCAGTGGGATTTATACACTACATATGTCATATCCTCTTCAGTGGGATTTATACACTACATATGTCATATCCTCTTCAGTGGGATTTATACACTACATATGTCATATCCTCTTCAGTGGGATTTATACACTACATATGTCATATCCTCTTCAGTGGGATTTATACACTACATATGTCATATCCTCTTCAGTGGGATTTATACACTACATATGTCATATCCTCTTCAGTGGGATTTATACACTACATATGTCATATCCTCTTCAGTGGGATTTATACACTACATATGTCATATCCTCTTCAGTGGGATTTATACACTACATATGTCATATCCTCTTCAGTGGGATTTATACACTACATATGTCATATCCTCTTTAGTGGGATTTATACACTACATATGTCATATCCTCTTCAGTGGGATTTATACACTACATATGTCATATCCTCTTCAGTGGGATTTATACGCTACATGTGCATCAATCAATGTCCATTCATCACAAGTCTATCAATCATCAAACATCAAACTAAACTAATCTATACGTACATACACTTAGGAGGATTCTACTTTCTTCGAGTCCCAGATGCTTATATATAGGGTCACCCGCAGCCTTCCCACCACATCTAAAACTCTTTGAAAGTAAAATCGACCTCCATGTATGTACTTCTATCCTAATAAGCTACAATAACACAAACACGTGCGTAAACCATCACTCAATCAATCAATACTATCCATCAATCAACTATCAATCAGAAAATACGTAAACGGTCAATCAAATCAACCAAACAATCCAACAAACACGTATATGTACACTTTTCAGCCCGAATCTCTATTGAGTAGGGAACTACGAAACTCACCTTGATTTCCAAGCAACGATAATGAGTTATCAAATAGTTATAAACGCTCAACAACCGCTATGTGTCCACCACCTATCAATGTATATCATAATATCATCAAAATCAACTCTATAACCCTAAACAAGTTGGTTTAGTGAGTTTAAGTCGAGTCACGACTCAACAAACGCTTTAATAACTTTCCCGTGTAAGAACAAGACATTTTGACAAGACATTTTTAGAAATGGAGGAAGATTTATACAAAATGGATGTTATTATAAGAAAATAGACTTTCTCACGATTCCAACGATAGGTCATACGTCTAAAACGGACTTACGGATCAAAAGATATGTATATATACATACATATAGTTTAAGTTACAATCTCAAGTTTGGTTCTACAAGTGACCCTCAACTTTGAACGAATGGTTTGGCTTGTGTAGTGCACCAAAAAGGTCATAAGAGGACATTCTGGAAAGGTCGGGACGATCCTAGGAGATTAGAATCGAAGCTAGGAAACCCGCAGATCATGACTGCGCCGCAGTCAGGATGCAATTCATGACTGCGCCGCAGTCAGGATGCAGAAACTTCGTTCCAGCCATTTTCCACTGAGCCGCAGTCAGACCATATATTTCCCACTGCGCCGCAGTGAAGACCAGGTCTGCACCAGCAGCAGCAAGTTTTTGTGCAGAAAATGTGACCCAAACCTAATTTTCTCAAAACCCACGACCCTAAATCGACTCATAAGGCCATGGACTAGTTTTTGAAGCAATATTTGACATTCCAAAGCCTAAATACACTTACCCAAACCAAGATTTCATTCCAAAACATCATGAAATCTTCCAAATCAACCAAAACCCTAGTTAACCCTAATTTGACCCAAACTTCATTTTGAGTCGTTTTAAGACTTGCAAATACTCGAAACGACTAGAAATGCATAAATAAACATAAATAGATGCAAATGGGATGAACTAGACTTATCAAAACTTCCTTCTCGAGCTAGAACCCGAATTGGGTCAAAATGGGTAAAACCTTGCACTAAGGCTTTTGATCCTTCGATATGGTGACAAAGAGATGAAGACGATGATGATTCTCGAGTTAAACTAGTTCCAAAACGCCAAATGATGCTAGAGAAATGAAGAACTAGAGATAGATGGTCTTGCTTTTTACTTGAAGAGAAAAGAGAAGAGAGAAAAGAGAAGAAGAAAGAAATGTGTGGTGAAAGGAAGAGATAAGGGGAAGGGAAATGGGTCAAGAGGGCTGGTGGGTCGTGGATAACCCACGGGTCGACCCGTTTCTCTTCCTAAGCCAAAATACAATTCGTTCTACATTTAAACACGTTTAAGTCAAACTATCGACCCGACTAACATACCACATTGTCATTCAATCACAAAACGACCCGAATTCTTCATCAACTTAAATTGTTAGTCAAATTACACGTAAAGTCAAACGGTCAAAACTCACGGATGTTACATAGCAGATACATTATATGTTGTTATTAAATTGTGATTGCCATATTATGATTTTGCTAAATAATAAGAGGTATTTATATGTTCATTTTCATGATTAGATTAATTAATAATAAGCATTTTGACCATTGAAAGTTGGGGAACTTGAGGGAATCCTCATCCTTGTTAAACAATTGTCAAGATAATATTATCATGATATATATTTTTTTGCAACAACAAATATCTATTGTTGGTTATAAAGTGTATTCTATACAAATATTATACAATTTGTTGCTAACTAATAGTATATATATATATATATATATATATATATATATATATATATATATATATATATATATATATATATATATATATATATATATATATATATATATATATATATATATATATATATATATATATATATATATATATATATATATATATATATATATATATATATATATATATATATATATATATATATATATATATATATATATATATATATATATATATATATATATATATATATATATATATATATATATATATATATATATATATATATATATATATATATATATATATATATATATATATATATATATATATATATATATATATATATATATATATATATATATATATATATATATATATATATATATATATATATATATATATATATATATATATATATATATATATATATATATATATATATATATATATATATATATATATATATATATATATATATATATATATATATATATATATATATATATATATATATATATATATATATATATATATATATATATATATATATATATATATATATATATATATATATATATATATATATATATATATATATATATATATATATATATATATATATATATATATATATATATATATATATATATATATATATATATATATATATATATATATATATATATATATATATATATATATATATATATATATATATATATATATATATATATATATATATATATATATATATATATATATATATATATATATATATATATATATATATATATATATATATATATATATATATATATATATATATATATATATATATATATATATATATATATATATATATATATATATATATATATATATATATATATATATATATATATATATATATATATATATATATATATATATATATATATATATATATATATATATATATATATATATATATATATATATATATATATATATATATATATATATATATATATATATATATATATATATATATATATATATATATAAATTATATATATATATATAAAGTATTACGTAAATAAAAAGATATATATATATATTGTATTTTTTATTATAAAAAGTATATATATATATATATATAAAATTCACGTATATATATATTTATTTTTAAAAAAACCTATTTCAAAATAGAAAATAAAAAAATTATGAAAGGATGTCATCAAACGATACAGGTTTTGGCTTAGAAATTCTAAGGTCAGACTAACGACTAACCCTGGAACTACAAACCCAAAATGATACAGATTGCTAATCAAACCATAAGATACATTATATGTTGTTATTAAATTGTGATTGCCATATTATGATTTTGCTAAATAATAAGAGGTATTTATATGTTCATTTTCATGATTAGATTAATTAATAATAAGCATTTTGACCATTGAAAGTTGGGGAACTTGAGGGAATCCTCATCCTTGTTAAACAATTGTCAAGATAATATTATCATGATATATATTTTTTTGCAACAACAAATATCTATTGTTGGTTATAAAGTGTATTCTATACAAATATTATACAATTTGTTGCTAACTAATAGTTAACATGAGAAATCGCAGCAAAACACATGTTTTTTTCCTTTTAGGTTGTCGGCTTTATTTAGGCCCATCAAACCAATTGTGAAATCGGTGAATTTCATGATGATTGAACACTTGTGTATAAACTTTGTTTTTGGTTATAAGAGTCGATCAACTCAAGATAGAAAGTGTTAAAAAAGTCAATGTAAAATAGTACATATATGTTATCGTCTACAACAAACGTAATGCTTCACGAGACAACACCCGAATAACATATATTGTTAAATTGAATTAATAAATATGAATCGAACTCAAGACTTTGAGTAAAACCGTAAGTGCTTCTGACCAATTAGGCTTCATTAGCTAATTTTATTAAACTAAATAACTAAATAAATAGAATATAGGGTAAATTACAAAAATCATACCTGAGGTTTGTTCGAAACTACACTAGTCATACCTACAATTTAAAAATTACGCGAGACATACCCATCGTTGTCAAAAACTTACACTGACCATACCTATCGCTGACGGTCGTCTATTTGGCTGTTAAGTCAAGTCATGTGCCGTGCATGTGAGGTATCAAAACCGTAATTTCGTGTATACTTTAGGTATCATCCGTGTAATTTACCCTAATAAAAAATTATTAAGATATTTATATTTGTATTTCATTTATTAAAGTGAGTAAATATTCTATATTAAAATTCACGTATATATATATTTATTTTTTTTAAAAAAAACCTATTTCAAAATAGAAAATAAAAAAATTATGAAAGGATGTCATCAAACGATACAGGTTTTGGCTTAGAAATTCTAAGGTCAGACTAACGACTAACCCTGGAACTACAAACCCAAAATGATACAGATTGCTAATCAGACCCAAAATGATACAGATTGCTAATCTGAGGTATATTTTAAAACCGTGACGAGTCTTTGACTTTGCTTTACCCCTTTAATCTGAGAGGGATGTCATTAAACCATACGAAAAAATTATATTGTTTTTTAAAATTGTATCTATTTAAATAGGTTTCTATTGAAAAAATAAATTATAAAAAATAAAATGAAATAATAATAAAATAATATAAAAATGAAAATTTTAGTGGTTTTCATGGTTCACATTCGTGTTATATTCACTATACACATATAACAAAATAATAATGACATATAATATAATAAATGCATTCTTGTATCAAGTATTTTTCTCGATATACTTTTCATTGAAAAAAAAACTATCTTTTCATAATAAATTTCATATCTACCCAACTTAATAACCGAAGTATAAATAAAACTCTAAAACTCTAAATAATTATTTTTATGGTGAATTACAAAGATAATACCTGAAGTATGCACGAATTTACGGTTTTGATACCTCACATGCACGACACGTGACTTGACTTAACGGCCAAATAGACGACCGTCAGTGATAGGTATGGTCAGTGTAAGTTTTTGACAATGATGGGTATGTCTCGTGTAATTTTTAAATTGTAGGTATTACCAATGTAGTTTCGAACAAACCATATGTATGATTTTTGTAATTTACTCTAGAATATATAATACATACCAAATTTCATGTACATGCATTTAATATGATAGAATTGTTATTACTCTTGCTCGACATCATGTATTAGTTCTTTTTCGACATTAAACTTATTGCTATATAATTAAGAAGGATATATTTTGACTATTCATATAAAATATAAGTATTAATATTGTCATTTAGGAAAGATGAAATAATTAAATTTGATCTAATGGTTCTAAATCAAAGATGGAATTCATCTAAGGGTTCCTATTTGTTTATGAATGAATTTAGGACCTTGTTATATATATATTAGTAGATATATATATATATTATATATATTAATTATATAATATATATATATAATTGTATATATATATATATATTATAACTAAAAGAGAGATTGGTGGTACACTTGACACCCATAATCCCCTTTCTTAGGCCTAATTCTCCCTTTTAATTAATCTAGCTCTCTTCTTTTTTCTAGATTTTTTTTCTTTTTTGCTTATTAAATAGATAGATATATTTAAAATCTATCATAAATCTTTTCTATCAAAATAAATATTTTTAAATTTTAAAGATATATATATCCTTAAAATCTCACAAAAAGTTATTATATATACAACCTAAATAAATTTTTATTAATCGTTTTTCATCATTCCTCTCCTTTCTATCTTAAAAAAAAATCATGGTCATATAACTTCTCAACAAAAGAAACATACGTTTTTTTTATATCACTTTAATTTAATTTTTGATATTTTGTTCATGTTTGTTCATTATTTGATATTGAATTGTTATGTTATTGTTATTTTCAACTCTTTTAATTTATTTTGTTGTCAATTGTAGGTTGATCGTCTACAAAAGTTTTATTTCTTCTATCTTTAAAAAAAAAATCATGGTCATATAACTTCTCAACAAAAGAAACATACGTTTTTTTTATATCACTTTAATTTAATTTTTGATATTTTGTTCATGTTTGTTCATTATTTGATATTAATTGTTATGTTATTGTTATTTTCAACTCTTTTAATTTATTTTGTATTCAATTTATTTTGCTCATTAATTTATTTTCTATTAATTTATTTGCTCATTAATTTATTTTGCTCATTAATTTATTTTGCTCATTAATTTATTTTGCTATTAATTTATTTTGCTCTTAATTTATTTTGTTGTCAATTGTAGGTTGATCCTTCTACAAAAAGTTTTATTCTTTTAAATTTATTTTGCTCATTAATTTATTTTGCTCATTTAATCTTATTTTGCTGCTGCTAGTAGTATTATTGTTGTCATCATTTTCCCATACAAAAATTTATACCTATGGTGAAATTTATACTTTGTATTTTTTAGCGAATATATATGTATTTATAATATAAGATGGTCTAGCTAGATGCTAGAACACAATAGTACAACAACAATATATAAAATTACATTAAAAGAATAATATCAATGATACCAACTTAAAATTTTAAAACGGCTCTAAGCTTACCAATCTAACGAAGGCCATTTAGCTCAAGATTTGATCCAAAGAAAGCAAAAGGCTTAGATGTCACTAATCACCTTACTTAGCAACACGGGTTTGTCATTAAAAACTACACCATTACAGACACGCCACAAACACCAAATGACGGTAAGAACAATAGTATCAAGAGCCTTCCCCCACTTAGAAATACCATGTACATATATGTGAACTTCGAGCAAATTTCTAACTCCAAAAATTCAAGAATGGTAGTACTGTTTGCCTGCTGCTAGTAGTATTATTGTTGTCATCATTTTCCCATACAAAAATTTATACCTATGGTGAAATTTATACTTTGTATGCTTCCATCATTTTCTCGTAAATTATTTTTTTTCTTTTGAAATGTGAACTTCGCTGAAAATTTCGTGTCGTGATTCGACAGTGGGAAGTCTAGCTGGGTATACCCAAACCAAGCCCTCATAAAGAGATTTCCTATGTCCTCCCGGAAATTTAAACACAAGACTTCATGAATGAGGAATGACCTTTCAACCATTGAGTTAATGCTAAAAGATCCCTGGGTTGTCGGAATCTCTGGTTCGATCAGGACCAGGAGTCCCATTCATTCGTTTATTAATTAAGAATAATATTTTACAAAAAGAATTAAGAAGCATCGAAAGAAATAAGTCAACCCTATCACTCATTTCATTGACTTTGACTTGCTAGATAAAACACAACAAAAGAAATATCATTTTATGACGTATTATTTTTATTTTATTATTTTTACATAACTATTTATGAGATCATTAATGTTTCTTTTTTCATTTAATTAATTTAGATTTAAATATTATTATATTTGTGGATTCAGTTCACACTTATACATACAGTACAGTAAAGTATGTCATGTATATATACCCAGCAAGAAGTTGTATCTATAAAAACCTTCTCAGGGCATTTGCTCTTGATCTCAATTTTCAAATCATGTCCACCATAAAGAAATAAATAAAAATAAATAAAATCTTCTCAAAAGTTCAAAATTTGAAAACCCTAATAATAATAATAATAATAATAGTTTTCTTGTGATAATATAAATCTAGGGTTTCCTTCAATTGAATTCACATTCTCATAAATTCATATTCATATATATATATATATATATACTGTAATATAAAAATACGCAAGAATTGACAATGAAGAGAGAACTTGCGTTTGCAATTGAAGCTAGATCTCACTTTGATTGTTTCGCCGGTCGGACTAGATCTTCTAGAAGTAGCAGTTCGCCCGGTTTGGTTTTTGATCGGAAAATTACGCGATCAGCGGCTGACCGGAAGTTGATTGATGTTGATGATGGTGTGGATGTTGGTCTCCGTCAGAAAAAGGTGAAGACTGAGGTGAAGAGTTGTGATTTTGTTGAATCGCCGGCGCCGGAAGTTGAATCGACGGTGGTGGAGACGGAAGTAGTCACGGTGGAAGTGGAATTGGCGGCGGAGGAAGAGGAATCTCCGGTGGAGGAAGTTGCCATGGCGGAAGTGGAATTGGTGGCGGAAGAAGAATGTCAGGCGGTGGAAGTTGCTACGGCGGATGTGAAATTTGCGGTGGCGGAGGAAGAAGAATTGGCGGCGGAAGAAAAAGCGGTGGTGGCGGTGGAGAATGGAGGGGGAGAAAGAGTGACGGAGAAGGTGTATGTGAAGAGAAAGAAGAGGAAAAATAATGAAGGAATAAGTAGTAATACGCCGAAAAGATTTACGCGATCGGCATTGAAGGATGAGAAGGTGAAAGAAGATGTGGAGAAAGTAGGGAGTCCAGTTATGAAGAAGTTGGAATTGAAAATGTCGAAGAAGATTGGGTTGGAAAGAATGCCAACTAATGCGAGGGAGCTTCTCGAGACTGGTCTGCTCGAGGGGTTTCGTGTTTTTTATAAACTCGATAACCAGGTATTGTTGTTTGTTTAGTCTAGTTGTTTAAGTTTGTGTTTTGATGATTAGAGTAGTTTTCTGCTTTTGAATCAATTTGATAATAGGTAGCTTAGAATGCCATTTATATTTAGGGTGGTATAATCGAAACTTTATGGCATACAAATGGTCTAGGTTTGCCCTTTTCACATGTTACAATACGTCCAAGTTTGCAGCTTTAGTTTTGGCATGGAATTGGGATGGTGTGTGCAGGCTACCCATGCTAAGGTAGGTGAAAAACGATCTAGAGGTTGATGGTCGGATGATCTGCAGTATCTAGTGCTTTTTTTTGGCCCACTAGAATGATGGTTCTAAATGTGTTTAGAGTAACTTTTAGGTATCCTCGTGATTTTTTTAATATGGAAATTAGTTTATGTACGTGCTACGTGCCTACGTTAGTGTAGACTGTCTTTAATGTAGTAGTTATTAGCCTACTTAATTGTGCTAGGGAATGTAATCTATGTTGGAATCAAGTAATCATTTCAGAACCTCTTTTAGTGAGTAATTTGTAGATCAGGGTACGCCAGATTCTGATCTTACATATGTGGCCATAGCTTCAGAATTCATATAGATAATTTCGAAAAAGCATCACATAGTGTATTAAAAATCAAATCTAATTCTACCATTTTACTAGCCATCATCTCAAGTATCTGATTTATTGAATATAAGATGCCTCTTCTTGTTTATTGCAAACCTTTTTTTCCCCCATGTGTTAATAATGTGCTTTTCCCATTGATAAATCGTCAACTTTTTCGTGTAAAGAAGTGACCGAGATATGTGTTTATTACAGAGGAGTAATCTACAAGGACTAATTAAAGGTCTCGGCATACTGTGTTCTTGTAATTTGTGCAACGGAACCAAAGTGAGTTATTTGATCCTTTTTAGTAACACATAGGATATAACATTTATTCTCTGTAATGATATTCATTAATATTTATATTTCAAATGGTAGATTATTTCAATCTCTCAGTTTGAGATGCATGCACGCAAATCATACCGACATGCTATAAAGCACATCTGTCTTGAGAATGGGAAAAGCCTCCTAGAGGTGATTGAAATATGTAAATCGTCAGCTGTGGAAACATTAGAAGTAGCTCTTCAGGCTGTAATTAGTTCATTGCCTGCAAAGGGACCTTCCATATGTACCAATTGCAATGGTGAGCAATGCCCCAACCTAAATAACTTTGCCATAGTGTTTGGTTTTATCATTACTGAGTTGTGGTCTTTGTTTGTACGATTTTCAGGCTCCATTGAAACATCTTTGACCGAAAATTTGTTAATGTGTGATACATGCTTGAATAAAAGACAAGTTCAAGTTGAACCAATTGTTGCAACTCCTGAAGATGTTAGGTATGTATTATTCGTCACTTATATTTAACTAGAATATTGCATATACGGATGTTACTTCTAGTAGTGTTGATGTATCTTACAACTATAGTGGCAATCGTCCACGCCAGCATTCTAATACTGTTGGTGTCGAAGAACGTGTTTGAAGATATTCAAGAAAACATTTGGTGTAGGTTTGAACTTGAGCATCTGGATAGTCCTTACTTACCAACTTAAAATTTTATCTTTACAACAACGTTATTGAAGATATCTGTATATATATATATATATGATGATATAGCAACAGATAAAGAAAATAACTAACATAGTAAGAAAAGATTATACACCTTAAAGGGTAAGAATAAGTTATGTGATGAGATAATTGGGAGGATCGGAGGAGTATTGGCACTAATTTAAGTAAGAAATCTAGGGTAAAACTTAGCACCTATCAGGCAAGGAAATCGGGGGTAAAACTTGGCACAAAGTTAGTAAGAAAACTAGGGTATAAAATAGCTTGTGATTTGATACAGTTCAATATAAGACATCATCCATCATGATTTTGTTGCTTGTTATTCATTTGTTTGCTTCATGTCTTGAACCAGTATTGACAACTGCAGGGAGAATTAATTTTTTAACCTTGTATGATTTGTCATATCTACTACACATTACTGCTTAATACTACCCGTTTGTGCTTTACTCCCAAGACCACATGCTTCTTTTGTATTATTACTATTTTTTTGGTGCTATTTGTATATTACTAAGATATTTCATAGTGGCGGTAATTAGAATATTGGAAAACCGTGCGCAATTGAAACTATCCATTTGTATAAAAGGTATACACCGATTACGCATTAAAAATAAGGTCTCTGGGTTCGTGAAATCAGTTTTTCTTGTTCTTATCATTTATTGTTAAATTTTCGTTTTAAAGTAAATGAGGGCACGTGTTACATGCCTTTTGGTTTATATTGATTGTCTAATACTTGTATGTTTCTAGTACATCAAGCCCGGTCACGAACGCTAAATCAAGTAACAGCTTGTCGACTTATTCGGATAACAAGAGTCGACGAGGGAGAAAAACAAAGTTAGTATTTATGTATTCTCATTAAGTCAGATTTGCTCTTATATCAACCAGTTTTTCTTGTTTTTCTTTTTATTGTCTAATGCATGTATATTTTTAGCACATCAAGCCCGGTCTTGGACACCTTATCAAGTAACAGCGTGTCAGTTTTGTCAGATAACAAGAGTCGACGAGGCAGAAAAAGAAAGTTAGTATCTATGTTTTCCCATTATGTCAGATATCTTTTCTTATATCACCCATGTCTTTCTACTTTTGCAAAATGTTTGTCCTTATTAGTTATTACAGATTTCGTATGTGACTTTGCAGGTCATCAGTGCCAGTCTTGAAATCGTCTGAAAGTGCTACGAAGTATAAGTTGTCACAAAATAAGATAAAGTCGAAGGTTTTAAAAAGGTCTGTGTATTTCTTTGTAGCTATGATAAATAAAAAATTTATAATGAGTAAATTGTTAGATACGAAAGAGTTATCATCTTTGTTTATTTTCTAGAAAACTAATATGTTTTGAGTGGTCCAGGGCATTAAAGTCTGCTTCTGTACCAAGGGCCAAAGAGAGTGCTAGTAGATGTACCTCTTCACAACAGAAGAGTCGCCCAAAGCTAACATCAAAGTTTGTCTCTGCTTACGAGCTATGATAAGATAACTTCATTTTAGCTTGCAGGAAATTAATTTTTGTGGAACATCTTATGTTTTTTTTCCAGGAATCAGCACTTGCACTGGGCAGTCTTTGAGAAAGGAGGTTTACCAGATGGGACTGAACTAACTTATGTTGCTCAAGGAAAGGTGAAGTATTTTCATATAATTGTATATTTACTAGTATGATATCATCTTTATCAGTGAAGAAGCTAACATTTTTTTATCGACAGAAACTGTTACAAGGTTATAAGTTGGGTCGTGGAGTATTCTGCTCCTGCTGCAAAACTGAGATCAGTGCCTCGCAGTTTGAAGCGCACGCTGGTAGGGCTTCGCACAAAAAACCGTAAGTTGTTTCTATTTGCATATAAAATTGTTTCATTCTAGGTGTTTTTCTCTTGTCGTATACTTGCTCTTAATCTGCTTTACATATTTTATAGTTATGAAAACATTTACACCTCAAATGGAGTGTCTCTTCATGAGTATTCAGTATCATTAAAGATGAATGAAAATCGGAAATGTCCTGTAAGTTCAAATGATAACTTGTGTACGGTCTGCATGGATGGTGGAGATCTCTTGCTTTGCGATGGATGTCCTAGATCCTTCCATCAAGGTCAGTTTTTTAAAATTAAGTTCTCATACTTTTAATGTAAACAATGTTGGTCTAATATACTTTCTGTTGGTACTTACAGAATGTGTAGATGTGTCAAGCATCCCTCGTGGCAAATGGTACTGTAGATATTGCGAACAGGCAATGAAGTATGTAGGAGACAGTGCTAATGCTGTTGCAGCTGGAAGGGTCACAGGGATTGATTCTATAGAGCAGATAATGACGCGGTGCATCCGTATAGTGAAAAATGCTGAAAATAATGATCTTGTGGCTTGTGTTTTATGCAGGTAACATTGTTTACAGTATATTGACATTCTGTGCTTTTTATCCTTCAAACTTTAGTACCACTCATGATTGGAGTTTGCAATTTTAACTCCTTTACATTTAAATGGGCCGAATTGGTTTGGTGCATCGTCTTAAACATGTCAAGGCAGTTAAACTAGCCAAGGATGAAATTAAATTTAAATTCTGTTTTTAATATACTTTCTAATCTCATATATCAATTTTGGTCAAAGAAGCTTAAGAGCATTATTGCAATAATATCGTTTTATGTTGTTTCGTTAATCACATTTAACACATCATCATTTGTGTATGTATATTTCGAAATGGAAGAAAAAGTGTATGTTGGTCAAGTCAATCTGGCTCAGCGTGTTTTGTCATAACCTGCAAATTTTTGGTTTTAAGATGCACTCGTCTGGACCCACCCGTTAGCCAACCCACACAACTTGCTCATCTTGCCACCTCTATTGATGATGATTGTTCATAAAGTCAGCTAATTCAACCTATCTGTTCAACTTTTTTATGCAGATGCCACGATTTTAGCAAAAATGTCTTCAATGACCGGACCGTTATCGTATGTGATCAATGTGAAAGGGAATATCATATTGGCTGTCTGAGAGAGCATAATATGGCTGATCTGAAGGTGCATATCAACTTTCTTCGACGTGTTCATTTCTATTAAGACCAAATAGATTAGGTTATCTTTTCAATGTTTGGCTTTGATGTATTACTTTTATGGACAATTTATAGGAATTGCCAAAAGGAAAATGGTTCTGCTGCACAGCTTGTGAAAGGATTCATTCTGTTATGAAAAACTTACTTACCCGTGAATCCAAGATACTCCCTGATGATCTATTGGATTTAGTGAAGGAAAAGCAAATGAACAATGAAGTGGATAATGTTGCTAATTCTGAAATGAGATTCATACTTCTTCGTGGCAAGGATGCTTCCCGCGAGACCAGAAAGTTGCTGGCACAAACTGTTGATATTTTTCATGTGAGTGCTGTTTTGATCTTACAGTGCGTCACGAGCTTATTTTGTTTACTAATTTTCATATTTATTCTTCTTTTGATTTCTTTTCATGTTAATAGGAAGGCTTTGACCCTATTATCGATGCAACAAGTGGACGAGATTTTATTCCATCAATGGTGTATGGGTAAGCGTAAATGGAAAATATATTAGATAGCAATTACTATATTCGTTCTTTTAATCATCTAAGACATTCCTCACTAAACAGAAGAAAAATTTGGAGCCAAGACTTTGCAGGGATGCTTTGTGCAATATTAACAAAAGAGTAAGGACGCGTTTGTCATTTTTGAAATTTATGTTTTTTTAACAATTGTCACTCCCAGTCCAATAAGAGTTTTTAGTTATTAACGATGCTTATTCTGATTGTTACAGCTCAAATGTAATAACAGCTGGGACACTTCGTGTTTTTGGAGAAGATATAGCTGAACTCCCAATAGTTGCCACAAGTAAATGTAATAAGGGGAAGGTTAGTATATCATACTATGCTTTTATCACAAAATCACATTATGGGTTTCCTTTTTTAGTATTTTATATTATTTATTATTGCTATAAGTGTTTTTTATTTGTTAAAGAGCTTTCTATGTTTTGTGACTTATTTTGGTCTACTGTACATTGACAGGGATATTTTAAACTACTGTTCACCTGCATTGAGAGACTACTTTCGTCTTTGAAGATAAAGAAGATTGTTCTCCCTGCTGCAGAGGAAGCTAAATCCATATGGACCAATAAGTTTGGTTTTGAAACAATAGATCAACCTCAGGTAGATATCCTACATATAGTAGAGCAGGCAGTTATGACCTTTTTATATTTGAATGGGTTGATTTGGGGTATGTCTTATCTTTAAGGGGTTGAATGGGTAAATTAGAAAAAACGAGTTGAGAGTAGCCAAAAAAGTTCTCAAGTAAATTATACATCATAAATCACTTAGCACAGTTAGGTTCTGTAGTCATCTTTCAACAACAAATATCTATAATGTTCAAAAGAGGTTACAAAAAGGTGTTTTGTGTGTCAATGCGGCTTTACTTCTTTTGATGTGCTATCCAATCTGCTTGATTTCTATCAATTGAGGGAACTAACTCGAGCTTCAAACAAGCATATCAAGTGTTTTAGAATGCTACTTATAACTGTTTTTAGATGATGCTAACAATAAATAGAATAGTTTAGGTGATTCAAAATCAAATTACTTTCACATGTGAAAGCGGAAATTTCAATTTCTTTTGTTTGGGTTTCAGCTTGACGACCTCAGGCAAACATGCTCGACTTTGATGACCTTTAAAGGAACATACATGCTACAAAAGGAAATTCCTCGAACTCAGAACGGTGTTACAGGTGTAGGCGATGAATTTTTCCAGCCTTCAGTGGAATAGTGGGGTGTGAAGCCAGTTTTTCTATTTTTTCTTTTTGGTCTTTTTTATTTTAGCAGCTTGTTAATGGAGTAGGTATTTACAGTTGGTAGACAATATGTAAAGTCTTGGAAGTTTCTTCTTTTAACATTATTATCGATTTTTTGCTGGAAACATTTGTAAATGGTAAATATTAGCCTGGTTTTGATGGATGAAATGGTTGTTTTTTTTTTTCTTCTCGTTTCCAGTGTTCCGTTTCTCCCTTATCATTTCCATGTCTGTTTAATTGGTCATCAATCTCCTGTGCTTGATATAGTGCTGCAAATAAGTCCACCCTTATCGAGTTATTTGAGCTTGAAGTCAACCCCGGCTCATTTGAGCTGGACATAATCAAGCTCGAGTTCGAAGTATGACATTGAGACATAATGAGTCAAGCTCCAGCTTATAAAATACCTGAACTGTTATTGGTTGTCAAGACCCAACTCAAATTGAACTATATTAAACTCCTACTATGAGCTTTAATTGAGCTTGCATGATGAAATAAGATCTTAGTATACACATTTGAGCTGTTCAAGCTCTTGAATAATTATAGGGGAAGTAACACATCTTCTGCATTCATAACTTCTTATACTAGATGGTAACATAGAGGTTATGCATTTAAATGCAATCATTGACAGCGCGGCATCTTCACGAGTCATTTAGGCTATCCGGAACAAAGCGTTCCTCTAGCCTTCAATTTCACTTTTCCCCCCTCGGAACGCCCGGAACAGTGCCCCGAGGGGCGTTCTTGGTCAAAAAACTGAAGGGGCGTGATAAATGCGACGGAGAAAAGAGGGCGTGCTTGTGACGTGGCAAGCAGATGGCGTGCTTGAAACCCCTTATTCCCTACAGTCTTAGGATACATTATATAACAAGTAACAAACTTATAAAATCTTCAAAGCTCTTCAAATGTATTCAAAAGATACTCTTGTAGTAACTTTAGAACAAAGTTCCCATTAATCTCAACTTGACCCACTAACTAGTCATCTTTCATTATGATGTCTTTTAACTTAGCTTAAAGATCATTCTTCCTACATTCTTAATTGCCGCCCTCCCTTCCAATTCCCTTTTCTGCCATTTTCACTCACTTGCCTTCACTGTCAAGCCATTTTTCACTCTTGATAGTTCATACCCCACTTCAATTTAATAATCCTTCCGTTTCAAAGTAATAATTTAGTTTCCTATTTTATGGCTAGTAAAAATAATTAGTATCACAAAAATCAATGTATCAAAGAAGCATCAACTAAGATTTTGAAGGGTGGAGTTTGATTTAAATCTATGATATAGTACTACTTTTGGTAATAACATGATGCATACTATTATTTGAGATCATATACAACATTCTTTCTGACTCATATATATATTACTATATTTGTTGTATTCATATGATGAATAGTACCTAAAAAGTAAGCATACTAAGAAAGCCAACATGATGATTGATGAGACAAAATTTGCTTGATTGTTAAGAGATATATTAGATATATGTGATATGTACTCATTAAGCACCATACATCATGTAATGTAAGTATATATAGCAATACACTCCCCATCACAATTCTTAATCACAATCCTTTTAAACTAAGACATGAACACCAAAAAGACCATACCGTCTTGGCTGTCCGTCATTGCCGTAGCTCTCTTTTCTATCGTTTTCTCTTTTTATACCAAAAACGCGACCATAGCTACTACCAACTCTTTACCTGGTTTTAAAGTCACGTTTATCGACATGGTTTTTGAGAAAACTGGGATTTATGACTTGTTATATATCATAAACCAAATTTATGGCGGTCACCACCATCATCATCAGCATCACCACCATAGGCGACGTAAGGTCACTTGTGCAGCCAAAAAATGGAATTCTTCACTTGTATCACAATACGGCGTGGTGCTTGTATTGACCGTTGATCAAAATGGTTGTGGGAACTTCACCAGTTTACAGCAGGCAGTTGATGCTGTTCCTGATTCTAGCCCCAAGGCAACTCTTATCATACTTGATTCAGGCACATACAGGTAATGTTTCTAGATAATGCAGTCTAGAGACTCCACTAAAAGTGTACAAATCGCATATACACTTGCTGTAGTGGTCATAGTTTTTGTTCAATCCATGTAAGTCCAAGAAATCTTTATTGTTTTGGCAGGGAGAAAGTGTCGATAAACCAGAATAAGACTAATCTAATTATTCAAGGTCAAGGTTACCTCAACACGGACATCACGTGGAATGATACCGCTAATTCAACTGGAGGCACTATCTATAGCTCTACTGTATCCATTTTTGCTCAAAATTTTATTGCTTATAACATCAGTTTTAAGGTAATGCAAGTAAAGTGATTCAAATCAGCAAAAAAGAGAAAATATTTAGTTCATTTCAAAACTGATATAGTCATTTTGTTTTTTAATGTCAAAGAACACAGCACCTCCCCCGAACCAAGGTGCAGTTGGAGCACAGGCACTAGCACTGAGAATTGCAGGTGATCAAGCAGCTTTTTATGGGCGTGGGTTTTATGGAGCTCAAGATACTCTTCATGATGATCGAGGAAGACACTATTTTAAAGGATGTTTCATTGAAGGATCAATAGACTTTATTTTTGGAAATGGTAGATCACTTTACGAGGTAAGTACTTCATCAAATTAGCATAGATGATTAGTAGAGGCAGAAAGTTGGGTGGGTTGGGTAACCGGTAGCTGTTGAAACAGATTAGTACTAGTCAAAACGGGTCCGGCCAGGCCAGGACATTTTCGCGTTCATTTGCAACAACAAAAACATTACAACAAGAAAACTTAATCTTAAACAAAAGAAGTGTAAGAAGTTGGATGTTTCTCAACTCGTTAACCCTATTCATAACCAAATGGGTCAAATTAATACCTCTAATTGGAAGTATTGGTTTTTAAACATTTTTCTTTCAGGATTCTACACTGAACTCAATAGCGAATGACGTCTCAGATGGAGGTGGGGTCAGTGGAGCAATAACAGCACAAGGGAGGAACTCAGTGGACGAGAAAACAGGGTTTTCATTTGTCTCGTGTAATATTAAAGGAAGTGGCAGGGTGTGGCTTGGGAGGTCTTGGGGCGCATACGCAACTGTTGTATTTTTAAAAACTTACATGTCTGAGGTTGTTTCTTCTGATGGATGGAATGACTGGAGAGACCCGTCTAGAGATCAGTTACGAATAATATTAGTCTTTTTCACGTCTTATCAAACTATTTCATTGTTATTAACATTTGGCGTATTTTCAGGACAGTTTTCTTTGGAGAATATGGATGTTCGGGTCCTGGAGCAAATAACACATTCCGGGTTCCATATGGGAAGCAACTAAGTATTGCAGAAGCAGATATGTATATGGATATATCTTTCATTGATGGAAATGACTGGCTTTCTCGTGACATTAATACCATTTAGGAACTTGTATATAAAAGTTTACGGCCTTCCTTGGCATCTTAGGATTGGTTATGCGCCGAGTCAAAGTTAGTCAACTCAAATTGTGACAAGTTTACGATAAGCCAACATTATTGGCTTTAGAAACGATGTCGAGTAATAAGTGATCAAGTGATGTAGCATATGAGGGCATAAACTAATAATACGAACTTCATTATTTTTTTTTATTTTTTATTTTTTTTTTCATTATTATAATTAACATTGTTTATATCTAGGGCTTTTTTCTTCGCTAAATAGAATGCAAACTCTTGAACGGATAGACGGTCCAGAAATATAAATATGTAATGAATGGAAAATCGTGGTTCGATAGCTGGATTTTAAAGATACATTTCTCCATCCTTTAATTGTTAGATAATGGGCTTTTAGATAATGGGCTTCGAGGATACACATTTAGGGCCGATCAAAGAATTAGGGTTAAAATAGTATTTCTTAAAGACATTTCTCCATCCTTTAATTGTTAGATAATGGGCTTTTAGATAATGGGCTTCGAGGATACACATTTAGGGCCGATCAAAGAATTAGGGTTAAAATAGATTTCTTAGCCAAGACTTTCTTTCCATAGTTATCGTATTATTTTTTGTATAAAAAGAGGTCATGCCCTCTCATTGTATCATCAATCAAGTAATCAATAAATAAAACCCTAATGGAATTCCGTTTATTTACATGATATCAGAGCCGTTAATTCGGTTCTCATCATCTACCTAATCGTTCGTTATACTCACAAACCATCGAGCAGCCACCATGGCCGACGAAGCCGGCGGCTCAGGCTCGGGTTCCGAGTTAGCGCTTCAGATTGCAAATTTACTACAAAATAACAATCATCATCCAAAGCTTTCCGACAACCTTCAAATCAACCTTAAACTAAACAACCAGAATTATGCCCTATGGACTCGAATGATTCGAGTGGCCATAGGAGGTAAATCCAAAACCCTATTAAATCATTTTACCGAAAACCCACCTGAAAAAACATCATCAGAAAAATACGAGATATGGGAACAAGAAGACCTGATCGTTTTTTCTTGGCTCATTCAAAACATCGAGCCAACCATAGCCGGAAATCTGACCGAGTTTTCCACATCAAAAGAATTGTGGGATGCCTTGGTAACAACATACAGTAGTGGCAGAGATAAACTGCAAGCTTTTAATCTCCATGTTAAAGCCAACGAATTGAAACAACATGATAAAACCCTTGAAGATTTCTGGATATCTCTCCAAGGTGTATGGGGAGAGATAGATCGGATAGATCCTAATCCATTGAAGTGTGACGATGATATAAAAACATATGCGAAAATCCGATCTGATCAAAATCTCTTTCAATTTTTGAATGGATTAGATCGGAAATTCGATGCAATAAAGAGAGAAATTCTTCGAACCGACCCCATTCCAACCGCAGAAGCTGCTTATGCTACTGTACGAAAGGAAGCCGCTCACCAAAAGATTTTGGGAGCAACTACCGTCGAACCCCAAGGTATCGCCGCCGGGTTGATTGCCGGAGAAATCAACGGCGGCGGTTTTGTTTCAAAAGGTTACCGACGGTTTGATAGCAAGAAAAAGGAGGTCAAAGATGATAAATCAGATCTGCTATGTGATGAATGTGGCATGGAACGGCACACAAAGGAACAGTGTTTCCAGTTAATCGGATATCCGGCGTGGTGGACCAAAGGCACCAAATCAATCAAAAATGGAAAAGGGAAAGCAAGTACTCCAGTAACTGACCAGAATAAAGCAAGCAGCAGTGGTGGCCGGCGGTCCGAAGGCTACGGTGGTGTAGCGGCGGCTGGTGGAGAAGAAGGAGGGGACGGTTCATTTTCAGTGGTAGAAGGTAAAAGGGAGGTTGTTTGTTTCCATAAATCAACACACTTTCCATATATATGTAATTATAAACCGGTCAAAAAACCTAACCCCAAATACCCTTTTAATGGGCCGAATAATTTTGATAGTGGGCTTCACAATAAAACAAGTCCACTGGTTTTTGGGTCAGCATATACAGCCCAAACATTTAATGCAGATTCAAATGGGCCTTGGATATTTGACTGTGGGGCGACGGATACTATGACATACGAGTTATCTGATTTTTCAGAAACTTCGAGACCGGGAAAAAATCATATCCGAGCAGCAAATAAAGGGAGAATGGATGTAAAGACTGGGGGAACAATTAAAATTTCTCCAGACATTAAATTATCTAATTGCCTTTATGTTCCTTCCTTGTCACATAAACTTTTGTCAATAAGTCATGTGACAAAAGAACTCAATTGTTCAGTTCTCATGCATCCAACTTTTTGTACTACAGGATATCAGGACGGGACAGATTATTGGGCGTGGCACTGAGAGAGAAGGACTGTATTATGTTGATGAAGTAAGTGCGAGTGGAAGCGTGATGTTGGCTCATGGGACAAGTGAAAGAGAAGCATGGTTGTGGCATAGAAGACTTGGACATCCGTCAGTTAGTTATTTACATGTTTTGTTTCCAAAACTTTTTCCTTTGAATAAACAAATTGAGTGTGAGACTTGCATTCTTGCCAAAAGTCATAGGCAAACATTTAAACCCACTAATACTAGAGTTCAAACTCCATTCTCATTAGTTCATTCCGATGTGTGGGGTCCTGCTCCAGTTATTGGGGGTCATAGTTTCAAGTATTTTGTGTTTTTTGTTGATGATTGCACTAGGATGACTTGGATTTATTTAAAAAAAAATAAAGATGAAGTCTATGATAGATTCACCGTTTTCTACACTATGATTCAAACTCAATTTCAAAAATCTATCAAAATTATGAGAACAGATGACTAAGTCAGCCATCTTTTGCTTTAAAAATTTAAATGCACAGAAGGCATCATATACGGAACATGACTATAATTCTAATTTTCCGATCATTTAGAGTTAAGTTAATCAAGTTAGAAAGCTTTACACCCTCCACCCAAATCAGTAGTAGTAGTTTCCATTGGACCAACTACAGCCATCGATGAAACAACATTCTTTCGCAAAGGTAAAAATTTGTTATCGTCCTTCAAAAGCACCACGCCTTGTCTCGTTGCTTCCAATGCCAAATTCTTGTGATATGTAGTGCACACGTCCTGAGACCCAAACTTTCCAAATTTGCCATTTGATGGGTTCCCATCAAAAAGTAATAAACGAAGTTGAACCGTAAACAAATTTGAAAAAGCTTTGTCTGTCGTTTTCTTCCACCTTCCCCATATCAATTGCTAACTGTGTGTGTCTCAGCATGTATGTTCCACAGTTAATACTCGTTCCTAAACAACGGTTTCAAGAATCAATAATCGATATTTGCAAAACCTAAAATTAACTGGCTTTAAGAACAGTAGCAATAGCATCCTAGGGGATTTTGGTGTAGTTTAGTGTAACTATTTTAGCCAAAAATAATAACAGATACATATTGCATACCTCCCCAACCACAAATTTGCTGCTGAAAGCCAAAATACACTGAGATAGGAGACACTACTGTTAATAATCAATAATAAAAAACATATAATGAAAAAAGAAGTGACATTTTGGTAAATGTTTTGAAAATTTGATTTGAATATACAAAAAAATAATAGAATATTGACAAACCAAACAACAATATTGAGAAAGAAGCTACATGTTGTTAAATAGAAATAAAAATATCTAAAAGTCGGTGTTAAATTGGTTTTTATTTTTCTGAAAAATCAGTTTTGTTGCGGTCCATATAAAATTAGTTATATGGAGCTATAATAAATCAAAAGCATAACCTGTTTACCGGGTAAACACTAAAACAGGTCATCACAACTTCTGATAATTTATTCCAAGACACAAATTACAGTCATAAAAAGATAAATACCTCTGGAATCTGAGAGCTTCACACATCTTTCAGACCTGCATAACCATTTGCAAGTCGGAATGCTGCAACCCTTGGTTGCACCAAGTGCCTTCGTCCGAATAATAAGATCCCCATCAGAAGTGAAATTGGTGAGAAAATGTTCCATGCCAATTGCATCCATAACCAATTGCCAACTTTTTCGATTGTTTTGTTTCCAAAAACACCCTGTAGTTTTTGTAAATCTCTGGGGCAACTTGTGGATTTTACGAATGCCTAGGAGTTCATGTAACGAACCTGTAGTCATTGTAAATCTCGAGGGCAATTAGGAGGAATTGAATGTCTCGGATGCTTATATACGCAACTCCCTTCTCCCCCATGAATCTAAAATCTAAATGCTTGCAGCACCGGTTCTTCCTCATCTACCTGTGGAAACAATTAGTAGATGTCAGATACAGAACACTCTTTATTCTGTATAGAGAGTAGTAAAAGCATGGCCAGAAAGGAGTTGTAATGCGAAGCTTTAACAAACTTTATTGATTAACCTGTCGTCATTGTCTAATTGACTGTACTACTAATCTTCTTAAATGGCTCACAAAGAGCTGCTATTTTAACTACATTACACAAAGCAAATACATTCAGAATGAGATCAACATCAAACATAAAGATTAGAATGATTGTTTGTAAAGTAATGATGTTTACGACTATTGACAAAGTACTTCCCTGAATACAAATTTGCCAATTTCAATACCAACAAAACTAAATACCTTAAGATGCTGACGGCTGGCCAAAGTGGGGATCTACCAGGGAAATCTGCCACACCCACATTAGCACTTCTTACCTCTTTCTTGCAGTCACCCTTCCTTTTTACACTCATGAAGTGGATCTGCGTAAGAAAAAGTGCAAAGATTTTTAGTGTCCCTTCATTATAACACATAACATATACATAGACATGTTCAAATTGAAAGAAAAAGATTAGGGCCTCTCTTTAAGTATAAATTGAGTTTTATGAAACATTCACCTTTCAAAACCAAATATAAGTTAATGCAGTTAGCAAGACTCATTGCAGGACACTACTCACAAAGGGTCCTTCTAGATCTCTGTATTTACAAATTAGTATTGTACTATTGGTGAATAACTTTAATGTATTGAAAGTTATTAAAGAAAGAGACCAATGCAATAACGCATACTAAAAACTGATATTGCAGACAGTTACGGGAAACCTAAGTGCAATTGTAATCATTCTCTGCGACAACCTTCTAGATCACTATATTTACAAATTAGTATTGTAATATTGGTGATCAACTTTAATGTATTGAAAGTTATTAAAGAAAGAGGCCAATGCAATAACGCATACTAAAAAGTGATCTATCTCAACCCATACCTGTTTTGATCCGTTAGTCGTTACCCCTATCCATCATATATAATATCAACTCTAGCTTATGTCCCTTCATTCTTTGAAACATATATAAAAAGAAACGAAGTACAACAATTTTCAATAAAAATACCTGTATAGCAGCTTTACGATATGGTAACATAAAAATTATCCAAACAAAAGCTCTATGATTTACATAGACCAAAGAAACAAAAACAAAAAGACAGAGCCAGGGAAACAAACCACAAAGCACCCTAAGTAACCGAATAGATTTCTGACCAAGTGCTCTAGTTAGTTGGAAAATCAAGAAGTAGTTTCACGTCATTAGTACTTCTTATCCATGGATGACCTGTAACATTACATTACAATTTATTAAAATAATCAAAATTATCAATATGGGCTGCTAAGTAAATAAATAGGTAAGCAAATTTGAACTGGATGCTGCTTTCAGTAACCAACTGACTACTATAGACCAGAATGACTGTAGCGGCTCTGGGGCATCCAACAATCAAGGTAACAAATCCTTCCCATCCTAACAACACGATGAGAATGTACGGCCTGTAGATCTCTTTTTGGTCTTGCTTCTCTCTTCATGCCACATTAAGGCTTCACAATGTTCAAAAACCCAAAATTAAGTCACCTTTAGCGGTAAAAAGTAGCCCCTTTAGGTGTCTGTGTGTAGGTGCAGAAGTCAACAAACATCAATACAATAAGAGTGATTCATACATGGTATAGCATGGTTCACTACTATCTTGAAAACAATATAGATTCGCACAATCAAAACTTAAACTGATTGAATACCTTTGTTTATAAGAACTGGATAATGGGTTTGAAATGCAATGGCATGGGAGGCAAAAACGACAGCAAGATGACCTCGACTTGATTTCATAGATGCTAACATATTGTCCAGGAGTTTTTTTTTTGTTACTCCAACACGCGGGTCATCATTTTTCCCTTAAAAGAAGATTTAATATAGGTGGGTAAATCATATATCACGTCCATACAACTTACCGTAAGAAGATCAAAGCATCGCCAACAACCAACTTTTTACCATTAACCATTAATGAAGTCACCCCATCAGGTTGTTAGCAAGTGGCACTGAGGTTTCTCCACAGTCCACACCAATAATCAAAATCTAACAAATTGAAAAAGGGAAATCTTTCAGGAAATAATATATTTTTTACGGTCCTAAGATGTAATCGGCTTTCCTTAATTAGGATCGATTTAGTGACCGAGTTGAATAAAAATTGATGTCATTAACGTGATCCCTCTTGCAAATCATAGATTATCTAGATAAGGGTTTTGTAGAATAAGAGTCGCATCATTCGACATTACGTACAGAAAATGCAAACGACTCGAAGTAAAACAAAAAATTACTATCTTATTTCCAACAGCCATAAGAACATAAACATATAAAAATAATAATAATAAAAAATTGATGATGATGATGATGATGATGATAGAAACATAACATATATAATTATAATAATAATAGTAATAATAAAAATAATAATAATAATCATAATAATAATAGATTGATGATGATGATGCTTTTTGTAAATCATGGATTGAAATACCTTCTTGAAACAACATAAATTGGCATACACATTTTGTGGAGTCGGCGTACATATCAAATCACTTTCCAAATCTCCGATTTGTATCCCGATTTTCTTCATCGAATAGATGATTTGTCTGCGGCTGCCATTTTCTCAATCATCAATACTAAACAAAAGGGATGTAAGTGGATGATATATAATAACCAGTAATATAAAAAATTGATGATGATGATGATGATGATGATGATGATGATGATGATGATGATGATGATGATGATAGAAACATAACATATATAATTATAATAATAATAGTAATAATAAAAAATTATATGATGATGATGATGATGATGATGATAGAAACATAACATATATAATAATAATAATCATAATAATAATAGATTGATGATGATGATGCTTTTTGTAAATCATGGATTGAAATACCTTCTTGAAACAACATAAATTGGCATACACATTTTGTGGAGTCGGCGTACATATCAAATCACTTTCCAAATCTCCGATTTGTATCCCGATTTTCTTCATCGAATAGATGATTTGTCTGCGGCTGCCATTTTCTCAATCATCAATACTAAACAAAAGGGATGTAAGTGGATGATATATAATAACCAAAACAACGGTATCGCGATTAATAATCGCTCCTCACTTTGCATACCAACATGGGTAGCACGAAGGTCGGCTTTCATCAACAGGAAGAAAGCAAAATATCCCTCAATCAATTAAATGAAACTTCATTAGTTAATGAATGTAAACACCCTTAATGTTCCACCCCTTAGTTAGATATATATAGATAATTCATAATGGAAAAATAAGATGGTAATAATTAACCCCTATTTAGTACCCTAATAATCCTCATAAATACAACACTAAAAATCGCCAAATTCTTCCACCCCTTGATACAACTTTTAGATATATAATGATATCCGAATATGTAAACTCTTGGCGGCTCACTTTTAACTCTCCTACCTTTTTCAAACTTCAATACATTTCTCCATCCTTTAATATTAATTATATATATAATATATAGTTATTTGAATCTTGAGTAAAAAAAACTTCAAACCTGCGGCTGCTGGTTTTTTGTGATGAAGATGATCAGAAAAATGGGGAAAAGGAAAAACATTTAGATCTGATTTCTTTGTCTTTTTATATATAAAGACTAATTTTCTATTTAGACCCTGAACTATTATATATGTATTAAACAATTATCTAAGTTTTGTTAGTTTTAATTTACACCCTTATTCTTTAATTTTTAATATATTTGTATTTTTATTTATTTCTTTTGTGAATTACAATCTTCTATTTATATTTTATTTATTAACATAAAATGTATTTTCAATAATAAACTCAAAAAAGTAAAATCAAAACAAAAAATTAAATCAATTATTAGCCTACCCCATCATTGAGACAACTCCACTCTCACCTTATTTCCTAGGCAACCCATGGAAACCCAAGATGTCACATGACGCTCTCTGGTGCAAGTAGTTCAACTCCCAGCAACTCCACTCCTCTTAGCCTTAGGTTATAGTTTTAGGAGATAAATTCAGAATAATTAATTAATGATATATCTCTAAGGATTTCACTAATGACAAAGCTGCATAAAAAAACTTGTACCTTTAATCTCAAAAGTCCACTTTAAGTTTTATATGGTAGCTGAACAACTAATTTATGCACATTGATGTCATTAGCAAAACAAGGTTGCAGAAGTCATTATGCGTTCCCAGGTCGGTCGACTAGGGAGTTGAGAGTACTCAGACCTATGCGGTGAGTACTCGGGGGGATCAAAGGGCCAAGGCGGGGAGTACTCGAAATAATCGACAAAATCGGGTCGACTCGGCGCCCTACCTTGTAGCGAGTACTCGACTCGACTCGGTGAGTTTTGCAACAGTCTATCTTTAAAGACGACAACATACAAAATAAATATCCCATTTACACATGTTTGTGTAATTGTGTTGATATTTCGTATTTGAAATTGAAAAATTTATTTATTATTCCGTTAACAAGAAGATAAATAAAAAGGTATTATTATGATATCTAAACTAAACCGAATATAAAGTTAAAAAAGTTTATAATGGATTTTCAATGCTAAGGAGTAAGGACCATCTTTCATTTTCCATTTGAATTAATGGATTTTTTTATTTATTACGGCCCCAACTTTTAAACCTATATGGAAAGAACTATTAATTACAGTAGATATGTTATTGTGTGTATAAGTATATTTGAAAACTATTAATTACGCATGGTAAAATAGGTTGTTGTAGAAAAGGCAATTATTTATTTATACTAAAATCAAATAATTTGTGAAATTATAATACAGTTGTTAAAGTGGTAACATGTCCGTCTCTTCTGGTCTTATGTATATGTAAGTATCCACCTTCTTGATACTGAGTTTCAAACCCATTAGTCTCAGTCTTATAACCATAGCTTTCTCATTGTAAGAATCCATACTCAGCTTTACAAATCTTAACAACAATCCTCTGAACCAAAAACATGAACACCAAAAAAACAAACTGTTTTGGCTATCTATCATTACCATTGCCTTCCTTTCCATAAATCTCTTTGTACACCAAAAATTCAAACATAAATAATAGAATCGATATTATCAGAAGTGAAACCGAGAAAAGTGTAAGTTCTGAGTTTTTTGCTTTCTTAAACAAAAACTTAAACCCTTTTCATGGTGGATAGAGGCTTTCTTGTGATGAAATCAAGTGGGAGTCTCCACTCATAGCAAAGTATGGAGTGATGACTGATCAAAAGGGCCGTGATAAGTTCAACACCTTTCAAAAGGTAGTGGATGTTGTTCTCGACAATTCCAATAAACAAACACGTATCATATCTGATTCAGGCACATACACGTAAGGTTTCTTATTGTATTTTCACGCTTATAAGTATAGACAAAGTTTTATGTATATTGTATTTCTTCATCCTTAATAAGCTTTTAACATATTTATCTTGTCTGAAAGAAGTTTAAGATCTCATATTTGTTCTAGTGCCTAAGAAGTGATTACCTCATTGAGTGATCTACCATTTCCAAAGATAAAATTTGCCGTGCTTCAGTGAAGTAATGCCTTCCTAGATCATAAGGGGAGTATCTTGATGTCAATAGAACCTACAATTATAATAAGCCCCAGCTCAGTGCGACTGCCTGAGCTCCAACCACATATTGGCTTGGGGGGAGGAGTTGTGTTCTTTGCCGTTCAAAATAATCACAAATATCATCTTGAAACTTGAATAAATACATGAGTAAACACCTAATTAAATATTTCACATGGGGTTCTATGATATACTTGCATTACCTTAAAGCTGATATTATAAGCCGTGAACTTTGGTGGAAAAATGCCAACTGAGTAGCTGAGATAAGTGTTGTTACTTGAAGCTGCAGTGGCGTTCCAAGAGATAAACGTATTCAGATAACCCTGGCTTTGAATTATCAGATTAGTCTTACTTTTTGGCACATCAACTTTCTTCCTGCCACAAATTAACATAACATGTTTAAGAGTTTTGTTACATTTTATGAAGCATAAATTAAGATACACGAACAAGAAACCTTACGTGTATGTGCCCGACTCAAATATGATTGGTGTTGGTTTCTTGGAATTGTCACGAATAACATTCACTGCCTTTTGAAAGGTGTTGAACTTACCATAACTCTTTTGATCAACGGTCTAAACAGTTGTGACCCCATACTTTGCTATGAGTGGAGACTTCTACTTGGTGTCATCACAAGAAAGCTTACATTGACCATGAAGAGGGTTTTTAATGTTTTTTTTAAGAGAAGCAAATAACTCATAACTTCCACTTTTCTGTATGACACTTTTAATGATATCAATTCTATTATTTTTGTTTGAATTTTTTGTGTACAAAGAGATTATAATGGAAAGAGGCCAATGGTAGTGAAAGATGGCCAAAACAATTCGTTTATTCTGATGTTCATGTCAGAGCCGGACCCGAAGATTCGGATGCTCTAGGCAAAATGGTCGAAAATATGTCCATGTCAAAAACTTTAAATAATGACCAATAGTTTTATAGGTTTGGAAACTAGTCAAGCTAGGGGCTCATCCCGATACCGACTTTGATATAATAATATTGTAATTAACCCTGATATCACAAAAATTTAAAAGACTTTCAATATATTTTATAATAGGATTTTGAGTACCGGATGGTTGTATAAGGGAAAACAAAATTGTTTAATTTCTTAAGAAAAATTATATAAAATTGTAAACAATTCAAACAGATATATTACACTAGCTAGCCTAAATATATACTAGTGAAACTATATAATATAATCAATATTATAAAAAGAATAATGAAAAGAATTCACCTCTTGAATAGTTAAATTGCTGCACCAAAAGTGAATAACACTTGGGTTGATAACGAACTAAAATTTCTGAGTAATTTTAATAGATAGGGCCATAGTGGTGACGCTTACATATCAAACAATTATATTAAAGGCTGATGGCCATAGGGGTGACACTTACATATCTCAAATTTGATGGGCCAATTATCAATTTTCTAAACCTAAGTTGAATGGGCCTATGTATTAAACTAAAAGCCTGCTGCCCCCATCCATTTCTGCTCTGGGCTTGCCTCCGTCTGGCCCAGCAACAGGGCCGGCACTGGTTCATGTTTTTGGTTCGGAAGATTGTTGTTAAGATTTGTAAAGAGTATATCCTTACATATGCATAATGGAATTATCAAGATCATTGTTTAACTCCCGTCATTTTTTTAATGGGCAACTAATGGAATTGCCCAGGTACTCCGTATAGAGTGGCCCTTTGGCGAAAAAGTCATTGCTTAGCTGGTCAATCCAACCATATAGAGACCTTAGGCGCCCCAAGTTACTCGAGATTCAGGTAAAACCACATAACCCGCCACCCATAGCACAACGACTAATTATTAATAAACTCGTTGGCCTCTAGAATTGACCTGGTCTACAAAATGTGCTAATCGAGTTATGCCCAGTTGACTTCAACTCCCATCATTAAACGGTTCAGTTGATAGTATATTTGTAAGTTCCAGGCGTCTTGGAGAAGGGGAGGTTGCGCGGTCAATTCCATTTTTCCTTTTATGTACGTGATACAAATAATTGACTCTAAAATATATACTAGAATTTGAGGTCATTGATTGTATGATATATAATGCTCTTCTCTCTTATGTACATGCAACAATACACCCTCTACAAATCTTAATCACAATCTTTTGATCCAAAAACATGAACACCAAAAGAAACAAATTGTTTTGGCTATCTGTCATTACCATTTCTCTCCTTTCCATAATAATCTCTTTGCACACAAAAAATTCAAACATATATAATAGAATCCACATCAGCAAAAGTACCATCGAGCTAAGTGGAATTTATGAGTTCTTCGCTTTGTTAAACCAAAACTTTCACCCTCTTCATAGGCAACATAAGCTTTCGTGTGATGCCAACAAGTGGAAGTCTCCGCTCATAGCAAAGTACGGGGTGACGACTGTTTTAACTGTTGATCAAAAGGGTTGTGGCAAGTTCAACACCTTTAAAAAGGCCGTGGATGCTGTTCCTGAAAATTCCCCAAAACCAACACTTATAATATTTGATTCAGGCACATACATGTAAGGTTTCTTGTCCGTGCATCTTTATGCTTCATAAATTTAATAAAATCAAAGGGCATGTTATGTTTGTGGCAGGGAGAAAGTCGATGTGCCAAAAACTAAGTCTAACTTGATCATTCAAGGGCAGGGTTATCTCAATACGTTTCTCTCTTGGAACGCTAATGCTGGTTCAAGCAACGGCACTGTTTTCAGCTACTCTGTTGGCATTTTTGCCCCGAAGTTCATGGCTTACGATATCAGCTTTAAGGTAATGCAAGCAAATCATAGATTCCCATGTGCAACTTTTGGGTTTATACTTGCGTATTTATTTAATTTTCAAGATTGATATTTGTGATTGTTTTGAACGGAAAGAACACAGCCCGTCCCCCAAACCCAGGTGAGATTGGAGCTCAGGCAGTCGCACTGAGAGTTGGGGCCGATCAAGCAGCTTTTTATAATTGTGGATTCTATGGACATCAAGATACTCTCCATGATGATCTAGGAAGGCATTATTTCAAAAACTGTTTCATTGAAGGCACAACAGATTTTATCTTTGGAAATGGTAGATCACTCTATGAGGTAATCACTTCTTTATGCAATACAGTAGATATGAGATCTTAAACTTCTTTCATCACAAGATAATCGTTCAAACTTATAAACATGTAAAATATGTTAAAGTTTATAAGGATGAAGAAATACAATAACAAATAAAAATGTTCAATATTCATGCTTATAGTTGTAGATAAAAAAAAGCGCCAACACTTTTAAGATCAGAAAACACAAATTCGTCTACTCTTATAAGCGTGGATATTCTTAGATTATAAGATTTATTTCACGCTTATAAGTGTAAACAACTTAACCAATATATACACATTGCTTTTAATGAAAAACTAAGGGTGCAAATCATAACTTTGTTGTAGCGAAGAATACATAGATCAAAAGTAAATATTTCTCTTTCAGAATTGTACACTGAACTCGGTAGCAAGTGGCCCAGGGATCAATGGAGCGGTTGCAGCACAACAAAGAAGCTCGTTGGAGGAGAAAACGGGGTTTTCATTTGTGAATTGTAAGCTTGGAGGAAAGGGTAATATATGGCTTGGGAGGGCTTGGGGTGTGTATTCAACTACTGTTTTCATAAGAACATCAATGACAGCAATTGTTGCTCCGGAAGGCTGGAATAATTGGAAAGACCCCTCTAGAGATCAGTTATGGCTCTTTTTTTTTACTCACTTTCCAAATTATGCATATTTGAATTGATTTTAATTTTGACTAGCTGCATTCTATCTCAGTCAGAGATTCCTCTTTGTCGAGTAAGGAAAATCTCATCTATTTACCTATCCAATAAAATGATATCATTCAAGGATTGTATAAGTAACCCTGCACTCGACTATGTCACTTTGTTTCTCATGTTAATCAATGCGATTCACATTTTTTTTGGTGTGTGTGCGTGTCTAACGTTCATGTATATTTTCAGGAAAGTTTTCTTTGGAGAACATGCGTGCACTGGTCCAGGAGCAAATCCTAAAGGTCGAGTAAAATTTGCAAAACAACTAAGCGCTGCAGATGCAAAACCTTACATGGATATCTCTTACATTGATGGGAATGAATGGCTTCCTAAATCCTAAAGACATCAACACTTAGCAGTAAATTACGCTTCAAATTAATGGCATTAAGTGATTTTCATATCATAGCATTGTTCATATTACACATGTAATTTCTTTGATAAGATGTAAACAAAATTTTTAGATAAATAGAAACACTAGCTAGAGCATTAATACTCAATAATTTTTTATAAAATTTTGACTAGTGTTTTTGTGCGGAACATCTTAATTATATAACCAAAAAGTTAATTAACATCAATCGTCAAACACTTGTGGCACAAGAGGCTCAAAGAATATCATCGAATGTGATGGGGCACTCACAATTTCTCTTAAAATGACCAATGTACGAATCAAAAGGTTACACACTAAATGTGTGAACTTACTGTTCGGTAGAGATCTATCCGATGTAGGCTTTCCTTGTAATCTTGTCCTTCTCAATTGAAAGATGGATTAACGTGTGCCCTATTCGATCTTTGTTAGAGAACCAACATACATTTCCTTGTAACCTTAGAAATCCCGACATTAAAGGTAAAACACATAACGCATGCACTTTATTATTTGGCAAAGAAAGAACACATACAAGTTTTCCTTAAACCATCCCCATGTAGGGATAGGCATGAGACCGGTTCCGGTACCGAAAGTACCAATCCCGAAATTCACGAATACTTGGTCCCGATCATAAAAGCATTATAAGTAACTAACTAACATACAAAAATAATATTAATAATCTAATCATAATAGCATATAAAAAAATGAGTCCGCATTCACCATACCAGAAGACATAAGGGTAGCATACTAGCATCTGACCATAATATGCAATTCATAATACGTAACTTATGATGATAGTGTGGAATGGACTGGACCAGTGGAAGGGATTAGGCTAAATAGGCTGGAAAAGATTGGGTTTTGTAATTGGGTTATGCGAAAGTCGGGACCAATGGGACTAGTTTGGGATTTCGGGATTTTCCCTGTATCGGTACCGATTAGTACCGATCCCACCAACTCAAAAAAATAGTACCGGTCCCGATCCCACCTGGGACTCAGTACCAGTGTACCACTTTTCGGTACCGGTACCGGAACGGGATCGGGATTTGGGAAATCTTACTCATCCCTATCGGCCCCATGCATTCCCCATATGAGACGGTAGAAACACAAGAAAATGTCCAGATCTAATAAGTTTTCAATATGATTCTCTCTTTTGAGATTATTAACACTTTAATATTACTGGTCATGTTGACTTACAACCACAACAGTGTGGCCTGGTCGAGGTGTCCTAAGTTTCCCATAAAAGGTCTAAGGGGGTGCCTTATACCGTTCGTCCTCCGTCCGTTCTCCTCCCAGGGACGAGTCAACACCGTGGGGTTGGACTCGTCCCTGACTCGTCCGACCCCCTTCGTTCCTCCACGCACGAGTGTTTAAACTTGTTTTATTTATTTTTTTATTTTTTTTAAATGTAACGGTAATTTTTGGAACTTTCATTGTTGACACTTTTGGTCCCTTAACGGCTAGAAACTTCAAAATTGAAGTTTCAGCTTTGGCAGTTTTGGTCCCTAAACGGTTACCTTTCCAAGCCTTTATATACTACCATTTCACTATTATTCACACATATCTCTTCCATATTCACATTACACTTACACATAAACATTTTATTCACTAAAATCATTATGTCTTTCCAAATTCCTTCATGTTTGGACACTTTTATTGTAACACCCATCTTTAAAAATTCCGGATTTTTGTTTTTAATAAATAAATATATAAATAAATAAAAGACCACACGTGGCGGAAAAGGTCTTATTAAATGAAAATACAGTCAACTATGACCCGAGTTGACAATCACATGTTTTAAATGGTGTTACCAGCCAATCTCAAAGACATCAATAAAAGAAACCCGAAATGCAATCCACGGGCCAACACAAACCCGAAATAAAAATGCATTATTAAAAGTCTAAAATAAAACTAGCAGCTATGGCCTCTGAAAGACTAAGGACACTAGTCTACCCGCTGCTCGTCTCACACGCCTTTATCCCTGCTACTCTGCGAGACACAATCACAAGTAGAACAAGTGTCAGCTTATAAGGCTGAGTAAGATAAAGGTTTTATACATATATCTCAAAACAGTTTATAAAACAGTTATATGTATATACATTACCACCATTAGTTACCAACCCGCAAGTAACCTGCATATAAATCATAACACATATACCACAAATAGGATTAACACACAAATCCTATCAATGTGCCTATCATTCAGCTCATGAGGGTTCCTACCGAAAGGAATTCTATGTCTATTGCGAAGACCACTATACATGCATATAGCTTAACACGAGCCTTCGACTTAAAGGTTATGCCACAATATAATCACACATATAAGTAGGCTGGCCAATAGAACCGATGGGTGCCTACTATCCGACTTGATGTGTAAGCACTAAGGTGGTACATCAGTGTCGTTCAGGAAAGGCATAACCAATTCCTGGAGCAAGTGCTATACACGATAGGTAGCTAGCCTACACATTTACTCAATCACATATTTCCACCTTGGGTTATGTCTAGAATACCCGTGGATACGTAAATAGCATAGTACCAATTACACGATGCACTATGTGATAAGCTTATCGCGAAACACTTAATTATACTCGAGTTCTCACAATCTATAGAATAGCAACAACACTAGCTACCTATAACTACAGGCCCCTTATCAAGTGCACAAGTGATCATGACAATCATATGATTACTAGTGTCACTACAAGCAAGCAAACATATAGCAAAGTTCAATGACATGGAGTAACACAATAAATGTCAATACAACACATAATATGTAGGTTATGGGACAAACACCAAATCCCAGATCCCAAGTATCATTTCCCAAGTTCCCAAGGTCACAAATGTAACTTAAATGCCCTCCCATCAAAGCCCCAACCACACAAGGACCCAAGAGTTCATTTAAGCATGTTTATATTTAGAAATACATTTTGATCATGTCTCACAGTGTAAATCCAATATCTTACCTCAAATTGGATAATAATATAATTTAGCTCGTTACTTCTCGAATGTCCGAGCACCTAAACAATTGTACAAGCAAAGATACTAATATCAAAACACCAGATATTGCAACCCATCTAAAATAAATGCATGATCGTTATAATTTACGCATCATCATTAACTAGTCTAATTCCTCCTCAATTAGAATTATAGTACTTGTAGAATGTAAGGTATTAATTAATAGATTTAATAATACATATGCACATGACCTGCTAATTAATTTCGGTGCATCTCATACCTGCTCATGTGATATTTAGTTAAACCAAGACATTTCTTTAGTAGCTAAATCATCACCATATACATGTAGTCAACCTTAAATGAGATAAACTAATACCATCTAGTTAATACTCACGACTATATATGTATACAGTATATATAATAGATATGGATATGAAAGTCTAGTTCATGCATGTATAAAAGATTATTCGTATTGTGGAGTTTCAGTGGTTAACCGATCCATTGTTTAAATATATATCACCCATTAGCTGTGATAAGCGACTCCTCATCAACACATGACGAAAACGTATTTAATCATAGAGAATTACTGCATGTTTTAAACTAGCCTTCTCGACCTTCCTATCCCGTTTCTAGACTATTATATGTTTAAACAGCAATATCAATTTGCGTTATGTCTCTATTACTCCAAACTCCATGATTAAGACTACGTAAGTACAAAGCTTTCATTACATTGATCTTTCACTTTGTCTGCTGTAATTTGCACAACATCAGGCCCCGCATACTGCTTTTCCCTGGGCTCCAGCCCACACGAAGGAGTTCTACACTTCCGCCAATAAAGCATCTCGAACGGTGTCATGTTGATGCTAGAATGATAACTATTGTTGTAAGCGAACTCAACTAGTGAAAGGTGATTATCCCAACTGCCACCATACTCCATCACGCAAGCTCTCAACATATCTTCAAGAGTCTGAATCGTCCTCTCACTTTGCCCATCAGTTTGAGGATGATATGCGGTACTTAAATTAACTCTAGTACCAAACTCTCGCTGAAAACTCTTCCAAAATTTTGATACAAAACGAGTGTCCCGATCAGAAATGATTGACAAAGGGATGCCATGTTTGGAGACCACCTCCTCGATATAAAGTTGAGAAAACTTTTCCATTGGCGCATTCTCACGAGTCGCCAAGAAATGAGCACTCTTGGTAAGACGGTCCACAATGACCCAAATCATATCATTACCTCTGGGTGTTTGTGGGAGTTTTGTCATCTCATACCTGCTCATGTGATATTTAGTTAAACCAAGACATTTCTTTAGTAGCTAAATCATCACCATATACATGTAGTCAACCTTAAATGAGATAAACTAATACCATCTAGTTAATACTCACGACTATATATGTATACAGTATATATAATAGATATGGATATGAAAGTCTAGTTCATGCATGTATAAAAGATTATTCGTATTGTGGAGTTTCAGTGGTTAACCGATCCATTGTTTAAATATATATCACCCATTAGCTGTGATAAGCGACTCCTCATCAACACATGACGAAAACGTATTTAATCATAGAGAATTACTGCATGTTTTAAACTAGCCTTCTCGACCTTCCTATCCCGTTTCTAGACTATTATATGTTTAAACAGCAATATCAATTTGCGTTATGTCTCTATTACTCCAAACTCCATGATTAAGACTACGTAAGTACAAAGCTTTCATTACATTGACTCTTTCACTGATGTATCTAATACCTATATATGTTTAAATTCATATTTTCAACATTATAAGAAGGTAAATATGTGACAACCTCCAACATCTATATGAATGCATCATGATCAAGTGAGTCACAATGATAGAAAACTAGATTTGTTACCTGAAGAGATATTAAATTCTTGATCTAACGACTCCAATGTTCATAAACGTTAACAACCAGTCCAGACTAATCAACACCACAATATGGAGATCCAAATAACAGCAACACAAAGTCTTGTTTGCAGTTTTAAAAAATCGGCCGTGAATTAAATAGGAAGTGGTAACCTAATAATTTACTGCCCCTTGAAGGTTTTCATAGGGTCCGTTCTATATTGACTCAATCCCCACGTAACCAAGATGGCCTAAATTTCATTAGTCGTTAATTACATGCTTTTTGGCCCACCATACAATTTAGTCCAATTTAGAGCATAAACTCAATTGTCACAATATAACATGTCTTTTTTTTTGTAATAACAATATGGAGTTTAACTATCTATCACCTAATACAGGTAATATAGGTGTTCCTCTTTTGAGATGATTGTTTGAGTCTTATATTAGTCTTAATCCAGGCCATAAGGGTTTGGGTTGGGTTATTAGATTAAACGTTCACCGATTTCATGTTATTTGGGTGATTAAACGATTGATTTATGATGTAAAGGATTTAAAGGATTAATAGGATGGTTAAAGATGATGAAAGTGCAATTAAAAGGGTTAATTTTAGGTCCCCAGGTTGGATTTGGGGTATGGGTTCGTATGGAAATCGTTTGATCAAAGAACAAAAATTGATTTGCTGGTCTGCACCCCAGGTGCGGCGCACCAAAGGAGTGGTGCGGCGCACCACAGCCCAGTTTGGGTTTTTGGTGAACCCCGATATGCGACGCACCAAGGGCTGGTGCGGCGCACCTGGTCTTAATCTAAATTCCCTGGAAGATTGGTGCGACGCACCAAAGGGTAGGTGCGGCGCACCTATTGTTGATAAGTTTTTTCTGATGGTTTTGTGCGACGCACCAAAGGGTAGGTGCGGCGCACTCGTAGTTAATTTGAATTTCCCTGGAGGATTGGTGCGACGCACCACATGGAAGGTGCGGCGCACCACATGCCCAGATTTCACAACAAAGTGTCGTTTAGCTTATATTTCGATCTTATACCTGTTCTAGGTTATTGGAGACACCTAGTCATCGTTGTATTGTGCTTGTAGCTTGTTGTTAAGCTGTATCAAGGTAAGATACACTACTTGTCACGCTGAGGGTTCAACAAGCAAAGGTTTCATACTTATAACTTCCTTAACGGTAACTTATGATATATGTGGGTATCTCGGGTTACAAGGGAGGTGTTATGGGATATGTAGTTGACCATGAGACCTGAAATGCAGACCTTAATGTAGTGAAATGAAGTATTGTTCAATGTAGGGTATTGTATGCAGTTTATGTAGATTTATGAAGTGTCTTATTATGTGTGAAATGTAGAAATGAAGTTGTTGTGTGACATATGCATACTACATGGCTTGTACACCTAGTTCACTAGACTTGGTAGGTTGCCATGTCACTTGCACGTTTAAGGGCCCAAACGAAATGAAGGTAATGTGTGATTATGTTTAGGTTATGTGTGTTTCCTAAACTATTATGTGTGGGATCGAGCTCGTAAATATAATGCAGGGAAAGTGTTAAGCTTAACCCGTACAAGTCTTAGCCGGACGAGTACGTTGACGTAGTTGTTGCTTGGGTGGCTCCTTGCAACATGGTCTTTATAATGCAGGGCGAGTAATACGAGGGGTTTGACCAACCTCCACATACGGATTACTCTTGGATTGGCTTGGCATTCCTTAACGACGTACGATGATTAGCCTTTGGTTGATCATCTAGTCGGGTGTGATGCAGGGCACACTTATATGTAGATAACGAAGATATGTGTGACAATGTGTGAACTAATGCAGGATAGGCACATTTAGGATGATTATCCTAATTGATATGAAGTTGTTATGCAGTTATGTGTGTGTGTGTTGTGCCTAATGAGTTTGTCTAATAATGAAGAAAGGTTTTAATTGGACAAATGCTTTTAAATTAAGTGTGATCTTACTTAGCTATTCTTATAGCTAACACTTGTTTCTTTAATGTGGTTGTTCCCTCAGGTTTAGCTTGAAGGACTTGTAGGTGCAGAATGTGAGGGCGTGGGTAGAAAGCATGCAGATTCCTTAGCTACCCCTAGTTGCTTATTATGGAGACTTTTGATTACATTTCATTTTGATGTCGAATTTATGTAATAATGTGTGAACGGTTGTTTAATGTTGGGCAACCGTTGGGTTTTCATTTGAACTAATGTTTGATATGGCATGTAACACCAACTAAACGCAGAAACCGAAATGTTTTTATCGGTTTTGACTTTTACAGTCTTTACTTCCACAATTTAACACCGTTAGGTGAAAGATTTTTGAAAACCCATATTTTTAAACGTCGGGTGTTACAAGCATCACACGGTCTCCCACACTGAAAGACACAGGTCTCCTTTTCTTATCGGCATAGGCTTTTTGTCTATCACGTGCAACCCGCAATGCCTCTTTTGCAATCTTCACTTTGTCTGCTGTAATTTGCACAACATCAGGCCCCGCATACTGCTTTTCCCTGGGCTCCAGCCCACACGAAGGAGTTCTACACTTCCGCCAATAAAGCATCTCGAACGGTGTCATGTTGATGCTAGAATGATAACTATTGTTGTAAGCGAACTCAACTAGTGAAAGGTGATCATCCCAACTGCCACCATACTCCATCACGCAAGCTCTCAACATATCTTCTAGAGTCTGAATCGTCCTTTCACTTTGCCCATCAGTTTGAGGATGATATGCGGTACTCAAATTAACTCTAGTACCAAACTCTCGCTGAAAACTCTTCCAAAATTTTGATACAAAACGAGTGTCCCGATCAGAAATGATTGACAAAGGGATGCCATGTTTGGAGACCACCTCCTCAATATAAAGTTGAGCAAACTTTTCCATAGGCGCATTCTCACGAGTCGCCAAAAAATGAGCACTTTTAGTGAGACGATCCACAATGACCCAAATCATATCGTTACCTCTGGTGTTCGTGGAGTTTTGTCACGAAATCCATTGTGATATTATCCCATTTCCATTCAGGTATTTCCGGTTGCTGAAGTTCACCATAGGGCTTTTGATGTTCGGCCTTAACTTGTGCACAAGTAACACACTGCTCCACAAACTGCGCTACATCAAGTTTCATCACAGGCCACCAATACAAAGGTTTCAAATCCCTAAACATCTTAGTAATACCCGGATGCACAGAATACCTTGAGCGACGAGCTTCCTCCAAGATCAACTCATGATTTCCTCCCAGCTTAGGCACCCAAATCCTCCCTTTAAAAGTCTGAAACCCGCGACTATTCAATTTCAATTTCTTTCTCTTGGTGTTCAACTTTTCATCTTTCACATTCTTCTCAAGCAAGGCCTCTATCTGGGCTGACTTAATTCGGTCAAGCAACCCGGATCTCACATCAACCTGCATAGAAAGTAGCTTACAAGGCATATGATGACTTTTTCGGCTCAAAGCATCCGCGATAACTTTCGCCTTACCCGGATGGTATTTATTTCACAATCATAATCTTTTAACAATTCCATCCACCGTCTCTGACGCATATTCAACTCATGCTGATTAAACACATATTGAAGGCTTTTATGGTCTGTGTAAAGGACACATTTCGTACCATATAAATAGTGCCTCCAAAGTTTAAGGGCAAATACTACAGCTGCAAGCTCCAAATCATGAGTAGGATAGTTTTTCTCATGTGTTTTTAGCTGTCTCGAAGCATACGCGATCACTCTATCCTTTTGCATTAGAACACACCCTAGGCCCGTGATAGAAGCATCACTATAAACCACAAAGCCATCAGTCCCATCAGGTAATGACAATATAGGAGCTTCACATAACTTGGACCTCAATGTCTGAAATGCCTTCTCTTGAGCTTCAGCCCACATAAACTTTACCCCTTTCTTTGTTAATTCTGTCATAGGCTTGGCGATTCGAGAAAAATCCTGAATAAACCGACGATAGTAACCAGCCAAACCCAAGAAACTCTTAATGTCAGAAGCAGATTTCGGTTGTGGCCATTTCATAACAGCTTCAACTTTAGAAGGATCAACAGTCACACCTTTCTCACTAATCACATGACCCAGAAAATGCACTTCACGAAGCCAAAATTCACATTTGGAGAACTTGGCATAAAGCTTCTTTTCTTTCAGCAGATTCAACACAGCCTTCAAATGCTCACGATGCTCTTCCTTAGACTTGGAATAAATCAAAATATCATCAATGAAAACAATGACAAAGTGATCCAAGAAAGGCCGACATACCCGATTCATCAAATCCATAAAGGCAGCCGGTGCATTAGTTAACCTGAATGGCATAACCAGGAACTCATAGTGGCCATACCGAGTCCTGAAGGCTGTTTTAGCCACATCTTCTTTCTTGACTTTCAGCTGATGATAACCAGATCGCAAATCAATCTTAGAGAAATAAGAAGCCCCTTGCAACTGGTCAAATAAATCATCGATGCGAGGGAGAGGATATTTATTTTTCACCGTTCGCTTATTAAGCTCTCGGTAATCAATACACATCCTCATGGATCCATCTTTCTTCTTCACGAATAAGATAGGAGCTCCCCAAGGCGAGGAACTCGGACGAATAAACCCTTTATCAAGCAAATCCTGAAGCTGGGTCATAAGCTCCTTCATTTCTGTTGGAGCTAGTCGATAAGGTGCCTTAGCAACGGGCGTTGCACTCGGCAAAAGATCAATTTGAAACTTGACCTCATGGTCGGGTGGAATACCAGGAAGATCTTCGGGAAACACCTCCGGGAAATCAAAAACAACATCAATATCGTTAACAGAAGATTTCGTTTCTCGAGAATCAATAACATAGGCCAGAAAATGCTCCTTAGTTTGCCTAATATATTTCAATGCCTTCATCATAGACACAATCCCCAATTCCCCTTTTTGTTTCTCGCCATAAACATGCACCACATCACCATTTGGCGCCACAAGACGAACAATCTTTCTTTTGCAAAGGATTTCAGCATTAAACCTTCCCAACCAATCCATGCCAAGAACAACATCGAAACCCGCAAGAGTGGTAGGTAAAAGATGAACAGGAAAAGAATTTCCCTCGATCTCTATAGAACAATTTCGATAAATCTCACGAATAGTAATGAGTTTACCGTCAGGAATCTCCACCTCAATGATGGAACCAAGTCTAGATATAGGAATACCAAGCTTTGAACCAAACGAAGCAGACACAAAAGTACGGTTTGCACCAGAATCAAATAAAACACTAGCAGGTATGGAATTAACAAGAAAAGTACCGTTAACGACATCATCATTACCTCTGGCATCTTCGGCAGTCATCTGAAAGGCTCTGGCATTTGTCTTCTTGTCATTCTTCTTGGGCTCAGCAGCTCTATCGGGACAATTAGTGCTTATATGTCCCTTCTTGTTGCAGTTGAAACACTTAACCTCATTTTTGCAATCTGCACTAGCATGACCAATCTCCCCACAACGAAGACATTTCTGAGTAGCAGTAGAACAGTTCCCGTGATGCTTAGCTCGACACTTGTTGCACCATTTCCCATTATTAAACTGTTTACCCTTACCCTTCTGATCTTTCCACTTCTTTGAAGACCCCGCACGATCATCATTCTTTCTCTTGAACCCGGATTTCTTGTCAGACTCCTTCTCAACAACCTTCTCAGCTTTGAAATCATCATCAAGTCTCTTGGATTCTTTGATAGCAGCTGACAAAGTAGTATGTTGCCTACATAGGCCACGGTAGCTAGGAGGAAGACCATCACAGTAAGCTTCAATTTGGTCAACTTCTCTACGAACCATGTGACCAACGAACTTGAGCTTTTCCATAAATGAGTGAGTATACTCACCTATGGCACCGGGCTTGGCGGTTAGAGTTCTAAACTCTTTCTCGATCAATCTCAACTCACGAGTACCCACATATTCTTCCAGAAACTTCTCCCTGAAAGTACCCCAAGGCATTGCAGCTAATACCTCAGGAGTCAATGAAACAGTAGTAGCTCCACCAATTACGAGCATTCTTCTTTAGCATACGGGAAGCACACAATACCTTCATATCCTCAGGGCAATAACATGAAGCAAACACAACCTCTATATCATCCAACCATTCCATAGCACCTACCGCATCTTGAGTACCATCAAATCTTTTGCACCACACTTCTGAAAACTTCATACTTGAAATTAGTTGCACGAGGAGCAACCACAACTCGATTCACCACACCTTCATTCTGAACCCCAGCTGCATCATTCACAGGAGCAACCTGTGATCTCACAATGGATGGCTCAGCACGGTTAGAGCGGTTGGAGTAATATCCATCAGTATGCTCCTCCCGATGTGAGTTAACTTCCCTTTCAGCTCTTACCTGAACAAGTTCCTCTTCAGTCCTTCTCAGTTGGGCTCGAATAGCCCTCAATTCTTCGAACATCTCAGCTTGAGTAGGAATCTGTTCGATCACTGGGTTTGCCCGTTCAATTTCCGATCTTGTTGGCATTTCACCCGGATATGGCCTTCGAGGAGGCCTTTGATTAACCGCATTTCCAGCCCCATTTTGATTGGCCGGAGTGTCACTAGCGTTAGCTCCATCTCTTTGACTGTTAGCACGGGTATTAACCATCTTGTCTACAATATATGGACGACGATTAGAGATGAACGATAAAGCGAAGTAACGAGGAATAAGAGTTATCACGATAATACATATTTTACACGCAAAGTATACATTAAGCTCAACTCATATACACGATTCGCTCAACCCAACCCGTCTTATAATTAAGCAAACCTATTTTCCTATAGGCCATAAACAGGTTAACACTATCTGATCCAAGGATCCTACAGTTTAAGACTAGAACCTATAATCCTATAGATTCCAAGTTCACTTAAACTAATGCTCTGATACCAACTTGTAACACCCATCTTTAAAATACCGGATTTGTTTTTTTTAAATAAATATATAAATAAATAAAGACCACACGTGGCGGAAAAGGTCTTATTAAATGAAAATACAGTCAACTATGACCCGAGTTGACAATCACATGTTTTAAATGGTGTTACTAGCCAATCTCAAAGACATCAATAAAAGAAACCCGAAATACAATCCACGGGCCAACACAAACCCGAAACAAAAATGCATTATTAAAAATCTAGAATAAAACTAGCAGCTATGGCCTCTGAAAGACTAAGGACACTAGTCTACCCACTGCTCGTCTCACTCGCCTTTATCCTGCTACTCTGCGAGACACAATCAAAGTAGAACAAGTGTCAGCTTATAAGGCTGAGTAAGATAAAGGTTTTATACATATATCTCAAAACAGTTTATAAAACAGTTATATGTATATACATTACCACCATTAGTTACCAACCCGCAAGTAACCTGCATATAAATCATAACACATATACCACAAATAGGATTAACACACAAATCCTATCAATGTGCCTATCATTCAGCTCATGAGGATTCCTACCGAAAGGAATTCTATGTCTATTGCGAAGACCACTATACATGCATATAGCTTAACACGAGCCTTCGACTTAAAGGTTATGCCACAATATAATCACACATATAAGTAGGCTGGCCAATAGAACCGATGGGTGCCTACTATCCGACTTGATGTGTAAGCACTAAGGCGGTACATCAGTGTCGTTCAGGAAAGGCATAACCAATTCCTGGAGCAAGTGTTATACACGATAGGTAGCTAGCCTACACACTTACTCAATCACATATTTCCACCTTGGGTTATGTCTAGAATACTCGTGGACACGTAAATAACATAGTACCAATTACACGATGCACTATGGGATAAGCTTATCGCGAAACACTTAATTATACTCGAGTTCTCACAATCTATAGGATAGCAACAACACTAGCTACCTATAACTACAGGGCCCTTATCAAGTGCACAAGTGATCATGGCAATCCTATGATTACTAGTGTCACTACAAGCAAGCAAACATATAGCAAAGTTCAATGACATGGAGTAACACAATAATAAATGTCAATACAACACATAATATGTAGGTTATGGGACAAACACCAAATCCCAGATCCCAAGTATCATTTCCCAAGTTCCCAAGGTCACAAATGTAACTTAAATGCCCTCCCATCAAAGCCCCAACCACACAAGGACCCAAGAGTTCATTTAAGCATGTTTATATTTAGAAAATACATTTTGATCATGTCTCACAGTGTAAATCCAATATCTTACCTCAAATTGGATAATAATATAATTTAGCTCGTTACTTCTCGAATGTCCGAGCACCTAAACAATTGTACAAGCAAAGATACTAATATCAAAACACCAGATATTGCAACCCATCTAAAATAAATGCATGATCGTTATAATTTACGCATCATCATTAACTAGTCTAATTCCTCCTCAATTAGAATTATAGTACTTGTAGAATGTAAGGTATTAATTAATAGATTTAATAATACATATGCACATGACCTGCTAATTAATTTCGGTGCATCTCATACCTGCTCATGTGATATTTAGTTAAACCAAGACATTTCTTTAGTAGCTAAATCATCACCATATACATGTAGTCAACCTTAAATGAGATAAACTAATACCATCTAGTTAATACTCACGACTATATATGTATACAGTATATATAATAGATATGGATATGAAAGTCTAGTTCATGCATGTATAAAAGATTATTCGTATTGTGGAGTTTCAGTGGTTAACCGATCCATTGTTTAAATATATATCACCCATTAGCTGTGATAAGCGACTCCTCATCAACATGTACATGACGAAAACGTATTTAATCATAGAGAATTACTGCATGTTTTAAACTAGCCTTCTCGACCTTCCTATCCCGTTTCTAGACTATTATATGTTTAAACAGCAATATCAATTTGCGTTATGTCTCTATTACTCCAAACTCCATGATTAAGACTACGTAAGTACAAAGCTTTCATTACATTGACTCTTTCACTGATGTATCTAATACCTATATATGTTTAAATTCATATTTTCAACATTATAAGAAGGTAAATATGTGACAACCTCCAACATCTATATGAATGCATCATGATCAAGTGAGTCACAATGATAGAAAACTAGATTTGTTACCTGAAGAGATATTAAATTCTTGATCTAACGACTCCAATGTTCATAAACGTTAACAACCAGTCCAGACTAATCAACACCACAATATGGAGATCCATAAACCTTCATTGTGATGTTACACTTAAGTAAGATGTAGCACTGATCGGCACATCCGAGGAGGACGTGTCAAGGAAAAATGGAGGTAACTCATCAAATTTATCATACTCTTCCTCATCAATAACTTTTTTGAATACCCAAAATATGTCATTTCCCATGAAGAACAATGTGAAACTTAGAATCCTTTGGGTCCTCGACGAAAAAAACTTGTGAAGCTTGATTGGCTAGAATGAATGGTTCAGCTAGATATCC
>CM067171.1:55381422-55409597 GCA_034093135.1 Erigeron breviscapus | reverse complement strand
AAACACCATCAGCCTTCTCATCATTACAACCTTCTCCATTACCTTCATCACTACCACCATCAGTATCTTCACATGGATCTTGGACATCATCATTGAATCTTTTATCTTCAGCGGTTGGGATTTCAGTTTTTGAGTCTCTCATAAATTCTTCAAACTTATCCTTCAAACCTAAAAGCTTCACATCATCAGGAAATAACGAGACCCCACTCTTCAAAATAGAATCAAGCTGAAGAACCATGTCCTGAACCTTTGAATGAAATTCCTGAAAATATACAGAAGTTGTAAGAGAAACATAACATATAATGAATATAATCAAAAATGATACTACACGTGTGAAGGTAAGTTTTAAACATAGGTAGCACAGTTGCTACACATGGGAAGGTAACACTTAAAACATTTGTAGGACATTTGCTACACCTATGTAGGTCATAACTTACAAATGTGAATGTGATAAAGGTTTACCTCTACAGAAGGCTCAACCGATGCACAAGCAGTAGCAAGAACGGTAACACCTTCTTCATCAACTTCATCCTCTGAAAATGGAGGCTGCAAAGGAAGTTTACCGAAATTTCCGTTAGCTTTAAGCTCCGCCTCGACTCGTTCTGCCAAGAAAATCTGATTCCAGTACTTGATGGCTGGTCGTGAGCGAGGAACCGGGAAACTTTCACAGATGGTGGAATCAAGATAAAGCAACTACATCATCGTGTAAACGAATTAAAACACACAAACGCATAAAGAAAAGGCAAAAACGTAATGAAAACAGAATATTACTTGCAAAAACGTCATCGGCCCAGACCAATGTGTATCCCTAGGCAGTGGCCATTTCTTCTTGCATCCTTTGAAATGACGAATCAGAAAACCACACCAGTCAATTGACTTGATGTCGGTATCTTCTGTTATGCGGTCAAGAATCCCCCTTTGGCAGGATGCAGTGAAAGCACCACTCATATCCAAAGTAATCATCGTGCCGACAAAAAGCATCAAGAAATTAAGCTTGAAGGATAAACCAGCCTCATCGGAATGTTTGAGAGCAGCCGCAACATTTTTAAGACGCACGTATGCCAGATCAAATTCAGATTTCCAACGATCAGAGTAAGAGACTTCACCATCATTAACATGCTTTAATGGCAACGACATAAGATCTGTGTCGCCCATTGGGATCTCAAGAATATCATGAACAGCTTCACGATCAATATTGATGGACCCATAATCAAAAGTGATCTTCAAACCTTATATATCTAACTTATCAACAACAAAAAAGCCTAAAGAACCAGGAAGACTGTCAATTTTCATATCAAGAAAACTACCAAAACCCATCTCTCTTATAACTCTTTTCTGTGGTTCTTTCAGATTATCCAAAACTTCAAAAAGCAATTTAGGAGATGTCCTAATCCTAACAGTTAGAAGAACGTCCCCTTTCAACTTCTGCGTCCTTTGTTTAACATTGGCTCCCTTTTTTGGACTTTTCTTGGACTTTTTATTCTTAACAGACTTCGCAACAACCTTTGAAACATCTTCAGTACGACGTTTCTTCGCCTTGTGAGAAACATCTTCGGTATCAGTTTCAGTCATCCATTTGTTGGCTGTTTTAACGGACTTAGCAGGGGTGACCTTGTTGGAATTATCAGCTTCAACAGACTTAAAGGGGGAAACCTTCTTAGCACGCTTTGAGATACAAAATCATAATCACAAGAAGAAGACTCAGAGGCATCGGCAACCTTTTTAGAAACTTTTGATTTTACAGATTTGGGTTCCAATACATCTTTATCAGCAGTTTTATCTTGGGAAACTATAATAAAAATATAAAAAAATATAAGCAAATCATCAAAAAGCTACAACTAGACTAAAACAAATAAATATAAGCAAGATAAGCAATTAAAATGGGAAATTTTCACATGTGTAGAAAGACTTTATCCTTAGCCAAATACATCAACAACAAAAATCAGAATCATTATTAACCTACACATGTGTAAGTAACTAAAAATGACTACCTACATGCACATTATGACTGCTTACAGTTATACATTTCTAAAAGTAACTACCTACGCATGTGTAAGTAACTAAAAAACAAGCGATAATCAACAAACAGAAAAACAATCAACTACATAAAAATGTAATGAAATAAACTGAAATGCATACCAGGAGATTTAGATCGTTTTGCGGACCTCTTCTTCATCGTAACCCTAATTTGATCGGAAAAAATTTAAAACCCTAATTTCAATCGGATTTTCAAAATAAGATCTTTTTCACCAGAATCTCTAGTATTATTTGATGATATGGAGATAGAAAACGGAACTTGATCGGAAAATCAATGATAAAACACGATCAAAAATGGAGAAAAAACGGCGGAGAAAAACTATGGATGAGAGAGAGAGGGTTTGATGAGAGAATGAGGGAGGAGACGAGATCAAAGGTGTGTTTGGTGAGGGTGGGAAAATTACCAGTATACCCTTTCAGCTTAGACACGGGATATTTTTTTTTTAATCTCAACCGTCCAAAATTTTGATCCAACGGTGGTGATGGGGTCTCAAGTTCTTTTTTTTTAGGAATTCTCAATTAACCCCCCTCTATATTAGAATTTATAATGTATTATTATAATGCATACACATAATAAAATTTTGTTGAGTTTTAAAAAGTTGCAAAAGTTGATGTCAATTAAATTGCTTTGATCTCACATGACAACTAGCACAGCCTATTTTATCTTTATTTTTTATTTTTATGTGAACTATTTATTCCCTTATCAGATAGATTGACATCTTTTCTTTAGTCTAATAATAAATTATTTATTTCTTTTCCAATCCTCCATCACTATCAATTTTCGTTCCCTTTCCAGACATCTCCATTTCACTCAATCACTCGTGTTAATTCCGATAACATGATCTATACAAACAACAAAAATGTTCCATTCATTCAACTTTAGAAAACCCTAACAGCTTCATTTATAATATAAACTACCGTTCAGATCACCGTCGACAACAAGTTCCTGCCAGATCCACCAACAACATCAAGTTCCGGCCAGATCCACCATAACACACAAATTCTCCGACGTCGTTAATCTTTCAAACGGTGATAGAAAAGAAGCTTTGACTGTTTTTGACCCGGTTCACAACGGTTCGATTACGGCTCCGGTTCAGGTTTAACCGCCCGACTTGTCCGGTTCTGTCCGGTTCAGTTTCTGCTATCAAACCGGGAGTAATCCGACCGGAAATCTTAAAAACTCCGGTCTGACCACGGTCCGATCGGTCGGACCGGCCGGCCGGCTTGAAAACATTGATAAGTAGCAAAGTGTATGTATTTTATAATTAGCCCATTTGGCAAAAATAGGAATGAATATTTTTCCAAAAATATATGATGTAATTATTGTGTTTTCACGTTTAATAGGGATTGATTATTTAACATGATTTTTTGATTATTGTGTTTTCAAATCACAAAAAATCTATTTTAAGTGTTTGGTAAAAAAAATAATAAAAAGTGATTTTTTACGTTTTGGAGGCTTGAAAACGTGATAATCCAGAAGCAGCTACCCTCCTACTGCACCAAAACGCGGGTTATGATATTTGTTCTCCCGCCATTTATTTTACCCTAATACCCTTATATAGCCTACCGTCTCCTCACACTTTCACATCATCTAAATTCATTCACCAATTTCTCATCCCCTAATTCATTCAACGCCTCCTAGTATCCGGTTCATCTACAAAGGTAATGAATCAATTACTATTTTATATATCCTTTTAATTTATTTATTTATTTCAAAGTAACAAAAACAAAATTTGGGGATTATTTTTTACTTCGTCATCCTAAATAAGTGGTTATATAATCTTATCTGTATATTCCATAATATATTAATTAGTGTTGTTCTTTGTTCGAGTGATACAAAATCCCAATTCATATTTGATGTTACTGCTTTTATCATATTTGATGTTATTGCTTTTCTATGGAGTATTCCAAACTATCTTGTTGTCTGCTTGTTATTACTTTTCAGAAGAAAAAAAAGTTTGCTTGTTATTTGTTATACGATTATAAGTCTATTTGTGCACCTTGATGTTATGATTATCATGACTGTGTGTATATATAAAATATGTTGATGATATTATCATGATTGTGTGTATATACTAGCTATACTTTATGCCAAATGTAATATAAAATTATTGTTCAAAGTGGATCGTGTATATTATTGTTAGGAAATGGACTTGAACCATGAAAATGCCAAAAGTAAAGTTACATCTACAAAGGTTGTTACTCGAAAAACTGTTTGGGACTCTAGCACCCATATCATATTTGTTGAGTTGTGTCTTGAGGAAATGAAAAACGGTAACAGACCCGGGAGCCACTTCAATAAGGTTGGGTGGACGAACTTAGCAAATAATCTAAAAAAACCTACGGGAAAAGACTATACCAAACTGCAACTTAAAAACCATTGGGATTCAATGAAGAGGGATTGGAAGTTGTATGATCGTCTAATGAGAATTGAATCCGGTCTTGGATGGGATCCTGTGAAAAAGACGATAAAAGCAACGAGTGAGTGGTGGGATGAAAAGATACAGGTATTGTTTTCTTTCAAAGTCAAGTAATTTCTTTATAATTAACCGTTTTTTTCACAATCTTATGGTAATTAGGTACTAAACCATTATTTTTTACTTTCCTCACAGGCGGATCCCGAACTTGCAAAATTCAAGGACAAAAATTTGGAGATGTATCACATGTTTAATGAGCCTTTGTTTCGTGACTTTGTTGCTGTTGGAGATAAGACTAAAACCCCTCATCAATTGCAAAATGAAAACAATCCAAGTGATGTTCAAGACCAGATTGGTGTTATAGATATAGAAGAGAAGACTGATAACGATGAAGTAAGTTTAGGTTGTAACAACCCTCAATTTCCGACTAGGACAATTTACTTATATTTTATCTAGGTATCTATCCCTAGAGGTTTATTGAGAGAATTTGCCTTCTAGACATTAAGCCATAGTGATACCTTCTCTCTAGTTCAATGAAATGCCCAAAGATAGCTAATTATCTTAGAAATGCCAAAACATGAGACAATCTCAAAGTGAAGAAATAATGACAATCTTATAAGAATGTAACAATAATCAATCAAATCAACTTCAAAGAATATGTAAAGTAACAACAACTTTATAAGTATACAATCCAACAAACAAGTATCTAATGATCCAAATAACCAACAAGTCAAATAATAGTAAATGTATATTAAGAATTTATTAAAAGTCCAACACATACAAATATATATACACACACACACGGCTACATATATGTATATACATATGCATACACACACGGCTACATATATTATATATATATATATAATATATATATATATATATATATATAATATATATATATAATATATATATATATATATATATTATATATATATATATATTATATATATATATTATATATATATCTAATATTTACCACCAAATAATACTTACACACTTTAAACAATTAACCAATTTAAACAAATACACCACACATAAATATATATACATACACATATATGTATCATGAATCTAGTCTTTCTACTATCCAAATACATCACCAAACACTACACCACTTCTCCCAACACCCTTCCACCAATTAGAAAGCTCCCAACCCTTCTCCCTCTCCTCTTTCACGTGACAAAGGCCTTGGGAAGGCTCACAACCTTCATTTCTCACACACACAACTCACACACACCCTCTCTTCTCTCTCAACTTTTCTTCCTTTATTCCTCATATTCTTCCTCATATTTTCGAATTTACAAGACCAAATAGAGCACAAATCTTAACTAAAACTAATGTAATAATAATTCTTCTTGTCAATATATCATCTAAGCCCAAGCATGGGGTCATTAGAGGTGTTGAAGTCACGAAAATCAGCCTACATATATATGTTTTTCGGTTGCATGCAAGCTAAAATGGAGGTTTAAATCTTAACATAATCAACTATAACAATAAGGGTTCATGCTAGATCATTCAAGGGTTAATATAAGCTAGGTTTAAGGGTTGTTTCAAGACAAGATTAAGGGTTATTAGAGGCTTTTAAGGGTCACAAAAATCTGCACCTTTTCTTCTTCAAAACCGAGTTCATCAAGGGTATAAATCTTCATCTCTTTGTTTAATCTATCTTGTTTTTGTATATACTAAAAGATCTTTATCAAAAATCATGTTTTTCTTTGATTTTCTTCTTGAAAATACACTTAATGAGGGCATGTTGATAGAATCTTTCCTTTCATGCCATTGCATGTCAAGATCTAGGGGAAAGATTCAAGGATTCAACTCAAATAAGACCCAAAAGTGATGGTTCATGAGAAAGCTTTCAAACTAGTTGATGGATCTTCATAAAATTCGATTTGTGTTGATATAGATGGAACATATTTTCTGTGATTTTCGTAAATGAACTTGTTTTTATGTTGTATGAAAGATTTGTTAAGAGATTTGTTCATAAAATGGCTAGATGGTCACATGCAATCACATTTTTAGATGATTTTTGCAAGAACAAAGCTTATTGATTTTTGTTGGGTGAAAGTTCAAGTATAAATGATGATTGATGATCTTGGAATTGATTGAAATCTGTATATTTGATGTTAAGAGATACAAAATAAAGTGATAATCTTGTTAATGGTAATTTAGAGGTTAAAACAAGCAACCAACACCATTGGTGGGTTGTGTTAACCAAAACACTTTCTGACAGAATCCATCTTCTGTCATGGAACGGGTAAACTGAACATGTGAGGGTCATTTCAAGCAAAACGTTCAAAATAAAGGTTGTAGATAAACGAGTTAAGTTTAACCACCAACTGGAATTACTCAAAAATACTGAACCAAACAAAAGATATGATTTTTCTACCAAAAGTGGTCAAAGCTGGGTTTTGTCAAAAATTTATATCAATTTTGAGAATATTTATCTACAAAAATAAAATGGACCAGAGGCTTACACTTGGTAAGGATTGAGTTTAACATGTCCTAAGCTTAAAATAAAATCATGGGATTTTTCTAAAAATCAAAACATCGAGAACTTTTATAAAACTTCTGATGTCGCAAACAGTGCCCATTCGGGACAGTTTGTGTTTGGGTAATTTTTAAGGATAGCAAACACTGTCTAAAAATTCATCAAAAATTCACAAAACTAGGATACACATATAGGTTGTTGTATAAAAATCACCAAGGTCCAAATAATTCGGTTTGACCCCAAAAGAGTAGCCAACATTTCATAAAAATGTAAAGTAAAAACAGAAAATTTGTAAGTAATCTTATAACTTGTGTGATGGGCTATGTAATGAACTAAGGAGTTAATGGGCTAGCCCGGCCCAATTAGTGAACCCACAAGGAACATAAATCAGTAGGCCCACTTGGCCCAATAAACCAATAAAACCCACTAAGCATATAGCCCAAATAAGGTTAAGCCCAACAACTAAATTAAGCCCAAAACATTTAGATGCCCATAACACTTAGGTCCAATTTGGTAATGGCTCATAACACGTAAACGAATTTCATAACCCGAGTAATCATAAGACATACCGAGAAATATGCGAGTTGAAGATAAGTGTAATCAAAGTACAACAAAAGATAGTTAAGTGAGATGGACATAAGTAATTCTGTCAACCAAACTAAAAAGTGATATCACCTCCAATAATGTTTAAGAGAACATAACTTAATATGGCATTCCCATATGATAACCTAAGATGCCAAACGAAACCACAAATGAAGGCAAGTTACCGAAATTCTAACAACTTATAACTACATGTATAATGAAAGTGACCTTTTACAACCAAAAAGATGCGAATATTAGCAATACACTTGAATTCCATAATTGATGACAACTTAATGAAAGTGGCATTTCTAAGTGATGGCTTAAGATAGGAACTTACGTATATTAGTTCTCTCGTAGGGATAGTCTTGGCTTTGAAATGTGGTTGAGGACCATGATGAAATATATGATCAAGGAAGCTATAGATGGGAAGTACCCATTTTGGATAAGTAGATATAATGCTCGGCATATCAAGGTGAGTCATAGCCCCCTTTCAAACTCTTTTATGTATTTTACTTACGGGGTGAAAAGCATGATTAATTAAAATGGCTTTCTTTTATGAAAATGATATCTTGAATGAATGATGATTATATGGGAATGTTATTGTATGTTCAATGTGTTATATGTTATATGATGAGCTTGAGTACTGTCAAACGGTGGTCCCCTGTACACTACTATTAACTCTTTGAGGCCTGTAGTTAGAGGGTTGCGCAACTAGGATTCGTCCCCTCACTCACATCAGTGGCGACAGGTTGATTGGCCGCCTACGTGGCCGCCTTCAACGGTGTCGGTCATGGGGTGCTCTAATCTACTTTATATACTTTTTCTCTCACGATAAATTTGATAAATGAGAACTTTATAATTTACCATGGATTCTCAACTCTTTGAAATGACGTTATGGTAATTTGAAAACTTGATGGTTTGATATGGGAATTTTTGCCGATCATGTGGTTTGGGTATGTTGATATCTAATAACATGTTTTCTAAGTGTTTAAAATGGTTAAGCAACGAGATTTATTTAAAAACCTATACACTCACCAACTACGTTTTCGTAGTTGACACTTTTTCTTCATGCTTTTCAGGAATTAGCGTAAGCTTTGAGGAATTACATGCATCATGATTATTTGCATTGCACTTTGGAGTCAAAGATCAAAACTTGTGATGGGCAACGGAATCCTCCTTGATCATTGTAGTGAATCGTTTCATGTATTTGTTATTTGTCTCGTGGACTTAATATCCAAGTACGGTGGACGCATTGTACTTGGGGATCGGTTCACATGCTTGTGCATTTGTAAAATCCTTTTATCAAATAAAGCTATGGTGAATGTTATTTATAATCCTTTGTTTTGAATACTCGACTTTCTGTACATCTCATTGTTCCGCCTTAGTTGGGGTGTTACAGAAAATGGTATCAGAGACTAAGGTTATAAAGAACATTGGGGTTCCTCCGGGAATTTCAAAACTATAGCCACTTTTCAAAACGAATTTTTTATAGTCGAGTCGAGCATAAGGTTAAGCGGATTAGTTTGAGCTTTACATGGTAGGACCATAATTAAACGCAGAGTCATGAATCTACGTTTAATTATGAAAGGACCATGTAAAACTCAAACGGCCACTTGGACTTATGTTCAAAAGGATTCCTTTTCAAAAAAAAAAGAAGATCTTTAATAAATCCATTTTTATGTGAATACTTGTTGCATTTAGACATTCACCTAAGCATATATATAACCATCTGAGACTTGCTTTACTTAAGGATTACGCTAGTTTAGTAGGATTTCCCCCGTGCACATTAGAAGTGAAATGAATCTAAAAATGAAAGATGTTTGTTGATACACACTATTTTATGCTATAACATGTGAATTTGGGCATGATTTGATTGCAATGTAAAAGCTTATAGTGTGCAATGTGAAAGTTGTAATGTGCAATGTGAAAGTTGTAATGTTCAATGTGAAAGTTTGAAATATCAATGTGAAAGTTTGGAATGTGCAATGTGGAAATTATGGGAGAAATGCATGCGTAAAAGCCTTATGATTCATGATGTTGAACTTTAAGTTGCATATGCACTTTAAAATAATGAGATTACTATGAGGCACGAAATCATTTTGGGATATGACTTGTTCAATTTATTGAGTAATGATGTTGATTATTTATGATTGATTTGGAAAGAAAATATAGGCATGACGAGTTGATATGAAATTTCATGGACGATATGGATATAAGAGTCTTTACTCTCTAAGTTTGAGCTATTTGAAACTAGAGTGTGAATATTGCGACGATTATGTAGTCATGCCTTACTATTAAGATAGTTATTGTGTCCTGAGGTTGAGCTATTTGAGGACTAGTGCGTGAATGATGTAATGAGTATATAATCTTGCCTTAGTATCGATATAGTTATTATGCTCTAAGATTTGACTATTAAGAACTAGCATTTGCACGATATGATGATAATGTGGCTAGTCCTTACTATAAAGATAGATATTGTGTGTTGAGATATGACCGCTTGAGAACTAGTGATTGGCCCTGAGAAATTCATTATGAATTAGAAATTTCCTAAGTATGAAAGTTGTCATTAAGTACCCCTCCAATCCAATATTCGTTCACTCGTGCTCTTTTAAAATTATCCCACATCCTATTTCTTATGACATCACTATTCATTATGGACATACGACAATGCGACATCATCGGTGGAGCATCTCCCTACAAACGTTGGACGATATACTCTGAGAATTGTAGTCCCAAGATATGAAGCGACTCTATCCTTCTAGAAACTACGCATAACCTTTGTATTCGATCTGAGATGATGCGAAACATATGGGAACGTCGGATGAAGTTAGAGACTTGTGAAGGGCGAGTGGTATTAAAGCCAAATTACGATTCGATGACGCTGGTAGAACACATTACGATATACATTCTAGACGACACAACCTGGGGATTGTAGCTCCGAAATTTGGTGCGATATCTCTATTCTAACACGCATACACGAACAGTTATCCATATTATCTAAGTCGGTGTGACATATATTGACGTCATTGAAAGTTGGAGTCCAGTGGGCAACGAAAGACATAGAAGTGATTTCTTTAACTCGCGCAAGGAGACTGATTCAAGCCTTAATGATTCTTTTGCTTTTATATATTTCCTATTTCATTCATTCAAAACCAAATTCTATATCCTTGATATTCTTGGTAATTCAAAGTAATGATCACCACCGCTTCTCTTCAAGAGTTAGTGACCTAACAACATATAACTCACTTACGCAACACTCAAAAATGGCAAAATCGAGTAAGTGATACCCTGCTCTCGCTGCGACATCAAGGGATGCGAAAGACGTTGATACATCAGTTGTCCATAAGTGAAATACTTGGGATAACTATATAGCATAGAAGATGCTATTGGATCACAAACATAACATAAGACATGGAAGGTATGTTGTGTGTCAATCAAAGTACAAGGAAGCACAATCGAAGAGTATACCAAGCTTTAACTTGGAGAACCAATCAAAGGTCTTCCCTGTCTATGTTGATCGACCAAAATGAAAAGTTGAGCGGCCAAGGAAAGAGGGCTTGTGTGACATGAAGGTCACCTTTGGTTAAATATGAGGACTCCCCTAGAACTTGAAGGAGAACACTAGCAATGTTGCAAAATTGAAGGTACATAGAGGAAGAAAACCTAGGATAAAAAGATGATTAGGATGTGTTGAGTGACCCTCAAGTTTTGGTGAGTAACAAAAAAGGATTCGGAGCTATCCTTTCTTTTTCGAAACAACCGTGTAGATGGAGATTTGTTACACGAAGGAATAAGGAATTTGGCGAATTGAAGATCGTCAAGGAAGGTGAGATGAAGTGAAGAGCAGGAAATCCCTTACATTTTTCTAGAGGAAAAATGTTAAGGGGGTAATCACAACAAAGGTAGATACTCGAACAAGGAGTATGAAGTGCAAGATTATACTTTATCGTTCAAGAAGAATTATTCACTAGCATCATTGAAGGTGATATGGAGTAGAAGATAAAGTGAAGAAACATCATTTGACTCAAATAAGTAAGGTGAAGGTATTGACGCCATCTACAAGATGTAGTTCCGGTAGCGTTCATCTTTATGGCGCTCCACACGTTATTCTCGGAATATCCAATGGAAAACCTTTATCGGAAGACAAGCTATTAGTAGAGCATACCAACTAAGCTAAGAGAAAGCGGTATACGCCGAACACCCGATGGAAGCTAGCTTTACTAAAGAGGAGAAGTATGGTCGATAAGTAGAGGAAGCACGATGACCCGTGATGGTTATCCCCTCAAGGTCAACGGTCAAATAGAGGTAAGCTAAAACAAGATGAACTTGGGTGAGAAAAATCTTGTAACACGTGGTGAGCCGTGAAGGACCATTGACCCCAAGGAGAATTGCGCCCAAGAAAAGTGAAGAAGGAAAGCAGTATGGAATCGCTAAGTTTGGCAGTGAAAGTAAAGAAGAAATACGACGCTAGAAGTCAAGACACATACTACCACGACGACCAAGGAAGCTGGTCGCTGAACTAAGTTTCAAACAACTAACAAACTCTGGGAAGAGCTAGTTATGGAACGTTTGAACGAAAGCATGATAAGGATAACACGCATCTGTGATGAGTTAGGATAAAAGGATCCGTATCAGCATGATGTAACAAGAAACCTTCAATCATTTGGGGGAAACTATTCATAGACATTTCCATCGCGTATTGAAAGCGGTGCTTAAGCTTAGCGGGGACATTATTAGGCCAAATACAAACTACAACGAAGAAGTACCTATACAAATTTTGAACAACTCTCGTTATTACCCTATGTTTAAGGTGTGTGTTCTCTTTTAACTTTAAAATTCATAATTAATACTTTATCTATATGATTGTGAATTTGTGATTAGCTTTTTTGTATTTGCAGGATTGCATTGGAGCTATTGATGGGACACATGTAAAGGCATCAGATCGAGAGCATGAACAAGCAAAATATATTGGTAGAAAAGGATATGCAACCCAAAATATCATGGCAACTTGTGATTTCAATATGTGTTTTACATTTGCATGGGCGGGATGGGAAGGCACTGCACATGACACAAGAATCTTTTTAGAAGCATTGCGTAAGCCAGAGGTGAAATTTCCTCGTCCAACGGGTGGTTAGTTCTATTTTACATGTTTTATGTTTGGGATTTACTTAGCTTGTTTCATTGAACTAAAATAAATATGTTTTGTATAGATAAGTACTATGTTGTTGATGTCGGGTACCCAAATACCAGAGGCTATCTTGCTCCTTATAAAGGAAATGATGTTCGTTATCATATACCTGATTTCCGTCAAGGTCAAACATCTGCCCAACGTGCTCCAAGAGGAATAAAAGAGACATTTAACTACTATCACTCATCTTTAAGAAATGTGATCGAACGAACATTTGGAGTATGGAAGGCAAGGTGGGCAATCTTAAAAGATATGCATGTAAATTACTCTTATGAAACACAGGTCAACATAGTGATAGCATCTATGGCAATTCACAACTATATTAGAATGAAAGGGCAATTTGATGAAGCATTTAACAAAGCACAACAAGAAACTTACTGTCCTACTCGAGATTTTGATAGTGATCAATCCACCAGAATTAGCGAGACACAAGAAGACACAAATACACGTCGGAAAAATGAGGATCTGTATATGCGTTTAGTAAGAGAGAGTATTGCGATAAACTAAAGCCAGCTTGATCATCTACCCATCTCTCGCCAAAGCTTCACACGTCATCTTACTGCCTAACCTGAGGGGTGTCAACACATTAAAAGAAACAAGTGTTAGCTATAAAGCTAAGTAAGATAACACCAGGTTTAAGCAAACATTTCATCCATTTAAATCGTCACTTTAAAGCATTACGTCATTTTAATTAGGCATTCATACCACCGTATAAACATATCCACATCACATATAAGCATAGAGTTCATGACCCTAAGCGTGCCTAATCAATTTCGTCATCTCATCTCATCTCATTAAGTTGTGACTAGGTCACCGTTAAGTTGTAACCGAAGTTACCATTAAGGAAAGACAATGTCGATCCATGAGTAGCACGTTATGTTCATGACATTAGGTGGGTCATCAGGCCACCCGAAACTACTCGCCACATATGACTTGTTGCAAGGAACCACCCGAGCAACCATTTTAACATACCTATAACCACCGTAAGGCACAGGTTATGCATAACACTTAACATCTAATTAGCTCGAGCATTTATCGTATTTAGTTTAGATTTCCACCTTTAACCTAAACTAATCCATACTATCATCTTTTCACGTTAGGGCCCTTAAAACGTGCACGTGTCATGGCAACCTAAAAAGGTCTAGTGTTCTAGATGAACAAGCCACATATACATGCACATAACAACATTACAACATATCATTAACCACCGTCATCATAACATATCATATCATAAAAACATATCATTAACCACCGTTCATCATAACATATCATATCATAAACCACCGTTCATCATAACATATCATATCATAAACCACCGTTCATCATAACATATCATATCATAAACCACCGTTCATCATAACATATCATATCATAAACCACCGTTCATCATAACATATCATATCATAAACCACCGTTCATCATAACATATCATATCATAAACCACCGTTCATCATAACATATCATATCATAAACCACCGTTCATCATAACATATCATATCATAAACCACCGTTCATCATAACATATCATATCATAAACCACCGTTCATCATAACATATCATATCATAAACCACCGTTCATCATAACATATCATATCATAAACCACCGTTCATCATAACATATCATATCATAAACCACCGTTCATCATAACATATCATATCATAAACCACCGTTCATCATAACATATCATATCATAAACCACCGTTCATCATAACATATCATATCATAAACCACCGTTCATCATAACATATCATATCATAAACCACCGTTCATCATAACATATCATATCATAAACCACCGTTCATCATAACATATCATATCATAAACCACCGTTCATCATAACATATCATATCATAAACCACCGTTCATCATAACATATCATATCATAAACCACCGTTCATCATAACATATCATATCATAAACCACCGTTCATCATAACATATCATATCATAAACCACCGTTCATCATAACATATCATATCATAAACCACCGTTCATCATAACATATCATATCATAAACCACCGTTCATCATAACATATCATATCATAAACCACCGTTCATCATAACATATCATATCATAAACCACCGTTCATCATAACATATCATATCAAACATATCATATCATAAACCACCGTTCATCATAACATATCATATCATAAACCACCGTTCATCATAACATATCATATCATAAACCACCGTTCATCATAACATATCATATCATAAACCACCGTTCATCATAACATATCATATCATAAACCACCGTTCATCATAACATATCATATCATAAACCACCGTTCATCATAACATATCATATCATAAACCACCGTTCATCATAACATATCATATCATAAACCACCGTTCATCATAACATATCATATCATAAACCACCGTTCATCATAACATATCATATCATAAACCACCGTTCATCATAACATATCATATCATAAACCACCGTTCATCATAACATATCATATCATAAACCACCGTTCATCATAACATATCATATCATAAACCACCGTTCATCATAACATATCATATCATAAACCACCGTTCATCATAACATATCATATCATAAACCACCGTTCATCATAACATATCATATCATAAACCACCGTTCATCATAACATATCATATCATAAACCACCGTTCATCATAACATATCATATCATAAACCACCGTTCATCATAACATATCATATCATAAACCACCGTTCATCATAACATATCATATCATAAACCACCGTTCATCATAACATATCATATCATAAACCACCGTTCATCATAACATATCATATCATAAACCACCGTTCATCATAACATATCATATCATAAACCACCGTTCATCATAACATATCATATCATAAACCACCGTTCATCATAACATATCATATCATAAACCACCGTTCATCATAACATATCATATCATAAACCACCGTTCATCATAACATATCATATCATAAACCACCGTTCATCATAACATATCATATCATAAACCACCGTTCATCATAACATATCATATCATAAACCACCGTTCATCATAACATATCATATCATAAACCACCGTTCATCATAACATATCATATCATAAACCACCGTTCATCATAACATATCATATCATAAACCACCGTTCATCATAACATATCATATCATAAACCACCGTTCATCATAACATATCATATCATAAACCACCGTTCATCATAACATATCATATCATAAACCACCGTTCATCATAACATATCATATCATAAACCACCGTTCATCATAACATATCATATCATAAACCACCGTTCATCATAACATATCATATCATAAACCACCGTTCATCATAACATATCATATCATAAACCACCGTTCATCATAACATATCATATCATAAACCACCGTTCATCATAACATATCATATCATAAACCACCGTTCATCATAACATATCATATCATAAACCACCGTTCATCATAACATATCATATCATAAACCACCGTTCATCATAACATATCATATCATAAACCACCGTTCATCATAACATATCATATCATAAACCACCGTTCATCATAACATATCATATCATAAACCACCGTTCATCATAACATATCATATCATAAACCACCGTTCATCATAACATATCATATCATAAACCACCGTTCATCATAACATATCATATCATAAACCACCGTTCATCATAACATATCATATCATAAACCACCGTTCATCATAACATATCATATCATAAACCACCGTTCATCATAACATATCATATCATAAACCACCGTTCATCATAACATATCATATCATAAACCACCGTTCATCATAACATATCATATCATAAACCACCGTTCATCATAACATATCATATCATAAACCACCGTTCATCATAACATATCATATCATAAACCACCGTTCATCATAACATATCATATCATAAACCACCGTTCATCATAACATATCATATCATAAACCACCGTTCATCATAACATATCATATCATAAACCACCGTTCATCATAACATATCATATCATAAACCACCGTTCATCATAACATATCATATCATAAACCACCGTTCATCATAACATATCATATCATAAACCACCGTTCATCATAACATATCATATCATAAACCACCGTTCATCATAACATATCATATCATAAACCACCGTTCATCATAACGTAACACATTAAAGCACTTTCGCACACTACATGGGCCATTTACACATCATTTAATCCACTTTATTGTCACTCATTAAAGATAATTAAATCTCACATATAGGGCACATAAACATATAAACACGTATTTCCACGTAAACATATCACGGACTTAGAATTTGACCTAACGACGTTAGTCAACATATACGTTTAAGTTTTGGGATGTTACAATTACCTCCCCCTTAAGAGGATTCCGTCCCCGGAATCACTTCAACATCAAAAAGGTGGGGATAGGTCTCCCGCATTACGGACTCGGTCTCCCAAGTCATACTTTCGCCGTGATTGTGTTTCCACTTTATGAGAACTAGATCGATAGTCTTTCGTCGTAGCTTCTTTTGTTTCCTTCCCAATATAGCAACAGGTTCATCGACAATCTGCTTGTTGGGATTAATACTTACGTCCTCGAGTGGAATGACATCCGTTTCATTCGCATAGCACTTACGTAGGTAACACACATGAAATGTGTTGTGAATTCCATTAAGTTCTGGAGGTAAGTCCAGCTTAAATGCCTGTTCATTAACCTTCTTAATGATCTTAAAAGGTCCAATGAATCTGGGGCTTAACTTTCCACGTTTTCCAAACCGTAATACACCTTTCCAAGGCGACACCTTGAGTAAAACCATTTCGCCTTCTTTAAAATCGAACGGCCTCCTTTTCTTATCAGCATATGACTTTTGCCTTTCACGAGCAACACGTAAGGCTTTCTTTGCAACATTAACTTTATCGGCCGTAAGTTGTACTAATTCGGGTCCAGCAAATTGCTTTTCCCCGGGCTCCAACCAACAACTAGGAGTCCGACACTTCCTACCATATAACATCTCATAAGGTGGCATTCCAATGCTCGCATGATAACTATTGTTATACGCAAACTCAATAAGAGGTAGGTGTTTATCCCACGAACCACCATAATCCATTACACAAGCTCTGAGCATATCTTCGAGCGTTTGAATAGTCCTTTCACTTTGCCCATCGGTTTGCGGATGGTAGGCTGTGCTCAGACGAACTTGCGTACCAACTTCCCGTTGAAAACTCTTCCAAAAGTTGGAAACGAATCGAGCATCACGATCTGACACAATCGATATCGGAACACCATGTTTAGAAACCACTTCATCAATATACAACGTAGCGAAGTTCTCCATAGGAGCAGTCTCACGAACTGGGAGAAAGTGAGCACTCTTCGTTAATCGATCGACAATAACCCATATCATATCGTGACCACGAGGCGTCCTCGGAAGTTTGGTCACAAAATCCATCGTAATGTGATCCCATTTCCACTCAGGGATCTCAAGTTGCTGAAACTTCCCGTAAGGCTTTTGATGTTCAGCTTTCACCTTCGCACACGTCAAACATTTCTGCACATACATCATCACATCGTTCTTAATACTGGGCCACCAATAAATAGGCTTCAAATCTGCATGCATCTTTGTGGCACCAGGGTGTACAGAATACTTAGTTTTGTGAGCTTCATCCATTACTAACTCACGATTGCCTCCATAGAGAGGAACCCATATTCTACCTTTGTAGGTTCGAAGGCCACGACTATTTTCTTCCATTTGGAGTCTGTTCTTCTTCTTTTTCCCAATAGACTCCGCTTTCACATTATCATCCTTTAACGCTTCGATTTGAGCTAATCGAATAGGTTCCAGTAAATTCGACTCAATCTTTGTAATCATCGCACATAATCTACTTTTCGCATATCCTTTGCGGCTTAAGGCATCAGCAACCACATTAGCTTTGCCTGGGTGATATTTAATTTCACAATCGTAATCCTTTAATAACTCCATCCACCGTCGTTGTCTAACATTCATGTCCTTCTGAGTAAACACGTACTGTAAGCTCTTATGATCCGTATAAAGGGTACACTTTGTACCATACAGATAATGTCGCCACAACTTCAGAGCAAAAACAACCGCAGCCAGCTCAAGGTCATGAGTAGGATAGTTCCGCTCATGAGGCTTCAGCTGTCGAGAGGCGTAAGCGATAACTTTGTCTCGTTGCATTAGTACACACCCTAACCCCGTGATGGATGCGTCACTATAAACCACTAGATCATCTGTTCCTTCGGGTAAAGCTAAGACTGGAGCTTCACACAACTTCTTTTTCAACGTTGTGAAGGCTTTCTCTTGAGCATCGGTCCACACAAACTTCACACCTTTCTTCGTTAATTCAGTCATTGGCTTGGCAATGCGCGAGAAATCTTGAATAAAACGTCGATAATAGCCAGCCAAACCGAGAAAACTCTTGATTTCAGTAGGAGACTTAGGCTGCTCCCACTTCGACACTGCTTCTATCTTCGAAGGATCTACTTTTATACCATCAGAGGAGACGACATGGCCGAGGAAATGAACTTCCTTTAGCCAGAACTCGCACTTGGAGAATTTAGCATATAGCTTTTTCTCTCTGAGGACTTGAAGGACAGCTCTCAAATGCTCTCTATGTTCCTCTTCCGACTTTGAATACACAAGAATGTCGTCGATAAAAACAATAACGAAATGATCCAAAAATGGTCGACAGACACGGTTCATCAAATCCATAAACTTCGCTGGAGCATTTGTCAAACCGAATGGCATGACAAGGAACTCATAATGACCATAACGAGTTCGGAACGCTGTTTTGGCTACACTTTCTTCTTCAACCTTCAATTGATGATAGCCAGACCGTAAATCAATCTTTGAGAAATAAGAAGCACCTTGAAGTTGATCGAATAAATCATCAATACGAGGGAGTGGATATTTATTCTTCACCGTTCTTTTATTCAGCTCGCGATAATCGATACACATGCGCATGGATCCGTCTTTCTTCTTTACGAAAAGGATAGGAGCACCCCATGGAGAGGAACTCGGACGAATGAAACCTTTATCTAAAAGTTCCTGAATTTGCGTCATTAACTCCTTCATCTCCGTCGGAGCTAATCGATACGGAGCTTTGGCTACAGGAGTAGCACCAGGAATGAGATCAATAGAAAATTCAACCTCACGATCAGGAGGAAGACCTGGAAGATCTTCAGGGAAAACATCAGGAAACTCGGAAACAACTTCGACATCAGAGACTGTAGGCTTCGCGATACGAGAATCGATGACATAAGCTAGAAAATGTGACTTAGTTTGCCGTATACAACGAAGTGCTTTCATCATCGAGATCACCTTAACATTTCCCGGCTTCTTGTCACCATAAACACAGACACCTTTACCGTCGGGAGTAGCGATACGGACTATCTTTTTCGAACATAGGACGACAGCATCATTCTTAGACATCCAGTCCATACCAAGTACAACATCGAAACTAGGAATGGTAGCGGGTAACAGGTTAGCAGTAAATGAACGACCCTCTATTTCTATCGGACAATCAGAATAACCTTCCCGAATAATAGACGTCGCACCATTAGCCACTTCTACTTCTATAGGGCACCGTAAAGAACTAGTAGTCATGTCTAACTTAGGAGCAAACAGAGTAGACACAAAAGATTTGTTCGCACCAGAATCAAATAACACATTAGCAGGTTTGGAGTTAACAATAAGGGTAGCAGTAACTACCTGATCATCGTCTTTTGCCTCCTCAGCCGTCATCTGAAAAGCACGGGCTTTGGCTTTGGAAGCTTCTGCCTTCTTTCCCTCATCTTTCTTCATCTGCGGGCAGTCTGCAATACGGTGCTTGGTGTCTCCACATTTATAACATCTTGCCTTGTCAGTGCATTGATCAATGGTATGACCCTGAGTTCCACACCTATTGCACCTGCGGGTCTTTGTAGAACACTGACCAGAATGGATAGATTTGCAGCCAGGGCACCATTTTCCATCCTTGTCTGCCCTTCCCTTGTCAGAGGACGATGAAGAACCCTTAAATTTCTTACCAAAACGATTTGACCCACTAAACCTCCGTTTATTGCCAGACTTCTTCTCATCTTCTTTCTTTTCAACTTTCTTATCCGCAGCAAAATCATCATCAAGCTTTTTGGATTCTTTGATTGCTTCAGTTAGGGTCTTATGCTGCCTACAAATACCTCGATAACTTGGAGGTAAACCATCGACATAGCAGGCGACTTGATCTGCATCAGTTCTGAATAGATGACCCACAAATTTCATCTTTTCCATAAAGGAACGAGCATAATCATTAATTTTTCCCACTTCAGCCTTCAGGGCACGAAACTCTTTTTCCATTTTGCGCTGTTCATGAGTCCCGATATACTCCTCAATGAATTTCTGCTTAAAGTCAGCCCACGTAATAGCAGTTACCATAGCCGGAGTCATTGAAATAGTAATGCTCTTCCACCAATCTCGAGCACCTTCTTTCAACATTCTACTCGCACACAACACCTTTTTATCCTCTGGACAGTCACAAGCTTCAAAGACCATCTCAGTATCATCAAGCCATTCCATACAGCCTACTGCGTTAAGTGTTCCATTGAATTTCTGAGCTCCACACTTCTGGAAACTTTCGAACTTAAATCGAGGAGCTTGAACTACATTAGGAGGAGCCACATCAACATTAACAGGGGGAACGACAACATTATCCACTGGTGGCTCAATGTGGTGAGATGGCACTGAGTAGTTGCCATCAGTTCCTTCAGCATTCTCAGCAAGAGCGTTGTTCAGTTGCTCTTGAGTCTGTGCTAACTGGGCTTGGAGAGTCAGCACAAGATTGTACAGTTCAGCTGCATTAGGGATTTGCTCCACCACTGCTTCGTTAACTCTAGGTGGATTGCCGGGAGGCGGAGGCATAGGACCTAATGGGCTTGGCTGATTTACTTGCTGGGGGTTTCCTCGATTTCCATTCACGTTAGCTGCAGTAGCAGTAGCAGCAGCATTAGTAGCAACTGCACCTGGATGGACAGGTGGAGTAACGCTGGCAGTTGCTCCGTCACGTTGGATGTTGCGGTTGCGAGTGTTAACCATTTTCCTTCAATAAAATGGTAGAGTCGATAAGCGCGAAATAAAACAAAAGTTCGTTGGGATAAGGCTAAATCATATCATATCATCGTAACATAACATATCATAAACCACCGTTCATCATAACATATCATATCATAAACCACCGTTCATCATAACATATCATATCATAAACCACCGTTCATCATAACATATCATATCATAAACCACCGTTCATCATAACATATCATATCATAAACCACCGTTCATCATAACATATCATATCATAAACCACCGTTCATCATAACATATCATATCATAAACCACCGTTCATCATAACATATCATATCATAAACCACCGTTCATCATAACATATCATATCATAAACCACCGTTCATCATAACATATCATATCATAAACCACCGTTCATCATAACATATCATATCATAAACCACCGTTCATCATAACATATCATATCATAAACCACCGTTCATCATAACATATCATATCATAAACCACCGTTCATCATAACATATCATATCATAAACCACCGTTCATCATAACATATCATATCATAAACCACCGTTCATCATAACATATCATATCATAAACCACCGTTCATCATAACATATCATATCATAAACCACCGTTCATCATAACATATCATATCATAAACCACCGTTCATCATAACATATCATATCATAAACCACCGTTCATCATAACATATCATATCATAAACCACCGTTCATCATAACATATCATATCATAAACCACCGTTCATCATAACATATCATATCATAAACCACCGTTCATCATAACATATCATATCATAAACCACCGTTCATCATAACATATCATATCATAAACCACCGTTCATCATAACATATCATATCATAAACCACCGTTCATCATAACATATCATATCATAAACCACCGTTCATCATAACATATCATATCATAAACCACCGTTCATCATAACATATCATATCATAAACCACCGTTCATCATAACATATCATATCATAAACCACCGTTCATCATAACATATCATATCATAAACCACCGTTCATCATAACATATCATATCATAAACCACCGTTCATCATAACATATCATATCATAAACCACCGTTCATCATAACATATCATATCATAAACCACCGTTCATCATAACATATCATATCATAAACCACCGTTCATCATAACATATCATATCATAAACCACCGTTCATCATAACATATCATATCATAAACCACCGTTCATCATAACATATCATATCATAAACCACCGTTCATCATAACATATCATATCATAAACCACCGTTCATCATAACATATCATATCATAAACCACCGTTCATCATAACATATCATATCATAAACCACCGTTCATCATAACATATCATATCATAAACCACCGTTCATCATAACATATCATATCATAAACCACCGTTCATCATAACATATCATATCATAAACCACCGTTCATCATAACATATCATATCATAAACCACCGTTCATCATAACATATCATATCATAAACCACCGTTCATCATAACATATCATATCATAAACCACCGTTCATCATAACATATCATATCATAAACCACCGTTCATCATAACATATCATATCATAAACCACCGTTCATCATAACATATCATATCATAAACCACCGTTCATCATAACATATCATATCATAAACCACCGTTCATCATAACATATCATATCATAAACCACCGTTCATCATAACATATCATATCATAAACCACCGTTCATCATAACATATCATATCATAAACCACCGTTCATCATAACATATCATATCATAAACCACCGTTCATCATAACATATCATATCATAAACCACCGTTCATCATAACATATCATATCATAAACCACCGTTCATCATAACATATCATATCATAAACCACCGTTCATCATAACATATCATATCATAAACCACCGTTCATCATAACATATCATATCATTAACCACCGTTCATCATAACATATCATATCGTAAACATATCATATCATAAACCACCGTTCATCATAACATATCATATCGTAAACATATCATATCATAAACCACCGTTCATCATAACATATCATATCATAAACAACATATCATATCATAAACCACCGTTCATCATAACATATCATATCATAAACCACCGTTCATCATAACATATCATATCATAAACCACCGTTCATCATAACATATCATATCATAAACCACCGTTCATCATAACATATCATATCATAAACCACCGTTCATCATAACATATCATATCATAAACCACCGTTCATCATAACATATCATATCATAAACCACCGTTCATCATAACATAACATATCATTAACCACCGTTCATCATAACATATCATATCGTAAACATATCATTAACCACCGTTCATCATAACATATCATATCATAAACCACCGTTCATCATAACATATCATATCGTAAACATATCATTAACCACCGTTCATCATAACATATCATATCGTAAACATATCATATCATAAACCACCGTTCATCATAACATATCATATCGTAAACATATCATATCATAAACCACCGTTCATCATAACATATCATATCGTAAACATATCATATCATAAACCACCGTTCATCATAACATATCATATCATAAACTCATAACATATCATATCATAAACCACCGTTCATCATAACATATCATATCATAAACATAACTACGGGGAAGCATCATAGGCATCGTCATCATTATTCCCCGAGTACCTCCCATATCAACCCAACCACATTATAGGTTATACATTACCGTTATGGAGGTTATAGTTTATGAAACCATTTTCGTTGCACCCTCAGCGTGACAAAAGTAGTGTATCTTACCTCGTAGTAGTGTATGCGCGTAACAACAGCTAGTAGTGCTTAACAGTATTCCCCGACACCTATCGTACATTAACATATAGGGTATAAGTCATTAGGGACGTTAAACGGACTTTCGTACGACCTAAGTACCCTACAGGCCTTACGAAGATGACCTGCAGTTTACTTCTTACGAACTTAATTACACCTTACGAACTTAGTTCTTATCTTCGTTTCAATTGTTCTTACGAACTTAACATTCAACTTCGTTTGCTGGTTCTTACGAACTTAATCTTTGTTTTCCAAAACGAATTTAGCCAACGGATTTAACAAACGAGATTAGTCTTCTTTTAAACGAAAATAGCTTAAACGAAGTTAAACTTCGTTTTGTCAAACGAACTTAGATTTCCAGAAAACGAATTTAAGCTTCAGGAACGAATTTAAACCTTATTTTCGTCCAGAATTCGAAAACGACTATGTTCTTCATTTTTTCCAGAAATTGATCGACTTAGGCTGTTCCCAAAACATGTTTTTGACATAATTGAACATCTCTTGATCATAAAGATCGATTATAAACTCGTTTAACACCATTATGAACATCAATTGACCAAAACACCTAATAAACTTTAATTCTTTCAAAACTTCTTTTAAAATCAGTTTTTGATTCAAATAGAAACATCTTTTGATCTGAAATATAGCCAACGAATCATTGATTACCTGTAGCAAACGATAGCCAATTCGATTCAATACAAAAACACCCAATTGATTGACCAAAAACTTGGAGATTCCTTAAGAAATCGATATGGAAATTGAAGGAACTGTATATGTGTTTAGGAAATGTAATTAGGCTGCAAAACAATGAGATTAGGCTTAACCTAATCCCTAATCCCGTTTTTCAAGTTTCACATATGTCAATTTTAGTCCCTGGACTTCATATTAGCTTTATTTCGCATTTAAACACCTATTGGGGATATACGTAACACATTAAAGCACTTTCGCACACTACATGGGCCATTTACACATCATTTAATCCACTTTATTGTCACTCATTAAAGATAATTAAATCTCACATATAGGGCACATAAACATATAAACACGTATTTCCACGTAAACATATCACGGACTTAGAATTTGACCTAACGACGTTAGTCAACATATACGTTTAAGTTTTGGGATGTTACATATACGTCTCCAGCTTGTGTTTCAATGACTGAATGTTAGAAATCCAAAAATAGTGATAAATTGTAATAAAGATTAGAAGACATTCTTGTTGTTAAGTCATAGATAGATGATTACTAAGGTTGAGGGGCTAATTGTGATAATTGGCAAAGTTGTATTGTTAGACTATAAATAGCCCTCACACCTTAGAAATCATAACAAGAACAGAAAAATCATTTCATTCCTTACACAATTAATTCCAAGCTTTCAGTTATCTCGACCTTTCTCTCTCAAAACACACACACACACACACCAAGAACACACACACACACACACACACACACACACACACACACACGCACACACACACAGACACACACACACACACACACACACAAGTACGTTGACCAAAAATAGGTGGTTGGATTAAACCGTCTTCCTCGAGTGTGCTTATGGCGTGCCCCGAGTCTTCAACTATCATGTTGTGCAATATAACACATGCGTACATGGTTCGACAAATCCGGTTAACGCTTCTAGCTCTGGCCGGTTGGGTTAGAATATGCCATTGATTTTGAAGAGATCCAAATGCACGCTCGACATCCTTTCTTGATACTTTTTGAACTTTTTCTTCTTGTCATCTTGCGGGCATGAATACGACTTAACAAACATTGACCACTTCGGGTAGATACCGTCTGCAAGGTAGTACCCTTTTCTGTAGTGTGTTCCGTTTACCGTAAACGAAGAATCTGGAGCACGATCCTCGATGATTTTCCTAAATACAACAAAGTTAACACACACGCAATGTTTTTAAAGACAAAGAATGAATGTGAAATTTAAAGTACCTAAACAAAGGCGAATTATTTAGCACATTTATGTCATTGTTGGATCCCCCTGTGCCAAAATACGCATGCCAAATCCATAAATCGTATGAGGCAACTACTTCAAGCATGATTGTTGGATGGTCGTGATCACCACGCGTGTATTGCCCTTGCCATGTTTTAGGACAATTTCTCCAAGGCCAATGCATACAATCGATGCTCCCAAACATCCCTGGGAAACCATGAAGCTCTTCGTGTTTAGCATACAATCGATCTATATCCTCTGGTGTTGGTCTGCGCAAGTACTCATCTTTGTAGAGCTGAAACACACATTTACAATAGTGGTCTAGGAATACTCTACTCGTTTCCTCTCCAATCTGAATATAGTCGTCAAGCGCGTCAGGGTTGTATCCATACGCCAATTGACGTATTCCGGACACACACTTTTGTATTGTACTAAAACCAACTCGTTGTCACCCATCAACAAGCTTGTCTTGCATTCTTCTAAAATGCTTGGGCACAGGACCTGGATTTCGAGACGGATACGACATTATATCATTAACTATGCGCATGAACAACGGTCTCGACATTCGAAACCGGCGCCTAAAATACCAAAGCGGGTACTTTGCATCTTCAACAAAATAATCCGCCATTAGTTGCTCGTTGGCGCTTACCCGATCTCTTGTTATGACGGTGCGCGGTATACGTGGTCGCTCGGACGTTTCACCTTCCTCAAGCAACTCAACACAATCCGACATGATCCCCATAAGTTCCTCATCATCGGAGTCTTCTTTAAACAACTCGGGTCTCATAAATGTAACATCCCAAATCTTATTTTTTGTCTTCTTTGACTTGTGTGTCGGTCAACACGCTTTGTGTCACTTCGTATGTGTTTATGTAATGTGCTAGTATTTAATTTTTGGCATATAAGCATGATTAATTGTGATATTTAATATGTGTCAAAATGTGATTATTTAAGATCAGTGTGTAATTTTGTGTGCTAATGCTTATATGTATAGTAATTAAATAATTAATGATGATTAGGTGATAGATAGTTAAACTCCATATTGTTATTACAAAAAAAAAGACATGTTATATTGTGACAATTGAGTTTATGCTCTAAATTGGACTAAATTGTATGGTGGGCCAAAAAGCATGTAATTAACGACTAATGAAATTTAGGCCATCTTGGTTACGTGGGGATTGAGTCAATATAGAACGGACCCTATGAAAACCTTCAAGGGGCAGTAAATTATTAGGTTACCACTTCCTATTTAATTCACGGCCGATTTCTTAAAACTGCAAACAAGACTTTGTGTTGCTGCTATTTCACTACTACACAAGGTGGTATTTGTTACTCTTAATATTACACGGTTATGAAAACAAACGTGTAAGATTCTACAAAATACAACATCTTACACGGTTTTATAGAACAACCGTGTATAATATTTGGAGCGGAGATTTTTACACGTTTGTTGTTTGAAAGATCATTGCCTTTGATGTGTTGTCTTTCTTCTCATTTGTTGCTTCTCCTTCTTTTGCAACTATTGTTTCCCAAATACCATATGCCTTCATT